>CM075688.1:103063985-104322318 GCA_037954015.1 Psophocarpus tetragonolobus
CTTTTCATATAATAATTATATAAAAAAATAAACTTTCATTTCGTTTGTCATGAGTTAACACAGAAATTCCTACCTTCATAGTTCAGACAGGTGCCATAAGCCTTCATTAAAAAAATTAAAAAACAAACTTGGGCTAACATTTCGTCATGACAAGCAGGGGTGGAAGGAATACCGTGGCTTATAGGGGCCATGGCCACCCCAAGATTTTGTAATGTGATTATATTATTACATATAAAATTAAATTGTCACCTCCTAATTTTCACTAATTTTTCATGTTAAATATCCAATTGACAATGACTTCTCTTTTATTTTTCACTTTCTTTTTACTTACTATATTTAATCTTCTCTCTTATATTTCTATTGCTATGGCTAGACTTGTTTAAATTAATTACCTTTGCCTTGTAAGTGTTTGCTTAGTTACTCTTTACTTATCATTGACATTTGACTTATTTTTTTAATCGAATGGATAGTTTTATTTGTATTAAAAAAATATATAATTCCTTCAATTTCACATTTGTGTGTTAGTGTTTGCCTCATTATCATGAAATATAATTTTTTTTTTTGGTTTTTAAGCTTAATTTTATAGCTCGTTAGCTTTGTTTTCGTGATAGAATTTTTTGTTAGTTTTTGACAATGCAATCACTGATTTTTATGTGTGGTTTATTTATTTATTTTTGAATTTTTGGGATAATTTACTAAGGTTTTTGATATTCATATGTTTCTAGATTGAATATGTTTAAGAAAAAAACAACTATGGATTCCTTTTTTTAAAAAAAGAAAGAGAAAATAAAGAAACACGACTAGTGTTTAATATGTCAACCATTCAACAAATTTTCCAACCACTTAATTTTAAAGCTTTGAGGATTGAACAAGAAAAAAAAAATTAATATTAATGTGATCCTAGAAAATGTCAACCAATTATCTTGTTGATTAAGATGATAAAATTTATAGAACATATCTTGTTGGGATTATCTCATGTAAAAAGAATCTTAATTCACCTCACAATTTTTTTTAAGGAGTTCACCACCTAATCTTGCTTTTCCATGTTAGTAATTAGGATTTTAAAAATCAATTAAGAGGAGAGTTACTATTATTTTTCTACTTCTATTTTTTACTATTGGCCATTGGGCGTTTGTATAACAATTGCACTTGATAGTTAACATGTCTTTTATACTAAACATGATTATATTTCTTACTAATAATAAAATATTAGTTATATCTTAAAATTCTTAAATGCATCAGCATGTAAAAATTTAAATATTTTTCTAGGTGATGATTTTTTATGTTGGCCACCCTTAGATAAAATTCCTGTCCACCTCTGATGACAAGATATTAGACAATATTCAGAATCAAATTTTAAGGACAAAACAAAAACAACCACTGTAATATATCTCTTATAACTACTACAGGCTAGAAGCATTTGACGACATTAAAAGGCTACGGTGAATACAAAAGAAAATATTCTTAAGTACTTTTTTAAATAAGTAAATATTAAGATACCAGTTCCAATGAGACTTATGAGAGCACTGAGGATAGCAAACCACTGAAGAACCATATTTTGTTGACCAAGTAAATGAAAATATAGTCAATTATAATGTTGAGTTCATACCACAGTATTCACAGTTCCAAGCTGTGGAGGTGTTGCATACTGAACATTCTGAGCACCAATACCAGCATGAGAAATTCCATTTGCTGATAAAGGCTGCATTTGTGATTTCGACTGTTCCTGCCCATCAGCTTCAGTATCTAGACAACAGTGAGTTATATAACTTCAGAATTCAGACATTACTTTTGTACATTTATGGGTGTGGAGGTTGGGGTTGGACTAGTCAAATGCATCACTTTAAAAGATAAATAAATAAAAGAAAAAAATATTAGTAAGATAAAATAGCCAAAAGTCAACCCAATAAATAGAGGGCCACAAAGCTACAGAATAGATAATTTTCTACTTGGCATGTACCACAACCACAATGCAGAAGCATCTACTTCACTAGAAACACAAAAGCTCCAGATCTATGTTCAATTTGTAAGTTCGAAAAAAAACAGAGGATGCTGAAGAGTTTGAAAGAAACAGAGAGAATAAGGGATATTCTTTTAATGGAACTTTTATGCCTAATCAGTCAGTTTGAAAGGTATATTTAGTTTGAAATTCAGTTTGTAAGCTTTAAAAGAAACACAGACTGTTAAATATATTTAGTTTGAAAGAAAGAAAAAGAGATATTCTTTGAATTGAACATTTATGCCAACTATCTCAATTAAAGTGAGCTTTTATGAATTCCTTTTTGTTACTTATTTTTATTTTCTTTGGCCGTGAAGTGAGGCTTTATTGGGGGGAGAGGATATTGAGGTTCTTAAAGATTTATTGTTGTCCCGCGACAACAATTGGAAGTCTTCTCTAAACAGATCTGGGTGGCAGGAGTACCACAAAAAGTACAACTCCTTATCTGGAAAATGGAAATGGATAGACTACCTAAAAAAGAGAATTTAGTCAAGCGAGGAATAATTCAGGTAGAAGATGTCAGGTGTGGGTTTTGTGACATGGTAGTAGAGTCAGGTAATCATTTATTTACAACTTGCACATTGGCTAAAAGGATATGGGTCGAGCTATGCGCTTGGTGAGGAATATAAACAACTTTTTTCAACAACAATCGTGGTCAAGGATTACAATTTTTGTATTTGGTCGGGGGTACCATCAAATAACAAAAATCTAGTCTTTTGTGCGGAGTGCAACCATATGGCATATTTGGAAGACCCGTAATGATTCAGTTTTTAAATCTACTCCATCGGTAAATCAGAACATTGTGCTGGCAGTTCAGTTAAGCTCTTGGGAATGGACTAAGGCAGCAAAGTTAACTACTCATAGTTTTCCAGAGTGGGTGATGAATTCATAAGGGGTTTATTAGGTCAGACAGCAGCTTTATGTGTATGGTTAGTTAAGTTTTTTCCATTCTTGTATCTTTAAGAATGGTGGCATACCTTGTGCTAGCCTATATCACATAATAATAAAATTTTGGTTTATAAAAAAAAAATGGTTAATACATAACATCCTCTGCCATAGAACAAGAGTGTTTTGTTTCAAATTCCTTCAATCTTAAACTAATGACTTAAAAGCTGAAGCACGGTTATTCAGTAAAGCATTCGTTAAAATAGAGATAGCTAAATAAAAAGACGAGGGAAAAAAAGGAGAGAAATAAACAAAACTTAGTTAATATTAAGCACAACAAGAAATAGACAGACGATAAAATTGAGAACATAAACTATTTTCAACACAAGTTTTATTTTGTAAAGAATGCTTGCAACTAAACTGAATTTGCAATAATAGAGATAGTGTAATGTGTCATTAAATTTTCTCAACAACCAAAAAAAAAGAAGGGATTTTTAGGGCATGTCTAATAGGAGCAATTCCTATGAGTTGTTTAATGCATTAAAACAAGTGTTTCTTTGTTCCTACAGTGTCATGTAATTGTTAAGCAACTCATACTCAATTTTAGTCCAATAGAAGAAATTATAAGCAATTCCAAGAAAATCATAATTTTTTATTTTTTTCAGAGTTATATTCTCATTAATTTGTACGGATTTGGTGAAAAATTATTTTTTTTAATCATAAACAACATATGCTTAATAAAACAACTCATCCACTTTTTAAACAACTTGAATTGTTATGTAGGATTGCTTCAATGCTCTTAGTTTCTTACTAAGTTTTCTACTACAAAGGAGTTTAAAAGTCAGGGCTAATTAATTTGACATTCTGCAATTAGCTTCTTATATATGTTAGGAGTTTACTGATTACTAACATAATTTTGTGTGGCACTTTTCCAAAGAAAAAACAGATGAACCACAAGAAAATAACAAATTATTATTAGGGAATTAGATAAAGCAGATATGTTTCAATTTCCACATGGATATTAATAAGATATTCAAATTTCAACACCATTCCATCCTGCACAGGTGAATCTTCCAGTGAGAAACAAAAAGCACATAGCCACATATTTATATTTATGCTTCAATTGTTCCAGGAAAATATTCATCATCATTATTTTATGCACATTATTACAGCTCATCACTTCACAAGATAATGTTTTAGAATATAAATTCCAGAATAATTCACATTAGATTTGTCAAGGATGACATTCTCGCTCTTATAAACAAACAGAAAACTAAACACAATATGGTAATAGGTTTTGTAGTTAAGAATGGAAACTGTTGCATCAATTGACCAAATTATATGGATATCAGACAAGCTAACAAGGAACTGGCTTAAATTGGAAAAAACAAGTTCCAAACTCAGTTTGTGAAATATAAAAGAAGAGGTTTAAGGCTTGAAACAAAACAACATGTGGGTGTCCCTAGGTACCGCTCATGCTTCTAATAGTGTTTCAACAGGTTCCTTTTAAAGGAGCATGTTCAGCAATTCCACATTTACCCGGACCTGTGTAGGTCATCATCTATTCATCTTACATTCCTAGCCATCTTGAAAGCTTTCCATCTCACATTTGTCCACTCATCAATCACAACATTCCTGATCTTTGTGCTATCCATCTTTCAATTGTGATTGCAGCTCAATAACCCGATTTCAGTCCCCACAACATTGCAAGTCTAGCTGCAATTCAATACAACTTTCACTATAGAACATAACTTCTAGAACCCTACTATCAGCACAACATTGCATTTAGAATGCATGTCAAGGTGCTCACTTCTGTTGAACAAATGTTCTTACATCAATGACCAAATCAGACCAGAAAACACAAGAATTATTCCCATAAATTGTTCACTATTGAGAAATCAATGTTATCCACCCATAATCAATTAAAAAGGTAGCTTAAAAGATAAATTGGAATGTAAATACCTGTTAGGTCATGAGAAGAAGTCATGATTTCCTGTTTACATGCAATACAGTGTCCAAATCTGGAAGCAGAAAACATAATGTTAATAAAATTCAAGAGTATTGTACTTACATACTTTGAACAGAGAACAGAATCGGGGAAAAAGCAATGAAAAAAAGTCACCAAGTTGGAACTCCACACAACTACAGTTTCTTTAGATGAAAAAAAAGTTATCCTTTTTGGATATACTGTATTAAATCATAGATGCAAACCAGGAAACAAAAATGAGACAAATACTAATAGCTAAGATGAATAACAGGAATAAAGCAACGCACAAAATTTAAAGATGTGCAAATTATTGATGCTGACCTAGCGACTTATCACGTCACCAAATGAAACCATGGTGTTCTATACTGAATCATGTCCATAAACAAACCATTAACTTATAAATTCTTTTTAATGGTTTCACCTATAAATTTTTTCAGTCTTCCTCTAGCTCCAGTGATAGGGCTACAGGCTGCCTTCCATCTAATCTACTTTCTTAATTAAGGCTTATACCAATCTTCTTGTACTCATTCCTAATCCTATATTGTCTAGTATGTCTATGATGAATCCACTAAAAGGGTCTGTATAAGATAATTCATTTGTATATGAAATTGTTCTAGCAGCATCTATTAATTATAGCTCTAAGAATAGGAACCCTCTTGCCATTAGGGACACACATGAGGATTTTGGATTGGAATATAATGGATGCATCAAAATAAACTATTAATCCATTTAAGATATGCTAAAATCAATAAAAAAACAAAACAAGTAAAGGAAGAGTTTTTATCATATCCCATGATCAAATAAAAAAATGACATTATCCTTATACGAGGTTTAACCTAATACTTTAAATCCAGGGCATAAGTGTAACAACACTACTTATTCTACTAATTTACTCATATATTACGTCCAAGATATCTCACTCATAATTATTTTCTTTTTGCAAATAATACGTATAAATAAATTAAGCATAACCAAATTTGGAAACATAAATTTCATATACATCCAAAGTGTTACTAAAAACAAATTCCTATAGCTAGTCCCCAACTATACATATATATGACCAACAAATATGGAATTGGATTCCGTTATCCAACAGCTGCAATCTTCACTCATGTTCATCTATGAAACCTATAATTATTATCTGCTCCCGCATCAAAGTAAGTACGATCATCACAGTCATATACATACACAAACAAGCAAAGGTAAGCTCATGAAAACAAGGAATCAAATAAAGATAAATATAGCACAAGTAAAGCATCAACATCACTCCACAAGAGTTATAAAATAAGTCAAACACACTTATGTCTTCCTTAAACAACATAAGTGATCATTATAACAAGTTAACATGACATGACACTTTGCTGGAAAACACATTAAGTTCCGATACTAGGTAATCTATCGAACTTCTTCATACTCATTTGATATCTAACTGGTGTTTGACATCTACATGATCCATCTGACACTCAGCTGCTATCTAAGCACGTCCCTTAAGTACTCCCATCTGGTAGGATAACAAAGACCTCTACTGTATCCCTAATTCAATGCATATTATATATTTCAAACAAGACTAAGTTACCCCACTTTAACAACTCACATCCAACATATTATTATAATTATCAAAACAAGAGATATAAATCAATATTGATACACTTTAGTACATATCATTTCATTTCATACCAATTGCCCCACTGTAACATCTCATATCCAACATATATTATAACCATCAAAACAAAAGATATAAACATTGTTGATACATTTCAGCACTCATCAATCCATTTTACACCTATAACAGGGATTAAATATCAATACACATAAATTCATTCAACACCCATAAGGGCATAACAATAATTAAATAACAACACATATCTACATTCCACGTCAAAAAAAGGATTAAACGTCAAGACATAGTTTCATTCTGCCCCATACTAAGAAATCCATTAGATGAATATCTAAATCATAATAAATAATAAGATAAAAAACAATCATAATCATATTTTATTCTTCAGCATGTCTCCCACAGTCTTATGGGATTTTCCACAGCTATGTGGTGTGCATCTGCATAACAATTACGAAATCCACATCCACACAATATGCAGATAATTTCCCATCCCTCAAATCACTTACAAAGGACTAAAAGCCTATCTAAACCTCGATGCAAGTAAAAAACAATAGTAATCAACGACAAATTATACAAACACATGATTAAATAAAAAAATATCAAATAAAAAACAAAGGTTTAGCTTCAATTAGCTATTTCTCCTTTAAGCTAGGTTGTGGAGAAAAGAACCTAAGGATCAAGCTTTTTGGCTTCCTAACCCGCTTTCACAGTTATTAAAAGCTAGCAAAACCCCAAAACAATAAAGAACATGAGAAATTAGAAGTTCAAGGTTGACTCTCCCATGTTAGAGTGATGCATGCAACCCTAAGAGCAATAAAACTGGCCGAAGAAAGCAGAAAGATAACTTACCTAGAAGAATCCAAGCTCAGAGAAAGAAAGGAAGAGTCATCCTTAGCTTAGTTCCCCATGGGTGCAGCTCCTCGTCGGTATGCAGGAATCAGAGAAAAGAAAGGAGATAACGAATTGGTACCAGAATGGGGCTTCTGTTAAATTAAAGACACACAGAGGTGGTCTTTAGTAATACCATTTTATGCTAATTGCACACTCTTTTCAAAAGTTTTTCTTTTTTATTATATACAAACACCGTATATATCTTCTTAAATTAATCCTCCCAATTCCATAACTCAATTCTCACGTACATGAACAATTATTTAATATTAAATATAATAAAAAATAAAATATAAACAACAAGACAACTTATCGCTTTATAAGTAATTAATATATTATTTTCACTTAAATTAAATTTAATTTTTCTTTTACTTATTTTCATACACTTATGAAAAATTAATCTAAAGGATGGAAAGTTAAATTTCTACAAAATATTAGAAATTACTTATTATTTATAAATATATGTAATTTTTTTCTTATTTTTTATTTAATTATTTTAAAATTTAAAAACATTCTAAGAATAATTTTTTTTAGTTTTATTTTTATGAAAATAATTTTTTTGAAAATATAATATTAAAAATTAAAACAAACACTCTGACGATAAAGATATTTGAGAGTTTTTTTTTATTTAAATATAAATCAATCAAAACAGTTAAATAATTATTAGATGGTTGAAATAAGTTATTTATTCTCTAAAAGGAGAAGTTTACTTTAGAGGATCCTAATCCTTGAATCAAATATTAATTTGGTATAATTTCAATTTAGGTTTTGGGTGTATTTTAAGTTAAATATTTATTCTATAATTTTTCATCATTTGACAACTTAGTTGTAAATTTTAAGGTTAAAAAAAATAGAAATAAGTTGCTTTCCCCTTGTATATGTCTTTACTTTTCTAATATTGTATTAGAGCTCTAACCAATCTAATTTAAGTTAATTTTTATGAGTGGCAGTTTTTTAATGAAAGGAATTTGTTATTGATAATAGTTTGAATACTGCTAAAGTTCCTAGTGCAATTGCTGAATAAGAAGTTGAACTAATCAAAAGTTGACATTTTTCAACCAACTTTGATATAAAAAATTAATTAATTTTATTTTTTGAAAGTTTTATTGTTTACTCAAACTTATCCTGCCCCTTCCTGTCTTTCTTCAAGACGCAATTGTTGCAGCAATGCACAAGAAACACATAAATAAACAAGTGTATAAAGAGTAAATAAACAGAGACAAATAATTTAATTTCATATTGAATGATGTCATCTAACAAGAAACACATAAAAGAGCCTATTACATTTAAACCTTAAATTTTTTTGAAATTACGTACAATATTTTGAGATAATCAAGTTATTTTTTTAAAAAGAAAAGTATGGGTATTTTCTATTAAAAATAATTTCCCTTGAATTACAAAAAGGTTACGTGTCAATATTTTTTGGATACTTAAATATGAATAAAGTTGTTTCAAACAATAATTCTTTATTTTATGAGAAAATAACACGTTAAACTATACTTATAAAGAAATTATTTATCAAACATATTCTTATGAAAAAAAGAGTCAAGCATTAACAATGAAAAAAGTAAAGAACTTATATTATATTAATTGATAGATAAAATAGACAATTTTATCATTCATGATTCTTTTATTTGGCTTGTAATTTTAAAATTTTTATTTTTATATAAAATTCTCATATATCTTTTACGAAAAAAAAAGTTATGTTTAAATTGAATAAGACTTGTATCTTACTAAACAGAGAAGCCACAAATTTTGTATTTCCAATTATTTTTATGTAATAAAAACTACTAATATGAAAGAATGTAGTGTTAAAATTGTATCATTATGTTTTAATTTTATTTTAAAGAAAATAATGAAGTACTGGTAAGTGGATGACTAGCAGGAAGGGACTTGGACGCTGCCAACGGAAACAAAAGCCGACCATGACCTTTCCCTTTCTAAAAGGATCATCAAAATCAGACTAATTGGTAATGGTTATTGGTGTGACACCTTTCCCTTTCTAAACTTCTTTGCTTTTCAAACCCACCTCTTCCCCTTACTGTTTTCGGCTTCTCACAATAAATGGTTACAAAAAATTTCACTTGTAAGCAATTTCTCTTCGCACCTCTTCATTTCTTATTCATATATGTTTATAATTTTCTACAAAATCTTAAAATACTTTCATTCTCTTTTATTTTTATGTTTTCTTTTTATAGATATCACCCAGATCTATATGGCTGCATGCGCACCTATACCTATCTTTTTCAAAGATTACATTGGTTTTTCTATTTCGCACATTCACTCTCTTTGAATATATATATTTTTCACTCTATTTTTAGAAACTTCCTCTGTCATGTATGTTTGATGAGGGTGATCAAGCTCTTTCAAAAAAATGGATAGAGGTGCGCTTGTAATCATGAAACTAAGTGATGTTTTGTAAAAAAACTTAGAATAAAAGAGGGTGAAAATATTTTAAAATTTTGCAGAAAATTATAGACATTGTGAGAGTGCGAATAGAAAATAAGGAGGTGTTAAAAGAAATTGTTCTTTTCTGCTTCCTCTATTTCACCTACCATATATATTTGAGTTCTCATGTGTTGAGTGAATATGTGTTTGTACAAAGTGAAAGTTGAGAAATTTAGTTCACATTTTGTTTCAGAAAATGTTTTTTATTTTTATTTTTTATTTTAATTTTAAAAATTATTTTAATTTTTAAGTTTTCAATATTTAGAAAATATGTCTGTTTTCACTTGATATTTTTTATTTTCAAAAAATAACATTGTTAAATTTAATAAATTTTATAAAAAATATTATAAATTATTTATATATAATTTAAAATATATTTATATATATTTTTAATTATAATTTAAATAATTATTATTAAATTTTCACACAGTCCTAACTTTGAAAATACTAAAAATATTTTTTTTATTTTTTGAAAATGTTATGAGAAAAAATATTTTTAAAATTGTAATATATATATTTTAATAATATTTGTATTGTCTTTAAAAAATAAAAATAGAAAACAGTAAAAGAAAGATGATCTTAGGTTAAAAAGAGTTGAATAGGTGTTAAAAGAAATATAGGAGGTGTAAAATGAATTTAGTAATAAAAGAAAGTAAAAGAGAAAAGGTGTTGGGGGTTGGCCCATAAAAGCAGGGAGTTGAAAAACCCTAATGTGGTAGAGGTGGAGGTGAAGGAGGCATTGAGCAGCAGGTGAGAGGAGGGAAGATGGTGTCTGGTTCAGGAGTATGCGCAAAGAGGGTGGTGGTGGACGCACGGCACCACATGCTAGGTCGATTAGCGTCGATCGTGGCGAAGGAGCTATTGAACGGTCAGAAAGTAGTTGTTGTGCGCTGCGAAGAGATCTGCATCTCTGGCGGTCTCGTCCGACAGAAGATGAAGTACATGCGATTCCTCCGCAAACGTATGAACACGAAACCCTCTCATGGACCCATTCACTTCCGCGCCCCCTCTAAGATTTTCTGGCGCACCGTTCGTGGGTCTGTCTTCCTCTCTCCTCTCTCCTCTCTTTTTCTTCTTTTTATATATAACTCCCTCCCTCAATCGCTCTCTTTTTTTTTTTTTTTTGTTTATAGAATGATACCGCATAAGACAAAACGTGGGGAAGCTGCTCTCGATCGTCTTAAGGTGTACGAGGGAATCCCTCCTCCCTATGACAAGACCAAGAGAATGGTCGTTCCTGATGCTCTCAAGTATGTCTCCTTTATTTCCCAATTCTATTTTCTTCCAATCCTTTATTATTATTTTTTAATATATGTATTGCAACCAATCACATTTCCTTTTTTGTGTCAATAAACTTGGCTTTGTGACTATATATGAATTTCAAACTATTAAATTCAATAAAGATTTTCAGTTTAACTAATTCATGAAAATGGATCAGGGTGTTGAGGCTTCAGAAAGGACACAAGTATTGTGTGCTAGGTAGGTTGTCATCTGAAGTTGGATGGAGTTATTATGATACCATCAGGGTAAGTTCATACTTTGTCACCATTGCCATCTCTATTATTTTAAATCTTCATTTTCTACTAACCATCTCAATGCTAAGGGCTTGTATATAACTCTTTCTTTAGATCTGTTTTGTATATATAGAATTCCAGAACTTGTATAACCTCGAATGAAACTTTTTTTTTTCTTGTTCTATGCTTCTTGAATGGCATATATTTCTACTCTGAATTGGAAAGGAAATACATGTGTTTACTTACATGAGTATTTTTTTTTATGATTCTTAACAGGAGCTGGAGAAGAAGAGAAAGGAAAAGGCACATTTGGTTTATGAGAGAAAGAAGCAACTCAACAAATTGAGGGTGAAAGCTGAGAAGGTTGCTGAAGAGAAGCTGGGTTCTCAACTCGATATTCTTGCTCCTGTTAAGTACTAAGTAGTGTTTTTAAATTCTTGTTGCCACCTATAATACGAATTTGAACTACCTTTCAATTTTGCTTGAGGACTTTGTATTTGAAATTGGTTCATAGCTTTTATATCTGATAATCTTGCATGTGTGCTTTGAGGATTTTTTCTTTCAACCATCAAATTTTAACTGTCTCTCAACCTATTAATTTTTCCCAAATTTTTCCTCTGCCGATGGAAGTGACTTCTCGAAGCACGGTATGATTTTACAATAGTACCTTTTTATTTTAAAGAGGGTTCTTATTGAGGGTTTTAAGTATATGCTTTGAGGATTTTTTCTTTCAACCATCAAATTTTAACTGTCAACGGATTAATTTTTTCCAAATTTTTCCTCTGCCGATGTAAGTGACTTCTCGAATCACTGTATAATTTTAGGATAGTACTTTAAAGAGGGTTCTTATTGAGGGTTTTAAGTATACTGGTTAAGTAATTAAAATGATTTTTTAGTAAAAAATATTATAGCGTAGCGTTTTAAATCACATGTGCGCTTTGTCCCTCAAACTGAAGTATTAGTTTAATAGCTATGAATTATCTGTATAGAATCTTACCCTATTAACCAATTGTCAGTGTAAAGATTCTAAAATGGTAGAATGGTAAAGATTTTAAATCACATGTGCGCTTTCATCGATGTTCTGAAAATTCTAAAGATAAATTAATTTGAACATTGAGGTAGAATGGTCACAAAAAATCAACGAGAAATCCTGTTCTTCTATGTCTCGTGTCTTTCTAATCTTAACTTGGCATTTTGGCAAAGCATGATTCTTGCAAGTGAAACAAATATGGATGTGGAAAAATTGATGTATTTTATGAAACTATAATGAATTGTGTGAGAGTGACTAGGAAAAATAACAATAAAAGATATTTGATTTATGAATTAAAACATCATTCTCAAAAATATAATATTTTCATGTTTATTATAATTTTTGAAATTTTTTTTGATATATTTTATTTTTAAGATTATTTTAAATTTTTATTTTCATATATTTTATTGTCTTAATAAAAGGCGGAAGAAAATTAGATTTTCATAAAAATATTAAAAACTATTTATCAAATTTTCATTTTTTTTCTTATTTTTTATTTATTATTTTAAAATTTGAAAACATTCAAAGCAATAACAACATGTAACCGAATACAATTTTAAATTTACTTAAACATAACATTAGTGTTATTATTCTAAAAATAAAATCTATAAAAATATAATATCAAAATTTGAAATAAACTCTAAATATAGGTTAATAAAAAAAGTTAAATAATTAGATGGTTGAAATAAGTCACTTCATTCTCTGATTGGAGAAGTTTATTTTAGAGGATCTAATGCTAGAATTAAATATTAGCTCTGTCGTTAATTTTAACATTAGAAAAATATATTATATTAGAGCTCGAACCAATCTAATTTAAGTTGATTTTTATGAATAACAATTTTTTTATGAAAGGAAATTGTCATTGAATAATGCTAAAGTTCCTAACTAATTGGCGAATAAGAAGGATTAATTAATTTATTTTTGAAAGTTTTATTGTTTACTGAAACTTACCGTGCCCCTTCTTGTCTTTCTTCAAGACGCAACAGTTGCAGCATTGCACATGCACAGGAGAAGGAGCGGTAAAAACCTCGAAATTTGATACTTGATGACCATTGCACATTGCACATTGCACATTGCACATTGCACATTGCACATTGCACATGCATTGTAAATGGTTTTCATGGGGAAGTCAAAGATACTTGTTTTGGGCATTTTCATGGTCTTGCCTTGCTGTGTCAACCCATTCTTTAGAGTGTGACGGCATGGTCCTCAAATCTTAAAGTCATTAAAGAAAATCCGATTTTATTCTTTAAAGGTGTTGTTTTGCATCAACAATTATGATGTAATTAAAGGTAAATTAGTAGACAATTTTTATGGATTTGATAGTTGGTCCAACTAGGATTACTCTTAAGCCTTAACATTGTGGATGACGGTGTTAACATGAGTTATATCTAATCAGCTGAATTTATATAAACTATACCCTAGACTAATAAAATTTAGGTTTCAAATTATTTTAGTTCAATTTGACTCAATTTTAAAAATTAAGTACTTTAATCTGAACTGTTAAACGGTGAAATGGGTCAACTCATATGCTCAACATTTAAAAAATAAATATGGTAATGTAACAAATAGTTTTTTTTTTTAAAAAAAAAAAAACAAATAGTACTATGTAAGAAGTGTAAATAAACAAAGATAAATAACTTAATTTCATATAAAACGGTGTAATTTCATATAAAACGGTGTTTCTTAACAAGAAACACATAAAAGAGCCTATTACATTTAAAAATTAAAAAATTTAGAAACTACGTATAATATTTTCTAGATAATTAAGTTGATTTTTTTAAAAAAATATGGGTATTTTCTATCAAAAATATTTTTTCTTGAATTACATAAAGATTAAGTGTCAATATTTTTTTGGATGCATGAATGTGAATACAGTTGTTCAAACAATAATTCTTTATCCTGCCATAGATTAACACGTTAAACTATATTTATAAGAAAATTATTCATAAAAACTTTTTTTTAAAAAAATCATACATTAACAATGTAAAATGTAAAAAATTTATATTATATTAATATAATCATTTGATAAATTTATTGATATTATTAATAAATATTTAAAAAAATTAGAATAATAATTGATTAACCATGTAAAGTTGTTTTAAATTATTACCTTTAATTTTTATTCTTAATAATCAATTATCATATGGTATAATTGATTGATAGTTAAATTGAGAATTTTATCATTGATGATTCTTTTATTCGGCCTGTGATTTTATAGTTTTTAATTAATAATAATAATGGTATAAATGAATGCTTCAATATTATTATTTTTTATATGAATTCTCATATATCTTTTAGGAAAAGAAGTTATGCTTAAATCGAATAAGAATTGTGTATTTGATAATTTTTAATGATTTTTATCCAATAAAAACTAGTGATATTAAAGAATGAAGTATTAAAATTGTATCATTATCTTTTATTTTAAAGAAAAGAATGAAGTAATGGTAAATGGATGAGTAGCAGCCGCAGCCTAAGGGAGAGTGCAGGCAGCAGCCAAGGGAAAGAAAAGCCAACACGACCTTTCCCTTTCTCAAAGGATCATCAAGATCAGAGTAGTTTGTCCCTTGTCTTTGACCCTTTATAAACATCTTTGCTTTTCAAACCCACCCCCTTCCCTTTCTTCTTTCAATACCTCTCTGTTCTCGATCTTGGGATGGCTCATTTTGCTCTGTCTCAGGTACATGCATCCCTTTCACTTTCTCCTCCTCGTCACTGTTTTTGGCTTCTCCCAATAAATGGGTCGCACCAACTGGAATCAAGATTTAACCTTTTCTTATTTTTTCTTATATCTAGTTTCTGGCTTAATCGTATATATTTGGGTTCTCTAGTGGCGAGTGAACATGTGTTTGTACAAAGTCAAAGCCGATAAATTTAGCTTCAAAAGTGTTTAATATCACGCTTTGTTTTTTTTTTTTCATTTTTACTTGCTGAATGAAATTTAATTAACCAGTACTAAGACTTTTTTGGGGTTTAGCAGATGGCTATAACTGTTCCTGTTGGCAGCGATTTGTCTCTCAGAAGATCTGCGTTTAAGGTTTGATAGTACTTTTAATTCGTTTTGTCTGCAGTTTGACTTTGAAAACAATGGTTATTTGAATGTTTCAGCTGGTTGTGTCATGTTATGTTACAGATCCTATTATCTGAAGAATCTGTAGTTATGGTAGATTTTTATGAGTATGTTGATTTGGTATGGCTGTTAAAATATCTTGAGGGATCAACTATAAAGATTAGTGGATATGCATGTTTGTTTCTGAACGAGTTTCGAAAAACTATGTTTTTTTACTGTAAATTTGATTTAATTCATTTCTATATCTGCAACACTGGAATGGGGTTGAATAAATATCGGGCAAAGGTTAAAGTTTTAATTTTTAGTCAAAATGACCTAGTCGTCCTTGTTGGTATATACTATATAAGATTTTCTACTTATAATTCTCGCCACTGGATATTTTTATATGGGAAATGTGGAGCTTTGGTATTGACCTTTTTTGGTTTTCCCAGCACTCTGTTGTTCTCTTTACAGTTTCTACCTAACAAATTTCTGAGCTTTGCTTTTGTTTCTATAAACACTTGTGTTATAATCTATTGTATATCAATTGGTTTTCAAATGTCATCACTAAGAATGTTACTGCAGTTGTTTGAATAAGAGATTCTGTTTACGTAATTATGTTATGAAATTTAACTTCCTTAACTTGTATTTTTACCAATAAGTACACTTGACGTTGTAGGCCCCTAGCTTAAACTTTAGAGATAAATTATGGACACCAGCATTTACTTTGGAGTTGAAGGCTAACAGCTGTCATTTAAGAAGTCGACATGTGGTATGCATGTCAGTGCAACAAGCAAGTGAACCCAAAGTTTCCATCTCACCTTTAGATTTGGAAGATGCTAAAGAACCTCCATTGAACTTATACAAGCCTAAAGAACCCTATACAGCAACAATTGTTTCTGTTGAGAGGCTAGTGGGACCAAAGGCTCCTGGGGAAACTTGTCATATTGTGATTGATCATGATGGAAATGTTCCCTACTGGGAAGGACAGAGTTATGGTGTTATTCCTCCAGTAAGTGACTTATTAGTGATAGTTGTTCTTTGCTTCCTCTCATTCTTTGAGTCATGACTGTGAATCCATTACAATTGATATTTGCCTTCAGATTTTTGGATAAATTAATTTTGATGGAAGTGCCATTTTTAGATATTTTACAATGTTCAATTATGTGGGCTTTTCTGGAGAAATTTAATATTATTAGTTATCATCAAAATTTAAGCTGATTCTTTCTCTCACTCCGCTCCACACCTTCCATCTCAATAGTAATGGGTGCCTTTTAAGATTACTATCTCATGTAGAAAGCATTTTACCTTTCTTTATGTGGGATGAAATGTAGGAGTTCATGCAGTTAAAATTCTAAAATGAATTCACAACTGGTAAATACTACTTTACATGGATGCAGGGTGAAAACCCTAAGAAACCTGGGGCTCCTCATAATGTTCGTCTGTATTCAATTGCTTCCACAAGGTATGGAGACTTTTTTGATGGTAAAACAGCCAGCTTGTGTGTGCGTCGTGCTGTTTATTATGATCCTGAGACAGGAAAGGAAGATCCGTCCAAGAATGGCATTTGTAGCAATTTTTTGTGCAATTCCAAACCTGGAGACAAAATTCAGATCACAGGTAAGACAGCTATTTTTACTCCAGTGAAGGTTGACATAATTTCCAATTTCTCTTATAACTTCCCAAAATTTATATTCCAACAAAGTGATGCCTTGGTGTATCTTGCTCAGGTGGGAGAATTTTTAATCTCCTTATTTATTCATGCCTTACCAGAGGCTGTTTGCTCTCTGTTTAGGAAGCTATGCTTCCTCAAAGTAATGCCTGAATAAACCTTGTTCTATGAACTTCTGTAGTATAGGAAACTTATTTTATTGACACTTCTATTTGTTTGCTGGCTAATCAATTGGAATTTATACGGTGAATAGTGTGCTCTGTGGGAAGGTAGCAACTTGCTTAAATGATGATAAACTAAATGATTAAAAAGCATATTGTACAGTAGTTTACCTGTGACTACTTAAGTGCATATCCATATTCATGAGTATGAGCTAAAAAGTTTTGTTTCAGTGCTATTATACAATTATGCCCGTATCTGATTTTTGCCATGTGTAGTTTCCACTTTCCATTAAATGTAATGGCCATTCTTCCTTTCATTTTGATTTGTCCATGTTGAAAAGCCACCTCAATTGGGCCACCCCTAGCCCTCCTTAATTATAGATTCTTTTGACTGCCTTCATTGGAGCCTACAAGACCTTCAATGTGCTGGGTGATAGGGGTGTGTTTAATCTCACCTCACCTTATAACTAGTTTTGTGAAATTAAGGGTAAGCTTCTCTAGAGACGTTTTTAGAAGAAAAAAAAGCAAAGAAAAAGGTCAGAAAAAGCTTCTCCATAAGCTTTTTAAAAAGATGTGAGACTTTTTTCAAGCTAATTTTAGATAATATGTAGAAGCTATCTCACATAGCCTTTTTAAAAATGTGGGACTTTCTAAAAATTAGTTTGTAAAAAGCTTCATATCATTTAAAAAAACTTACAGAAAAGTTGTTTTAACTTTTTGCTTTGTATTTTTTTTCTCCTAGAAATATTTATGGAGAAAATTACTCTAGCAAGCCCTATAACCTATATTAAGTTCTAAGCTGAAAATTTCCAATATGATATTTGAGTCTATTCTTAATCCTTTGTTGGGACATTTGCATTTTCATGCTTGATGTATGTTGCATAATTGTACTATTATAGCCACCCCTACCCTGCTTTAATTCTGGCCTTTTGGACTGCCTTCATTGCAGCCTCCAACACTTACATTGTGCTAGTTGTGATAGGGTATGTCTAGTCCCACCTTGCTGAGTGATATGGCCTAGGTAATGCTTATAAGTTAAGTTCTAAGTTCAAATTCCAAGACTCCTCCTGCTCTACCAATGAAAGTTGCAATTTTGTTTATATTATAACGTTTGTTTTTTAAGTAGTGTGTTTTCTCTCGAGATATATGTGTGGCTTTGTCTGTGTCTCTACTTAGCTATACTATTAACTAAGCAATACTTGGAACATCCCATTTCCATTTTGTTTTTATTTTGTTAGCCCTTTTTTTGTTCATTTGGCAACAAAAAGAAGGGTGTACAACAAAACGGTAAGTCAAGCTTACAATGATTTAATTTGGGGATGTCATGTCAAGTATTTCACATTGTAAATGTTGGTGAACTTGCATTCTTTTGGCTAGGAATTGAGTCATCTACAATTTTTTTTGCAGGCCCTTCAGGGAAGATAATGCTTTTGCCCGAGGATGATCCTAATGCTACCCATATAATGATTGCAACTGGCACTGGTGTCGCTCCATTCAGAGGCTATCTACGCCGAATGTTCATGGAATCAGTCCCTACATACAAGTTTGGTGGACTAGCATGGCTTTTCCTTGGAGTTGCCAACGCTGACAGTCTTCTCTATGATGATGAATTCAGCAAATACCTTAAGGATTATCCAGACAATTTCCGCTACGACCGAGCCCTTAGTAGAGAACAAAAGAACAAGAATGGGGGCAAAATGTATGTTCAGGATAAGATTGAGGAATACAGTGACGAAATCTTCAAACTCCTGGATAATGGGGCCCACATTTATTTCTGTGGTCTGAAAGGGATGATGCCTGGTATCCAAGACACACTGAAGAGGGTTGCTGAGCGAAGAGGAGAAAGTTGGGAAGAGAAGCTTTCACAACTTAAGAAGAACAAACAATGGCACGTTGAAGTTTATTGAGATTCTCTAGTGCAGATTGCAGAGTAGAGCCCTTAATCTGAAATGAGAAAAAAAAAATTCGTTTGGTGCTTTTGATTATTAATAATAATATTCCTGAAGCAGCTTGAACAGCTGTACCTTTTCTGTATTTTAGTAAATTGCAATGATATATTGTCTTCTTGATGGATACTGAATTGAAAAATCAAGTCATTGGTAACAATTTGGTAGAGTCTATTTTTGTTAAGGGCAGCAACATATATTGTACCAAATTTTGAATTATTATGTTAATAAGGATTATCAGCCTCTGAAATATCAGCAAGAATAATGTCCAAAAGTGTAAGGTATTGTGTAAGTGCATGAAGCCTTGAACTATTGAAGAATCATGGGAAGTTGTGAACTGCTTTAAATTTATTTTGTTATTTAATATTTCACAACGATAGGCAATAAACAGTGGCCCACAATTCAAAAGTCATTGTTTTCAAAATCGTTTTGCTAAAATATATGATAATTATCATTTTGGAAAATATCACTTGTAGTAATATTTAAAAAGGCAAAGTAAGTTTACTGTTCAAAACGTTCTTATTCAACTGAATTCGAAATTGGATGATGCCTTACTACTATAGAATATCAGATACCATTAAGTGTTAGGAAAAATGATTAGAGGCTCAACTTTAATACTTTATAGCCTATGTTGTTTGACTAGTACGGTTGATATTCTCTAAACAGAAATAGAAAAACATTTAACCCTATTTTAATATTTCTATTTCTTTTCATAAAACGCCCGGTAATATTATAAAATGCAAAAGAAAGTAACAGGGAAAAATCACCTGAGAAACAGAGAAAAAGAAATATAGAAAGCATTAATATTTAATATTGAAAAGACAATAGAGAAAGCGGTGCTAGCGCTACTACGACTTAATGGATCTGACAGTGACACAAAGTCACAAAACGAAAACTATATGAAAACCAAGTGAATCTCGAACTCTTAAAACCTAAGCAACCGAAAACTAAAATACAAATACAACACTCAACACACTTCGGTTTTCAACACCAATACATAATTTTAAGAAGCACGATTCTTAAAAAAGCTATAAAATGTGCTTAATTATTTTTTAATTTTTATAGTAATTTATTTACCATTAAAAAAATTAATAATTTCATATTCAAATACTATAAAACTTTTTTTTTTCATAAGCAAAAGATATTATTAGTAAATAAGCATAAAACATAAGGAGTGTCTACCTAGCAATATCAAGCATTTTGAAATAAGAAGTTAAAAAAAAAAAAAGACAATGAATCCCACCACAATCGTGAAATACATAGCACAAAGTTCATCACTCACTTTGCATAAGAGTGGGAAATCAGATTGCTACACTACACCATTTTCATGTTGATGGTTGAATTGCTTGTAGAACATTATCTACTTGTTGCGTCCATCTATTGAAGATTTTTGCATTTCTACCCTTCCAAATATGCTAGAGTCCTAAAAACCAAATAAAAAACCAGATCTGATTAACCACTCAGTAATCCCATTGCAGAGTCGTCGTTATATCCCACTAAGCACATATCTTGAGTCATACCTGATTGGGTTGCACACAATTGAAGAAAAGGTGTTGGCTTGATTCCACTACCTCATCACAGAGTGCACAACCTCTATCATCCTTTGCAATAATGTCACACTTCCCAAATTTTGCCTTGTTGGTAACCTATCTGCATCCAGTTTCCACACAAAACATTAAACCTTTGCCGGCATCCCTTTTGTCCAGATAATTTTGAAGAACTCATCTTTGTGGTGAGACTTATCCGTTGCTAGTATTTTGTAAGCTGATCTTACAAAATAGAGACCTAATCCATCTGCCACTCGCACCCATTTGTCATTGGACACTACCAACCTCTGAACGGTTTCCAACATTTTACCTAGATCTTCAAGCTTCTCCTCTCAAACAAATAGATGTCGCCTCCACCTTCATTTTCATCTATACTCGCTCATTTCCCACATCTTTTTTACCGTGTTATTCTTATCCACTATCAGCTCCCATAATCAAGGGAAAATACTTCTTAGACTCTGACTCCCAAGTCAATTATCCTCCCAGAAAATAACTTCACTCTCATCTCCTACTTGATGTCTAACATTCTGATTCCACTAACCATCATGTCCCTCTCTCCCTTTCTATGTTATTTAAATCTACCCACCACTTAAAGCAAGTTTTATCTTTCGATTCCCACTGACCATCTTGTCGTCTATACTTAGAACTCAGAATGCGCCCCCACAAGCTATCTCGTTATGAAATCAATTTCCACTTCCATTTACCTAGTAGGGCTATATTGAACTTATGCAGGTTCCTCAAATCCAAACCTCTTTCCTTTCTAGGCCTACACACTCTTTCCCAAGACATCCAATGCACCTTACTAGTGTCATCACCCCCTCCTGGTAAAAAAATTTAAAAACAGATTCCATATTAAAAACAATATCTTTTGGAGCCTTGAAGAGCAAAAGGAAATAGATTGGCAAAGCAGATAATACCGATTTTATTACCACCACCCTACCTGCCAAAGAGATGCTTTTATGTTCCCAGCCATATAGGCGTTTCCAAATAGCATCCATCATAGGTTTCCAAGCGACATGGGTTAACACCAATAGGTAGTCCCAAATATCGAAAGGGAAACCCACCTACCTTGAAATTTAATAATATTGCTACTCTTTGAAGGAAAATTTGCAAGATGTTTATACCAATGAGATGACTCTTGTGAAATTTACCTTTAGCCTAGATATAATCTCAAAATTTTTCAAGATTGATTTCACTGACTCTAGCAATTCCCAATTCCTTTGAAACATAACTAACTTATCATCGGCAAACTAAAAAAATGTTTTCTACGCTACCTGATAGCCTTTCCACATATCCTTATTTACTGTCACTTGAATTAAGCTATTGAGCCCCTCTGTTGCAATGAGAAAAAGAAAAGGAGATAAGGGGTCCTCCTGGCTAAAGCCTCTACCAATTCCAAACTCCTCCGTTGGACTCCCGTTCACTAACACCGATAGTCTCGCCGTACCAATACATTCTTTCATCCAGCTCATCCAACCTGCAGTAAACCCCATTCGTTCTATCACTTCCCATAAATAATTATAAATTACTGAATCATAGACTTTTTCGAAGTCCAACTTCAAGCATACAAGCCCTTTTCCCATCCTCTTTGCATCTCTAACATTTCATTTATTAGAAGGACTCCGTCAAGAATTTGTCTGCCTGCCACGAACGCTAATTGGGTATCCGAAATTATAGACTACATCACCCCTTTCAATCTCTTTGCAAACACATTTGCCAGTACTTTATAAATACTACCAATTAAAGAGATTGGACGATACTCATGTAAGCTCTGAGGGATATTTTTCTTCGGAATAAGAGTTACAAAAGAGCTATTCATACCTTTTAAAAATTTACTATTTTTATGAAATTCATCGAAAAAGGCTACAAAGTCTTGCTTCAACAAATGCCAGAATTCTTTGATAAAAAATAAATTCATACCATCTGATCTTGGGCTTTTGTTATTGTCACATTTCCAAATTGCATTATTTATTTCCAATTCTGAAAAAAGGCTTTTCTAGCTCTTGTCTTGCCTCCTCACTCAACGTCTTCAACAGAACATCTACTGAGTTCTATATCCATATTTATCCTTGAAATGGTTTTCAAAGAATCTTATTCTTCAATTGCCCTACCTTCGTAACTTCCCCTCCGTCAAGCTTCAAACTGACTATTTCATTTTGTTTCCTTCTTTTTACAATTGATTTATGAAAATATTTTGAATTGGCATCCCCTTGCTGAATCCATTGAACACGAGATTTCTTATGTTTATGAACACTTTCTTCCTGCCTATTTCTTAAGGTTTCTAATTTTTTGAATTCGTTGTTGTTGTTATTCCCTTTGAAGACCTTGCTCCTCATCCTTTAAATCCAATTCTAATATGTCAGCTCATACCTGATCAATCTAGTGATCTATAACCCCAAAAACCTCATTATTCCACTCCTTAAGCTTGCCTTTAATTAACTTAAATTTCTTCTTCAAAACGAAAGTTTTCCTACCCTTGACTGACAAAACATTCTATTCGTTTTCCTTGAAAGAGTAAAACCACTTGTCTTCACCATCCATAAGCATCACTAGGCAGTGATCGGATACACTCTTTGGCAATCCCTATTGTTGCAAATTTCCTCACATCGATAAAAAACCTTTTGACACAAAATCTATCCAACCGGCTCATTGTCTGCCCATCATTTTTATACCAAGTAAAATATTTGTCCACATCTGAAGATCTAATAGTTTTGATTCTTCAATAAAACTAATAAATAAATTCATCTGTTATTCCCTACCATGCATCTCCACCCAGTTTCGTTCCTCATCACACCTAATGGCATTGAAATCACCTAATATGCACCAGCAATCCTCCCTTCTACCTTCTTCCTTAAGACTTTTAATACCCTCCCAACAAGCTATTTTTCCATTCAAATCACAAGGTCGTAGATATTCACAATGTGAGTAACAAAATTTGTACCTCTCCACTAACCACCAACATCCAAGAAATTATTTCCCTCGTTACTACCAGACTATATAAACTGAGTTGGGTCCCACATCATTAGCAATCCACCAGACGCTCTGTTTGATGGTTTGAACCTCCAACTCACATATGAATTACCCCAAAGATATTCACATAGATTATCGTTAACTAATTCCATTTTAATTTCCTGGATACACATCATTCCAAGTTGTTGAATTTGAATCAATTTCTTTATCTCCCACTTCTTCAACCTCCTCTAACCCTCTTATATTGTACAAAAGCGCTTTCATATTTCCCTTTTTTATTCTCCACGACTCACCTTCAATCTATTCCACTTGTCAAGATTCTCCAATTTTGCTTTGATGTTCTCATCTTCATCACCAATGAAGCCCAACTGTTTCCTACTTGCCACACTCTCTCCACAACCTTATCAACGGAACCAACCCTCTCCACCCACTCAACCTCTACCTCTTCTAGTTTTTCCCTCCCGAGAGTCTGACTTCCCCATACCTTTTTTCGATTACACATTCCACATTCAGATTCTAATTATACATTCCACATTCAGCTTCTCCCCTTTCTCGATCTACTCCTTGGCCTTCTACCTTTTCCCCTTAAATCTTGTCCCTCATCCACACAACCCACCTCAACCTCAAACGACTCTTCACTCCCCACCATCTCCATGTTTGGAACCCTTGCGTTAGCCATCACTGCCCCTCCCTGATACCCATTGGAATGCCTCTCCGCACTCACCCCTACCTCCATCAAAGGGTCAATATAACCAGCTAAATCATGCAAAATCACAAGTCTATTTCTCATGAAACTTTTAATTCAATTATGAAAGTAAAATGGTTATTCTTATATGTTTATAAATCAGTACTTTAAATAATACTTCAAAAATAGGGAAATTATAGCAGTGACATTTCAAAAATAAAAGATAAGAGGATTTTATAGGAAAATTTTAAGAGAATTACCTGAAAAAATTATATATTGAAGATACATAAGTTATTTTATGCTATTTAATTATAAATTATTATATCATAAATTTTTTTTATTTTTATAATAATAATTTTAAAAGTCATTCTAATTGGTAACTTCTTATTGATTGATAGGTAAATATTAATTGTTAATATGTTAATTTTTTTCAAAAAAAGATTTGAATCTATGATCACTCCCTCTTATATTCTCTTCACATGTAAATAGTGTTACTAAATCAATCTTATAATTCTAAATAATTGATATGATAATAAAATTTTTAAATTGTCAATGATCCATTTTTTTTACAATAACCTATAATTTCATTTTAGAAAAATAAAGTAAAAGTTTATTAAATAAAAGATAAAAAAAATCCGTTTCCTTATTTTTTTTTCCTTCAAAACTTAAGTCCCAATCACGGATTATATGACACTCGTCCATTGTATTAGACTTTTCAATAGTTACATAATCTGATCATTTTTTTCACTGTCTAAGACTTAGATATTAGACGAATATAAAATTTAAACACTCTCGGTGTTATGAATAGTAAAATTATTATATTTTATAATAATAATTTTAAAACTCATATACATAAAAATATCTAGAGATGAAAGTAAGTAAATTTACATTGACAAAATATAAAAACTAGGTTGAAACAAGAACTAAAATAAATGCTTTTCAAATATAAACTTTAAAATATTAAGATTAGTATTAATATTAACTAGTACTATTTTAGCATTGCATTAAGACTTGCTGTATTTTGATATTGATTTTAGTCTTTTAGATTTCAACTATATTATTGAGTTTTATATATCACAAATATATAATTTTAAGAATTTACATTTTAATAATTCTACTGTGCGATTTTAATCTCTTAAAAAATTATTTTCAATAAAATAATTATAAATTTAAGAATACAAATCATAATAATTCAATATATATAATATATAAACTGAGTTTTCGTTATGAAATATGATTAGAGTCATTGTCTAAATATTATTCATTTTAAAGGTTAGTGCTTGGTCATGATTTTATCTCGTAAAATTGTTGCGTAACAATTTGATATAATTCAAAAAGTAAAACCATAGCATTTGGACTCTGGAAGTGTTGAATTAATTGATTTAAACTTACATTAAATTGCAAATAGAGCTACGTAAGAAAAGGTTTTGTAATAAAATAAATAATATGAAAGAAAAAAGAAAAAAGAAAAAAGAAAAAAGTGAAAGACGTTTGCGTGTGTATATAAAATGTATCCATGTCATTTGACATTAGTCAGTACTGAGCACCATTCTCTT
The DNA here is from genome assembly GCA_037954015.1 of Psophocarpus tetragonolobus. NCBI lineage: Eukaryota > Viridiplantae > Streptophyta > Magnoliopsida > Fabales > Fabaceae > Psophocarpus > Psophocarpus tetragonolobus. Next base: position 103,089,941 of record CM075688.1, read on the forward strand.
TTGTTGACGCTACTCATGTCGCTCTCGACACTCGCCACCGCGATTCTCATCGCGATATCCGTTCTAATAGCCGGAACCTCCTCCGCCGCCCGCGATCTCCGCCCGTCGGAGCACGGCCTGATGTTCCAGGCCTCACCGGCGGCCAATTCCTCGGCGGAGATGAAGTCCTTCTTCAGCACAGGGCAGACTTCTTCCTCCTCCGACGCACCGCTGCGGAACGGGACGGGGAGCCTGGCGCCGGCGTGGTGGGGAGTGAGCAGCGGCGGAAGAAGCCACGTGGGACGCGTGCTGATGACGGCGAGTCTGGTGTGCGGAATCACAGGTGGCGTCCTACTAGTGGCTTCGGCGTTGCTTTATCTGTTTAGGCACCGAACAAAGCCCCACCAAAACGAACCGTTTCGTGCCTGTGATAATAACACTCACAATAATAATACCATCAACAGCAAGCTTCAATTAGTGCCTAATCTATGACTTCTCTTTTCTTCTTCTTCTTTTTTTTTTTTTTAATTCAATTTATACTCTGTAAATGGATCTTCAATCTTGCGCTTGCTTTTTCTTTTTCTTTTTTTTTTTTTTATGTGTTGACATTACATATGGTTGTTTATGGTAATAATAAATTTAGTTGGACCAGAACTGTTTGTTTATTAAATACTTTTGTGTCGTATTTAGTTATCACACATTCACACTAACCTAATTAAATGAAGTGACTTGTCAACCAATATATCATCTTTAGTAAAATCAGTTTCTAGGCAATCCAAACCAAACTCTATTAAATGGGTGTTATAAAAGAGAACTCTTCTTTCACACCCAAATAGAGGTGTCAAAACAGATCAGTTTGGTCTACACTGTTTGGTCTATCAAGGGTTATAAAATAAATGGGTCGGTTGACTCGACCTATCAAAATAAAGATATTTGAATTTTCAACTTGGTCCGAGTCATCACAAACTGGTGGGTTAGGTGGGCTAGTCAACCAAACTTGCAAAAAAAATTAATTATTAAATTTAATTTCTGATTTTTTTCTTTTTAAGTATAAAAAAATGCAAATTATAAATAATATTAAAATAATATACATACATAATGGATTTAGGTTAGCAATATACAAATTATAAATAATATTAAAACAAAATATACACATAATATTAAAACAAAATACAAATTAGGGGGTTCACTTTCAGATTTCAAGAAAAATTTGACTTTGACTTTGGTAGTATTAGAGATTTCACATTTGAGATAAAAATTAAAAAGGAAAAACGAAATTAGAGAAAACATATATATGCTAATAATGATATAAGGAAAACAAAAAAGGTTGAAAATTTTTTTGGTGGACTAGTGGGCCAATCTGACCTGGCTGGCCCGTTTTTAACCCACAAAACTTATGGGTTGAGTAAGTTAGGTTACATAAGTAAGACGGTTTCGTGAAATATAAAATTTTTGTGACCCAATCCTACCCGAACTCGTGGCGGGTCAAACCCATTTTGAAACTTGCACACCCAAACAAAAAAATTTAAAGATGCTTAAAGGTTGGGTTAAGAAACATTTAGATTAAATTAAAACCAATCAATATTGGTTTCCGTGCTTTGGTGCGCGTTTTCCAGTAATGACCATTTTACCCTTTTTTTTCTCATTAATCATATTGTTGTGGGATTTGTTATAGTTTTGTGGAGCGTTTTATAGTGAAGGTCTTCTTTTTTTTTCCTTTTATATCGTGTTAATCACAGATCTGTAAAAAATTTTACAGTTTTATCGTGCTCCATGTCCTAACTTGTAGTCTGTTGTTTCTTCCCACCATGTTAATCACATATATGTGAGTTCTGTCACAGTCTTTGTGTCCTTAATTCAAATTACGGATTTATCAACAAATATGAATGGAATTCATCTACAACCTAGTGGGAACCTCATAGGATGTGTTTTCTAAAGACTAGGTGGATTTTTACGATGTATTTCTGGTGTTAGTGTTACTGTTCCTCAGTCATACTCTATTTGTGCTTATATGTTAAGTCTTTTTTGTAATGGTTGGACCTTACCTGTATATGAGACTATATATATAGGGAGAAGGACATGCAAAGAGAGAACAACTAAGGTAAGGAAAATAGTTATGGTAACCAATATGGAAAAATATAATAAGAACCGTAAAATTTCAATAAACGGTTCAGGTAGGAATGGTAACGGGTCTGGGCAGTCATGAGTAGTAGTTACTTGCCATCCGACCCACTACAAAAACCTATCACCTGTTACCTGTTGGGTACCTGCTATAGAAATATCCACAGGTTTTTTTAATATCCGCGAGTATCCATGGGTACTCATGGATATTTAAAAAAATTAAAATTAAATATTTTTTATAAGAAATTTTATCAAATAAATCATTTATTTTTTGAAAAATCTAGAAATAAAATTATACTAGTTTTTACAAGATTAATTAGATCTAAAAGTAGATTAATATAATATATTATAAGAAAATATTTAATACAAATAAAATCTTTATTTTATATTATCGGCATTTTTATAATAAATAATTTTATTAACTATGAAGTTTTCATAAAAAAATAAGATTGATATCAATGAATTTTGATAATTAATATTTTAAATTAATTTATTTTCCAAAAATATTATCTTTTATAACTTATATATATATATATATATATATATATATATATATATATATATATATATATATTAGTTTAGTTTAGCAGATAGCGGGTACCCGTGGATACGGGTACTATGATACCCGTACCCGCGTCCATTAAGGAGCGGGTAGAAAAAAACTCGTACCCGCGGGTAATGGATACCCATTTATACTATCCGTATATTTTACGGTTTTTATCCACAGATATCCATGGGCGCGAATTTTTTTGTCATCCCTAGGTTCAGGATATTGAAATGTTAATTAAACAAACTCACGTGTTTCTTTCAGACAAAGACCTCTCCTACAAACTCCACCACCGCCTCCACACCGTCTTCCTTATTGATGTGTCACCCCATGTTAACCTGATGCGGCAGATACACAACCTTTGTAAGACATGAAAGATTCTATTTACGCATGTCTTCGATGTACAAAATGGATACACAACCTCACCAATTTTTAAATTTTTTAATAATTAATATGTTATATACAATTATAAATTGTTTCACAGTATAAAATATAGTGTAAAATTTAATACATAATGTAAATATTACTCCCACTAATTTATATATATAAGTATTGTCCCCACAATCTAATCTTTTTAGATTCATCATTGTCAATGAACAACCTACAAATGTACTAGCTGAACATTGTGCAAATTTAGATGGACAATGGAACATATATGATGCTTGTGTCTCAGCAAATACAACACCATTCAAGAGATTCCTCGCCTAGCTAGTGTCATGCATCTAGTACTAGTTGATATCACATCACTAGTGATGGTGATGACTATGGTGGTGGCTCCATCCCCCATCATCACTTCCATCCCATCACCATTATCATCGCCGCCACCACCAACATCATCGTTGATATCATCACTGTTGTAACCATCGTTGTCGGTGGTGGTTTTGGTGATGGAGTGAGGATGGTAGTGATCTTGTAGAGGATTCTATGGAAGTGACAACTGACGAGAGAGTGACGCATTAAGCATTTGTGGGAGAAATCTATGTGTAAGAGAACTACATGAACTTGTTTAATTAAAACCTCACTCTTAACGGTTTATTAAAATCTTACTGTTATTATTATGATATTATGTTTTCATTTCTCAGCGTAACATTTTTTTCCTTGAGTCATCTTCTAAATATCTTTTATTTATTTATATTTATATATATATATATATGTATATGTATATGTACGCGTACGCTTCAATTTTATTCAAAGAGGAGATATGATGTGATCCAGAAAGAAATATACATTAGGATTATATATTTGCATTCCTTTTTTAAAATGAACAAAATATTTTAGCTTTTATTTTTTACTACATTTTAACTAAATTAAACTAATCCTAATTTACTCTTGATGCTTTCATTCAACCTCCCAAATTATGATTTGAAATATACAAATTACAATCATGAGCATGTTTGTTTCTGTTCCGCTGCCTAGAAACAAAGGCACTTATATACTTAATTTATAATGTAAAAATCTGAAGAGTTATTTTGCTGTCGACATATCACATGTATATAAAATATAAGTAGTTGACTTATTTATTATTCCACGTGTAATTGACTTTAATATAAGTTAAAACAGATTTTTAATCAAGTTACATGGTTTATGGATACACTTCATTTTGTGATAAAGAGATTGTTATTATGTATTTTTCATCCACATGTATATACCATGTGTCCATGTTATTGATATGGCAATTTTATTTTTTTCAATTAAGGTTTTTGGTAACCCATCTTTATTAATGTCACAGTATTACATGTTTTAAACTTCTAATAAATTCTACAAAAAAAAAAGGTGATACACTAGTAGTATTTGATATTGTAATTTAATCACAATTTACCATTTATTATAAGTTTGTTTATTTTTATAATAAATATCTTAAAAAACATACAAATGATATATTGTAATTAAATGATAATATAAATTTGTTTTACATTGATATTTTATAACCTCTAATTTTTTTTAACACATTATGTTAACAATAGATTAATTTTCAATTAAAACATTAAATTATTTTTAAATATTATTATATAACATTACACACTAATAATTTTTTAAACTATATAAGTTATTGACCTTTCAAAAACTATATTTATATAAAGTTATAACAACAACTCTTCTCTAAAAATAATAACACACTAAGACAATAAGATTTTAACATTAGAAAATCAACAAAGCTAAGAAAACTAAAAACTCAAATTAAGTTCTTGCATTAAAAATGTTCTTATGAATTAAATGAGGTAAATCCATTTTTTTAAAACCAATCCGTCAAGGGAGCAAGTTAACATTTCAATGATTGAACTTACATTATGCCTATCACTGATCGAACTGGTTAATCCAATATATATTACAAAAATATAATATTATATTAGTATAATTTGATAAATTCATATTTTAAATTTAGGTTCAATAGATGACTTATTCAACATTAAATACATACATTAATAATTAAAAATTTATTACAAAAAACAATCAATAAGAAAATAACTACAACTTAAACTTATAAATTCTAATAATTTAGACATGAAATCTTATATAAAATATTATTTGAATATTAGAATTTTATCTAATAAAAGTAAATTTGTTTTGCTTATAAGTTATTAGTTAATTATTATAATTTAGTAGTAAATTAATCTATTGAATAATTTTAAGTATTATTTAATTTTTAGATGTCATTTTTTATTTATTTTTTTAAAAATTTAATATTTTTTATAGATATAAAAGTCAAATCAACCCAATTCAACCAAACTGGGTTGACTTGATCACTAAATCAACCGAACCAAGCAAACAAGTTAACTAAATGGAAATCGATGATTGTGAAGAAATCACATGTGCATGCATGCCTTGGGCCTTATGAAGTACCTTCGCTCGCACTTGTTTTCCTCCAAATAAAATGAGTTTAATAGGATTGTTAGTATAAAAGCTTATCCTGTTAACCAATTAAAAATAATTTTAATGACTTCTAAATAATAATTAAAAATATTTTAAACTTATAAAATAGTTTGATTCAAATACCATATATAGTCGTTTTACGTTGTAAGTACATGACAAGACCTATTACACTATAATCGTACAGTGATTAAACAATAAGCAACTGTTTATTTTACATGCATGCAAGCTAACTGGCATTTGTGCACAAAAGGTAAGTATGTGATCAACACGTTAACAAAAGTGTATTTTTCGTCCCGCTCCCTTCGCCCCTCAAAAAGTTCCCTACATCTATGGAGAAAATTTACTGAATGTTTTGGTCAAATAATTTAACAGACGCGAATTAGATGGGCAAAAAGACAGATTTATTGGTTCCTCTAGGACGATGAATTAAAAGGTGAAGAAAAAAATTACACACATTTCTTCAAGAGAATGCATAGGTTAACTGTAGCGAAGTCCCTATTGATCAAGAGGAATCCACTCGAGTTCAAGATCTAATAAACCAGATTCAACATTCTGGAGCTTGAGTGACATCATTTGTTTAACCTTACCATCAACAATATTGACTGTGCTATCCTCAATAAGGGGATTGTCTTCGGATTTTAACCATTTTCCTATCTGCATATCCCCAAACATTCCAGCATCTCCAAATGCCATAGCAGATGTTATCAGAGGCTGAAGATCAATGTCTGCTTCTCCCATTATATCATCAGCAGAAAATGTGTCATGATCATATACTTTCTGCAACACAACCAGTTGATATGATGATGAACTGTCATATTCTCAAACCAAAAATCAGTTATCTTTTTTCCATTGTACACACACAGGAGAAAGAAGAAAAATTACACATACACCACAAGAAAAATTACACATAAGCATGAAGTTCTGAACAGCCTGCCTACAAAGAAGAAACCTATCATTGAAGGATACAAACAGCCAGCCTATCTCCAATCTAACCAAGAGATTTGTAGCAAAACTTTAAGATTATACTCAGAAATAATTAACAAGGGTGAGATTTTCATTCAGCGTGAGCGGTTTGTACAGTATAAAAAAGGGGTGTTAGCGCCTTTTAAAAAAATAAAAAAGGGTGTCTGCAATGTTTTTCAAAAAATTAGGAGTGGCTTGCGTAGAAGTATTATATTTATTTACTTTATTAAGTATTAACCATTTTCGCTACTACATCCAAAAGGCAGGCAGAACCGATTTTCCTATTTCCCTTGCATCAGGTTGAACAACGAAAGACACTAAACTTTGTGGCATCTCGAGAAAAATAGGTCGCTTGCTATGACAAAATTGACAAGGGAACAAAGGAATAACAAAAGACTGAATCAATGTACAGAGAACTTTCTATTTCTATCCGTAACAGAAGATGTTCCAAGCACTTATTAATTACCAGACCAAAATAGCAAAGCAAGTAAATGAGGAATGTCCAGACTTGGATACTGTGATATATAACTTCTTAATTCATTATTGTCAGAGATCCAAAAAAATTTTTTTCCAACAAAGCTATTCTAAGTTATAACAAAATTACAAACAAACTGCATTCAAATAGAACTGTGAGGAAGGATGTAAGAAAAAATGACTTTGAATTGGATTAAGTTGCTTGCAATAAAAGGAACTTGATTTGCAAGGTAAAAGGTGTATGACATTGAGGAATAAGAATGGAGGAACTCAGTCTTTTTTCAATGATATGGCTCTATATAATGCAACATACAGAAGATAGTGTCTGTTTATCACAACATTAAAATTCAATCGTACCAATTTCATTTGTCCATAATGCTCGGGAACAGACAGCATGTATTCCTCATTCCAGACTGGATTCAAGTTACTCCGTATTATAGTTGTCTGGACAGTCTATAGACATTGGGAATAGCACCAAATCAATTTCAGAAAGAAAATATCACTGTTTCTGTTTTGACAGCTATAAATTGAAGATACAGAGCAGTAGTATCCCAAGATCACATAGTGACACCAACCTGCTGGCCAAGGCTCAAAATAACATACGGATCACTTGACTTTATATCTCTGATAGCTAAATCTGTACCTTTAATCACTTTCACCTTCAACATTCCAATAAATTCTACCATGCCTTCCTGTTGTTACCATCAATATCAGTCACATTCCCAGGAAATCTCATAAGGATAAACTGTATTGTCGATGCCAGAAAAACTAGCAAAGTTGGATAATGCAGAATGCCTCATCTCATCTATATTAACTATTTTTTATTAGAAGACCTTCATCTGGTCCAACAATGATTCAATTCAATAAAAATCTATTTTATTAACAAAAAACAATGCTTACGCCAAAATTTGTCCCTATATTTCTTCCCCAATTCCCACACATGATAAAAGTAGTCAGATAGTCAGAAGAACTAACACATAACATATTTTTACCATTCTCTGTGAACTACTAGTACTTTTAAAACTATCCATGAAACTTTTGGCAGAATTTGATTCTAGACTGCTTTTTCCAGACACAATGCGCAAACTTGGTTTCAGAAATTCTTGAAATTCATATTTTGCCCTGCAGTTGAAATAGTCACAAATGAAAAGGCAGTCAATTATTAACTAGGGATTCACTCTCTGGTCTCGTTGAAACAACAATAGAAAGACAAGAAAATAAATGACTAAGCAAATGAGTCAAACAAGTAATCAACAGCCTATGTCTGATAACAAGATAATATTTTCAAAATGAACCAAAAGATGCTAAGAATGGCAGATATGCAGTACATTGAGCATATGAAAGCATGTCTAACCGAATGAACTTTGCTCGCTGATCATGACCAGCATCTGGTCCAGGTTTCGTATATCCTTGAGGGATATAAGATTCATAAATTGAATTAGCAGAAGCATTTCCTCCAACTTCCATCATTGCATCTATTTCATCCTCCGACCAATCATCCAACGTTACAGACAAAACCTGAGAATAAAAAAACAGTGCTGTTAAATGACTTTTTGGGTCTCCTCGGATTCTAGCTAATTGAATTAAAAGTATTTTGTATTAACTATTGAACATTTGAACTAATAAGTATAAATTGGCATAAAACGACATGTTTAATCACTAGGCTATCTAACTATGATTTGAAAATTGAAAAATATAAAATTTTAATTAATTATTATTTTCCATATTTTAATTTACTTCAAATAATGTATTATCTTAAGAAATAGGAAAATATTTTTTTTAATTTTATTCTCATTTTAAAATATTTTTGTTAAATGAAATGTGATAAATGAATTTTTATATATTGATGACTTTATATTCTAAAGAAAGGATATTTCATGAATGGATGTTACGGACTTTTTAATGTAAGAAAATTGAAGGAGAAATTATAATAAGATAGTGAGGATGGAAATGAGAGCAAAAGTAAAGTAGGAGTTTATACGCTAAAATGCTACATGAAGTATCATTTCAAAAATTGCCACAAGTTAGTGCAATAAGCTACTTTACTAAGCAACTTTATTTTAGTCAAACAAGCTAAAACTAGCTCATTTATCTTGCCAAACACACTCCATATCACATCAAATTTCTTACACAGTTTCTGGAAAATGAATCCAAACATATGAATGGTCAGTCTTCCAATTTGTTAAAGACAAAAAGGAGGAGATACTCAGGTCACGCATCAAATAAAATATTTTGCATTAGTGGAAAAATATTTCTTCGATCCAGGCAGCAATGCCTTCCACAACAATGAAACAACTTATGAATGGTGGTATATGTGTGGGGCAGAGCTACGATTTTTTTTAAGGGTGGCTAACTTAAAAAGTCACGAGTTAAAATGAATAAGGCTTAATTATACTGTGTCCTTCTATTTTACCAATTTTTGACATTTTATCCCTCTATTTTTAAATCATGACAATGTTTCTCCCAAATTTTAATTCATGACATTGACTGAGTTAGTTTAAATTTTTTTATGAGAAAAAAATCATTTATTTAAATAGAATAAACATTTATTTTAATTTTTTAGATGTTTGTTTAAAATTTTTATAAAAAGCAGACACTGAAAAAAAGATGAAAACAACTTATAATGAGAAGCTAATCGGAGTAGCTTCTCAAGATACAGTGCAGAAGTTTGTTTTATGAAAAAATGAAACCTAATATATTTAAAAAAGCATTTTTTATAATAATACCCAAACATAAAAGTTTCCATTTTTATAAAAATCACTTCTAAATAAATAAATTATTTTTATCTTAAACACACTCATTCATGTATCTTCCAATTTTTAAATCATGATATAGGTAAGAAATTTAAATTTTCTAAGAGCCTAAATTTTACACATTCAATCACAACCCTTCATTTGTGGTATGTTTGTTGACTTTAGCAAGTAATACTTTAAAAGTTATATAAATGAAAAGGTATGATTGAACGTCAGTGTAAAACTTTTTTACATTGTTAATGCATACTAATTAAACTCATTTTCTAATACAGGAAATATATTATTATATTAAGTATAAATAAGATATTAACCAACAAGTACAATTAATACACAAGGGCAGCACCCAATGGCCTATAACAAAAAAAATTGAAGAAAGTAGAGAAACAAATTTTTTGCATTTGGTAACTAAAATGATATCTATAGTATACCAATTTTGGCATTTGGTAATTATAGAAATGCAATTAAAAAATTGAAGAAATGCATAATACAGCTAAAATAATAATAAATAAATGATAATAGAAGAAAGGGGAAAAAAACAAAGTGTAGGAACTAGAAAGTAAAGGTGGTTCCGTTCTTTAATTATGGATACAAAAGTGTTTTAAAGAAAAGATAAAATACTGTTTTTAAAATCAAATATTATAATAATATTTAGGAGGGATTCACATTATTTTTATAGATAATACAATAAGTGAGTTGCAAAATGTGGGGGTGGCTGTGGCCCCCATTGGGCCACCTCGCTCCCTCCACCCTTGTATATGACTATATGTGAATGGTTTACCTTTGATATATGAGTACCAAGGCTTCTGTGCACACCACAACATTTTAAGCATAAAAAAACTCCTATGTTGGCAGACCTGAAAAGCAGTTAGCAAAAGTGAACTCACAAATTAAAAGAGTGGCATCTATGATGCATACTTTGATTTACAAGTAGCTAGTTTCTTACATCTTTATGTCATATTCACTAATAACAGGTCATAAAAAAAAAAATATGATAACACCAATTAATATAAATCACAAACGTCATGAGTGAAAAGAGAAACACTTACGCCCATTTAGGATCTGGAGCATTACAATCGGCACAAACACGATTATCATTCTGCAGCAATAAATCTTTCAATTTTCTTCTACCTGTAAAAGACCTTAGAATCATTCAACTTCTCAAGAAAACAATTGAAATTAGCTCTGAAATATCCTTCCATTGCACTTCATAGGCATTCTAAAGAACCTTAAAGCTTCTACAGATATGTTTAATTTTTTTTAGAGAGCGTTTGTATGGAGGAGATTAGAGCTAAAGGGAAGGGAGAGTAAAATTTCTGTTTTAAAAAGAAAAGGAGTAAAACGAGATATTATAATTATATGTAATGTTCCAAAAATCCCCATTCATCATTTCATCTTTTATAAATTTAATAACTTTCTCCATTTAAAAAATTAAAGTATACTCTCCTTTCTCTTTCCCTTTACCTCCAAACCCCTCCATTGAAAAATCCCTTAAATACCCAAGCCAGAGAGAATATTTATTGATAGGGTTTAGGGTTAAGAATTCAAAACAAAAGTTTCCATTTATAACCATCATGTCAATATTCATTTGATGAAACACTTGAACCTTACATGAACCTAAAGCATCAAACAAGATCAGAAAGCTACAGGGAAGGAAAATTTTCTTGCTGAAGCCCTTCAAGGGTGAGGTGCAAGGGGAAAATGTTTGATATCAAGAAGATTTTTGCTATTTTGTTAAAAAATGAGTTGGCATGATTATTGATGCTTGGATAGATGAGTGGTCCCTATCTCTCTATCTTATCTAACAATTGCCCTTGAATCTAGCTTAATTCTTCAAAATTACAGCTTTTCTTTTTGGCTGTGTAGCATTTCTCAAAACAAAAACTCATCAGGAAGAATGGAGTTTAACAATGAGTTGTAAATAGACCAGGTAAAGACATTACAAATGCTCAAGTCATTACAGGAGCTAAATGTTAAAACATTTTTTTAAATATACGTGACACCAATCATTCACACTAACTAGAAGTGGTTAGTAGAATGTCACTACTTGATCTAAACCAACAATAACATTCTTAGTTGTAAACACCTCACTAATATAAATTCTCACATTAAATATTATAAGATTACCTGAGGTATGTCTTGCAAGTTCCATTTGGTAATTATTCGTTCACAAGCTTAAAGCCCACAATCCTCTAGGCCACAGCCTCTACAAAGAAGCAAAACAACCTGGGAAGGAAGAAAGAAATATCTGTTTAAGCAACAAAATTTCAATATGCCCATTGCCCAATTGTGCCAACAAACTAAAGTCTCAATTAAATTTTGTAAGGACAAAACTAAATACAGTTCCCTACGTGTTTTTAGCTTTAGGTACTGTTCTCTAATCAAAGTTGGAGGATTATTATTGGTAAAACTTCAATTCCAATAGGAGAACATCACCAAAAGCACCTAAAACTAAATCTATGTCTTATCCATCCTGTAACTACAAAAACTGATCTCTAAATTCAATCTTACAACATGGGAACAAAAGAAGATTTAGATAATCATATGCTCAATAGAATAACTTCGGGGAAAAATAGTTTAATCTGAAGAGAAAGAGACAAAAAATGTACATATGGAAGAAGAAATATATTCTCGCATGATAAGAACTCAAGTTTTTTAAGTCATTTGCAGACATCCACATTGTTTTTCCCACTGGTTATGGTACTATGTCTGTGTAGAGTAGCATAAGACATCTATATACATACATGAATAAAAATTGGTCCTCGTGGGTAATTGGAACTCCCAGAAGTAGAAAAGAAAAGCTATAATGCTGAAAACACCAACTTCTAAAATTGCTACTCCTCACAAAACAGACATGGAAAAATAAAGGTTTAGGGCATGCTCCATTTTCATTTAGGCAAGTGATGCAAATCCCAAGACAATCAAAGGGGAAAAAATGAATATTTCTAACCCTGCCAAGTACCGGCCACAGTTATTATTTTCTGAGCAATAACAAATTTCAGAATTTCATTACCTAAAGCGAATTGGATAATGATGTGATCGATGCATGTGAGAAACATCCTACGAGTTTGGTAAAATTGTGGATATAATAACAGAATGAGGACAGTGATAAAAATCCGATGAGGAGAATTGAGAGGTGCAACATTTGCGTGAAACAAGTGTTACGATGAGATTAAAAAAAAAAAAAAAAAAGGAGACAATGAAGAAACAGAAGATACAAATTGATGAGATCAGAAAGAGAAAGTGAAGCTTACGAGTTGAATCGAAATGGGTGAGTTTGAAATTCACAGAAGGCGAGCGATGCGAGGAAGGTGGTGGTGATGGTTTCAAACTTCAATGTCGGAATTGGACTATTCCACCAAAATGTCTTCTTTTATTTTTACAGAATATAATTTTATTTATTTCCAAAAATGTTTACAATTGGTAGTAACTTTTACAATGCTGTTTGGGTCCTATCTTCATCTTCTCTTGTTATCTTATTCTTATCTCATCATCCGGGTGGATAGAATTATTGTGACATACAAAAATGAAATTGAAAATAGTTCTCGCGTTTATATTATTATATTTATTTATATCATTTTTTCATATTTTTAAAATTGAAAAAACCAATTTTATTAGGGACGGATCCAAAAACAAAATAAAAAGGGTTAAAAATAAAATAAATATTAGTGTTTCATAAGTAATTTGTACTTAAGCTTGTACTTTGCTCATAATAAATATTTATTGCTCAAAATTATCTAATTAATTAAGTAATTAATAAATATATTTAGTTTTAATTGTCGTAATTAATTATATAAAATAATTAATTAATTAACTAATACGATCAAAGATTCTTCAAAAAAAATAATACAATTAAAATTGAGTTAATTGGTATACACTGTTGGTGTAAATATTTTTACACTTACATTCAATCACAACCCTTCATTCATGACAGATTGGGACTTTACTTACTATTTTAAAAGTCTTATAAATGAAAAGTCATAATTGACTACCAGTGTATATACCAATTAAACTCATCAAAATTTATGACAAAAATATTTATTATTATGTAAATCATATTATAATTAGAGTTTAATTAGTATACACTGACATTCAATCATGACTTTTCATTTATGTGACTTTTAAATTAGTAATGAGTAAAGTCAACAAATCTATCATGAATGAAGGGTTGTGATTTACTGTCACACTGATCGCGTATACCAATTAAACTCTTATAATTAAATAACTCGGTGAGAGTAGCTTAATTAGCAACAGACACTGAGTTTGTTGAAATAGATATAGGTTTGATCTCGTATAATACATTATTGAAAATGGATAAAGAGTCTTAAAGTATGACTAAGTGCTTGGTTGATTGGAGTTTTATAAAACAGTTTTTAGTATTTAAAAACTAAAATACTCGTTTGGTTAGTATTTTTTTTTAAATAGTTTTAAAAAATAATTTTAGATTTTTAGTTTTTAAAAACTAAAAAAATGGATAGTTACAAGTAGTTTTGCTTTTTTGTTTTGAAAACTAGAGAAAAGGGGAATGTGTTGTTTTTTGCTTTTCATTAATGACAAGTTTTGTAAATATGAACAATTTTTTTTTTATTTTCGTATCTCCAAAACAATTTTTAAACACTTACTAAACAAGTTTTTTTTTCATCCAAAAAACAATTCTTAAAACTATTTTTCAAAACTATTTTAAAAAACTACAAAACAAAATGAAACTAATCAAACCCTAGTCAGGTAATGTTGTAGGTTGGCAATGGGGTGGCAAAATAGGATGTTGGTGCCAATGATTATTAGAGATGAAGAACAAAAGTAATTAAATTGTTTATTTTTAATTATAATTCTTTTAGCAGCTAAAAATTAAATGTTTTTTATTAAAAAATAAAGAAAAATACGATGTCACATGAGCAGCTAACAAAGTTCCTGTATATTTTTTAACAATATTAAAAAGGGAAGGATTGACACTTAAACAATAGAATAAGCCAGTAACCTGGCTGTCGCCAAGATTTTTCTATTTATCGTTGCTCTAATCTTTTAGGGACCAAAATAGTGTTTCACTTTTGTTTTTAAATTAATCATTTTTTTAGAAAATAAATTTGAGTATTTAGAAAAACTTTAAAATTTGAAAATTTATCATAACATTATTTTTAAATTTTTTGAATTTAAAAATTTTAAAAAAATAGTTAAATGATATTCTCCTCTAAAAATTTATATTTACAACATGTTAAATATTAGTTTAAAATATAAAAATATTACATAAATAATACCAATAAGTTATAAAATATATTATAGAATACAAATCAGATAAATAATATAATAATTTTAATTCAAAAAATAAAAAATATTTCATATTCGCACTATAGTAAAAAATAAAAATGGAGGTGAGTTGGTAGACCAATTCAACTTTAACGGGTCAAGTCGTAACTGGGTTGATCCATGTTTTATATTTAATTAGGACAATTTCTCTTAGCACTTTTAATTGTTATCAACATCCTAACAATTTCAAAATGCTTATATTACCTTATTCTTCCTTATCCCATGTGTAAATCTCAATGAGTCATTTCCTATATATAAATTTCGCCATCACCTTAATGAAAAATATTCAACCCCTAAAAACTCTCGCCACGCTCCATAAATACAATTCAACATTTAATTAAACTTATTGAGTCAACCACACAACCCCCAAATTCCTCACATTAAGGGATAGCAACGAGTTGGAATGGAGTATAACGGGGTGCGGGTTTGATTCTCCTGTCCCAGTCCTAGAAAAGTGCAGGGTAGGTTTAGATATAAAAAGAAAGGTATGAAATTTTAATGTCATCCTTGTCCGTCAAGTATTCTCGAATTCCTATATATTCACGGATACTTGTTATATTTTTTTACAATTTAAATTTACTTATTTATTATTAAATAAATTATATATATATATATTAAGTTATTAATTATATTTTAATTTAAAAAGTATATAAAGCATCATTATTAACAAAAAATTATAAATTAAAGTTTAAGAATTAAAATTTTTTATTAAATATATAACTTTAAACTTATTATATAATTATTAAAACAATAACGAGACGGGTATTAGTTTAGGTACGAGACGAATAGTCACACACTCATACCCGGTTCATCACATCAGGTATATACTCGCATTCGTACCCATGTTCAGTAAAAAATGACTAATACCCATCAAAACTGAGCCAGTACCACAAGTATGAGTATTTTTGTTATCCTTACTCACGCTCAACTCCCACCACCCCCAAAAGCAAACATCCCCCTCTCAAGCAACCACCTTATAAGAAGAATGTCCCACACGTGTTTTTGTTTTTTTCCTAAACTAAGGTTGAACTTGTCTATATACACGATTATAAAATTGATTAGGTATTCTTCATAAAAATTATTCATAAAATTAAAAATAATATATATTAAATTAAAAGAGAAAATAAAAATAATTGAGAAACTAAAATTATATTTTTCTAGAAAAATAAATTTAATAAAATAATTCACAAACAATCGCATAATTGAATATTATTAAACAAAATACCTATCTATAAAGACATTTTATATATTTCTATGTAATTCTTTCATAAAAAATTGAAATAATTTTTTAGATATCAAAGTAGAAATAAAAATTTTTAAATCTTTAAAATGTAATTGTATCAAGTGTAAAATTTACATTTTAATTAACATTTTAATTAACATCTATATGTTATATGTTTTTTTGTTTTGAATGAGAGATTAAAAGTAATGTCCCTCAACCTATTGGTCCTATACTAATCTCATTTATAATACATAATTTTTTTTTGTCAAATAAAATTTGTTCATAGATTAAAATCTATAAGTATTAATAAAACACAATTTCTCGATCCTTTGAATAATACTATTTTCTGTATTATAAATAAATTAAAAAATTTAATTAAAAATATTTTTTAAAGTAATTTAAATTTATTTTTATATTAAATATATCTAATAAGATGATTTTTGAAAAATTAAAAATATTTAACATATTTTTATGAAAGTAATTTAAAATTATTTTGTAATATATTGAAATATATTTAAAAATATTCTTTTCAAATATAAAATAATTTTGTCATATAATAAAAATTAATAATTAATTTTTAATATATTAAATATAATTTATATTTTATTAATTAACATCTATATGTTATATTTTTTTGTCCTAGATCAACAACTAAAAATAATGTCTCCAATCTATTGAGTGTATAGTAATCTTACTTACGGTGTGCGATTTTCTTTTTATCAAATAAAATTGACACATAGATGAAAATTTATAAATATTAATCAAATAGAATTTCTCGGTCCCGTTAATTTATATTATATTTTATAGTGTAGATAAATTAAAAAAATTGAATTCAAGATATTTTGTTAAAGTAATTCAAATTTATTTTTATATCAAGTATATTTAATAGGATAATTTTTGAAAAATTATAAATATTTAACATATTTTATCAAAGTAATTTAAAATTATTTTGTAATGTATTAAAATATATTATAACATGCACTAAAATTATTTTTTCATATGGTAAAAATTTAATTATTAATTTTGAATATATTTAATACAATTTATATTTTATTAATTAAAATCTATATGCTATCTTTTTTTTGTCTTCGATCAAATAATAGAAATAATGTCTCCCAATTTATTGGGTTGTATACTAATCTCACTTACAATACATGATTTATTTTTTTCAAATAAAATTTGCACATAGATGAAAATAAATATTAATCAAATATAATTTCTAAATCTTATAAATGATATTATCTTTTATATTGTGAATAAATTAAAAAAATAGATTTCAAGATATTTTTTTTAAAGTAATTTAATTATTTTTTATATTAAATATATTGAATAAGATAAGTTTGAAAAAATTATTTAATATATTTTATTAAAGTAATTTAAAATTTTATGTAAAATATTAAAATATATTTAAAAAATATTTTTATTATATAATAAAATTATTTTGTGATATAATAAAATATTTAGTAATTAATTTTTAATATATTAAATATATAAATAATAAAAAATAAGAAAAATAAAAATAACATAATCCTAAAGAAATAAAAAATAAAATATAGTACATAAAATAACATAAATAATGAAAAATAAAAAATAAAATAATGTATAAAAGAAAGAAGAAATAAATTTCATCAATTTTTTTCAACATACACTAAATTATTTTTCATATAAAAAAATATTTTAAAAATTAATTTTTAATATATTAAATATATAAATATAAAAAGAACAGGCTAATAAAAAATAACATAAAAATACATAATATTAAAGAAGTAAAATAATAAAATTGAAAAGAAAAAAAATATGACAAATATATAAAAAATAAATAAAAATAAAAATATACATATAAAAGTGTAAACGATAATATTTAAAATAACATAAAAGTAAAAATAAAAAATAAAAGTAACGTGTGAAGAAAAGAAAGAAGAAAGAAATTAATAAAGATATCAAAATTGAATAGACAAAAAATATAATAGAAAGATATAAAAAGAGATAGAAAAATTAAAAAATATATAAATATAAATATAAAAATAGTAAAATATAATGGTTAAAATAAATAAAAATTAAAATTAAAAAATATATAAAAATATTAAGAAATTTAAAAAATTGAAAGACAAAAAAATAATAAAAAGACATGTTAATTTTTGTCACAGGGTAAATTTCTATTTTCATCTACCTATTCTTTTCTTATACAAATATTAGATTAGATATGTTATAAAAAAGTAAAAAGAAATATTTGTCAAAAAATTATTTTGTCATATAATAAAATATTTTAATAATTAATTTCTAATATATTAAAGATAAAACAAGTATCAAGTTTATATTTTATTAATTAACATCTATATGTTATTTTTTTATCTTAAATCAGGACTAAAAGTAATATCTTTCAATCCATTGAATCATATGCTAATCTCACTTACAATGTATGATTTTTTTTGTCAAATAAAATTTACACATAGATGAAAATTTATAAATATTAATCAAACAAAATTTTTTGATCTCGTGAATGATATTATATTTTATACTGTAAATAAATTAAAAAATTAATTCAAGATACTTTTGTTAAAATAATTTAAATCTATTTTATATTAAATATATTTAATAAGATAATTTTTAAACATTTAAAATATTTAACATATTTTTATTAAAGAAATTTAAATTTATTTTTACTATATTAAAATATGTTTAAAAAATATTTTTTAACATAGACTAAAATTTTTTGTCATGTAATAAAATATTTAATAATTATTTTTTAATATGTTGAATATATAAATATGAAAAGAACAAAATAATAAAAAAATAACATAAAAATAATATAATCCTAAAGAAATAGAATAATAAAAGATGATGAGTAACATAACACATATAATGATAATGGAAAAATAAAATAAAGAAAATAAAGAAGAAAGAAATTTAAAAATTATTTTTGAACATATATAATAAAATATTTAATAATTAATTTTTAATATATTGAATATGTAAGTATAAAAACACAAAATAACAAACAAGAACATAATAATAACATAATGCTAATCAAATAAAATAATAAAAAATAATAAATAAAATCTAAAATTAAAATGGGCAAAGGAGTAATTTTCATAGTCTTTATTTAAAGGATAAAAAGAAACACTTATCAAAATATTAAGATGGACAAAGGAGTCATTTCCATTCAAAGACTTAAATAACAAAAAAATAAAAATTCAAAAAATAAAATAAGATATAAAAATACAAATATAAAAACATAAAAATATAGAAACATAAAAATATAAAATGATCATATAAAATAATAAAAGTAAACAAATAATAAACAAAGGTAATTAAAAAAGAAAAATTAAAAGACGGACACAAATAATAAGCAAAAAGAAATTTAAAAAGAAAAGTAAAACTTAAAATTAAAAAAAATATATATATATAAACTAATACATTTTCTAAATAATTAATAACGGCAAAAAAAGTAATTTTAAAAGTCTGTTTTTTTCTTCTATGTATATTAGAAGATATTAAGATAAAAAATTTGAAAGAAAATAAAAAGAGTGGGTTGAAAATTATTATCCCAAAACCTAACTTGGAATTTTTACTTGTATAAATTGTTTTTTTAGGACCACATGTGTTGGAAAAAATTGGCATTGTATTGAATTGAAAGTTAAAAAATTACCATGTCAACGAGGGAAAAGTTTTTTCTTCTTCAAAATATCTATTAGGGTGGCTATTTTCACTTAAAGAAGTTGACTTGTATATTTAGTGAGTATTATTTTTAAATATATTTTTTTATCTATGATTTAAATTAATACATTACAAATTTAAATTTATAATCACTTAAATCAATTTACACCAAGTTAATTTATATAATTTAAAGTATTTAAAAAAATTAACTTTTTTATTTTTTGTGTGAAGGGAATGGACAACACACCCACCCAAATGAATTAAAACTTTGAATTTAACATACAACTATTGAGATCATTGTGATAGACACCACATAACTCATCTGACACTGAGTTACAAATAATCTTCTTCTTATTTACAGCTAGACCTAACTTCGCAAGACCATCAACAACAGATTTTCCTCACGAGGTACGTAATGAAAACTGCACTGGAATGTTTTCCCGTTGTTCCTGTGTATACATTCCGGTAAACAAAAATATGCATGATTAATATGACAACCTTTTTCCAACAACTTTATATTGTTGAGGGAATCTAATTCAACAATCAGGTTACAAAAACCATGGTCATATGCCACCACCAACATTTTAGCAATGCCCAACATCTTTGCCTTATCAACAAGACAGTAAGGGATGTTTTGAGTAAATCCAACTAGAAACTTTCTTGTATGGTCACGCACTACCCCTCTAACAGAAGCGCACCTATGAGCTAGAAAAATTGTTGCATTACAATTGATCTTGATCATACCCCGAGCTAGGGCAACCTATGCAACCTGATAAGGAACATCCAAATAATGTGTCTATCTCTTTCATAAGTGTTATCGTGTGGTAAATACAAGCGTTTGCACAGATTGCATCACTAGTTCCTCATATGTGCAAATACCTTCAAACACAAACTAATTCCTCTTCCACCACAGACAATCGCGAACAACACCAAATAGCTGACTCCACCTCTTATCCTACTTTAAATTTGACATAAGTCGGACATCAAACTTTTGTTATTAAAAAAAATCTTAACTTTTTGTAGGTCCATAATTACTCCAAACTCTAACAACATAACCATGATCTTGTAGTGCATGCATCATGAACTCTTGTTGCTGACCATAAAAAGTAGACATTTTGGATTGTCGATCATATGATTGTTGTACCTCAAATCATTTGTGGTCAATATATGATAGCCTAACTTTCACAGGAATGTGCAAATACGCTCTAAGCCATCCCATTTCCACACTGTTTCAAATTTGGGACTATGCTGCAAATTTACCTACCCTGATATACTTTCATACGTTGATTTGGTAGAAAAAGAATCATGAACATCCCTTGCCCAAAGTGACGAGTCAATATTCCAAGTCATCTCTAGGAAGGCTTAATGAGATATATATCATTTACCACCCCAGGTGGTAACAAAGAAGACAACTTATGAACCTCTCAGGAATAAGACAACTTATGAACCTCTCAGGAACCATGTATATCCACAAAAAAGCAATCTTTATCTATCACGTTCAAGTTTGGACTTTCAGTACATCAATTTAACATCGAACCCCTCCCTAGTACCTAATTATCCACTCAAAAATCAACCTTTTGTCTATTTCGCACTTGCTAGATTATCATGTTCAAGTTTGGACTTTCAGTACACCAATTTAACAACGAACCCCTCCATAGTACCTGATTATCCACCCGAAAATCAACCTTTTGTCTATTTCGCACTTGCTAGATGATATTTTGCTCAACATTTTTCCAGGACTTTGTACTTCCTGAAGTTACTGTTTCTGAGTTGGTTGAATGACAAGTTGCATTGTCCCACCGCACTTATACTTAGAATAAATTAGGTGCATTTAGCAAAATTAACTTTGAAATTAGGTAGAATATATAAAAATAACAAAAAAATTATATATTTTTATATACAAAACTATTATCAGTCAAAAAATATTTTAATAATCATAAGCTTGAATTTTATGTCATCTTTGTAAAATTAAAATAAATTTTATAATTTAAAAATAAGAAATTAAAATATAATAATATAAAAAATGTATATTTAATCATGGCTTTAATAAATTTGTTGTCCTTAAAATTTCACCAAAAATCACTTTTGATCCTTAAAACTCAAAAATATTTTTTAGCCTATGAAATTAATTTGTTTTTTTTATTAATGTTGTTCATTTATAAGTTTTGGTGTATTTGATAGTACTAAATGTGCAATTGAAAATTGAGTGGGTTAGAATTAAGGAGGAGAGTAATTCACAATACAAAAATATGCTATTTGTAAGTAATTTTTTAATACCATTAACTCGATGAGAAGGACTAAAAAAATACTTTTGAATTTTAAGGACTAAAAGTTATTTTTGGTGAAACGTTAAGGACAAAAAACTTACGTAAATCTTTATTTCCTTACTCATAATTTTGAACTATAATGATAAATATTTAAATATTATGTTTTTTTATTGTCAACAATACCTTACATACTAGGGGTGTTCATTTGGTTGTGTGACACAATGACCCAATCTGATCCAAAGTGATTGAATTGATTTATTTTTAGATTGGTGAAACCCAACTTAACCCAATCAAACTTAATCCCCTAGGTTGGATAACTCGTTTAGTGAGTTGAACCGGAGACCGAACCCAACCTAATAATTATATTATATTATAATTATTTATTATTTTTAATTAAAAAATATTTTTAATAGTTTAATTTATAATAGTTTCTCAGGTTATTATTATTTGACTAAGCATATTTATGAAGTTACAATAATAATATGTCCTGAACATATTACTGATTACCGTAAAAGGAATGTTATGTCAAAGACTAAGCACATGAGTTTTTAAGATTTAAGCCAATGAATTATTTTTATCTGTAAGACTCTAAAGTGTCTTTATAAAAAACCCTTTAAACACTGACAAAGTTCAGACAAAATACTTTGTATTGAAAACATAGATTAATTAGAAGAATGAAGGCAACAATAATCCTACTAATATAGTAATGTCTCATTATAGATGTGTGTGTTAGGACTTATGGGAATTGATTCTTCATACTATGAGAGCTAATAATTTATTTTTTATTTTTATGTTACAACAATGATATATTTTATTTTTTGAAAAAAAATCCTAAACAGTATATTAAAAAATTTTAAACATTCCATTTATTCTTTAAAAAATATTTTTTAAAACAGTGACCAAATTAATCCAACTCAACACAACCCGTTAATAGCGAATTGAGTTGGGTTGAGTTTAATGGGAAGAAAAAAACAAAAACTCAACTCAATGAGTTGTGATTGGATTGGGTCTTGGGGTTATCTAAACCCGACCCAACTCAACTCATGAACACCCCTGTTGCACACTACCTAAGTTTGTAAAATTGTATTTTTTGATTTGGACATTCCATGAAATTAAATAAGGTAAACTATGTTTTTCCTAATTGAAGTTTTCCAATTTTATGATTTTGGTACACAAACTTTTTGTTAAATGATAAAGGCATACACATATCTTTTGGTTCGAAAACATTTAAGAAAAAATATATATCTCATAATAATTTTCAAAAAATATGTTTTAAATTTAATTAAAAGAGTAACTTTATATTTAAAAACATATTATGAAAGAAAATTTTTAAAAAGATTATGTAATAAATTTAAATTGAGAAATGCACTCTTATTTATTGTCTAAAAAATATTATGAAACAAATGTGAGAGAGACGAAGAGAGAGGAGGCACTAGGTGGGAAGGGGGAAGCTATAGGTGAGGGAGAGGGGAGGGGGGCTTTACATGGGGTAGGGGTGGAAAGGATACATGGGAATGAGGTAGGTAAGGGAAGGGGAATTTGGAGTGCAGGAAGGAAGATTAATAGTAAGGGCTTAATTGATTTGATTTTGTTTTCTAGTTTCTCGAAAGAGTTTTCAAAAAAAATTTTGGAATAAGAGAATAAAAAACTTGTTTGATAAGTGTTATTTGAAAATGTAAAAATGAAAAAAAAAATTGTTTCATTAATGAAAAGCAAAAAACAACATATTCTTATTGCATTTTGAGTTTTAAAAAAAAATTGAAAATTGAAAAGAAAAACTACTTACAGTTGTTCTTATTTTTTAGTTTTTAAAAATGAACTTGATTGTTTGGTGTTTTTTTTTTTAGTTTTTGAAAAGAGTTTTCAAAAACTATTTTTTGGAAGAAGGGAAAGAAACTTGTTTGATAAATGTTATTTGAAAACTATTTTAAATATGTGAAAATGAAAAAAAAAAACTTATTTATATTTACAAAAATGTCATTAATGAAAATTAAAAAACAATATATTCTCATTAATTTTATATTTTCAAAACAAAAATTGGAAACTGAAAAGTAAAACTACTTACAGTTGTTCCTAGTTTTAGTTTTTAAAACCTAAAAAAACATAACTTTTTTCGAAAATTGTTTTAAAAAAATACTATCCAAACGAGTTTTTTAGTTTTTAAATACTAAAATACTGAAAATAGTTTTATAAAACTGTTGTCAAACAAACATTGTTTTTTAAAACTATTTTAAGAAAATATTAACCAAATGAATTTTTTGGTTTTTAAATACTAAAATATTAGAAACAATTTTATAAAACTATTGTCAAATAAATACTTAATTTTTTTAAATTTGTGACCGCTAAAAGTTGCTACAAAATGTAATAAAAATTTTATAAAAATTTAATAATAAAAAATAATAAATTGAATGATGCAACATTACTTAATAACAAAAATAAATAGAAGAACTAAGATGTTACACGAAAAAAATGTTTGCATACTTTGACCAGTCAACAAAAAGTTTGTGTACCAAAATCATAAATTTGAAAAAGTTCATATATAAAAAACATAATTTACTCCATTAAATATCTACATTAAGAGGGTGAACTATCTTTTGATAAGTTCAAGAACTTATCTTGCTACTATTTAGTATAAAATTTACTAGATTATAAAATACATAAAAGTTCCCACCGAATATGCTTGATTTTTATTTAATTGCCTCTAGAACTAAATAGACCAAAGAAGTTTATAGAGAAAAGTTACCCTATATGTGGCAAACCATTATAGGGTGTACAACCAACTGTTAATAGCTGTAGATAATTGAAATCCAAAAGCAAATAAATATTTTGTTACAACTAAAAATCATTAAAACGACTTGGAAATCTTGTGACCCTTTTTGGTATATTGTCTTAATTGGGCTCTTTTGGGCAATATGGCTAACAATATTTTCCTCCTCAAACACGTCTTTGTCCTCAAAGACGAACTAGTTCACATCTACTTAAAGATACAAGTTGTCATTTGTTAAGTGTTGATAGGAAGAGGGTGTGTTTATTGTGAGTGGTAGAGATCCTTTATGCACACAAATGGTAATTTAGGTGGAAGGTCGAGATTGGTGTACAACCCACTTTACAATCAGATGAAATGATGCATTCTCCACTAACTCCTACTTTTGATATAGTGGACACTAAAGGAGAAAGATGCTCCAGTTTGTCTTTGCCTTGATTTTGTTAGGATTGGGTTATACCTCGTCCTTCCACAATATCTGACCAATTAGGAAATAGAAGACACACTAAAGACGCATTTCACCAATTTGGAAAAGTATTTTTGTTCATGTGAAAGAGAAAAAACCATAGTTAGATGATCCAAATGATTAGTCATAAAAAAACTACAAATTAGAATGTCATAAAAAAATGTCATAAAAAATGTCTAAAAAAAGTCATAATAAATTGTTCATGGAAACATGAAGTGTTGTCGGTGTATTGGTGAGCCTAAAAAGCATGACCATAAATTCATCCACTTGATAAAAGGTTTTTTTGTGTATCAAATGGTGCCACATCGATTTGCTGGTAGCAAGCTCATACATTTATTTTAGAAAAATAGTATTCTTTGTAATTCATCAAATATTTCATCCACTAAGGTTTAGGAAAACTTTCCTTTATGATGATGGCATTTAAAGCCTTATAATTTGCACAAAATCACCAAATGCCATTTTTTCTTTGACCAACAAAATTAGTGATGAAAAAGGGCTTTGATTGGGTTCTTATAGACCTTCCTACAACATTTATGGCATGGGCATTTTTTGTGAGTAAGGGTGATAAATGTAAAGTTTTCTACACTATTACTGACAAGTGTAGTAGTCATATGTAATAACGGGTAAATATCGAGTCGATCCCACAAAGACTTTGATGAAACTTAAAAAATATCAATGTTTTCTACTTGTACTAACTAAAAGATAGAAATGAACTAACTACTGATCATAAAGTAAATAAATATAGAAATAAATAAAAAGTTGCGGTTACACATATGATATTCAGTTGGGTTTGACTTCACTAAATCATCTCATAAGTGCATAAATAAACTCAAAACCCTCATTTACTACCCATGTTCCCATCACCCATAAAAATATCCTTAACTTGGATCCCTTACAGGGAAAGAATTGAGCTATTTGAGTATTAGACTATCGCTTTAAGCATCAATTAAAGGCAAACAATTCGCATTAAGAAAATGAGCTTAAGATGACCAATGAGTTTTACTCTCTCGAGCAATAAAACACATTGGGAGCTTTTTTGTTTTACAAGTCAAAATCCTCTTTCAAGCTCATTCAATAAGTAAAAATCACGAAATATAAAGACAATAACTCAAAAGGTAAAGAAGAACACCAAAATTGAATGATAAACTTATATTAAAGAGAACAAAATACATGAGAGTTTAGACTTAGTTACATAAAATCCCAACAAAATAACAACTTAACTAACCATCGAGATAGATGAACGTGAAGGATGGACGAAGATAGGTTTGGAGCATTCCCTATGCAAGCAAGGTGTGTAACACCCTTCTTTAGAACAAAAATGCCCTTTTTAAAGCCTCATATTTGTTTCCAAGCGCGTAGTAGCCACAAAGTGGGCACTGGGCAGCGAATTTCACGTTTTCACAAAATCTGACCCAAGCGTTGGGCACCCATAAAGTGAGCGTTGGGCGCTCACAAAGTGAGCATTGGACGCCCACATACTTTCACAACATCAATTATCTCAAATTATCTGTCATTTCTTCAGTCCTTCTTGCAACTTGTCTCGTGACAACTAAAACAAAAAAATAAACATAAAATATGCATAAATCTAAACTAAAACTAAATTCCTAATAAAATCTAAATTTACGAGAAAAAGGAGAAAAAAAAACTTTAAATGAGAAATAATTAAGATAACTGCTTTATTTTATCTATGTGAATAGGCCATTTAGGCAGTTATCAAAGGGTATCAGTATGTCTTGACATTAAATAGTGGGGAATTTGGTATTAATGGGATAGGTAATCATGAGATCAAGGTGGGATTAGGCCTTAGGGTATGTAAAAAAAAAATGGAGGCAAAGTGGTGTAGTAATGGTTGGATGGGTAGGAAAAAGGTTTCAAAGGTTGGTTCTTTTATGGGGTCTTGATCGTGGAAGAGGTGGTGTTGATGGCATCAAAGGAGATGAGGTAGAAGGAAGCAATTGAGTTGTGGTGAAGGAAATAGCAAAAGTGTTGCAAGGTGGCAAGGAGGGTGATGGGATTAAAGTTTACGAGGAAGGTCATTTGGGGAAAAGAAAAATCCAAAGTGATAGGTCCAAAAAACATATCATTCAATTCCTAAAACCATATCCTACCCTCAATAGATAATAAATAGACAAACACTTGAGCCAAGTAAGGAGAAGCATAAACCAAACCATAAACAAAAGCTAAAAAAATAAAAAAACCAAAGTTTACTTTGGCGTTTAGCCAACATAATAATGGTGACGACTTACGGTGCGCAATGTTCTAATAAAGAAGTATGAAAAGAAAGCACAGCAGAGAAATTTGAAGTGTACCAATAGAAAAGGGACACATGGTGATATTGATAGTATATAATCGATAAGCATATAACAAATTTGTGTCTGAGGAGATAAGAAAGGAAAGGAGGAACTGACATGTATTATTTTGAAACAAAACAAACCCACTTGGTTCCATGGCTCATATTTGCCAATGTCTCAGTCGCTTGCAGACCTTCCGGCGACACTTTCCGGTTACTATCGCCGGAAACAGCCGCAAAACCGGCCAACAGTTTGTAGAGGAAGTGTTGTCCTTGGCACAAAGCCTACTCCACCTTGGTCTCACCCCTGGTCAAGTGGTTGCCATCTCTGCTTACAATAGGTACCCTTAATTTCTTATTTCTTTCATCTTCACTATCCATTTCTCTTGCATGCCTTAGTATCTGTTTGGAAACTCATTTTTAAGGATGGATTGAGCTTCCGGGAACTGGTTTCCATACGCACCCTTTTATTATTATATTATAATTATATAAATCATATTGTAGCATATTTCTAACACTGACACGGTTATGAATGTCGTGGAAAATAAGAAATTCAATATTGTACTTAAACTGAGACCGATGAACTGTTCTTTTGTATTAGACTTTTCTCTGTGCATAACTCATAACATATCTAACCATTTTTTTAATAGGCAAACGTTACCCCCTTAATGTATTAATTTTTATTAATAAAGAGATTTTAATTCATGATCTCTTTTTCATCTGCACATTACTACTAAATCAGTGCTATAACGCCGGACATCTAACAATTATAAATACAATTTTCAAACTTTTAATGGCCACAATTTTTTTAATAATTATTTTCTTGTAAATAGTCGTGTTGAGCCTACAAACAGAGAGGATCCCACCTGGCCACTTATTTATCCAGACCAATAAAACTATTAAAAAATCAAAATCTTGATTATAATATATATTTTTAGATTTAAATTGTTTCTAAAAATAAATTAGATATTTGAAATCCAGCTTAAATTTAGAAAATATTTTTTTTTTAAAAAAATGTTATTTTTAAAAAACTAAAAATTGTAACTTATTATTAGTTTTCAACAACTTATCTTTTTTTTAACTGTTTCACATTTATTTTATAAAAGTTGATTTTTTAGGGGAGGACAACAATATAAAATAGTATAATTTTACATGCATAACTCACCTTGAATTGAGTGTACAAGTAAACTTATCTAGATAAAGATTAATTTAAATTAAAAAATAAATAATTTTTTAGTTTTCCTAATCATAACGCACCCTTATTTGAGTGTTCTTTTCCTCGTTTATAATTGAATGTACTCAAGTTATACTTATATATTAATGAGCTTTTTTACGTGCATCTTTTGCCTTGTTAAAGCAAAGATTTTTGTTGATTTAAAATATTAAAATGTCCATGTTGTTTCTTACACCGTATTGGTGAGGGAGAGGAGGGGAGTAGAAGAATTCTTGTAAAAAAAAAAATTCTTGTTTGATTCAATTTTTAAAAGATGAAAGAAGAAAGTAGGAGAACAAAATCCTTCCTAGACTAATTTAACTTCCTTTGTTGGAAAGTTTTAAAAAAAAAAGTCATTTAATAAATTTTATTTAATTTTAATAATTTTTTTTCTTGCACATGAATATATTTATTGTTAATAGGGATGACAAAAAGTTCACATTTGTAGATAAAATCCCATGAAAATATACGCACAAATAGGATAAATGGATATCCGTTATGTGCAAGTAAAATTTTTTTTCTAATTATTCCTTAAAGGGCACAAGTATTATAGTACCTGCACTTGCGAGTACGAACTACCCACCAAACTAGAATAATATATATATATATATATATATATATATATATATATATATAAAGTTTAAAAAAATAATATTTTGTTAAATAAATCAAATTAAGATATTAATTATCAAAATTCATTGATATAAATCTTATTTTCTTATGAAAACTTCATAATTAATAAAATTATTGATAATATAAAATAAAGATTTTATTTGTGTTAAATATTTTCTTATAATATATTATATTAATCTACTTTTAAATCTAATTATTCTTATAGAAGCTAGTATAATTTTATTTCTAAACTTTCTAACAAATAAATGATTTATTTGATAAATTTTTTTATAAAAATATTTAATTCTAAAAAAATTATTTTTTAAAATATCCGCGAGTACCTGTGAATACCCACGAGTATTAAAAAACCTGGGGGTATTTCTTTAGTAGACACCCAACGGATTTTTTATCGGGTGACGCATTTTGTAACAGGTCGGATAGTGGGTTACTATTACTATACCCATCTTGACCCATTGTCATTCGCAATTGTGAACCTCCCAAAACGTTCTTATTAATGTCTTTGGTGTGTTGTTCAAAAGTCTAAGATCTATTAAATAAGATCCTACATGTAATTGGTAATGAAAAAAAAAAGGGTTAGAAATTAGTACCTGTCATTATGATGAGGCCATAATGATGTGGTAGCTACACATAGGCGTGAGAGAGACATGGGAGTATATTGTGAGTTGCCCTTGAAAGGGAAAGTGCTAGAGATATTTGACCACAGAAATATGAAAAAAGTGTAATACGGCTGCATATAAATAACTAAATAGACTTTTTAAATATAAAAAATTAAAAAGTAATTAATTTTAAAATTTCTTTCTTGTGAACCAAACAAGAGTATTATGGCTTGTGCAAGTCCATGAAGGCAATAATTCCCTCGCAACAAGTATTATTCGTTGTTGTCTAATTTATGAACACATGATCTTATCCTATGAATTGTCTAGTTATTGCTAGTTCATTAATGATTTTGTGGATGATAGACAGAGTTTGTTTTTTTAATCAGTGGTAGGTATCTGGAGTGGTTATTAGCCATTGCATTTGTTGGAGGAATAGCTGCTCCTCTGAACTATCGTTGGGTGAGTAAATTTGTTGTAGACTTTATTGCCTAACTTTGAGCTTAGTGTTACTTTTAACTAGGTAATTTTCACAAGCACTATCATGAAACCATCTTCATGATAATATGGCAATTCAGAGTTATGTTTAATTCACCTTTTCATCATTCATTACTAGCTCACCTGAAAAGTTAATATGTTTTCAGCCTGCCTTCTTCTGGATTTTGTTTTATCTAGACTGTATTGTATCCGCAATGCATTCATATACTTACTAATCATTAATATATGCTTTAAAACAATTCTTTTCTGCTGAAGAGTTTTGAAGAAGCAAGATTAGCAATGACTGCAGTGAAGCCAGTGTTACTAGTGACTGACGAAAGCAGTTACACATGGTACTTAAGACTCCAGCAAAATGATATTCCATCTCTCAAGTTGCATATTATGTTGGATTCCTCTTCCTTAGATTTTACAAAGTGGAACGGTAGGAACATTACTGGGTGTTTAGATACAATTGTGAAAACTATACATAGAGGCCTTTTTTCACTTTAATGATATTTATGACTTACTTCTGCTTTGCAGTGTTGACTCCAGAAATGCTTAAGAAACATCCTGTAAAGCTTGAACCATTTGATTACTCATGGGCACCTGAAAGCGCTGTTATAATATGTTTTACTTCAGGTTACACATTCTCAATCAGTTACTTTTCCTTAGAATTCTAATTGATTATGGTATGTGGGTTAGTAGAGAAGTAAGGCACGGAATTTAGTGGTGCCTGAAACGGAATACTAAGACCATGTAAGAAATTTATGACGAAAAATCTTGCTACCAAACCAAGATAGGAAAATTTGTGGCTGCAGATAGCTATTTCTAATTAAATATGCCTTCTGTCTCTTTCCTAAAATTGTTGTGTTCTTCACTCTAGGAACTACAGGAAAGCCTAAGGGAGTCACACTGAGTCATGAAGCTTTGACTATACAATCCCTAGCCAAGATTGGCATAGTTGGGTACAATGTGGATGATGTAAGCCATTATGTTATTGTCGATGAAAAGTTACCATTATATCAAGCACAAGGTTGTCATATTAAAATTTTAAATTTGTCTCTTTTCAAGTGAGCAAAGATAAAGTACGTAATTT
The DNA here is from genome assembly GCA_037954015.1 of Psophocarpus tetragonolobus. Lineage (NCBI taxonomy): Eukaryota > Viridiplantae > Streptophyta > Magnoliopsida > Fabales > Fabaceae > Psophocarpus > Psophocarpus tetragonolobus. The sequence continues at coordinate 103,121,628 of CM075688.1, forward strand.
CAATCCTTGATGAGAAAATCCATCGTTGATATCTTAATCCTATCACATTGAGTTGCTCACTTCAGAGGATCTGAACTCTAAGATTTTACATGCGTGTGCAAGTTACATGATAAATCCAGCTGTAACAGCTGAAGGATTATTGAGTTCTCTATGTTATGCCATATGTTTTGTAACAGGTCTACCTGCATACTGCTCCATTATGCCATATCGGTGGCTTGTCATCAGCCTTGACTATGCTTATGGTTGGAGCTTGCCATGTCTTGATGCCAAAGTTTAATGCAGAATTAGCTATTGATGCCATAGAACAATATACAGTGACATCTTTTATCACAGTTCCTGCAATAATGGCCAGTCTAATTTCTATAATTAGGTATATTCCATTGTCAAAATAGGAACAAAACTTTGTCCTTTTCTGTAACATAGATTGTTAGATAATGTTTCTCTAAAAACAATTGAATTTATAAAACAAATTATTGCTAAATTAACATATCAATATTTTAACCTACAGTGAGAGAAATACTACGATTTTACTTGCTCAAAATATTTCATCACTCCTATCACAGGCTTAGTATTTTATACTTAATAAACAATGTCCTAAAGTTGTCATGTTTTGTAGAGCTCACACTGTTTTATCTTTTTCAAGTCTAATATGCAAGCAGTTCTTGTGTAAATGTTTTGCTATCTTCTTACCTTAGGTAAAAAATAAGTATCAGATTTAGAAATATATTGTTTTACAACTATTCTCAGTCTTGATTTGATGTTTTAATGTTTTTAGGCAGAAAGAGACCTGGAAAGGGGGAGAAACTGTCAAGAAAATTCTTAATGGGGGTGGAAGCCTCTCCCATGAACTTACCAAGGACACTAGCATATTCTTCCACAAAGCTAAACTTATTTCAGCTTATGGTAGACCTCTCTTATCCTAATGTTAGTTAGAAGAAACTATATTGACTAATTTTATATGGTAAAAACTTCCTTGTGAAATTCCATTTTCAATTACATATTTTTGCATGTAATAATAATAGATTTTGTCTGTACTTTTATCAAAGGGATGACTGAGACGTGCTCTTCATTGACATTCATGACACTCTACGATCCAATGCATGAAACAACCAAGCAGATCCTTCAAACATTTGATGTGGCAGGATCTAAGCTCATTCACCAGCAACAAGGTATTTGTGTTGGCAAGGCAGCACCCCACATAGAACTAAAGATAAGTGCAGATGTTTCTGGCCACATTGGGAGAATTCTAACTAGAGGACCACATGTAATGCTCAGGTATTGGGATCAAACTCCTACAAATCCATTAAAACCGAATAATGAAGCTTGGCTTGACACAGGTGACATTGGATCAATTGATTATTATGGTAATTTGTGGCTCCTTGGACGAACAAATGGTCGTATCAAGAGTGGTGGGGAGAATATTTACCCTGAAGAGGTAATAGAAGTGTCACCCAACCTGTTTGCCTTATCATACAAAACAAATTTAAACCCAATAGACTATACTGCTTTATGATAACTTTCTATCCTTCAAATGGTACACATGTCTATCATACATCATGAATCGTAGTTCTCATATCATGAATAATCAAATTGGATCATAATTGCTTGAATTAAGAAACCAAAATAATAAGAAAAGGTTAATGGTACTTACCTCTTCTCTCTCAAACTAATAGATGAGATGTCTTGTTCGAGAGTCACAAGACATATTTTAAAAAAGAAATCAAAGATAGGACCTAGCCTTTCACAAAGGGTCACAATAATTTGTCTATGTCCATTCACGAGGAGTCATGTTTTTTGTACTATATTTTTGCTTGAAGAGTTGCAGTGGTTACTTCCATCACAAATGCATTGCAAATTTGCAATGAAGAGTACTCTCATCATGTTATATCGTGGTGTCTAATTAATATTCATTGATCATAATTTATTTGAAGATACCATTAAATCACTGGAACATCTACAACTAAAATTTCAGACACACACAAGTAGTGCAAAACATTTCTACTTTGTTCGCATGTTCAGAAGTTCATCATCTTTTGCTTCTTTTGCTCATTTAAATGCTTATCTTTACTTGATATATGCCATTTACAACTCCATGAATGTGTGAATATATTATTTGTTTGAAGTAGATTGAGGCAGTTCTAGTACAACATCCAGGGGTTGCAAGAGTTGTTGTTGTGGGAATCCCAGATGCTCACCTGACAGAGATGATAGTAGCATGTATTGAACTGAAAGAATATTGGCAATTTTCAGAGCAGTTGTCTGCTTCAAATGAACAGTTTCACCTATCTAAACAGAATCTTCAGCAATTTTGTATAGAAAATCAATTAAGCAGGCATTTCTCCCAAATCCATATTTGTTGAATTTGTAAGAGAATACTTAGGTTCAGGGAAGCAAATATCAAGCAGTGGTTTATTAATCATTTTGATTCTCCTTTCAGGTTTAAGATACCAAAAATATTTACTATATCGAGGAAGCCATTTCCACTCACTACCACAGGGAAAATAAGAAGAGACCAAGTCAGAAAAGAAGTTATGTCTCTGCTACAGTCTTTGCATAGTAGTCTTTGAAAGTATCATTGCTTTAATGCTCCTTAAACCACTACATGCTTCAACAATAACATATTTTAATGCCAAAAGAAAGAAAAGTGGCTTCAATCCATAATGCCACAACCAATATTGCAACGATTCCTCGGATATACAACTTTACATGAGAATTTTGACCTGTTCATCATTTTACTGAGTCGACACATAAATTAAGCACAATTTTGTCTCTGAAAAAATAAGTAGCACATTCTTGTACCACACCATCTTTTTCCCCTCTCCTATTCTTATCCTTTATTGAAAATGTTGTCTTTTTCATGTATCCAACATGTGTAATTGATTCAATTTAATTTTAAAGAAATAGTAAGTGCTTATTCTGACAATTTCATTAATTCTGACATTAATGTTTATCAAACATATAAATTTTAAACAAAAGAAAATGTTGTGAAAGAGGACCTGACATGCAATTAAAAAGTTGTAAGTATTTTTGCTTTCTATATTAAATAAATAAAGGAACATGTGAATATGTGATTAATTTAAGAGTTTTTATTTGATAAAAAAATATTACTATTAATGCTAATGCTATAGACAAAAAAAAAGGAGAAAAAAATTTCATGGTTACTTCATTTTATTTTTCATGTAAAATGGATTCAAATCCTAGAAGTTTCTAAGAAAAACGGTACAAGCTAGATCAGCTAAAAGTTCACACGAAACAAAATTAGAAGCTACATGAAGAGCTTGATTGGTTTGATTTTAGTTTTTAGTTTTTGAAAAGAGTATTCAAGAATAGTTTTCAAAAACTGTTTTCGAAAAGAAAAAAAAAACTTGTTTGACAAGTTTTATTTGAAGACTGTTTTAAAGATATAAAAATGGAAAAACTTGTTCTTATTTATTAGAATTTCATTAATGAAAATCAAAAAACAACATATTCCGATTGTATTTTGAGTTTTCAAAACAAAAATAGAAAACTGAAAAACAAAACTACTTTTAGTTATTCCTGTTTTTTAGTTTTTAAAAATTAAAAAACCAGAATTGTTTTTAGAAAACACTACCCAAACAAGTTTTTTAGTTTTTAAAAATTAAAATACTGAAAATAGTTTTATAAAACTGTTGTCAAACAAGTAAGTTATCTCATATTATACCAGCACATTAAACTTGAGATTCTATTAGGGGGCAAAACCCAAAAAAATAAAAACAAATAGATAAATAAACTTTGGATACCATATATTGTTGCATTTTGAATGATGGATTGATGGCACCTCCCAAAAAAGTTTGGAATAATTTGTTTTGCAAAAACGTTGTTTGATGGCAACTCTCACAAGGTTCTTTTCAATCTTTTGTGCTTTTTTTCCCCTTCCTTTGAGATTAAGGATTCATTGTAATGGAACTCTTTCATCCTTATTGTTTAACAATAAATTATATTTTAAAATTTCTTTGCTTTAAAAATGACATCCATTTTTTGAATCTTTTTTTTTTATTTTTTTCTGTAATATATTTTTTTAAAAAAAATACTCATATTTTTTTTAAAAAAAATACAAACAATAAACAACATAACAAAAGACATAAATGTACTTTGTAAATTAAACACATTTATAATTGTTAAAATCTCCCCTTGAAACAAAAAAGAAACAAGAAGTAGCAAAGGATGATATGATGCTAATGAATGAATCCAGCGTTGGTTCATGTGAATTGTAGGATCAAGAGAGGGCATTGGTTCATATGAATTGTAAAGCAACAACACAAGCCTCAACCAAATGAGTCAATGGACCAAGACAAGATGTTGGTTTGTGTGAATCGAATAACCAAAGCCCATACCTCAACCAACAATTCCTTTGAACCAAAAGTGGTTGTTGTTCCATGTGAATTGAAGAACCAAAGCCCAAACCTCAACCAACAATACCATTGGACCAAAAATGGTCGTTGATTCTAGTAAAAATTTACTAAGCCATGAGAGGAATCACGCTCAAAGAGGTTGCTTAGTGAATACATTTTCACTAAGCAAAATCCAAGAAAAGTAATAGAAATTCTTAAGATTCGTTGGGCGAAATAACTTTCGCTCAGCGAAATCCTGGCCGAGGATACTTTCGTTGATCGAAGAAACTTTTGCTCAACGACGATATCCAAATTTTGTCTATAAATAAGGGGAGTTGATTCAGAATTTGGGGAGGAGTTTTAGGGAGGAAGGAAGAAGGTTCTTAGAGAGAGAAAAGGGGAGAAATTCCAATCTTGAGAAGTTTTTTGAAGAAGTTTTTAAAGCTTATTCCTAGGAGAGTTTTGGAGAGGACTTTGGGAAGTTTTAGGAAGAGTTTTTTAAACTTTTTGAAAGATTTAAAGGAGTTTGGATAAGAGTTCTTCTTTAGTTTTCTTAGAGTTTTAAGAAGGCTTCCTAGAGGTTTTAGAGCCTTTGGGGAGAGTCATTGTTGGAACTTTCATTGGGGTCTTACTTGAAGCTTCTTTCTTGAAGTTCTTCTTTTTTCAACACTAGTGGTGTCACACCTTCTGTGAGTTTGAAATCATTTGTGTTGTAATCCCTCTCATTCTTGTTTCACCATCTTAAAGCATCATGCATTGATTTCACTGTCTATTTATTTCTTTTTTTTAAAAAAAAATCTACTATCATCAAATATGTCATTTTTTACCTGAATGTGATACTTTTTGGAGATAAAAGAATTGATTAAATGAGATATCTTTTTAATGCTGAGATTTTAAAACATAAGTTTTGACAACTTATTGTCTTAAATCTCATATCTAAAAAATAAATTACAAGTCAAAATCATTTTTAAAAAGCGTTAAAAATAATTTAAACAAAAAACTACGTAAACTCTAATTCTCTATTACATTTGGAGATACATAGGAACATGAGACTACTTCTGTCGAGCTAAAAAAAATAATAAATAATATTGACTCTTCTCTTTTGTTTGAAAATATCAAAATATGTTTATGTAAAGTAATATTAATATAACAACAATAATTGTCGTAACAAGGTTTTTTTTAAGTAATATGAATGTTTTAAAGAAAAATTATTTGCTTAGTTAATTAAAAGTAATTGTCTTTATGAAGCACACATAAGGTGTTAATACTTTCCCTACACGAAATTGACTCCTTAATCCAAATTTTGGTTTTGCAAATCATTTCTTCTTTTTTGAAACATTTTTCTAGTGTTTTCTTTGATAAACATTGGTGGCGACTCCTTTGATTTTTTTAAACTATCTTTCGTCGTCTGTTGAGATTCACCTATCGACAAAGACTCAAGCCATCAAAAGTATAAATTGAAGGTACATGTTATCAACAATCAAGATTATTGGTAGTTGTTAGGAAAAAATATAAATAGTTATTAACAATTTATTGGTAATTAGGAAACTTTGTTTATAAAACTAGGTTTCTATCCTATAATTGGGTGAGTTTCTTTAAGTTAAAAATAAGTGATTTTAAAGAATTGACTCAGTTTCAACTGATTTTAATAAGAGACTTCTTTATATTTTAATATAATTATAATTTTTTTAATTAAACGTGATTATTAACTTGTTTGACTATAACAATTTTATAAGTGTTTTTTTATGACAAAATGATATAAAAGTCCTTATAAGCACTTATAAATAACATGTTTGTTTTAAAGAATCAATAATCACTTATGCTAAAAGTTTGATCATAATGTTGTTGTGGTTCTAATGCGTCTTCATAGTTATATGGGAATAATCACACCATTGAGGGCAAACTCCAAGCTACGATTTAGCGTGCATCCCACAATTTTGTGGGGATAGACACACCAATGTGGGAAAACCATTGGTGCTATTGTGGTTCTAGTGCGTCTCATGCACCTATGTGAGAATAGATACACAATTATGAGTGATCCCCTCATGTTGTTATTATTCCATTGCATCTCCCATGCCTATGTGGGCATAGACACATAATTATTGGCGAACCCTTGATGTTATTCTAGATCTAGTGCTATCTAACCCATATAAGTATTGTCAAAACATGTCAACTCGACTCACATGGACTAGCCCACCATGAGTTACATCTTAAACACACTCAATTGGCTCAGCCCACCTTCATAAGGATAGTAAAAAATCATCCTAACCTAGCCCACCACCTTTGTAAAGATTGAAAAAAAAATATTTTTTTCTTTTATGAAGTGAATTTTTTTCATAATAATCATTCAAATAAAAATATTAAAAATATGCAAATGATTTATAAAAAAAATATTTTTCATATTTTTAAGTGATATTTTTTAATAAACAAGCAAATGAGTCACTAAGTGGGTTCACAAAAGCACCCAACCTAAACTAGTCTAACCTTGGGTTAAGTGGGTCAAAATGCAAATTACTTTCATTTGACAATTTTTTTTATTGTATGACTTAGCCCTACCCGAATCATAATAGGTCGAGTTAGACCCATTTTGAAACTTTTACTCCATATTTTAAATATAACATTTCAAAGGGTTACTATAATGTTCCCAACCACCATTTCAATTCTAATCAATCAATTTTTCTTTTCATTGTTTTCTATTTGCTTTTATTTACATTTCACTTTCTAATTATTCTTTAATTGTTTTTTTCATTTACGTTTACTTTAATTGCATTTTTACCTTTCAAATGTTCTTTAATCTTGTTTTTTCATTTACATTTATGCAATGTCTACTTCTCTCTACAATTCTTTTCTAAACTTATATCCTTTTTTAATATCCCATTTTATCAAAAAACTAATTAATCTTAATTTTTTGCATGCACTTTATCTTTTAAAGGACTCTTTCCTTTACATATTTATTTTACATTAAAATATTTTGTTTTTGTTGCACATTTATGTTTAATATATTTTATTTCTTGTTTTACATTCAAAGTATTTATTTCATTACACATTTAGTGTTAGTGCACTTTTACTTGCGTTTCTTTTAGATTCAAAAGCTTTTAATTTAACAGTTTTTTTATAATTCATGTTTAAAATAACTCAAAAAAATTAACCATAAATCCATAGTAAAAGAGCCTAAATAGAAGATAAAGATTTCCATAAAAAGTACTCATCCATTCTCTTAAATAATTGTGAAATTATATTTGCTGAAAAGTACTCATCCATTCTCTTAAATAATTGTGAAATTATATTTGCTGAAAAGTACTCATCCATTCTCTTAAATAATTGTGAAATTATATTTGCTGATAAATACAAGTCCAAAAATTCATCTCCAATGTGATATATACGTGATAAGGGGACAACATTTCCATTGAAGAAATTTTACATGTGGGAAGGGGTATTATGTTAATCAAATGTCTATTAGGTGGGAGCAATTGTAATTAAACCTTTTTCTCTTTTTTATTCTTCTGCTTGATTGAAAATTAAAGAGAGCATTATCGTGTAAATTTATTGACCTCTTTAATTTAGTAATTTCAGAACATGTATTTCATGGGGAAGTGAACACAACTTGAGTTGTGTATCATTAATCATTATAATAATTTACCTTTTTTCTGTTAAAAAATCAATCTTTTAGATAGATGACTTGTTGCAAACTCTATTTTTCAAGTTAAAATGTTGGCAAACTTAAAAATGGATAAATATAAACATAAAAAAGAGGTTGCTCTGTATTTATAATAATTTTAAAAATTTATATACGTATTTGTACTCATCTCTTGATGCTACAAACTCAAACGTTTACAAAAGTCAAGTTTGTAAACTCTTTATTTTCACAAAACTCAAATGGATAAATATAGGCTTTTTCACTCAAACAAATATTTTATAAATGAACATGAAAATAAAGAGCATTAACAAGTTTTTTTTCAAAGAGTTTTGTGAAAGTTGTAAACTCATCAATTGATGAAAAATTGTGAATATTAAAACTTGTTTTGCTTGAATTATCTTTTTGGAGTCTTATCCAAATAATCTTAGGAAAAACATCAATTGTGAAATGAATTTTCCGAATTTGCATTTAGTGTTGTTACTTCTTCACATGTTGTAGGGGATAAACATACCTTTAAAAAAAAAAAAAAACTATTGTTGGTTAAAGTATATTTACCCCAAATGGTACACAACATGTTCTATCAACTCTGAAATTCCTTTGTTATGCAATTTTATCAACGTATTAGAGTAGAAAATTTGTCCTTCTTTTCTGTAAGCTCACTATGTACTATAAAACAAATGTTTTATCTTTTCAGTTAATGTAAATTGGTATATATTAGTGAGTATTTTTTATTAATTGATGTCATGACTAACAAAAGTGTTGTACCATCAAGTTTATAGTCATTTAAAGTTATCGACTCAATGTCCATGCTATAACAAGTATCTTTTTTAAAAATAAAAATTTCTTTAGTACTAAAATTAAATATAAATAAAAGTTAGGTATTAAAATTAAAATAATTTTATATCATAGGTCTCAAAAAAAATTAAGCCTGTAAAAAGTTAATTATCATTATGATTACATTATACATTATTTAAATACTTAAATATATTTTACATTATTAATCACTCTCAATAAATTTATGAATTTAATTAGTATGCACCGATAGTGTAAAAGAGTTTTACACTTACGTTTAATAATAAATTTTTACTTTTAAAGTATTACTTGATAAAGTCAACAAAATTATCATAAATAAAAAATTGTGATTTAATAATAATTTTTACACTGTCAGTGATACTAATTAAACTCTAAATCTATTATCTTGTATACTTTTTATTTTATTTTGGGTTCTAAACACTTTTTAAAGCATTTAAAATTATTTAAAGTGTCATCTAAAATACTGTAAAGAGTTCAGACAAAATAAAAATTTATAGACTCAATATAAAAAAAATATAAGATTCAACACAAAATTCATTAATATATTAAGAATGTAAAACTTATTTAAATTTTTTTTATAGATTAAATTTAATATGCTAAAAAAATAAAGTGATCTTATAACACAGAATAATATGACGTAATGAAAATGATAATTATTTTTTTTTTAAATTTAAATAATTATTAATATTATAAAATAAAATTATTTTGATTTTTATACCAACCTTTATTATATTTTAATTTAGATACATAAAAAATTGTTTTTAGAAAATGTATCTATCATAAAAAAAATACTGATCAATAATGTGTACTTAATAATATGATATTATTATGGTTAAGAAGACACTTAACAAAAAAAATAAAAATAAAATTAAAAGTAGTTACTGAAATAAAAAAAAAGAATTAAAGTATTAAAATGGTGTAATTTTATAAGGACTAAAAAAAATATTTATTTAACAGTTGGACATTGAAACTTGAAACATAAGCCAACAGGAGGGGAACAATAACATAGCGATAATGATGGTCGCTATGATTGCTATTTCCCGAACAAATAATTGCTATGCATGTCTTGTGGACAATTGGTACGTTGGGAATTCTTTTTTAACTATTTTCTGATTTCTATTATAATATTTAAAATGGATCACATCTACATGTTACCTTGTACTACACACGACGCATAATTTTAATTATATGATGGGACTCACTACCTAATACCACTGTCACTCACTCACAAAATCAAACCTTACTCTGATTTTATATTGGATTACTTCTTTTTTTATTGATACAAAATCATTATTCATGTTACTATTTAAATTTCTTTAGTAATTTGAACTATGATAAAATTTCATCATATCAACAAAGCAATTAATAATTAATTGTTTTCACGATAAACAGTACATAGATCATTGTTAAAAGTTATTAAACTCTTCTTAGTTAACCGTTATTTTCTTTTCAACACTTCGTTATTTTGTCTAAAAGTCAACTAATAAAAGTTTTTTGTTATTTTCACTACAAAAAAAAAAAACTGATTCTTTTAGGAAAAAAATCAAATGAAATAAATTATTTTAAAATCAAATTTCATCTTTTGTAAGTAAGTATGAAACTTAATTTCATAGAATTATTTTTTTTTCCCAATCAATCTAAACACACCCTTTGTTTCTGACAAAAAAAGTAAAAAACTTTCACTATTGAAATTGGCTTAATTTTTCTTTTAATAAGAAAGTGTTTTGAGTGAAAATGCTTTTATCTTTGAAAGGGAAAAAGGATAAGCATCATGCATGGTATTGGTTGGTAGACAGCTATATATTGAATGGAATTCCATTCCTTCGTAATGACTATCACTTTCATTATCCCAAAAACACCTTTTTTCCGTGGGAATCCAACCATTGAATTCTAATTATCACAATTAGGCAGCTTTAATAGTCAATTGCCATATACAAACAAAGTCACTTTATTAGGCAACACATATGTTCTCTGTCACTTTATTCACTTTTATTATTAGTATGAAATGATATCATCAATTTAATTAAAAATGGGCTCACCATTAATATAAGTTTCTTTCTCTTTCAGCTAAGTATTCCAATAATTATTCTAACAAAAGTACAAAACTCATATCCTTGTCACCTTATAGACAACTGACCTTATTAATAAATAGTACATCTATAATCTGTGGCATATAATATAAATATTTAATTTGCATGATTAGAATTTTATTACAAATTAACAATCGTTTTTAAATATAGAATAAATTAAACATACTTTCTAGCATTTGTTTTTATTATACCTATCACACCTTCATCTTTAACATGCAAAAATCTCTTTAATTTTGTATACTTCGATTATATCACACCTCCATCTTTAACATGCAGAAATCTCTTTAATTTTGTTTACTTTGATTACATGTACTCCGTGAAGTTTTACTTTTTATTACATTAATAATTCTTATAAAAAAATAATATTATATTAACTTTCTTTAAGCTGGTTAAGTGTACTTTTTTATTTCAAGTTTTCAAATTTATAAACACAAAAAATTAATTTTGATTTTAAGTTTTTAAATTTAGACAAACCATTTTTTTTTTCAATTTTAAAACATTAATGTCAACTGTCAAGTCATGAAATACCTCATCATTTATGACTAACATTAATGGTTGAAAACTAGCTATTGGAGACATCCACCAGTGGTAGTTGTCGAAGATAAGTGACAATGGTCGAAGATCAATGATTGATAATGGTCGATGACTAATGATCAACGTCTGAAAACTGCTATCGAAGACCAAAAACAACTATAAGAGATTTAGTCGTGGTTGAAGAAAAAAAATTATGGTCAACGACATTGGTCGATGACAAGGGTTGATGACTAACAACAACTATCAGAAATTTGACGACAATGATCAACAGTCAGAGATAATTAGCTATGGCCAAAGATCGATAATCGACAATGGTGGTTGGATATCAATAGATGATAGTAGTGGTTAGAGACTAATAATCGATAATCATTGTTAGTGACTAGGGTTGGGTATACGGACTTGAGTCTGCCAACCTCCAAGCCTATGCGAGTTTTGGATCTCTTTTTTAGAGAATCATAACTATATGGAAAACTTAAGCCCAATTTGCGAAACCAGCAAACTTTATGGGCTAAGTCTGCAAGCTTATGGGCTTGACCCATAATTCGTTTAAAGGGATAAATTTATTATTTAAGCTATTAATTTGTGTTAATGTCGTAACATTTTTTTTTGTAAATTGTGATATTTTACGATTTTGATACTACAAATATTTAAAGTTTTAGATTATTATAAATAATGATATAATTTTTAGTATGTTTATTATAATTTAGTTAATTTAAAAATTATTAGATATTTAATATATACATATATATATATAATTTAAAAATTATTTAGTTAATATATATATATATATATATATATATATATATATATGTGTGTGTGTGTGTGTGTGTGTGTGTGTGTGTGTGTGTGGTGTGGGTATGCAAACTCACATACCGATTTGTTAAGCCCGTAAACTTCGCAGATCGGATACAAACTTTTAAAAAAAGTCCATTTATTTTAGAGAGTTTAATTTACCTGGTGCATTTAAATTCAGGTTTCGCAGGTTAGACTTAAATGGATCGACCGTATACCTACCCTTATCGATGATTGGTGCTCAATAATAATGGTGCTCAATAATAATGATTGGTAACCAACAACCAACGATAAGGAACAAACTTAAGTCAAAACAAAATTTTAATATAATTTCTATTTAAACTAATTTATGTTGTGAACATCATTATTATTTCCATTATTGATATTATTTAGAAAATTTTGAATTTCAAGTTAGAACTAAATATATTAAAAATAATAGATAGTAATGAAGAAAAGGTTGAATAATAAAAGAGAATCTCAATCACTCATCCATATGCTTTTATTTAGAATAGTTTTCTTAATATGTGTCTAAGGACATATTTTAACAATTATTAAAACTTAAATTCTAATGGAATGCATTTATTATGTGAGAGAATAGCTATATTTAAAAAACACTAAATAATTTTTTTAATATTAATTTACTTCCTTTTTTAATCCTATATTTTCACTTCTATCTTCTTTTATATTCATGATCACCACGACTGCCGATGTTGTCACTATCACTTCCACCATCACTATCACCACTACCACTGTGGTAGTAGTGGTACCGATGGTGGTGATAGCGATGATGAGATGAAGGTGGTAGTGGTGGCACTGCTGGTGGCGATGGTAAGGAAAAAAGAAAAAGAAGAAATAGTAGGATAATATTCATTAATTGTAGTAGTTGATAATTTGACAATTGATAATTTAACAAACACAACATTAAAAAAGATTTTGATTAATGTGAATATTTATTTAAGATAATATCCCCCTCTATACTCATATATATATATATAAGCAAAAAAAAAAAGACATGAGATTTTTGGACTTAAATATAAGGAAATTCTAACTAATTGAATGTCATTTAATGTTACTTTACAAAAATATCCTAAAAAAAAGGTTAACTTTCTCAAGAAATGAGTTTCCAAAAAAAAATTAACTATTGAATGAATAATAATAAGTATTACTCCAAAAATTAAGTATTTTTTTTCCTATGAAATGTAAAGGGTCACAAGTTGTTTTATATAAAAATACAAATATTTATTTTTGTCTTTTCAACCACTTTTCCTCTTCAATTATAGAAAATTGCAACAACACAATATTCATTTTAAAAGAGATAAAGTTATGTGATATTAATATTTACACTAAGATTAACTATGCAAATACTTCAATTAAGTATTTTTGCTTATATATGGGTCCAAAAGAAATGTTGAAATAAACTTATAATTATTGCATTGAAAGAAGTAAGCGTTAGATAATTTAAAAATTGTAAAAAAGCTAAAGTGACTAATAAAATGAAGCGGAGAGAGTATCATCTGCACAATGAAACAACAAACTCTTTCATTCTAACACACTCTTCATAAGGCTAATTTCAAACTGGTGGAAGAACAAGGTAGAAGAGAGAGTTGTAACATAACAAAAATTGTTGTTGACAAATATTTAATTACGCGAGTAAAATACAATGGGGGTCACACTCTTATCAGAGTTAAATTGATAGGGTGACAAGTGATTGACAATGGGAAAGGTAAAAGAAAGAGCAGAGTCATAATAGAGTCAAATTTGCGGTTAATAAACCTTCAATATTGATGTGTCAAATTTATTTAAGTGTCAAGAGTTAATTGGTGGTATAGGAAACTAAGAAGAGAATAATTTTAGGAGCTATTTAGGTGGTTTTTTTGAAAAAGAGAATTTTTAATTTTTTATATTAAATTTTAACTTAATACAGGAATAAATAAAAAAGAAATATATTTACATAGATGTAAATAGTTAAGAAGAATGAAGTAAACTAATAATGAGCTTGTAAGTTGTAATTCGGTGGTTAAATCGGGGATGTATTCTAGTTACCTCTCTCCCGCTCTTACCAAATACTGTTACACGCCTTGTTCAGCTTCTTCTTCTGCTAAACCCTAAAAAAGGGTGACTACCACAATTCAACGCTGCCCCCACCTACACTCTTCCTCTTTCCAAACGTTTTCCTGTCGCCTCGGGATTCTCCAACACCCTCTTTTGTCCGCTAATTCACCTTCCTACGCTCAAGATTCCTAATTTCTTCACCCCCTGTAACTGTAAGTTTCTCGTCCCATCACTTTTTCCTCTTCCTCTCTCAACTTTCTACTGCTTCTAGAACCTTCCACTGCATTCCACCTTCAACTCAATGCCTCTCAACCTTCATTTTTTCATTCTATCTCCAATTTCAGCTCCTGGGTCATTTTTGGTTCAGAAAATTATGGGTAAAAGGATTTTGACTTTCTTTCCTTGTATTGATTATTGAATTCCGCCTCAACGGTTTTGGAAGTGAATAACAGTGAAAGGGCATGAGTGAAGTTTTGTTTTTTTTGGGGGGGAAAATGTTTTTTTATGCTCTAGTTTTCGGTCAAATTTGGTTTTATTATCTGCACTGTTAATAGATAAAACCAGGCTTTTGGAATATGTGATTTTCATACCTCTCCACTAACTTTGTTGATGACAAATTTACACATTGGAAGGGTGGAAAATTACATATTTTCAAAAGCTGAAAGAATGATTTCATAGATTTGAAAGTACTGTATTAAAACCAAATTTGACCGATACTACAAGAACCGAAAACACATTTTCTCTTTTTTGAGGGAAGGGTCGTAACAATTACCATGTTTAATTTGAAAATTGAATCGCGCCTTACTCGTAATTAATTATTGTAGTATTTTCTTTTTTTGCAACTTTGTTTGGTAAGTTTACTAATTGTTATGTGTTTCCAACTTTGGCAGGTGATGTGTCAGATTTGAGGGTTTGACTTCAGCTTGTGTTTTGAATGGCCTCAAATTGCTGATTCTTGTTTATAGAGGAGCAAAGTGGCAATGGAGAGCTTTGCTGTTATGGAGGGTGACAAAAGGATTTATGATATTAGTAAAGAGGATGAGAATTTGGGTGGTCACATTGACATACTTCAGGAAATGGACTCCTTTCTGGAGGACATTGACGAGCAGTTGATTATATCTAGGATGGTTAGTGACTCTGTCATAAAGGGCATGGTTAATGCTGTTGAGCAACAGGCAGCAGAGCGAATCGCTCAGAAAGAATTGGAGGTGGTTGGGTTAAAGAAAATGCTAGATGGGCTTCGTGTGGGTTCAGAGGAAACTAAGACATTGTGGTCTTCAGTACATTGTCATGAACCCGATGAAGCTGCTACGCATCAGTCTTCAGATAGTGTTATAGAGTGTGATAGATGTATAATGTCTGTAGATAGTCTTCAAATTGCAATACACAAGCAGTTAAATCAGCTCAGGAAGGAAGTAAATAAAATTAGGGTGGCTAATTCCATCAAAAGAATTAGTTCGGGTTCTGATTTGGTGGGTTTAGGTGGTATTCTGCAGGAAAATATGCCAGAAAAATGGATTTATGTCGATAAAGCTTTTGAAAGCCTTAAAGATACCCTAGACACTTTCTGCAGAAGGATGGGGGATATGGATCAGTTATCAAAGGCATTACTTTCTGAATGGCAGCAGGAGCAGGAGTTTCGGTTAGAAATTGAACAGATGGTGATCAGCAATGGTATCTGGGGTTTGCAGCAGGAGTTTAAACAGAAACTATGGAACCTCTATGACTCTGAAAGTAGAAATTGTTTTAACCAATATAAAGAGATCTCAAGTTTGCGTCAGGAATTGGATTCAATTTTTAAAATTTTATCTGTTTCTGAAGCTGGGCACCTTATTTCTCATGGATCCTTGGATAATACTGAGGAATGGTGTCATAATAAGAAGGCTGATCATTTCCATGTGAAGCTGTCTTCGGATCATTTATTGTCTTCAACTATGGAAGAAAATGGCAAACAGGAGGAGTCAAAGATTAACAAGCCTGAGAATCTGGATTCAGCCTCACTAAAGAACTTCTCTAAAGAAGAATTGGTTACTTACATTACTAAACTGAAAAGGAATCATGAATCTCAGGTGCAAGAGCAAACTGAAGAGAATTTTCGCCTTAGGCGGGAACTTTTGAATTTGAAAGAAAGAGGTTCTTCTTTTCCATTGAAGAAGGACAAGGACTTTGAGCTGTTGAAGAAAAAAATCCCTGATGTCATCTCAAAATTGAATGTAATCATCGATGAAAATGAGAAAGTACATCAATTCAGTGAAAACACTGAATCTCTTAGTAGTTTAAAGGATACATTGGATTTCTTACAATCTGAGAATCATCAACTGAAGGACACACTAGCAGATAAGAAGAAGGAATTTAAAGGTCTAGCTTCCCAGCTTTCTGCCACTGTAGAAAAATTGTCACAGCAGGAACTGAACGAGAAGAATCTCTTACAAACCATTCAGAAGCTTGAGGATGATGATATAGGGGATGCACATACTCAAGTTTCAGTTATTCAAGATGTATATAAATGTTTCTTTGAAGAGATCGTAAGTGAGTTTAGATACAGCACTGAAGAATTACATCTAGAGAATAGTTTCATGCAAGAAATATATGAAGTAATATTTAAAGAAGCTTCCCAAAGTGCTCAAGCTTCTAGTGGGTTGGGAATTGAGGAAGCAGAGATAGAGCCAACTATGATGCAAGGATTATTGGATTTTATATTTAAAGAAACTTTGGTGAATGCAGATGAAGCTTTAAAGTCTGAAGTTGCTGAAAAAGAGAGACTAAAACATGAAATGCTTAGGTTGAAATCAGTTGTGGAAGAAAAGGAGAAGTTAATCCAAGGAGCAGCATATGCTTTGGTTCAAGAGAAACAGAAATTTGAGTTTACCTCTGAACAGGTTAACAGTTTAAGAGCTGAGATAGCTCAGCAACATAAATTAATTGCAGGGAACAGTGAAGAATTGGAGGTCACTAATAGAAACCTGAATGCAGCTTTCAAGGAAATTGAACAATACAAGGATCAAGTGCATGAGTTACATCAAAATCTTGAACAAAAAACAAACAAGCTTAGAGAAACTGATGAAGAAAGAAAAATGTTTTGTGCTCTTATACAAAAGCAACAAGAAGAACTAAAATTCATTGAGGCAAAAGAAAGGCAAAGCAGGAAGCAAATGGAATCAACCATTATTCTAATCCATGGATTGTTGAATATGGTTACTAATTTAGAAGCCACAGTAAATAAAGATATTTCGAGAAATTGTTTGAGGTATGCAATAATTGTGTCAAGGTCCTTTTTTTATCATTTAATATCACATTAATCTATGATGAACTGCTGTTACTATGAATGTTTCTCTGGTTAAAGTTATGTTACATTGATATATGTACGAGAAGAATCTCTCAAGTGTCAAGTGAACAGCAAAGATATTTGTCAAAAGTTTATATTTGATTTCAATTTTGTCTTGTTAGCTGTTATTGTTAACAACCTAAAAATTGTGTGAAGAAACGAATATGCTTCAATTTCATATCCTTATATGTAACAAGCCATTTAAATTGTAGTTCTTTTTATTTTTTAAAATTCAATTTCGAATCCTTGTGTTGATTACGGCCAGAATTGTGTCATATATGTTAATGTGATCCTTTCCAGGCTTGAAGACATGAGATCTGAGTTCCATTGGATCAAGAACAAAACCAATGTACTTAAAACCATGGGTTTGGTGTACAGGCAAAGGCTAGATACAAAATCTTCTGATCTTGCAAAGGCTGAAGCAGAGGTATATAATCATTATTGTTGGTTTTTTAAAGTAGCAGCAAAGTACAAACAAAATTTGGAGAAGAAATATGGGTTAAACAGAGAGTGTGAAGGAAGAGTGATAATATTTCATTAAATTAAAAAAAGTACATATAAAGGCTTGAAAGGTAACTGACCACTAACACCATGTCCTCTAATCAAGCCAACGATTTAGTAAATAAAAACTGAACATTAACAAACTCCTAAGAATAAGAAAACTGACTCTGACATATTGAAAATATAAAATAAATAGAACGTGACAGCAGTATTGAAAGCAGCTGCTAACACTCCTCCTTGCTTTATATACTGCAAACTCCAAGTTTCATTCTTAGGATCTCAAACTGGCTAGCTGGTAGAGGTTTAGTAAAAAATCAGCTATTTGCTCTTCTGTTTTGCAATGAACAAGAGTTACAAGACCATTTTTCTGCACTTCTCAAGAAAAACAACTTGATGCTGAAATGTTTAGTTTTCCCATGGAATACTGGATTGCGAGAAATGGCTATTGCAGCTTGATTGTCAACAAATATCTTCTTTCTGCTCAAGATTAAGATCACTCAATATCTTTCTCAATCATAAAGCTTGATTTACAGCAGCAGTTGCAGCAATAAAATCTGCTTCAGCAGTAGATTGAGCCACTATATCATGTTTGTTTGAACTCCATGAAAAAAAATCCAGATCCAATCCTAAAGCAGTATCCTGAGGTGCTTTTCATGTCAGCAATGCACCCTGTCCAATTACTGTCAGAAAAAGCCAATAACTTTAACTCCTTGCTTTTTTTGAACTTGATGCCAAAGTTAGTTGTGCCTTTGATGTATATAATCACTCTTCTAGTAGCTTTCGGGTGTATTTTACCTGCACAATGCATAAACCGAGATAGAATACTCACAGCAGTCAAGATGTCAGGTCTTGTTGCTGTAAGGTACATCAGACAGCCAATCAGCTTCTTGAAGTATGTCTCATCCACCTTTTCAGATTTTGCTGAAGCTTTCCTTTTGATTCATAGGAGTGCTCATTGACTTGCAATTTACATATGAAACTTCTGGAGTATTTGCTTTGCATAGTTCTTTTGGCATATGAAAACTTCATCTGACTTTGCTTGATTCTATTTCGAGAAAACAACTCATTAAACCAAGATCAATCATCTCAAATACTTTCATAATTTTCATCTTAAATTCTTCAATTTAAGGCTGCACTATTTCCAGTCACCAAAAGATCATCAACATAGAGAGAAATAACATGAATATCAAACTCATTGTTTGAGGTACAAAGTGGACTCAGACAAGCTTTTTTTAAATCCTAAACTTAGCAAGTGATCATCAATTCTGCTATACCAAACTCTTGGTGCTTGCTTCAATACATAGAGTGCCTTCTTGAGGAGATAAACCTTGTCTTCTTCTCCTTTCTTCACAAAGCCTTCAGGTTGTTCAACATAGATTTCTTCCTGCAAAAAAACCATTAAGAAATGCTGATTTAACATCCAACTGGTACACTTTCCAACCCATTTGTGTTGCAATAGCAAGTAGCAATCTAATAGTGTCTAACCTTGCTATTGGTGCAAAAGTTTCAAAGTAGTCCACCCCAAAAATCTGCATAACCTTTAACCACAAGTCTTGCCTTATGCTTGTTGATGGAGCCATCAACATTTAGCTTGGTCCTAAACACCCATTTGACTCCAATAACTTTTCTATTTTGAGGTCTATCAACAAGTTGCCATGCCTTGTTCTTTGCGATCATGTGGAGCTCCTCCTCCATTGCAGCCATCCAATTTTTATCATGTTTTGCTTCTTCAACACCTGCAGGCTCACAAAGTGCAATGTAGCAAGTTTGATAAATATCATAAAGCAATCTTGTGCCTCTAATTGGAACATCATCAATCATATCTTTTTGCTAATCATCATTTCTCCATCCTTCAATATTTGTAACAGAAGAATTTAGATGGTTTGAGGCTTGATCTCTCTACTCCTAGTTCCATTCTTCATTTTCCATAAACTGAGCATCTCTATTTATGACAATACTCCCTTTGTGTGGGTGAAAGACTTTATAAGCTTTAGAAACTGTGTTGTAGTCTACAAAGATATCTTGTACTACCTTCCTATCTAGTTTATCATGCTTAACCTGAGGAACATAGGTAAAGCACAAACAGCCAAACACTTTCAAGAAGTTAAGAGATAGTTTATATCCATACCAAGCTTCAGATGGAGTTTGATTCTCCACAACCTTTTTGTAGGAAGCCTGTTGTGCAAAAATAAAACTACTTTATATGCCGCCTCAGCCCAAAATTGTTTAGGTAAGTTCTTCTCATACAACATGCATCTTGCCATTTTCAATATGTATCTATTTCTTTTTTCACTAACTCCATTTTGTTGTGGAGTGTAGGGAGCAATGAGCTAGTGTTCTATGCTCGCATCTTAACAAAATGAATTGAATTCTCCTGACGTATACTTTTTCCATTATTAGAACGTAGGATTTGAATTTTGCAGCCACTTTGGTTTTCTAACATTTTCTTGAACTTCCAAAACACTCCGGCCACTTGTGACTTGAATTTTAAGAAAAAAACCCAACAAAATCTTGTAAAGTCATCTATGAAGACAATATAATAAAGGCTACCTTTGAGAGAAGGTGTTCTTTGTGGTCCACATAAATTTGTGTGGATCAATTGAAGCTTCCTAGTTTCTCTCCAAGTTGATTCTGGAAATGGTTGCCTATGTTGCTTTCCATATTGACATGTTTGTCAATGAGGAGGATGTTGTTCTAAATCAGGTAATTGCTTCACTAATTGCGTTGTTTGAAGCAGTAGTAATCCTTGATGATGATAGTGACTGAGTCTCTTATGTCATATTTCTGTGACACTTTCCCTAGTAGGAAATGCAGTTTGCCCTTCATCTAATGGATTAAACATGAAGCTTTTTCCTTTCATCTTGACCTTGAACATTTCTTGACCAGAAGCATCTTTTGTAAGACAATGCTTGTCTTCAAAATGAATTGTAAAACCCTTCTCTATCAATTGACCAACACTTAACAAATTTTGGTCAATTTCTAGAACGTAAAGAACATCAAAGATGAGTTTTGTGCCTAGACAACTTTCAATTGCAATCGTGCCTTTTCCCTTGACTGCAATATGTTTCCTGTTGCCATTTCTAACTTTTGAAATCTCAGTACTTCTTAATTCCTTAAACAACCCCTTGTCATATGTCATATGGTTAGTGCATCCACTATCAATTAACCAACTCTCACTTGAATCACTGCTTAAGAAGCAAGTAGCAACAAAGAGTTGATCCTCCTCTTCTTGATCAACAACTTGAGCATCTACTTCTTGCTGCTGAATTTTGCTTCTCAGGTCATTTGCTTCAAGTGTTGTGAATACAACATTAGGGATGAATG
Source organism: Psophocarpus tetragonolobus (assembly GCA_037954015.1). Lineage (NCBI taxonomy): Eukaryota > Viridiplantae > Streptophyta > Magnoliopsida > Fabales > Fabaceae > Psophocarpus > Psophocarpus tetragonolobus. The sequence goes on from CM075688.1 coordinate 103,143,048, forward strand.
TATTTTACAAATCAATGCTTCATGACCAAGTTGGTTACACTTACTGCATTTGGCATCATGTCTCCTCCAACATCTGAAAGAAGGATGACCTAGTTTTCCAGTGTTGACAAGGTGGGTAATCTTTCTTTACCCTTTCCTTTGTTGTGACTAATTGCACTAATTTCACTACTTGCTGGTTGGTTTTTCTTGACTTCATGATGCTTGGTGGGCAAAGCACCTTCAATAACACAATCTTGTCTCATCAACCTTCGCTGCTCTTGGGCCTACAAGGCATGTAACACTTCTGCCAAAGAGATCTTACATAGATCCTTTGTATTTTCCAATGAAGCAATAGATGCTTCATACCTTTCCAACACTGTTACCATAATTTTTTCAACAATTCTACAATCAGAAAAATCACTGCCCAATAGCCTTATCTTGTTAGCATACCTAACAATTTGTTTGAGTATTTCTTGATTGTCTCAGACTCTTTCATCCTTTGTAGCTCAAATTCCCTTCTTAAATTAAACACTTGCCTGCTTCGTATTTTCACATCCCTTTCATATTCTTCCTTCAAATAGTACCAAATTTCTTTGGGTGTCATGAAGGTCATGATTCTGGTGAGAATCATTTGTGAAACACTGGCAAACAAATACGACTTTGCCTTTGACCTTCTTCGTTTTTCCTTGTGATTTTTTATTTGAGCCATGGTGGGATTTTCTGGCAACGAATGAATTATATAATCCACTTCCACGACCTCCCATAAATTCAATCCCTCTAGATAAGATTGCATTCTTACAGCCCGTAGATCATAACTATCTCTATCAATGACTGGAAGAGCAACCTAAGAGAAACTTGCTTCACCTTCCATTTTTCAGGTCCCATAAGAAGAATAGGGATGGCAACAGGGTGGGTGCGGGTTTGATCGTCCCCGTCCCTGCAAAGTGCGGGCGGGTTCGAGTTTGGGTATAAAAAGAGCGGGTATGAAATTTTAGTCCCCATCCTTGTCCTCGTCAGGTATTTTTGAGTTCGAGTATACCTGTGGGTATCCGTCATATTATTTTTTACAATTTAACTTTACTTATTTTATTATTAAATAAATTATATATATTAAATTATTAATTATATTTTAATTTAAAGAGTATATAAAGAATAATTAATAACAAAAAATTATAAATTAAAGTTTAAGAATTAAAATCTTTAATTAAATATATAAATTTAAATTTATTATATAATCATTAAAAATTATAACAGGGCGGGTACGGGTTCGGGGTACGGGACAGGTAGTCGCATACCCGTACTCGTACCCAGTTTAACACATCGGGTAATACCTGTATCTATACCCAGTCAAATAAGGTAATAACCGTCAAAATCGAAATGGGTACCCACGGGTATGAGTATGTTTGCCATCCCATTTGCTAAGGATACCAATTTGTTGGTTTTTTAAAGTAGCAGCAGAGCACAAACAAAATTTGGAGAAAAAATATGGGTTAAACAGAGAGTGTGAAGGAAGAGTGATAATATTTCATTGAATTAAAAAACGTACATATAAAGGCTTGAAAGGTAACCGACTACTAACACCATGTCCTCTAATCAAGCCATGATTTAGTAAATAAAAATTGAGCATTAACAAACTCCTAAAAATAAGGAAGCTGACTCTGACATATTGAAAATATAAAATAAATAGAACATAGCAGCAGTATTGAAAGCAACTGCTAACCATCATGTTATCTTCCCCACCCCCTTTCTGTTGTGCTATGTGAAAAATTGCATTGGTTATATGTGCATTTGAATATTACTTCATGTTAACAACTGTGTAATATCATTGCTACAATGCATGCTGACGGCCGTGAATATCATTAGATAGTGTTTGTGGACCTACAAGGAAATGGTTTAGGTGGAAAGCAGCTCTATCCACTTGGGATGAGAATGTGAGTTCAAAATTCAAATCTCAGAGAAGTACAAACAGCTATTAAAGAGATCATGTAATCCTACTGATATAATGGCCAAAAAAAAGTCTCATGGGTGGTTCAAATGGTTGTACTTGTGAGGATACTTAGTGGTATATCACCAAGAGAAAGAGACAGACTGGGGGGGAAAAAAAGCTAGATTGCAAATCAAGGCCAGTATATTAGTCTAGCCAATAAGGTTTTATGCTGTAAAATGAACCAAGATATACAGTCAATTCCCAACTTGAAAAGTTATCTAGACTTCGCTGAACATTATTTTCATTTTAGTTTCTTGCTGCTTTTTAATTCTCAGGTGTTGTAATTGAAGCCACGTATATTTGATCTAAAATACTTATATTATATATTTACTTGGAGTTTCAGGTTGATCTTTTGGGGGATCAGGTAGATACTCTTCTCAACCTCCTTGAAAAAATATACATTGCGCTTGACCATTATTCACCCATACTGCAGCATTACCCGGGGGTGAGAACCTTTTACTTCATGCATATTTTTTGAATGTTTGTACTTTATCCATGATTGAAATATATATAATGCTAATGGATAGTATGTATGTGATATTACTATGAAGAGTCTATTTAACTTCCTGATTATTTCTGCTTAGGAATGTAAAATTATTTTTAGGATATTACGAGCAACTCCCAACTAGTCCTTTCTATACAATGAATAATTGACCTAGCCTTGTTGAAGGAAAATCCCAAAAATTTGTCTTTGGTTTTGGAGATTTGTAAATCTATCAATCATTTCGTGGGCTTTGTATGATTTTTTATGTCATATACACCTTTGTTTAGATCTACATTTGTTAGAAATATGGCTAGAGTGATCCTTAAAAAACTTTGCCAATCTTCCTTTTTGGAATTAAGCTAAGTACGCTCAAGATGTCCAGTTTTGAGCATGAGGGGTTGTATTAAGAGTTAAGAGACATCTCAGATTTAGCTTATAATATAACAGGAATTGTCCTCCCCCTCTGATTTAGCTTTTTGGGTTTTGAGTAGGTTTCCATTTCTTATAACCATCTCTTTAACTCTTGTCCATTGGCTTGCATTCTTTTTCCACAGAATAAAGTTAGGTAGACCTCAATTCAACTTAGAAATTGAATAATTGCAGTGGGAAGGAAAAAAGAGATAAAATAAAGTTAGTAGTTAGGACAAACCAGGAGACACTGCTGGAGGTGAGCAAAGTGGGAAATGATACCATTGTGAAAACCTAGGTTGGTTCCTCGTAGCAATTAATTGATAACACTAGCAAAAATAGAGAGGATTTGGAAATTTCTCTGATTATGAGGATACTTTGCCATGTTCACATTTGGTCCACAAAATGGCACTTCCACAATGGTTATGGATCAGAATGGGCTGGAATGGAATAGCCATTCTCAGTCATAGTTTGGTAGATTTAGGAGTGGTATTCAATACATGGAGTAAATGACTACGTATATGCCCCTGTGAAAAAAAAAAGGTCTCATTTCTGTGTTAGATATGGAGCATATCTAGTGAACATAGTCTACTTTATTGTGATTGGAGTAAACCTTGATCATTGAATCATATGTGGACTGTCTAGGTTAAAAGTTATGTATAGGTCACATGATTACTTGAAGAAAGTCAAATGACTTTACGTTCTAATCTAGTAATCCTTGTCATTCATGTGCAATCTAATGGTCAAGATTGCTCCTTGTATTGCTTTAAACTATTACTCTCCCTTGATATTAAGTATTAAATATGAATAAACATTATCAGGCATAATGCTCAATTTATTTTTCATGCTTGATTTTAAAAACGAAGTGTTTACATAAATTTAATATGGGTGTTAGTCATTTTTTTTAAAAAAAAAAATTGGAGGATTGAGAAATGAAAAAAAAAAAAATTCATATTATAATGTTTGGAATTCCTATCCCATTTTTCATGTGCAATCTAATGGTCAAGATTGCTCCTTGTATTGCTTTAAACTATTACTCTCCCTTGATATTAAGTATTAAATATGAATAAACATTATCAGGCATAATGCTCAATTTATTTTTTATGCTTGATTTTAAAAACGAAGTGTTTACATAAATTTAATATGGGTGTTAGTCATTTTTTTAAAAAAAAAAAAATTGGAGGATTGAGAAATGAAAAAAAAAAATTCATATTATAATGTTTGGAATTCCTATCCCATTTTTCCTAGAAGGAATGATATTCCGTGGTCCACACTTTTAGGAAATCACCTATCAAGGTATATGTTAGGAAGAGATGAAAAGATTTAAGATTTAAAGATTTGAGCTCTTTAATGCATGGCACTGGCACAGAGCTGAATGGACATGACTAATGTAACCAACTGCCAGAATGGCAACCAGTGGAATTGAGAGGAAATTCGGTTTTGGCTTGTGATGATATACATGGGAAAGGGGAGTAGAGATGAAAGAGAGAGTAACTCATGAAAGGAGTGGGTAAAAAACTAAAAATTAGTGGGAGAGCACAGTGCCTCTCAAGTCTCAATTGCCCTGAACCACTAGTATTCTATCCAAGGTTTTTTCTATATTTTCCAATGTAAATCCATCTTACGGTAACTGATATCACTATATCAGTATCTGCAGTTGATTAACACATCATTTTCTCCTAATCTGCTCCAGCTTTTATGGCGATGCTAGTTATGTAGTTTGGACCTGGAACAGAGGCTGTTTTGTTTCCAACATATATTGGAAATCCGTCAATCCATGGAATGAGGAATCTAAACTCTTTTCAAATCTAACTCTCCCACTCCATTTGATGCTTCTTGTCTTTCTTTTACTTTGAAAGTAGCTGCTTGACTGCTTCAGCCTCAGCCACTTTGAATTTTATTATCCTTTTCAATTTCTTATCGAACAAATAACATTCTTCTAGAAATTCTGGCTACTGATGATTGATAAAGCTCCATATTGAAGTTTTTACTGTTTGTGTCCAAATTAGATTTGTGTAGCTTCAAAGAAATGTAGGGGCATATAATTTTGTTTGCAGTTTGTGTTTAACTAAAAATAGTTAATTTTTCTTAGTGAAGAAGGTTAATTGAGATTATTTTATTATATTAATTAATAGAATAATGTGCTGTGTGTACTGTTTGGTCTCCATAAGTTCCAATATAAAATTTTTTTCAATAATCATCCATTAATTTTTGCAGATTATTGAGATTCTGGAGCTTGTAAGAAGAGAACTGACTGGAGAGTGTAGAAAGCTTGTTTAATTGGATATCTGGTCAGGTAAATCGACAGATACCCTGTTGACACAAACTGTATCTTCCCACTCTCTGGATTGGTAACCAGAAGCAGTGATAAGAATATCATTATCTGCTTGCCCCCCCAAACGATCGTTCATCAACCACTCTGAATTTGGAGTTGGAGAATTGCAAGTAACTTTTTAGGGAGCACTGTCATAGTGTTACACTGTTAATTGGTTCATTTTTTTCTTCTTTCTATTAGCTTCATCTATACAGAGATAATAGATGCTAGAGTTCTGGTAGTTGGATTGCTTTTACTTTTTCATTTTTTTGGGGTTCACTTCTCATGTCTTTTAACTGCAGAACAGTGGGAATGACATTGCGTAAATTATTTAAGTCCATATTGTCCTCTGTTGAATTTCTACATTGAGGGCTTTGTGCTAATTAATCCACTTGTTTAAATCTTCCGATTGATACAGGTAACGAGTTGTACAGTTCACATAATATAGCATCTGTTTGAGTAAAACAGCAACAGAAAAGAATCAACAACTTGTGCAGTTGCTAACAGACTGTTTTTGCCATACAAAGAACGCTTTATATACTAGGACACAAATGTGATTCCTCTCTTTGTAATGCGTAGTCTTTTCTACATTCACTAATAGCATTTGTACATGCTTTTGTGCAATGCGTTTCTAGATGGCCTATTGATAGTTTTACATTATAGACACAAGTGTATGATATTCTTTTGCATTCAGTGAATCGTGTTTAAAATGGTTCCCATTATTGTGTACTGTTTATATCATACTACCCATGTGCTTCTTGAGCGACTTATCTTTGTGACCTGTGGGGCAACTGATCCGTTTAGATGTTTCTTAAATATCTTGCTAATTTGTGTTCCATACAAGGATGTGTGTGATGGGATTTGGGGATCCTAATCCGTGTGGATGTTTTCTTAATACCTTGCTAATGCTTGAGTGATTCGAAGAATGTCTAAATTTTGTAAAATTGTGCTCATGATTGAGATGTCCAAGATGGTTTAATCTTTTAAAAATTTACTACTTATTGGCATGTTTCTCTAATTCATAGCAAAAGTTTTTAAGGAACAACTAGAGCGGAAATGAATCACTGGGCCCTATCTCTCAATTAGAACTTAAGCTTGTTTTATTGGTTTAAGCTTGGCGTATTCAGAATTTACAAATTACAAGTTTTTTTTAGCTCCATGAACCAATATAGAACTCGAGCAGTAAATGTGTAAAACCATGGGAGGAGATTCTTGAAATTTGGAATAAACTGGTTTCATCTATTTACAATTGTTCTTGACTGAGGACTGTGGAGGATAAAATTATAGTCAAGTATGAACCGATGATGAAATTTTAGAAAATCTCCCTAGTTATTAAAATTTGATATATGTAAATGTAGTTTTGTGGGAATTATTTTCGAAGCGATTTCTCTAATCCTAATGATTTAACGTTTTATTAGCAAGGGAGAATATACATATATATCTATAACATAACAATTCATCCTTTTGATGTTTATATTTGGTTTTCATTTTACACTTAATTGTTTTTAATGACTAAAATTAAAAAAAAAAGAAGTCTCAAACTTATAACTAATATATATATATATATATATATATATATATATATATATATATATATATATATATATATATTCTGTCGGAGATAGGTTGATTCCTACCTTGTTTCCCCCATTCGATTCTTTTTTATTACTATTGGTAATTATGCCAGGATTGACTATGACATATTGTTGAATTCTATTAAGTTATTGGAGAAGATTGTGACATTTAGAATAAACATTTTGTCTTAGTAGGAAGTATATTAAAATCTTACGTTGAGAATGGACTGAATTCACCTAGTTTCTCAGGAAGCTAATTTGTTGGTAGACAATTTTACAAGACTCAGAATATCGATCAATCAAATTTTCTATTTTTAATTATGTTCTTGATAAATTATCTTGTGTGTATCATTTAAACTTGAATTGTATGTTAAATTCTAATTGAAGTAATTGAATTAGGTTGATAATAGTCTTTCCTTAAAAAAAATCCAATATATATAAATTATTCACTATTTAAAAAAAATATTTTAATTATTTTGTTAATAACAAGACACCTCATTATATAGTTCAAATAAGTTGTATTATTGACATTTAAAATGAGAGGATACTATGCGTGCTTGCATTAGCCTATCTTTAATAATATTTTATTAATAAATCAAACCAGTTATTTCGCCATAGAAAGAGACCAATCCATTTTTTTTTATTGATTGAAAGAGATTTAAGTGTATAAAAAAACGTCACTAACAAGTTTGATTATTGATTGAGACAGGTCTTTCCTCATCAATTAATATTTTTATTGCTGATTGATGGGCTAACTAATTTTAATTCCACCGGTTAAACCCTGTGGTTCTTAAATTCTAGGTTTACCAATATTTTAATTATATTTCTATTTTAATTAAGTCTTATAATTTTTAAATCTTGTACTATTTTTTACTAAGCAATGTTGACGTGACATTAATTTATGATTTTCAAATCAAGCGACTTCCTATTTTTTTATGTGCATGTAGTGAAAAATTCATGTTCAAATTTGCATGTTTGATTACACTGATAATTTAAATAATTGTTACATTGTTAAAATTATGAAAAAATGTGAAATAGTTGATTGTCCGAAATATATTAATTAAAAATTTATTCTTCATCATAGGTAAGAAAGTTATTTGTCAGAAGAACTCAAGTTCATTCTACAATTACTTGTCTTAAAAGTTTTTAGTATTAAATAAAACAGTGGGTTAACAAAGGAAACAGTGTTTTTTTCTTTTTTGCAATAATTGAACTATTGAAACAATTTTTTTAGCTGAAAGTATTTAAGTAATAGGAATAGGAATAGCAATAGCAGTGAATGAAAATAGAAGGAAGTTAGAGACTATGGGTACGGAATAACATATGACATTGAAAAAGGGAAAGAGGACAATTGCACAACTCATCATGTGCCTGACAATGCCATGTGACCCATCTCACCGTCACAAATTATCGATTATGGATATGGAGCCACCATCCTCATTCCTCACGTCACACTTTATTATTTTAAATAAATCATTATATCAATTACTAACCGATTTTTTTTTAATATTTTATTGACATCTTTCATTTAACACCAACAAAGAAAACGTAAAAGATGCTATGGAATGTTGTTAAAAAGGTCATTCTGTGGTTGGAAGACGGATTTATAGTGAAATTTGGTGATGGAGCAAGTAATTTCTGGCTTGATACATGGCTGTTGAAGGAGCCTTTAAGCACTCAAGTTAATTGGATCCACATAAGTGACTCAGCTTTGTCAGTAGCTGATGTTTGGGAAGGATCAGATTGTAAGTTAAATGAATTGGCTATTCTGATGCTCATGACCCTCCAAGAGAGGATTAGGGAATGTCATCCATGGTTGGTAATAGGTGTTTCGGACATATCAAAGGTTTTTTCATGAGTTTCGATATTGGATCATGATAGTAGCTGGAGGTGGATTTGGTAGGTTCCTATTTCAGGCAACATCCAATTTTTCTTATGGGAGATTTGCCATAAAGCAGTGTCGATATGAGAGTTGTTAGCATGTTGTCATATTACTTATGTGTCAGTTTGGCCACGGTGCAATGTGGGAGAAGAATCCATACATATCATTGCCTGTTTGGGTGTAGAAGTGTCCAAAAGTATTGGAGATACATACAAGAGGTTGCCTTGTTATGCACCATCAAGTAGTCAAAAACCAATAATGAAATGGATGTGCAATTTCGTGAGTGTGAATGGAGCAATTGTGGTTGTTGTGCTTTAGGTTACGTGGAAAACCCACAACATGTTGGTGTTTAATCAGACCAATACATTCGAGTTGCAGGTGGTAGTGGCCAATGTTTGGTACGTGACACAAAGGGGAGTTGTGTGTTTGGCTTCTTTGGGAATATTAGCTACTCGATGCATCAACTTTAGCTTTTATGAAGGGATAGACATTTTTCATCTATTTAGTGTCACTTAGATTCCTTCTAGTTAGTCTAGTTGATTCAAGAAGGTCTGACTCCTCACTAACGCTATGCAAATGACATTGCATTAATTTGTGAAATTTTAAGTAGGGATTGACATTACAGTCTTATACATGTGTTACGGGAAGGTAACTCGTGTGTGGATTGGTTAGCAAGGGAATGAGCTTCGGCAAATGAACCTTTGGTTATCCTGAGGCTGAACTTCACGCTTTATTAGTTGCAGACATTCTTAGAACTCCTCATGCACGTTTGTAAGGGTTGAGAGTATTTTTTTCTTCTTTTTTTTTTATGTTTAGTTCCATTTTTAAATATCATGGTATTTTCTGTGGAAGTCATACAGATTTTCTTATGAAAAAAAAATTACAATTAAAGTTGTTAAGAAGAATGGAAAATTAGAAAAGTTACGCATTTAAATTTTTTTAATAGCAAATTTACAATTAATCTTTATTGATAAAAAATATTTTATATCTTTAAAATTTGAATTGTGTTGATAATGTGAATGACCTACTTTAGGTTTTGTAAGGTTTTGATATCCAAATCATATAAACTTTTATGTATAAATAAATAAATAATATATTTAATCATAAATTATTTTATATAAAATGAATTCATACATTATTTAACTCTTATATTTTATCAGTGTAAAAATTAACTCTATTAACTATGGATGACAAAAAATTTGAGCTTGTGATACCTGCGAATAATGTCTATCAAAATATATGCACATATATTCAAATGAGTACTTATCATTTGTAAGTAAAGTTTTTTTTTTACCCACTTCTTAACGGATATAAATACAAATTATCATAGTAGTCATACTCACAAGTACATACTCTTTACTAAATTAAAATAATATACATATTAATTTGAAGAATATAATATTTTTATAAAATAAATCAACTTAAAATATTAATAGTCAAATTTCATTGTTATCAATGTTAATTTTTGTTATAAAAAGTGCATAATTAATAAAATTATTTTTATAAAAATATCGATGATGTAAAATGAAGATTCTATTGTTATTAAATATTTTGTGTGCGTGTGTGTGTATATATATATATATATATATATATATATATATATATATATATATTAATCTATATTTAGATATAATTAATCTTGTAAAAAACAGCATAATTTTATTTCTAGATTTTTCAATACATAAATGATTTGTTCGATAAAATTTTATATAAAAAATAAATATTTTAAAAATATTCATGGATACCTGTAAATAATTTTATAACAGGTACCATATGAGTTTTGAGTGAATGATGAGTATAGGTATTTTATAACTAGTAGCTACTATCCATATGTGCCTCGACTGTTATCATTCCAATTGTCAAAATATCAATCATGATATCTATAATTTTTATAAGAATTATTATAAAAATTAATAAAATTATTATATTTTTTAGTAAACAAAATTACGATACATGACTTTTATAATTAAATAATAATATAAACTCATACATGGTTAATAGGTAAATTATTATTGTTATTAAATTTTATAAAAATTCTTAAAAACCTTACCAAAAACATTTCTAATTGTCTTAAGTAAACTCATATAATTTATATTTATAACTTCATATAAATAGTGTATAATAGTCTCGTATATACTAAATGAGAAAAGATGGAGTGTGAGAGTTCTGAAAAGGTTTTGGGAGAGGTCTTTAACAAGAAAGATGACCTATTGTTGAGGAGTAATCACAAGGTCAAACGCAAGGCGACAAACAAGGGAGACAGTTTGGTTTTTAAAAATGGACCTTCATTCTCATCTACAATGTCAAATGGTTCATACAAAGTCAAACTACTGAATAGTGATGGGTCATTTCTTTTTTTATAGTTTGATGGTTGATGCTTTGGAATGTCGAAGACTGGGTTAATGTTTCCCTTGTTGAGAAAGGAGGATGTTGCACGATACAAGGAGATCCCTATTTCCGATCAAGAGTTTCATGAATGGTGTAAACCATGAAAAGGGTCATTGATGGTGACAGTCTTCAGGAAGAATGTCGGGTTTCGCTCGTTGGAGGCCAAAGTAAAGCGTGATTGGACAAAAAAAAGATCCCTAAAAATAATTTATATGTCTCATAATTATTATCAAGTCCTTTTCTCATCTCATGAGGACTATAATATGACAATATTTGAAGGCCTTTCTATGGTGGTGGGTCAATATATTATAGTACAATGTTGGAGACTGTTCTTCATAGAGAGTGTAAATTTATCCAAAAAGTTAGTTGTTTGGGTGTGTATTCTTGATTTACGTATTGGATTGTATGACGACAAATTTTTAGGCAAAGTTGGGCAACTCTAGTACCATGCTTAAGATAGATTGTGTCACTGCAATCCAATGCAAGAATATGTGTTGAACTTGACCTTAATCAACCTTTACAATCAAAGATAATTGCACATGGTTACTTACCACAATTACAGTATGAAGGCCTTCATCAAATTTGTTTCAAGTGTGGTAGATATTGACACAAAGAGGTACAATGTGGTGCAAGAAAGGTTGACAATAGCTTATCCTTGGAAGACATGCCAGGAGGCATACACGAAATGGTTACAAATCAGGATGTCTCTAATTCTGATTTCATTAGTAATAAAGGAGAATTAAATGCCATTAATCAATCCATTATAATGCCTCAAATAATTGAGGAAATGGACGCCTCAAATTTAGCATATAGTCCTTGGATAATTGCATATAATGGGAAAAAGGTGTAACCGAAATCGTGAAATTAAAATAAAAGAGGATGACAACTGATGCCTACAAAATACACCTATAGGGCAAGCATACTCTATGCAGTACTAACAGTAGACCTTAGGTCTAGATGTGTACCCAAGGGACTAGGATATGAATAAAAAGAAATTAAAATAGAGAAAAGAAAATAATGGTTGGAACATGATCTTGAATTTGGATTGTTAAGGTCATGTTTCCCTTCATAATTACTACCCTCATGCTTAATTCCAATTAATTAATAGATTACCAACTATCTCTTCTAAAATAACCAGTCCTCCATGATTAAGCACGACTAGTTAAGCTTCCTAATGGAGAACCCTATTTGGTCATGTAGAAATCAAACACTGGTTAGGGTTAAGAACAAGGAGGTTGAGAGTTTGATCATACACTCACGTTGGAAGCTTAGAAGTCTAGTTTGGTCATATAATGAATGTTAACTCTACTGCTTTACAATGTATCTATTAACCAATCAGCGTTAGGTCATGCCTTAATCGATACGCACTAATTCATACATAGAAGTTTGATCGTACATATAATGCACTATTAAAAAGTAAAGCAATATAATCTTGAAAGAAACATCGTGCAACTATTAATTAAAACTCAAAGAGAGGAGTTTCATATAGATGTACATTATCATCCAAAACAATTACAAGAAAAAATAAAGAATAGCAAAGGGGCCCCATAGATAAAGTCCCTTATGACTAACCTTTACTCAATTTTTCTCCTTATCCTTAAGTTTACTCCTAAGTCAGGGATTAAACCCTCGAAGACTAACAAGACAAAGCCTAAAGCTAGAAAGAAATAAATCTTAATCTTTAAAAGTCCTCAGAAAACATAATTTTTGTTTTATGTATAATTTTAGTGCAATTGTACTCCTTTTTCAGGTCCATGGGTCTTGCAATATAGGCTAAGCATGATCATGCTAAAATAATCATGTCCATGCTAATTTTTTATAAGCATAAAAATTCTCTTTTTGCTCATTTTTCACATCATTTGAATACAAAGACTTTAACCTTTAATAAACCCCAAAATTAAATAATTCTAATAATAAAACATAACAAAAGGCATAAAACTCAACCTAATACATCATAAGAAAATAACCAATTTGGGGTTTATCATCTAGCTTCCACGTCAAAATCAAATACAGCAAGATCGTTCCAATGGATCTTGGTTTGCTAACCTCCATATAGAACGATTTGAATCAGAGGCCACAGTTCAACCTAATGCGTAATCCCCTATTAGGCTTGAACCCAAACCAACCAATACACATGGCAATAAGGGAGGGTGCAAAGAACAAGCAAACGATGGGCAACTCAAGATCGATGAACACGCTTATGGAGTATGTGCAATTGGCCTTTCATCGTTGGCTACCTTAGGCAAAAACTCCGTGAGCAAAACAGTCACCATACACACAAAAGTTGTGTCAAGGGCACACACTAAATCGACGCCTTTTTCATCCAAGATTGGCAAAGGCACCATGAACCAACATTGTACATATTGTCATAATACAGAGGACTGCCAATGGAATTGTTATGTACATAGCTCCATAAGTTTGTGTCTAGCTTCACTCTATTGGATTCCCACCAGGTTGAGATCTTTACCAAGATCCTACTATGGTGTAATTAATGGCTTATGAGTCTTATTTACTTGTATTGTAAGCGATATGTTTTAATACATGGCTTAGGGATCTCATTTTGCTAATGAGTCTTTAGAGAACACCTTCATGACAGGTGCATCAATGTCAAGTGAGACCCCTCTATTTCTGCAAGTGCATGCAACATCTAAGAAACATGGCACCCACATAGTGGCAAATTTCGCCATGATTTACTAAAATTTTTATACGGCTTTCGTCTTTGTAGACCCAAGGAACGTCAATGCTATGCAAGGTTGTAGCAAATGCAAGACAAAGCAAACCTGCTATTTTCAGGTGGTTCGTCTTCGATCCTCCAAACATAATGATTGTCTAGACCTTTGCTAGTGGTATGATTCCCATCATAGTGCCCCGATCGAGATCATAGGGAGAGATTTTGGTGACAAGGCTTACCATTCTCATAATGTAGAGGACCATAACTTGAGCCACTTTGGGGATCACCAAATTCGATCTTCTTAATGAATTTTATGTCCTGAAATTTTTGCAATGCAAGGGTTGTGAGTTTTAGGAGTCTTATTAAAGATATTACCAAAAAATATGAAGTTAAGTTGTTGTTCCTTCTAGAAATGCATATCAATAATGATTGGGCTTAGCAGGTTGTGGCTAGGCTTAGTTTTGAATCTTGGCATATAGGTAAAACTATTGGTAGAACTGAAGGCGTATAGTGTATATGGAAATAAAATTGGTGGAAAGTGAACAACCAGACTGGCTTTTTAAAATGGTTTATGAGAACCCCCCAACTCCAGAGTAGGCGGGTTCTCCTGAAGAAGTTAACAAACATAATCAACAATGTGCAGAAGTCATGGGCTATAGCGGGTGACTTTAGTTCTAGAAAGGCATGAACGACTTCATGGAGTTTGTGCAACCAAATCATTTGCTGGATGTTGGTTTTCATGCATCCTACATTTACTAGAGACGAGGTTAGTTGATAGAGAGGTTGGATAGGTTACTAATTAATGCACCTTCCATTTCAACAAATTGGATCATTCATCTGACCTATTACAAATTTGATCACATGCTAATTTTAACCAGATTAATTAGTAAAAGAGCTCTTAGTAGGCGTTGAAGGTCGTTTCTCTTTTTGGCAACATGCTCTCTCATTCTAACTTCCAATGTTTCCTCACCAAATTCTAGAAAGATAATGATGCTTGGCAAGGAAGGGCTCGTAAGCTTCACGATGCCCTGAGGAAGTGTAATGTAGAAATCTTTAGAAATATCTTTAGGCATAAAAAATACCTTATCAATCCATTGGATAAGATCCACTGGCATCTAACAGTTAAACTGTCTCAATACTGGGAAGACGGACAAACAACTATTTGGCAACAATATCAACAAACTCTTAGGAAAAAGGAACTGTTGTGGTTTCAAAGATCTCGTGCAAAGTGGATCTCATATGGTCTAAGTATTTCCATGCAGTTACAACTATATGTCAAAGGAGGAACATAATAGAGATGTTATAAGACTTTCATGGTCAATGGGTTGAAGACTATGAAAAGCTTGAAAGGCTAGTTAATAACATTTGCATTATGATGATAACTAGTGTGATTTGGTTGCCATTCAGGGTGCATTCCCTTGTCTTTCAGCAAACGATTTAAACCTTTTTAATAAGCCTATATCTTGCATTGAGATTAGGAAAGATATATTCTCCATGGGTAGCTTTAAGGTGCCAGAGGAAAATGGATTACATGTTGTGTTTTACAAAAGTAATTGGAACATTATAGGCGAGACATTTTCTAAGATGATTGAAGATGTGTTTAAGGATCCAACAAAAATTAGGGTCCTTAATTCTACGCTTATTACTCTCATCCCTAAGGTGGCATGGTGACATCCTTGAAATAAATATGGCACATTAGCCTTTGTAATGTCTCCTACAAGACAATCACAAAAATTCTTACCATGTGCCTTCATACTGTGATGGAGAAACTGGTGAACCCATGTCCAAGCATTTTTATTTCCCATCAAAGTAGCCATGATAACATCATTATTGCCCAAGAAATTATCCATTATATGAAACACAATAAAGGCTCCAAGGGTTGGATGGTGATTAAGGTTGATTTGGAGAAAACATATGATGAACTCAATTAGAATTTTGTACATGACACATTGAATGACATTGGATTTCTAACTTGCTTTACTAACATGATTTAGTAGTATGTCTCCTCCACGACTATGCACTTGTTGTGGAACGATGAGACCTTGAAGTCTTTTAAGCCATCTAGAGGGGTTCGTTAGGGGAATTCAATCTCCCCTTACCTATTTGTGCCATGCTTGGAACTTCTTTTCCACATGATTTGTCTTGCTGTTGCTCACCAAATTTGGAAGTTCATTCAAATTTTGAGAGGGGGGGTCCTAAAATACCTTATCTTGCTTTTGTAGATGATATTCTTCCTTTTTCTTTTTTTTTTGTAGAAACCTCTATTGATCAAATAGAGGTGGTGAATCACATTTTGAATTTGTTTTGTTGTTGCCCGAGCCGAAAAGTTAGCCAGGAGAAGACCCAAGTTTATTTCTCTACGAATGTCCATAGTCAACGTCAAGACCAAATTTTCTAAGAGCTGAGTTTTGAATGGATCTGTAATCTTGGCAAATATTTTGGCATTCCCATTCACCAAAGTTGTGTATTAAAGCAATGATACCAATTTCTCATCGATAAAGTCCAATAGAGACTAAGCAATTGCAAACAAAAATTTTTGTCATTTGCAAATAGACTTACTTTAGCCAAATCCGTTGTTCAAGCTCTACCCAATTAGGTTATGCACACTAACCATTTACTTGTTTCTGTGTGTAATCTAATTAACAAGAAATACAAGGACTTTGTCTAGGTTGATTCAGATACCATGAAAAGGGTTCACTAACTAGATTGGGATAAACTGTGTAAGCCAAAGCAATAGGAGAGTCTCGGTCTACGCAAATCTAGATAAGCCAACTTGGCCTTTCTCACCAAAGTTGGATGGCAAATGCTTAGTAGAAGAACTAATATGTGGGTCAAGATTGTCCATGTCAAGTACAAGTCTAATGGTGATGTCAAGCCAATCACTGGCCTTACACATGCAGACACAAACTTCTGGAAAGGCATAAAAGAATCCTGGTTCAATGTTAATCAAAATATCCTTTGACATATTGGCAATGGGAGACAAATAGACTTCTGGCTTGATAAATTAGGTACGTGGGTGGGGTCTGTTGATTGATTGGTGTATTGATAATCATTTTATATATGGAAATAATTTGTAGCTCTTGACGATTCTTTAGATGTTAACAAATTGTTATGCATATTGCCGCCTGATGTAGTTAATGATATTTGCCAAATTGAGACTCCTAGTTGAAAGGACTTGGATAATGATGATCCATGTTGGAAAGCGAAACTGGATGACATGTTTTCAACCAAAACATATCATGATAGCCTTATCAACCACAATCCATCCTAGCACAACCCCATTTTTGGTAAATTGTGGAAATGAGACAGTGCATCCGCGTTCTCCTTTAGAAAATAGTGGGTGTCATTTTTCCTACGAATGACTTGCACGTCAATAGACATATGCATACAATCCCAATTGCCCCCTATATGGAAGTTATAGGGAAACCATGATGCATGATTTCTCTGTGCAAAAAATGTTTGGAAGCAAGTTGGCACCTAAAAAATACCCATTTTTTTACACAATAGCATTTTGATTTGTGGTTCACATATAACCTATCTAACAGCTAGAAGCATTAGAAAACACATGGAATTAAATATTTGGTGTCACACTAGATCGATTATGGTGGAGGCACAATGAGTTCCTCTTCAAAAACAAAACTCGCTCAACATGCATATGCATAATATGTGAGTGTCTATGAAGGATAGAAATGTTCACTATGTGGATTTAGGATGTATGCATGCGTGGAGGCCCTAGAAATCACGCACTCAAGATCAATTGCGATGCATTTGTCCTTCAGTTTCAAATGAAAGTTGTTATTGGGGGATTGTGCCAGACTACAAAGGTACATTAGTGTCTGGATTCTCCTACAAGATCCCTTATTGTAAAGTGAATAAGGCTAAACTATTGTTATACTTCAAGCCTTGAATTTGACATGTGAGCATAAATTACGAAACCTGACTGATGAATCTAGTTTTCTTAATGCGATCAAGATTTTAGATGAGGAATGTACTATTGACCATATATACTTCCACGTAATGGACTTTACAAGGTTAATGGGAAAACCTTGACGTACAGTTTCTCATATGCTATGTGTTGGCTTATGATTTTACCAAACTAAGTCTAGCATTTAATCAAGATGTCAATGTTTACAATTGTGTTACAAATACCCTTTCTTGTACTTTTCAAAAATATCTTAATTATGTGATGAACTCTGATTTTATTTAATGTATTTTATGATTAGGTGCATTGTGAATGCCCTTCATAAAAAAAACAAACAAACTGGAATATACATTTTTATGTTTTAGTTTAATATTTTATCTTTGTAACAATTTCCACCATTCATTAATTATTTTTCATTAACTTTTACAATTACCCCCAAAAATCATTAATTAATAAACTCTAATTTTGATCCGGGGAATTAATAGTTACTATAACTTAGATTTTAAATCGTTATCGTCTTCCCCTATTAAACCGCTGTTTAAAGTATTTTATGACTAAATTTACAAACAATATTATCATTAAAAAACTAATTTTTTACTAAAAATTATTTTAGTAATAAAGTATTATTCTGTATAACCTTCATGAATCAACTTTACTGGTGCGTATTTAATTTCAAATTCACTTCAAAAGAAAAAATTTAGTTTCCTATTGTATATTTGATTAGGAATCTAAAGTCAATTTTAGATTTTATGTTGAAAAAGTTCATATTAACTCTATTCTAAAATTGATTTTTTTCATGCTAAATTAAAAATTTTAGACTCGATTTCGTTCTACTCTTACTTTTATAATAAATAGATATAACTTACCTAATCTCAAAATCAATTTTAATTATAATTAACTATAAAAAATCAATTTTATCCAAAATCCATTTTATACGCACACTAACTAAATAAATGTTACTTAACTTCAATTTTTTTTAATAGTGCCTCTTTCTTACTATTATTCATCATAAGAATAAATATTTGAAAATAAACCAGTCGTTATAAAAAAAGTTTAACCTAAACTTTTCTAGACGTCAAATCAAATCAGGGGAAATTTTGCTACTGTTACCAGTTATGGTATATCAGTTAGTAGAAGAAATAATGATAAAGTACCAATTAAATAGTGTCAGATTCTTGGCTTATTGTAAAAGATACAAAACCAAGCACAGATGAAATGCAACTTTTCCAATCTGTTTCCAACAACACCCATGTTCTGATTTCCTTGTTTGTTTATTCAGGAAGAGCCCATTTTGGGTGACATCTCTGATTTTCTAGTATTTTTCTCAGGATTCCTTATCACAACTTAGCAAAAGTTGTTGTCTTTTTTGTCATTCATAGTGCATTGTCACTCCTTGCTTTGGTCCCTGGTCCTTCAATTTCAGATCTGTGAGTTGCTGTTTGTGTTTGTTGGAGATTGATTCTGTTCAGCAAAAGCTGGAGGTGGGTTTTCCTTTCCAACTCTTTGTATTGTAGTGTCTCCCATGGTGTGGAAAATAGACATTCATATGCCCCCGAAGATTGTTTTGCCTAGTTTACCATAAAGGCTTCAACTTTCTTGTTTCCTTCTTCAAGATCTTGGAAAATACGAGCTTGTCTGTGTGATTGGGCAGTGTTGGATTTCTGGGTTATATTGATTTTTCTCTCTCTCTGTCGGGTTTGTTTTCTTAGCCTCCCCTTGATAAATTTTGCTTCTTTTGTTAAAGATAATTCAAAGGGCTTGTTGGTGAACTGTTATGATGGGGAGTGCCCTTAGGGAGGGACTCTTTGTTGTGCTGATAGTGTCTCTGACAGTGAGCACTGTGAATGCTCAACCGAAGTCTATTCTCTTAAATTGTGGTTCAAATTCTTCTGTGAATGTGGATGGTAGGAGATGGGTGGGGGACGTGGCCACTGATAACAATTTCACCCTAAGCTCCCCTAGTGTAGTTGCTTCCACTTCTACATTAAGTGGCAGTTCAATCTATGATTCTCTCTATAAAACAGCCAGAATTTTCACTGTTCCTTTGAATTACACAATCAAGGATGTTCAGGGGAACTACTTTGTTAGGTTCCATTTCTGCCCCTTTGAGACTGAGGACTACAATGTGAATAAGTCCTCATTTGCTGTTTTGGTCAATGGTCTGAAACTGTTGTCAGAGTTTGATATTCCAGGTAAGATATCCCACAAGAATATGAACTTGCTGACTTCTGGAAGGAATGCTAGTTCATTCTTCTTGGTCAAAGAATATATTCTGGCTGTGAATGGGGATATGCTTTTGATTGAGTTTGTTCCAACCAGAAGCTCCTTTGGCTTGATCAATGCAATTGAGATTGTTCCAGTTGTGGGTGAGCTTTTTACTAGCTCAGTTAGTAGAGTTGGTGGAAGTAGTGGAAACCTGAATTTGCAGGGGCATGGGATGGAGACTATGTATAGGTTGAATGTTGGTGGTCCTGAGATTGACTCCAATCAGGATCATGATCTTTGGAGAACTTGGGAAGTGGATTCTGGCTACATGATCACAGCAAATGCTGGGATTGGAATTAAGAGCAGTTCTAACATTACATATGCTTCCTTGAATGACACCTTAGTAGCTCCTCTCCTTGTGTATGAAACTGCAAGGGCAATGTCCAACACTGAAGTTCTGGACAAAAGGTTCAATATGTCATGGAAATTTGAAGTGGATCCTGATTTTGATTATCTGATCCGTTTGCATTTTTGTGAGCTGTTATATGACAAGGCAAATGAAAGGATATTTAGGATCTACATAAACAATAGGACAGCTGCCGATAATGTTGATGTATTTGTACGTGCAGGAGGGAAGAATAAAGCATATCACATGGACTATTATGATCCTGTGTCGTCGAGAATTGACACAGTTTGGGTTCAGCTTGGTCCTGACACAGCTGCTGGTGCTGCAGGAACTGATGCTCTCTTGAATGGTCTGGAGATTTTCAAGCTTAGTCGAAATGGGAATCTTGCCTATGTGGAGAGGTTTGACTTAGGTGGCAATTCAGCAAGCAAATCAAAAGCAAGAGCTGTTTGGGTGGGAGTTGGAGCAGGTGTAGCTTCTGTTGCCATAGTTGCTCTTATAGTTGCTCTTGTTTTCTGTTTCTGTAAAAGCAGGAGGAAAGAATCAAGTGATACAAAGAACAACACGCAGGGTTGGAGACCATTGTTCCTGTATGGAGGGGCTGCTGTGAATAGCTCTGTGGGTGCCCAGGGATCAGCAGGAACTCAAAAGCTGTATGGATCAGTGGCCTCCACCAGAGTTGGCAAAAGGTTTACTTTGGCAGAAATCAATGCTGCAACAAACAACTTTGATGAGAGTTTGGTAATTGGTGTTGGAGGCTTTGGTAAGGTGTATAAGGGAGAGGTTGAAGATGGTGTTCCTGCTGCAATTAAGCGTGCCAACCCTCAGTCTGAACAAGGTCTGGCTGAATTTGAGACAGAAATTGAAATGCTCTCCAAACTCAGACACAGACACTTGGTTTCCTTGATTGGTTTCTGTGAAGAGAATAATGAAATGATCTTGGTTTATGAGTACATGGCAAATGGAACTCTCAGAAGCCACTTATTTGGGAGTGATCGTCCTTCATTATCTTGGAAGCAGCGCTTAGAAGTGTGCATTGGTGCTGCAAGGGGACTTCACTACCTTCATACAGGTGCTGAACGAGGAATCATTCACAGGGATGTCAAGACAACCAACATACTGTTGGATGAGAACTTTGTAGCCAAAATGTCTGATTTTGGGTTGTCAAAAGATGGTCCAGCCTTTGAACACACCCATGTTAGCACAGCTGTGAAAGGAAGCTTTGGGTATCTAGACCCTGAGTACTTCAGAAGACAGCAATTGACTGAGAAATCAGATGTTTACTCTCTTGGAGTTGTGTTGTTTGAAGTTGTGTGTGCAAGAGCTGTCATAAACCCCACCTTGCCTAAAGATCAGATCAACCTTGCAGAATGGGCCATGAGATGCCAAAGGCAAAGATCACTGGAAACAATTATTGACCCTCATCTTAGAGGAAACTATTGTCCAGAATCTTTGGCTAAGTTTGGAGAGATAGCAGAAAAATGTCTTGCTGATGATGGAAAGAGCCGTCCCACCATGGGGGAGGTGTTGTGGCACTTGGAGTATGTCTTGCAACTACATGAAGCTTGGCTCAACATGGACACCACAGAAACTTCCTTCCCTAGTAATAACGCTTTGACAGGACCTAGAGATGGAGGACTACAAATGGTGAATGAGCCTTCAAATCAAGATGAAGAAGTTGGTTTTGATCACAAACACAACTGAATCTGGTTGAGTCCACCACAAGTCAGAGAAATGGATGCTGCTGCTATTTGTGTTCAGTGATTTCTGAATGCTAGTCAGTAACATTGACTGAAGTACCGTGAATCAATGACCTTATAACTAATACAATATGCTTTACATATTCTTTCCATTTGTTTTATTGAATTTCACTACTCAAGTTTATTGTTGCTTTTTTCATCTGATTTTTGTATACATGGTAGTGCAACGAGCAAGTTAATATCAACATTCTGTCTCAAAGAAGTAACAAAATTTGTGATATGCTCTGCTTTTGTATTGAGTATGCAATTAAATTGTATTACTGGGATCTTGCTGCTTGAAAGCTCGTTAGAATGTCATCACTGGTCATTATGTGTGTCAATTTGTCTTTGAAATTAACATGCGGAAATTTTTGTCTGCATAAAGTTTCAAAGGGACAACTTATAAAGTGCTCAAATTAAACAATTGGATATGATTTCTTTTAAAATATTTTATCGCAATATGATTTTATTTTCTAACGTTAAATAATTTTTATTGAGAATATATTTACATTTTAACTATGTTCTGATGTTATTATTTGATATATTTTTTATAGGCGCTATTCTTTGATATATTAATATCATCACATACTTGGGAAATTAAAAATATTACCTTAAAATTTGTAAACGCGTCACCTTGAAGGAAAAAGAATGTTTCTTTCAAAGACAATACTAAAAGTTTCTGAACTTAAGTTTTAGGTAATTGTTATTTTTGTTAAAATTGAGTTTGGATGATTTTTGTTAATTGTTTTTATTAAGGTTACTGAAAACTTGGTGTAAAAATTTTAATCTAATTTAAAGTTAAATTTTTTGTGCTTTTAAATAAACGTGCTTTTAAGGATATAATCACATTTGATTGGAAATAGCCAGTTTTTTAAAGGAAAATATAGGTTAATTTGGAACTGTATTTGATATGTTGTTGGGATTTATTATTTTTTTTGCCGTGTACGTTCAATTTCTTTGTTTTCAATCTCCAAAAGCTTTGTTTATCCTTTCTTTCACTTTAACTTTGATTTCAATCTTTTCCCCTATCATTTTCCTTTATAAAAGTTTGCAGGTTTTGCGTACCAAAACTTAAATTTTCCTACAATAATGTTTCTTTAAAAAAGAAGTCTAAAATTCACACGGACTTATGAGGTTCGTAGATCTAGATCCATGTACTGTCCCTAATCACATAGGTGTGAGAGATACTAAAAGACAAAATGTATCATAAGTTGATCCACAATTATATGACGTAACTTGAGAATCATTGAAAGAGAAAATGTGTCAAAGTTCGTCCATAGAAATGTAGAACCATCCACAAAGATGTAGAAACTAAAATATATACTGAAAGAGAAAATGCATCAAATATTCATCCATAAAAGTGTGACACAATTCATAAAGGTATATGAAAGACACTAAAAAGGACAATACATGTTAGGATAACCCACATTATTATGAGAGCTTATCACACCATTGTGGTATATGTTATCTTCACTTTTATTTAACAACCTCATTTTAAGATAAATTAGTTTCAATTCCTCTTCACAAAGGGTTTATGCCAGTAACAAATCCTTACAATATCTTATGCCAAGAAATCAACTCATCAAACTTAGTTTGTGTATGAATTATCATTAGTAAAATTGATTTTGGTTAAAACGATTTTGAGATGATGTAATAGTTGATCCACATGTTCGATAATGACGATTTTTAGATATTATCTCAATTAAATGTTTGACTACTTTGGTTTAAGATTTTGAATAGTTTAATTATCTTGAATAATTTTGTTGATATTGACCAATTTATTTTATTTTGTATATTAAATCATTTGTTTTTTGTTGAACAATTTGATTTTTTTTAGATAATTTGGTTTATGTAAATATGTTATTTATACACTTTTATTAAAAAAATATATTTAAATATATATAATATAAAAAAAACATGCATTTTTTATGTTTTAAAAAAATATGTTATATGAAATTCAATTAATTCGAACGGAACAACCAATTTTTTATTTTATCGGGCAAATTTGGATTGTTAAGAAAAATTTGATATACCCAATCCAAAGCATATAAACTAATATTTATTTGATGAGAATATAAAAACATGCATTTTTTATGTTTAAAAAAAATATTTTATATGAAATTCAATTAATTCAAACCAAACAACCAATTTTTTATTTTATGGGGCTAATTTGGATTGTTAAGAAAAAATTGATATACCCAATGCAAAGCATATAAACTAATATTTATTTGATGATAATTTCTACTTGCACCTCCATAACTTCTCACTACACCTCCATAATAAAATATCTAAAATACTCTTAGGTTAAAAAATAACTTAACTTCGTTTTACTCATTATTCTTCATCCGAATTCTTCTTCTTGTTCTGCACCTCCTTTTCTCTTTCTTTTTTTTTTTTGTGAAGTCTTGCACCTCTTTATTCTTAGCGGTCGCAGTCTCCCTACACCTTTGTTTTTGCCATCGTGTTTCCCGTCCATTGTATCTCCTATTCTTGTATGTTTAAGGTATATTTCTTTTCATCTCGTTTGTTTTTGCTTTCTGGAAAAATTTACAATTTTTGTATAAGTCCAGATAAGGGTGTTCGGACTTGTAAAAAAATTTACAAATTTTTTTATATGCCCAGATAGAGGTGCCTAGACTTACTAATTTTTTTACAAGTACGAACACGAGTGTCTGGACTTGTAAAAAAATTTGCAATTTTTTTAGGCTAAATTACCACAGGTGCCCTCCTATTTAAGGGATATCTCACTTTGCGTCTCTCAATTTTTTTTTGCACACCTTTTGCCCTCCAATTTTTTCAAAAGTTTAATTTTTGCCCTTCTGTCAAATTTAGGGCATTGACCGTTAAAAATGAATGTTGACTTGCGTAATTGAGTGACGTGATATGATTATATTGTAATTAAGAGTTAATTAAAGTTTAATTAATTATTTAGAAATGTTAATTTTAAAAATATCAAAAACATGTGACAACATTAATTTTATATTAAAATTGGACAAAGTAAGATTTGAACCTAAAACATGTGAGAGTTTTAAGACGATATCAGTAGATAGTAAACCAACTTTGGTTTTATTGTCTCTCTTCCTTTGTTTTGGTTTACTATTCTTGGTCATTTATGTTGTAAATTTTTTAAATAAAAAAACTTTTTTAAATTCTAAAAACTACTTAGCTTGATATTATATTAAATCTATTTGAATAAGTTTATTTTTTTAATTTTTAATTTTATATTTAAGTTTTAGTTGTTACTTTAGTTTATAGTTTTTAACTTTTAATTTTAATTTTAATTTTTTATTTTTAATTAGATTTTATATTTTATTTGTATATTTTAATTTTAAATCTATTGTATTAGGTCATTTTATGTTATATATTTTATTTGTGATTTTGAAACTAAAATTAAGAATTAAAAGTTGAAATTAAAATTTAAGGGTTAATAACTAAAACTAAAATTTAGTTATATTAACAACAATATAAAATTTAAAATCTAATTAAAAATAAAGACATAAATTAGAATTAAGAATTAAAATTTAAAATTAAAATTTCACCATTTAAAAAAGTTGTAAATTTTAATATATTTTTAAAATTAATCTTGCCACGATTAGTTTAATTAAATTTGAATTTCACAAGAAAATTAATACTGGTTTTTGGTCTAGTGATATGATTTTAGCAAATAAACTTAACTTCTAGATCGAGGTTTGATTTTTAAAATTAACATTGCTATTAATTAATTTAAATACATTAGAATTTCAAAATAAAACAGACTTTGAACTTTGATTTAGTGAATTGACTTTAACTTTTCTTTCTCCAACCATCGGACATGTTTTTGATATATTTTTAAAATTAACATTTTCAAATAATTAATTAAACTTTAATTAACTCAAGTCAATGTTTATTTTTAACCATCAATGTTCTAAATTTGACAGAAAGATAAAAATTAAACTTTTAAAAAAGTTGAAAAACAAAAGGTAAAAAGAAAAAATTGAGGAAGGTATCAGTGGTAATTTACAAGTCCAAACAAGGTGTGAACTTCTAAAAAAAATACTAACTTTTTTTACAAGTCTATAATTTTTTTATTGAAAATTATGGACCGATTTTTCATATTTTATTTTATCGTAAATGAGAATAAATTGGTCCATAACTTAAAAAAAAAGAAGTCCCAAAGTCATAAACGTCCTAAGGCATAGCAACTTGTTGATCAAAATATATTTAATCTTAAAATAAATTTAGGAAATAGAAGCAAACATAAAAATTGGTAAAAACATAAAGGAACAAACATAAAAAAGAAAAGAAGGTGGAAGCATAGTGAGCAGCTTGTCTAGCTTTCCTTGATACAAAACCCTACGAGCCACGAGCTTCAGATTCTAAGACCCTCTCTCTCTCTTGTTCTTCATTGGAACCGAAACCCTTCGCCGCTAAAAATGCCTCCCAAAGCTGCCAAATCCAAGGAAGCTCCAGCTGAGCGACCCATCTTCGGTCGCTTTTCTTCTCACCTCAAAATTGGCATTGTATGCTTCTATTCTCTCTTCAAATTTTCGATTTTGACACTATTCTCTCCTACCCATTTCCAATCACAAT
This sequence comes from Psophocarpus tetragonolobus, assembly GCA_037954015.1. Classification (NCBI taxonomy): domain Eukaryota; kingdom Viridiplantae; phylum Streptophyta; class Magnoliopsida; order Fabales; family Fabaceae; genus Psophocarpus; species Psophocarpus tetragonolobus. The sequence goes on from CM075688.1 coordinate 103,169,576, forward strand.
AATTCAGCATCATCTTCATGCTTCATTGATTTTGTTTCTAACTTGCTGATTTTAGATGATAGTGTCAGATTAGTTGTTATGCATTGGAACTGAACTGTAAAAATTAAGTGATTGCCTCTTTGTTATTAAATGTTTGATTGAGTTAATGAAGTGAGAACTTTGTTTCTTCCTTCTTCAGGTGGGTTTGCCAAATGTTGGAAAGTCTACTCTCTTTAATACTCTCACCAAGTTGGCAATACCTGCTGAGAACTTCCCCTTTTGCACCATTGAGCCTAATGAGGCGCGTGTCAATGTACCCGATGAACGATTCGAGTGGCTTTGCCAATTATACAAGCCAAAGAGTGAGGTATGTAATGGAACTTGTATCACAATTAGTGAATCTGTTATGGCCTTGTTAATTGAAATTCGCTTTTACTAAATCTGTTAGCTTGCACTCAAGCTGTATCCAATTTTTTAATTCTATGTGTTGCTCCTGACATGTTCTGGTAGTTGTTTGTAATTGATGGCTTCATCCCTCTTGTTGTTGTGACGTGTTTGCTGAAGTTGTAACCCAGGTCTCGGCTTTCTTGGAAATTCATGACATAGCTGGATTGGTCCGAGGTGCTCATCAGGGGCAAGGATTGGGGAATAGTTTTTTATCTCACATCCGTGCTGTGGATGGGATTTTCCACGTTTTACGTAAGATGATGCCAAATCTTCAATGTTAGTGCTGCACTGTTATTTCATTTGGGAGTTATTAACCTCAAGTCCTTGCTGCTTGTCAGGTGCATTTGAGGATCCAGACATTATTCATGTAGATGATACTGTTGACCCAGTTAGGGATTTAGAGATCATTACTGAAGAATTGCGGTTGAAGGTGTGCATAATTAGCAACTTTCTGTATGATAAGGGGAATGCTAACTGGTGCCCTTAGGGCACTAGTTAAGGAGCATTCCCTAATGATTTTAATTGCTCTCCCATATGATTTTAATTGCTCTCCCATATGAGAACTGGTTAGCAAGACCTTTATAATAATTAACTGGCTTCTGGTCCAACACTTATTTTATATTTGTTTGATACTTTCATGAAGCATTAATTTTATTTATAGTTCACAAAATATATGCCCATTTAATGGGGGGTTTTCTTACAGATATGTTGAGTAATTAGGTAGCTTTGCTGCATTGTATTTTTTTTTTCTGTGTGACCTTTTTCTTACCATTAAGGAGTACTCCTCGTCCTCCTTTTAGCTGTAATTTATTCCTTTTGTTTTAATGAATTTATTATTTTATGTAAATATAAAGTTTTATACCACTCTGATAGATCTGTTTGTTTACTGTAATGACAAGCTTTCCTCCTGTTACATGACATTCTAGGATATTGAATTCATGGATAGAAAGATAGAAGATATTGAGAAAAGCATGAAGAGGAGCAATGACAAGCTATTAAAAATAGAGCTTGAATGTTGTCAAAGGGTATGATTTTATCTTCTTAGCATTATATGATTCATTTTATTCCCCCAATGATGAAATGACCATATTTTGTTTCATATACCTTGTAGGCTTGTATAGTTTGCAGTTTGGTGCATACATGCTGTATTTACTAAAATAAGCTGGCACAATTCTCTTATTTGTTCTTGTATCTCATGTGTTTTTATTTGGTGGTATATGTAATGCTTTTTGTGACATGGTTCTCTTTTGGGTTCCATAATACATTGCTGCATTAAAAGAAGTAGAACCTTGTAGCAAATTTCTCAAACATACCAAGGTTATGGACTTGTTTTGACATTTATTTTTTCTGTTAAATTCGTTGCATTTTCAGTGTAAAATGTTACTTGTTTCTAATAAAGAGAAAATGTATTTCACTTTTGTGGTTATTGTTGATTGAAAGATTTTCTTCAAATGATTTCATGGAACTAGTCAAAACACAGTGCATTATATCATTCAACTATATGATTTGATTAGGTATCTGAGGATTTTTCTTGATCTATTCTGAGTTTTGGTTGTTTCTTGCCTTCTAGCTTATTTTACTTTTCATTTGTTGTTCATCGACCATCACTGCAGTTGAGCTTTCTGAATATCTTCTTTTAATGTGCATTTCTCCTGTTACTGTATCAATGAGAATGTATGATATAGCATATGGCTCAAATTAAAGTTGGATATATAACTGGAGGTAGCTCATGTCAAAGCACATTTTTTTGTGTCTTTAATTGCATTTATCTCATGCTTTGCGAAGTTGCAAACTTGCAATCTCATGTATTTTTTATGCTATCACTTAATTTTCACTGTCACATTTTTTCCTCTTCTCATATGTTCAATTTTATACATACAATAATTGTGTCGAGGATACATATGGGATGGAAATTATGGTGGAAATTGCATGTCTTCAGGTGAAGGCATTGCTTGAGGAAGGAAAAGATGTCCGTCTAGGGGATTGGAAAGCTGCTGATATTGAAATTTTGAATTCCTTTCAATTACTTACTGCCAAACCTGTTGTGTACCTGGTAACATTCTCCCCAAGTAGAAATTTTGTTTGACTTTGGAGTGCAAAGGTCCTTATTGTTTATTATATAGGAGTTAGCAATACCTTTTGGATGCTATTTCAGATACAATACCTCATATTATGTTAATTTTGTTACAGCGTTTCCTCAATTCTTTTTTTCTTTGGGTTTGAGGTTCATATTAGCGGGCATGACAATGGAAAAATGATACCAAATAGCTGATGTTGATTTTTTTTTTTTTAATGTGGGATTCCTTTCTCTACTTTGCCTGCTTTATCTCTAACATATATCCAGTGCCATAGTTTATAAAATCATCAGTGCATATGTGCATGTGTAATTTGATTAATAAAAAGTATTTAATCAAGAAATCAATAAGTTGGTAGGTCACATGTGTATTTATGAGAATAGATAAGCTGTAATATACTAATACGTATGTCTTTCGATGCTGTATTATTTTATTACAAATTATTTCTAAAAATAAAAATACTTATTTGTGCTGTATAACTTTTGGATATGTCGAGATACATGTCTGAGATGGCTTGGACAGAACATTATGTAATTGCTTATTGTCATTTACTCCAAAATTGTAGTTTGGTTGAAAACTTGAAATTACGTGTTGCTTATTTTGTATTCAAAGGAATTTGTAACCATTCATGTTGGCAAATCATGCAATCAGGTTCCTATATCTCATGCAATAATTCTTTCCCTTCTCCCATTCTATGGGTGATGAAAATGTCGTTCAAAATTCACATATACTTTTATTTCTGAAGACTACCTTCCACACAGGATTGCATGCTGACATGTATGCATATACAATTTAACTTTATTATTTAATTTGGTTTTCCTTGGCATGTTATATATTCCAAATCTTTCAGAAGTTGCCTCGTCACTATTTCTGTTTTTTTTTTTTCCATACCTATAAGTTATAATATATCTGTTGTTGCTTTTGTTAAATATTTCCCTAGTGACTAGTGAGGGGTTACACCATAGGCATAGTCCATATTGTTTTTTAGCGTTACTGTTATGTACTTAAGATCTATGTATATGAATTTTCTAACTTTTGATACTTAAATTTCATTAACAGGTTAATATGACTGAAAAAGATTACCAAAGAAAAAAAAACAAGTTTCTGCCCAAAATTCATGCATGGTATGTAATTGTTTTGTTATTTGTTAATTCACTTTTCTTTCATGAATCATTTAGAACTTGTGTCACTCCATGACTACCTCAGTATAAGTATGAAGGATGCCCAAATTGGGTGCTACGTATCCTACTATGTATACAGGTGGTGCATCTCAAGTGCACCTATGTAATTTGTTTTAAAATTATGTCTAAACTATTTATTATAAGTAGTAAGGTTGAACTGAAACCATGTGCACTCATAAGCTCTGTTATTTGTGCAGTGTTTGAAGTAAATAAATACAAGCAACCACTGGCTTAATTGAGTTAATTAAATCCTAACAATAAACAATTGCATGTAGCTAGTATAATGTTTTATATAATAGACATTTTTGGAAAATGTTTGCAAATTTATAGCAAAATCATATTTGATTTCTTTTGTTTTGAGATACTGGAAATATGATTTTGTGGCATCAAAGAAGACAAGTATTGGATGCAGACTGCACAAATCTCATTGGGAGGTTGACTGTAAAATTCACATCACATGACCAGTGGATCAGCTGCTTGTGCTAACAAATTAATCTTATTGCTGAGCTAGAATTAGATTGTGAGTTGATCCCACATATATGCTTTAAAGTAGGGATCCACCATATACTAGGTTATGGTTTGAGAATTTGTCCATCAGAATACTGTGATGGGGAACATCTTTAACTGTCTACTTGTGTTTCTTCTGCTACACTCTGACTTCCAATGTATTTCAATTCTTGTAGTAGTTAAATTAAAATTATATCGAAGAATATAGTATTATTTCTGCTTGAAGTTTGAATACTAATTTCATACTGTTTTTCCATGAAAGCAATGTATCCTCTCCACTCAGCAAAAGAATCTTTAACTGATTTGGCACATTGTTTTTTGAATTTTCCTTATGTAATGGTGTTTACTTTCAATTTATTTTCTTATTGTGCCTGAATTTTTGCCTGTCCTTATTATTCTCTCAATGTTTGGTGTTCTGTAATATTTAAAAAGAAATTTAATTAACATTGGAGACCTGTGTTCTCCAGGGTCCAGGATCATGGTGGTGAGCAAATTATTCCTTTCAGCTGTGCCTTGGAGAGGACTCTTGCAGATATGCCACCTGATGAAGCAGCTAAGTATTGTGAGGAAAACAAAATTCAAAGGTCTGCTCAAAGTATTTGTTGTACTTCTGTTAAGCATTTTATTGCAAATTAGGAACACTTTTGTCTATTTACTATGGTTAATGTGTGATTTCCCTGATATCTTTTGCCACAAATATAATTTGTTCTTTTATATAATCAAGTCTTGCTGTCTGTTCATCTCTACCTGAAAACCTTAAATCCTAATTTCTAATCAAAATTCTTTATCACTAAATCATTTTGAACCATTTTCCGTGCAAAGCTCAGTAATCAAGTAATTAGATTTTATCATGTGACTCTACTCTATCGGAGTATGTCATCTGGATTATGATGCAATAAAGAGGCCAAAGATTAATAATTTAAGAATAACCAATCAAGGTTCTATTAATAAACTACTGTTCTCAGATTTGCCAATTTATTTGATTCTGGTATTCTTTTGGGGGTGGGTGGGGAGGGGTCACAATTGACAATGTAAAACTCTGCCTAATGTTTCTTTCAATAATATATGACCAAGAACCTTTGCCATATACGATATTTCTTTGCTCCTTTTTTATGGAGAATTTCTTATTTGTACTTCTCTTTCCTCTTTCTGCTATAAACAGATATTTCTATAAAAAGCTGTTGGTGTTACTATGTGCATGTGCTTTCTTTGAGTCTTACAACTTCAATTAGAATTTCACATGGTAGAAAATAATCTATCCTTAATTTTCTATCTCATTACCATAGCAATCAAGTGGCTGATCCAGGGAACAAGGCTCTCACCTAGTGGGGTTTTGTGAGGGTAGAGTTTGGATATACCCAGACTTACCCTTGCAAGCAATCAAGCATAGTCTGTTTCTTTGAGTCTGCGGTCTTCATGTCACAACTCTCAAGGCAATAACCTTACCATTGTACCATGGCTTGCCTTCCTCAGTGCCACAAGCACTATGCTGAAAAATAATTTTTCAAATTTTAGTCCATTCGATGTATATTACTTATTAATAACAGATTAACATGTACTGCAATTTTGAAAAATAATCCTTTAAAACATGGTTCATTTGAGAGAAAATTGCAGAATAGTTGATCATTCACAACAACAACAAAGGCTTATCATTTTACTTGGAAAAATCCCCTATAAAATTCTCATCATGTTAAAAGTTCGTTGGAATTGATAACCTAGCAAACTTCCTTGTGTCCTTTTCATAGCTGGTCCCTAGCTTGGGTTAAGGAGGAAGGTTGTGTTAGGTCCTCGGCAACCATTGTAAAACTCGATATTCCAAACATTGACTTTAAATCCATTTAAAGACTGAATTCCACTCACAACTCCACATCCAAACACAAATGAACTGAACTTCGGTGCATGTGCACCATGTATCTATCCTTTTGAAGTGAGGATCGTTGATGACCTCATTTAATGAATTTGAACAGACATACCTTTTTAATTTTTTATCACTATATAACTACATCAAGAGTTCGTTCTGATTGTTTTGCCACTTGCTAGTATTTTTATCCCTTTTCAGTTTTCACTACAAATTTTTGTTGCATACTTCTGAACTTTGAAGAGTTATTTGAACAGTTGACATGTAATTATATTTTATTTTATATGCTACTAACACTGTTACAATTCTTCATTTCAACAGTGCTCTTCCCAAAATAATAAAGACTGGATTTGCAGCTATAAATCTCATTTACTTTTTCACAGCAGGACCTGATGAGGTAATATATCCACATACAACTTTCACAGTTATAAAACTTGTATTTATTTTTATAAATTTACCTGGTATGTGTACAAAAGTCTCATTAAACTATAATGTTTTTAGTTTCTCTGTTGTTGACTGTTGAGAAGATTGTGCACAAGTATAAATATCTTGTTGACCATTCTATGGAACTCAAGTGCATCTTTTAGACATTATTGTCAATATTTTTCTATAAAAATTGTATCATGCAAAAAGATTATTTATTATTGGAGTTTGTTGGGAAGTCACCTTAATCTTTGTTACCCTTAAGCCCAACATAGTTCACTTGTGGTGGGTAGCTGTGGGTAGGAAAGGGTTGTGTTGATTCTTGGATTGTTGGACACCCGAGTCACTTTTAACAATAGCATAATTCTATCAAAAAATGTTTTTCTAACACAATGATATCTGATGTTTGCTAAATTCCCAACCATTGTACCAAAAAGTCCCAAAACTTCAACTAATCTTTGTAATAATAATGTAATAACTAAAAGACCCAAAATTAATATCTCAAAAAGATATAAATATTTTTTTTTAAATGAATTAAAAAATAACACACACAGTCACACACTATTCTTCTATGATCATCAGTCATGCCCCATAGGAAATTTCTCTGGATATCTGTGATTTACATTTTACTGGCATATTGCTGCTGGTGCCTTGTAAAAGGAAAGGTAGAAGAGTGAAATAGCTGGCTGAACTGATTTGAGTAGACAAATTTTCCAACAGAAGATATATTATTGTTCACAATTTTCCCACACATTTTCACAATAGGTTCCCAATTCATGACAGTTTTGCCACCTGAAACCATTTTTTCTTCAAAATTAAAATAGAACTACACTTAGAGGCCTTGAAACTAGGAATACGAGGACCAAAAAACGAAAAACACCAAACACCAAGCAGAGAGAAGGATGCCACCAACAATGAGAAGATGCAAAACCATAATCGTCGTAGCTTGCAACCAAAGTTGCTTCCGGAAGTGGTGAAGATGATCGAGATCGAAAGCGACAACAACGATTAGTGCCAGAAGTGATGCAGACCTGGAAATCCCAACTTATTGGGGTCTTTAAATTGGGTTGAAAAATCCTCTCGCAATTTGTGATTGAATGCGTTCCTCCAAGTCTGCTCTCAAACTTGTGTTCCTTTGTGCATTCTTCCAATGTTACATTCTTTTCCTTGATAGTTCATGGAAGGGCATAAAACAACGGAAAATGTATGTGCCCAAGTTTATACTAACGCTTTTTTTTACAACATTGTCATCTTGTTTTATTGACCATTGGTCCCAATGTTTGCCTTCTCCTCAGGTTTACCCCCTAACTGCATACCAAGGTACATGAAAGGTAGATCAGTGATAGAGCAATTCAAGCTAGTCGCTAGTTCCATGACCCTTGCATTTGAGATATTTAGGCCAACCAGTTTATTTTTATAGAAATTTATTTTAAGGCTTGACATAAGCTCAAAACAACATAATTACTCTTCAAGACCATAGTGTTTCTGATTGTGGTCCGAAGAAGAGAGTATGCAAACTACAAGATTGAGATATCAATGTCCTCGTCCCCTACCATGAAGCCTTCGTATAGATTCCTTTATTTTGCTTCATGGATCAACCCTGCTATTCCTTCAGTCACAACAAGGAATAGGAAGGGTGCCATTGGGTCACCCTGCATGAGGTCACATTTAATCTGAAACTTGCCTATGTGACTTTCATTGACCAGTACAGAGATTATTGAAGACTTCAAGAACACCATAGACAAGTTCATCCACCTTAAACATGCTTCCTGTCTCTTCCATTTCACTTCATGCAGTGTTTTTTGGGCTTTAACAATGCCGTCTAACATATTATGTCCAGCTACAAAAGTTGACTGTTTCTCATCTACAATTGATGTCATCACTGTTTTGGAGTTTGTTGGAGATTAATATTTCTTTTAAATAGGAAACAATTATTGTGAAACAATATATTTGTTATCATTAAATTGTTGGTTGTATAAAGACCTTAAACTATATTTAAGTCACGGATTCATCTAAAACTTAAATGCAATCTGCTTGTTGAAAATGGAGTTTAACTGTAGGTCACTTTTGTGGTGTTAAACTATTCATAATTTTTTATTGAGCTTCTAATGGTCTAGAATTCTAGCAAACTAGAGATGGTTCCAAATCGAGATTTGTGTAACTGACCTCAAATTTACTTCTGGACTATTGATATATTTCTACTGAGTCACCATGGTGCATTTTTGACTGAGCTACGGACTTTTATTTCCTTTGTTGTTTGACTCACAAGTGACAACATTAATATCTGTTGTACCTAGGTTGTGTGAGAGATTGTTTATTTTGCCATTCTGTATAGGTTCCTCTGTGTCTGGATGTTGTTTCTTTTCTGTGTCTGATAAATAATTCTTTTTGGATATAATTTACTTCTTTCAGGTTAAGTGTTGGCAAATTAGACGCCAAACAAAGGCTCCTCAAGCTGCAGGGACTATCCATACTGATTTTGAAAGGGGATTTATATGTGCTGAGGTGAGTTTATGAATTTGATATCTCTTGATTCTGATCTAGCATTTGGCTTGTTTGTTCAAGTTATTTTTTTATGAGAATTTTTTTTTTTTTTTTAAATTAAAGTAGCTTGATGCATTTTTTATCTGTTTTCTATACTGTTTTTGTTTAGAAAAAGCAGTTATCTGCTTTTTTTAAGAAGCAAATCCCACGTGCTTTTTAGAAAAGCATTTTTTTTAGAAATACATTTTTTAAGTTTAAACAAACTGACCCATGTTCCTCCTATTTACTGCAATCAATTATCTTAAAGCTAATTAACCCCCAGTAGACGATGAAATCTTGGGATGCTCTCTCCTTTTTAAGAAAATTTGTTTAGGGAGTAAGTTGTATACCAAATCTCTATTTGAACAATTTTGCATGTACAAAAAAAAAATGCAGTTTTCCATTTTGGTTTGGGCAGGGCCTGAGCCAGGTTTGCCCTGCCCTCTTTTTGCATTACAAACTCTGGAGTATCTCAAATTGATGGAGCCGTGTATCTTTTGACAAATTGGTAGCATTTAATGCACATTTGTAGAAAATAGAGCAGTTCCGTTGAATAAGAATATCAATTAGTAAATAGGATAACAATCCTTTCCTATTCCGTTGTTTGGTACATAGTTCTCATCAAGAAGTCGATTCACCCTATGAATTTCCTGAAGGGTAAGAGTCTCATTGAATGATGCTATTTGAAATATGGGGTCAATGGTACAACCTACATTGTTCAGTTAGATCATGCATTGAGATTTGTTAAAAAATATCATTCATTGATTTTTAATTTTCTAATTAGTTAGAGGTACCACATAATTCTCTTATTTGAAACTTCAAATTGGAACAGTTTGTATTACTGATGAAAATGGCTTGCCATCATGAGTCTGTTAGGGTGAGCTTAGGCTAATTTGTTAAAAGTCCTACATCTTTTAGAAAAGCTATATGAGAGAACCTTTATATATTAATTTATGATAGGCTAATTTTACCTTATGCAAAAACTATTTTTACTTTTTTCTGTATATTTTCTTTTCCTAGAAGTGCTTCTAGGATAGCTCACTCGAATAGGCCTATTTTCATGACCTATTTGGCATAATCATTTTTTTTATAGGTCAAATGTTAGTTTCTAATGTGTTAGTTTTTGTCTGCGGAAGGATGCGAAATCACGACTTCTCCCTCCCCCTTACCACTACACCAACCTTATAATCCCTTTTGGCATAACCATTCTAATTCAGAATGTATTTGTTCTTTTCACTGTTTTTATAATTTATCTTATTATGATCCCTCTTAACTATCATTGCTGTTGCCATGACTTGTATCTTAACAAATATGTTCAATCTTGCAACAAGTCAACCATTGATCTGGGTGCTTGACTGCTTCATGAATGTTTCAGGTGATGAAGTTTGATGATCTAAAGGAACTTGGTAGTGAGGCAGCTGTGAAGGTCTGAACTTAGATTTTGATGCAATTTTTACTGTATTGTTGCTTCCTAAAATGTGATAGTTGTGATAGTTGTTGCTTCCTAAAATGTGTGATACATAGAAAAATGACCTGTAATTTTTAAAAGAATTTTCAGGAAAAGTGAGGAAATATCCTTATTACTCACCTTGGCAGGGTATAATAGCTTAAGTTAATTGAGGCTAAAAAATTGTGATCGAGGAAATCTGCTCAAGCTCTGTTTTGTGTAGTTCAATCTAGGTTCCTAGCTAGAAGATTTTATGTTTAAACTTGTTGAGCAGTTAGGAACAATATTATTTTTTTTTAAAGAGCAGTCGATGGTGGTTCTTCGTTGCTTTTTATCTATTTTTCACAAGACATAGTATTTCTTAACAGGAGTGAATATATGCGCTCATTCTTATTGTTGTGGTTTTTATTTTTTTATATACTTTAGAATTTAGATGCTGAACAGTGAATAGTTCAGGTTTAGTGCTATACATGTGCAATGGTTGCTTTCTGCATATGAAACCTTTCTTTTGTGGTACCAAGGATCTAGTATCGCCCATTGCTCCCTTTATTATATATGTTTGTTTATCATTATTGCCTTCTTTTAGACTAACCTTTTGTTCTACTTTGTTGTGTGTATTGTCTATAAGGCTGCTGGAAAGTACAAACAGGAGGGGAAAACGTATGTGGTCCAAGATGCTGACGTTATATTCTTCAAGTTTAACGTTTCTGGTGGGGGAAAGAAGTAAAACCGCACATTCATCTGAAATATAATTTCCCTGGCTTGCATGGAGTTTGTGTTTTATGATACCTGCCTGCCATGTTGCACAATTTGTAGAAGTTTTAAAATGTAATTTTTGAACCATTTTCCATATTATTTACTTTTTTAGGCTTAATATTTCTAGTGGATTTTGATTTCTCAGTCATTACCATAATTTAATTATGCTATGCTACATCTTATAGCGGTTTTGAATATAAAAAATTAAATATGCTGGATCAATTAATTTAATAACAAATTGATGCATTCACGTAAATTTGAAATGCACTAGGTGTTTTGCTATCAACTACGTACAACTGAATGTCAATTTTTTATTTAAACACATGGTATGAAAGAAAATTGTGATTTTTTTAATTATAATCTATCGTATCGTAACATTTTTCTGCTATGATTTTTGACTATTTTAAAGTTAAATATTCTTGAATTTGTTTTTGGTCATTACTCAAGATCTACTACTGGAGACATTATTGTGATTATAAATCCGTGTTTATGTACTTGCTCTACCAATACGGGACTTCATTTGTGTTCCCAACATGACTTCATTTTTGTGATTATAAATCCGTGTTCATTATTTATGTCAAATGAGATAAAACATTCAACAAGTTTCCCGCTGTCTTTTTGTTATTCATTGAAGTTAAATATGTTTTGGTCCATGGTTCCATAAGTTTTTTTTTCCCTATAAAGTTTAAAATTGGTACTATTAATCTTCACAAGATTTTTTTTTATGTTGAGTTTATCTATACTAGGCTACTGCCATATGGTATTGATTTTTTTTTTATATTATTGTTATTGTGTCAAATAAAAAGTTGCATATTCACCACAAAAAAACCCAAAATAACACATGTAGAGTTTAAAAAAAATGTACAGTGAAGTGAATAGTGGCTCTCAATTTTATTATTTTAATGTAGATGTTGTTTTTCTAATCTAAGTAAATTTTCAAGATTAAAATACTAGGGCAATGTGCAAATGGAAGGGGGGGATTGGGGTTGAGAGGCTGGGGAAATATAATCTAGCGTTATTAGAAAAGTGAAAATGGCGAATGCAGGTTGATCAAGAGAGTTTTGTGATTAACCTTTTGAAAGTTAAGTATGTGTTGGATGATGGGTCTTGGAAATGTAGGGGTTCACATTGTTCTATGTAGAAGGATTTGCATGCTACAATGATGTGGTGTTCAGGGAAATTAACTTGGTGGTATGGTAACAGAGGCTCCACAGTTTTCTGGAAGAGACTTGGGTTGGGGGAGGGATGCCTCAAGGAGATATACTTGAGACTATATGGGGTAGCAGTGAATCAAGACGCTTCTGTGAATGACATGTGGGCCATATAGGTAATCGGTGAAAGTGGAATGACAAATGAGGTTGTTTACTTGAGAGTTGGAGTTGTTGGATGACTTACAGACTCATGTGGGAAGGGGAGAATTGTCAGAGGGTGTGCATGATGAGTAGGTATGGACAAAGGAGGGTCTAGATGATATTATGTGTCTTCTATGTACGGGTGCAATCTTTTGATTCGACTTAGTTTAAGAATGTGTTTTTCAAATTAGTATGGAATAAGGCAGTTCTGCAATGGTTCAAACATTGGTCCAGAGAATAGGTGCTGAGAGACTCCCAACAAAGGAGAATTTATCAAAGAGGGGCATCATTATAAGGGATGTAACTCTATGTGGTATGTGTGGTAGAATGATTGAATCAATCGATCACCTGTTTTTTTTGTGTTTTATAATAGCTGACAGAATTTGGGGTGCGTCGTGTGATTGGTGGGGGTGAGCTCAACTCTCTCAGTTTTGTTTCATAATCATACACACCACCTTTTGGGTTTGGTAGGCGGGGTTATGGACAAGAGTAAAACATGGGCTTTTGTGTGGTGTGCTGCACTCTAGCAGATTTGGAATGAGAGAAATGTGGTGGTGTTCTCAGGAAAAACGCTAAAGGTCCAACAAATTGTTCTTGCCACTTAGGTGAGTTAGTGGGAATGATGTAAAGCTTCTCGGGTAACAAGTCATACTATTGCAAAATGAATTATAATCTTATCTTTATGCATTGGATAAGTTATTTAGCTAAGCTAAATGAGAGGTGTTTAGTGTCTTTTTTTATTTGTACTCACAAAATTAAAGGGAATAAGTTCTTGAACTTTTCTTATTATTTATAATCTTTTTTTACTTAAAAAAAAGATTAAAAGAACTTATAACTATCTAACAAGAGTTTATGTGTTTCTTAGTAGGAAAATCAGTTTTTTAACAAAAAAAACATGTTTTTAGATGAAGTTTGGACGGAAGAATGAATAACTTTGGCATGAGATGAATTTTTTATATAAGAAACTAATTTTTAATATTAAAATATTTTTCTATCAATTATCATCCGCAATAATTAAGTCATAATAAAAAACATAAAAGTGTAAGTTTTGTTTTTACCATTAAAACAGATTTATAGATAGATTCTTAAAAGTGATATAACATCATAGTAATATGTACCAAAAAATATAAAAACCAAACAAATAATTTAAGAAAATAATTAAGAAACCCTCATTGGAATCTTAAGAAATAACATATATTAAATCTTGATTACAAAATGATTTTCTCTTTAGATTCCGCTTAATAATAAAAGTTAGAATAAATGTATAAAAATTTTAATTTAATTTTTATCATTGTCATTGTAAAAAACCCCTCCAAATATAATAGATGTAACAAAATCATCCCTTTCCATTTTTATTTTACAATAATAAATCAATGTATTTAAAAAATTAAATTTCTATCCTCTCAATAACTATAATTTCCCTGTCTCTTTCTTTTAAATATCTCTTAGAGCATCTCCAAGGGTTGATCTTTGACACTGATCTTGAAGTTAATATCAGTTTTTACCAAGAACACCAAAGGGATTAAATGAGGGTGATTTTTACTTGGAGATATGTTTTTGTAGAAGAAAACTCAAGATTAACAACCTTACCAAAAAAAGATATTTTATTGTCTATCTTCTTAAATTTCAGTTTTAAATATTTGTTTATTCTTTGCAATTTCTTTTCATAATTAAACTATATAATTTAATTACATAATTATTTAATTAAATTATTTAAACTATATAATTATTTAATATAAATTAGTTACTTAAATAACATAATTATTTAATTTCATTAATATAATTATGTAATTTAAGTTATTTTATAAAAATGAAGATAAATATTAAATTTAATGGTGACAGTGCAAGGTCTACTAAAAGTATTCTAAGATCACAAACTGTCATGTTCTTCGGAATAACGTGACTGTGTGAAGTCTATAAAAAAGTTAGGTAAGTTAAAAAACCTTGATCTACCTTTAAAAATATTCTCACTGAAGTCACATGTTGATCCTACACGATATAAATATTGTCAACTTTTTACGACAAAAAGTTATTTAATTAAACAGAATAAGTATTTATTATATTTTTTATAAAAACAAAGACTAAAAAATAAAAAAATAATTTATTTTGATAATTTATTTAATGTAATTTTTTAAAATAAGTTAATACAGAAGTTGTTTTATGAACACTAAAAATTAATATATTTAAAAAACACTTTTTATAGTTATATTTAAACATTAATTTTTTATAAAAATTAATTCTAAATAAATAAATTATTTTTTAAATCAAAAGAAACTCAACGTAATATTTCTATCACTTTGGTGTCTTCCTGCATTTAATATAAATTTGTACTTTGTACTGTCTTAATAAAATAAATAAATAAAAAAACAGAATTGGTGTAGTACTGTAGTGTTCTGATGTTCTCACAGATTTATATATATAAAGAGGAATCCTTTTATTTAATGTCAGAAATTCTTCCATCAACTTACTACAGACAGAAAGTCCCACAGATGATGAAATCCACGTCAATCCTAATTTATTAGGAGTGATACAAAAAAAGTTAGCTGTCTACTGAAATGAGTTTGACTTATTTTTTAAATTTAACAATAATTTATTGATTTTATAATTTATACAGGTCTCTCTTATAGTCAGTTGGTCATTTCTTTTGAATATTTTGAATAATTTGTCTATTTTAGACCTTTAAATAAATACAAGTTTTATGTAGGCCAAAAGTTTAAGTTTTTAAATAAATTAAGAAACACGCATATAACAACAGCAATATTATATATATCTAAGTTGTTTGATTTTGTAAAAATAAAGTTATTTGATCAAACCTGATTTTTTTTTTTTTTTACAAGAGGAGCAAGTAGAGTTTAAAATCTGAACATTGACTAACTTCATGTAATTTTTTTACCTAATTTATTAAACAGATAAGAGAAGCTAGTCGTACTTGATACAAATCAAGTTGTAGATCCAGAATAGCTACTTTTTTCAGGGTTCCCTATTATACTTTTACGAATAATAAAATTAGAAATATTATATTTAAGTATGTTTTAAAATATGTTTTGATTATATTTTGATATTTCTTAGAATGTTTAAAAAATTAAATTAATTTAAATAAAATAAAAATTAAAAGAAAATTAATTTTCAATATCTTAAAGGAAACTCACTTTTTCACCTCTCACCATAGAAATAAAATTTAGAAAAAAAGAAAATTAAATATTTTCAGGAATGCAAATGGTACAAAATAAACTTTAAAACTTGTACGGATGCGAAAATATTACGTTTCACGTCTATATTTCCAAGAATTAAGTTTGAGTCTTAAAGTGAGTTTGTTTCAAGTTATAGAAAGTTATTTTTGAAAATTTGACATTTTTATACTTGGTACAAATTATGGAAAAATAATTTTGGATATCTCTAATTTAAAGGAATTTACAATACGCTTGTTTTTCTTACTTTTTATTTTTATGATAAGGGTGAAAATCTTTTATTTCCTGGGACTGAGAATGTAAAATAACTTCCAATGCTTACTTTGTTCTATTTTATTTTCTATTTATTTCATAAAATAAAATTAATTTAAAAAATATTTCAAAGATTGAGAAACTTTTACCAAATATGTTTAATAGAAATAACACTCCAGTAATTAATATTTATATAATTATTATTCCTAAAAATATAATTCAATGAAACAAACGCTGATTGTTTTCGCATACGATGAATTATAATAGATATATAGAAATTTTATATAATAAGAAAATAAGTGCAAAATATGATGCATTTTAAAGGAAAGTAGCTAGTTTAAGATAAACAGAGAAAAAACCATTAGGAAATGTGTAATTTTAACTGTTTCAAATTGATGGAGAAAGAGCGGCACAGTTCATTCCTACCTAGTTTTGGGAAAAAATAAACATGCATGAAGCTAACACCATTTTCTTTTTTACTTTTCTATATTTCCACTCTATCAACCACTCTCTATTTTTCATCTCTTCTTTATTTATTCTCCATCCTCTTTATTTTCTTCATTTTTTATTTTTCTTCTACCAAGCACGCCCTTGGATTTTTAGAGATGTAATAAAAGAGAGCATCACAACAATTTTATAAAATTATATTTTGTATTTTAATATTTAAAAAGTAAAAAACTTATTTGATTACTTTTTTTTCTTAAAATAGTTTTTAAAAACTAAAAAAAGACCATCATAAGTAGTTTATTTTTTAGTTTTTTATTTTATTTTGAAAACTTAAAATATAATAAAAATATATATTTTTTTATTAATGACATTTTTGTAAATATAAACAAGTTTTTTCATTTTCATATATTTAAAATAATTTTTAAATGACAATTACTAAACAAGTTTTTTTTTTTTTAAAAAATAGTTTTTAATTTTTTTTTTCAAAAACTAAAAAATAAAACTAAATCAATAATACTTCTCTCGTCTGGTCTCGTACTCACAAATTTTGTTTGAAAAGTCTTAAATTAAAATTGAAATAAAAACTTATCTTTTAAGTGTATGGTTTTTGTTTGAAAACTTCTAAAAAAAAATAGTTATTAAAGTAATATATAACAATAAAAGTTTAATTGGTATACACTATCAATGTAAACACTAATGTTAAATCTAAAATCTTTTATTTAGGATAAATTTATTAATTAATACTTTAAAAATTACATAGATAAAAGTTGTAATTGACCGATATTGTATACCAGTTAAATTTTAATTAAATATGATTCTTTATCGAACCATAAATTATCTATCATGATAAATATCATAATAAAATTAATGATTTGGTATTATATTTAAGAAATCTATATCAAAATTATCATTTAATGATGTAATTACAAATAAAGATAATTTAACAAAGAAGGTATTATCATAATTACCGTTGAAATCTTTTAATAATAATAGATTTGTTCAAGATATTTAAACAATAGGTAATAATTAAATATAATAGATTTTTTTAGTAATTGCTGAAGGGCTTAAATTAGTGAGAAGTATTGATTTGTGTCTTTTACCGGCCTCGTCCCATGGCAAAACAGTGAATATTATACCACTGAGTGTTCAAGGCAATGGCAACTTGTAAAATCGTACCTGAATGAAATAAATGAATACTCCTATTTAATTTTTTTCCAAATTGAAATAAGGGGTGAATATAATATTTATTGAATATTCAAGGGGCCCAAAATCAAGTTCAATAATCCCACCGACTTTATACACCCATCCATTCTAAATGTTCAATGATAAAGGGCAAAGCTATTATTATGTGCATATGTTACCATTACGCGATTAGTAAGGGTAATCTTTCATTTCCGGTGAAAGCATAGAAAAAAGAGAAAAAGAAAATGAATACTTACAAAGATTAAAGCTGTGTTGGATCGAAGAGAAGAAAAAATTAAGGGGGAGAAGTAGGTGAGTGAAAAAAAAGAAAACAAGAGAAATAAAGAAATATAAAGTTGTTTGATAAAAGAGAAACAAAGTACAAATACATGATAAATTTTTTAACTAAAGTGATTTGATAGTGAAAATTCCTTTGCATTTGGATTTACAATGGTGTAGGTATTAAACCGTGGACCACTAGGAATGTTAAAACGTTGATAATGAAAAAGATGGTTAATATTTCTAGGTATTCATCAATTACCATAAAATTGAATCAATATAATTGAGGATTAAAACGTAGACCACTTTCCATAAATATCAGTTATTTTTCACCGATATTAACCAATAATATGGAGACTAATTGTCCAATCATTTTAAATTGTTAGTTACAAAAAATCTATAAAGAGTTGATTATCTATTTTTTTTTTATAAAATTGCACACTAAAACATCTATCACATTTAAGATTTATTTTTAAAATAAATATTGTATTTTTTGTTGATAATTACTCAGATTTAGAATTTAGTCGTATCACTAATATATTTTTAGGAATTTGAACTAAAATCTTTTCTCATATATTCAGGCCAGTGTTGTCCATTGAATTATATCCATAGGATAAAATAAATATTGTATTTAACTTTTTAATTAATATAATATTAATTTTTTTTTTACTTATACATGTAACGATCTCACTTTAATTCTTTTATATATTTATTATTTTTTTTCTTGATCGATGTAAAACAGTCCAAGAAAACATTTTGAAAAAGGGATTACTTATTGTAGTAGATTCAATTACGTAAGTTAAATATTCATTAAATCGAAACTACATTTAATTAGGTCAATTGAATGTACATTAAACCAAAACTACTTGTTATTGTATAATTTTTGCATTATTTTAGTTATTGAATACTGTGAGAGGACATTTATTTGTCATAAAATTCATTACAAATACACACTAAATAAGCTAACAAAAGTGAAGTTCTTCACATGGAGTTTATTTTATGCCGTAAGTCCTAACCATATTTAAATGTCAACATACTAAATAAAAATACAAGAAAATATAATATTTTAAAAAACGATTATACATATTATCATTTAAGAAAAATGTAATTTAAGAATCCCAGAAAAAATGAGTGAAATGAAGAAGGTGCATTGTGTGGGAACCATTTTTGTGTATGCAGTTGTGGCTGGCATAGGATAGGGAGGGGCCTGCTCTATTATGGCCCCATTATTCTCTCACCAACTTCACCTCTTGTGACTGTGTCTTAATTGATCAAAACAAAGAAACCCTAGTCAAAGGGGCAGTGGTGGGCCACACCATTCCTACGTGGCACTGTTGACACACATTCCAACTTCCTAACCCGACAATCTTAAACTCTATTTCATAAAATCTTTTGACGTCCACTAGGAAAGTAGTGGGAGATTGAGATTCCCTGTGTTTTTTTGGCGGGTAAATCACTCATTCTTAGCTCATAAAAATTTTAACACCCAAAAATGAGGCTAAAAATGGAAATTAAAAAAGGCCCTAACTTTTGTTCCCGCTTTGCCTTTTCAGTTTTCACCTTGCCTTCGTGTTAAATTTCAATGCTAGATGCAGACACTGAAAACCTCAAAAGGATATAATCTAGAGGCTGCTTTATATCTTTAGGCCTTTCATAAACTAACAATTAGGGTTCTATTTTAAGGTGTTCCAATCCTCCATTGTCACATTCATGCTAAAAGACTAGGTTAAAAAGGACAAAGGTACTCTCTTTTTAATGTGTTATTGTCACACCTCATTAAAGTAGAATTTTTGGGGTCATTTACTGCTCATAAAATTTTAATACTTTTTTTATTGTTTTTAAAAAGATTTCTATCCTTCAATTAAAACTTTTAGGACAAAAAAATCATTCTGGGTCCCTTCTGCTTTATTGCAGCATGGAGTGTCAACCGGTACTCATTTCCCTTTTCTCCTTAACCTGGTTATGGCTACAATGTTGCTATACCGTACTTAATTTCTGAATTTTAACTTTAAAGTTCTAATCTTTAAGCCAACCTCTACCCTCTGCTTCAAAAGATTGATACTTGAGGCGAGGGATTTCCGCTGCGGTTCACATTGTGCTTAGGAAGTGTTTTTGGTAAGAAACATGGTATTTTGTGTGTCAGATCTCTCAACATTCACGCATTTTGTTTTGTTCATTTCAGTGCATCTTATGTTTCTAGCATACTGCATGCAGCTAATGCTTGTCTCTGCTGAAGCAGCTGCACTGCATTTGTTAAGTTTTTTCTTTTTGTGGAAGAACAATGAATCTCTTGGAGCTTCTGGTTTCCCATCATTTGTGGTTGTTTATTAGTAGGTAAAGTCGATGACTTTGTGTAGTTCTTTTTTTAGATAAATATTTTGTTCCGGGTTTATCATTTCTTATTGAATGCTGTCTATCTTTGCTTGCTGAAGGTTAGTATACTTGTGGCTTTGAAGAATCCCTCTTTTGGTTTTAGCTGCAACTAACCCTGCATATATAGTGTGGATTGACAAGCTTGAGGACCCAACTCTCTTTCTGGAGACTGTTCTTACTTGCTTCTATTCTACATTCTTTTACAAGAAGTGAAAAAAGGGCATCTTGGAATTCTATTTGTACCTTTTGTTGGTGGGCTGGAAACAAGTCACTTATCCTTTTGAACTAGTAGGGTGCAAGCTCCCTTTCTGTCTTCACTTAGTGTGAACTACACAGAAGTATTCTGGTGTATAGAAGACTATGAAGCTCTTTAGCCTTTTAGTGTTATCTTTATATTTCTTCTCTGCGGTGGGGCAGCTTCCTTCTCAGGACATTTTAGCATTGCTGGAGTTTAAGAAAAGCATCAAGCATGACCCTACTGGTTATGTTCTCAATTCCTGGAATGAGGAATCCATTGACTTCGATGGATGCCCATCTCAATGGAATGGAGTTCTGTGCAATAGTGGTAATGTTGCTGGGGTTGTCCTTGATAACTTGGGTCTCTCTGCTAACACTGACCTGAGTGTGTTCTTAAATCTCTCTAAGCTTGTAACATTCTCCATGTCCAACAATTCCATATCTGGAAAACTACCTGTCAACATTGCTGATTTCAAAAGCCTTGAATTCCTAGATATCTCCAATAACCTGTTCTCCTCATCCTTGCCGTCGGGAATTGGTAAGTTAGGCAGCTTGCAGAATCTGTCATTGGCTGGAAACAATTTCTCGGGTCCAATTCCTGACTCCATTTCAGAAATGGCCTCCATCAAGTCCCTGGACTTGAGCCACAACTCCTTTTCTGGAGAGCTTCCAACATCATTAACTAAGCTGAATAGCCTTGTGTCTCTTAACTTGTCTCATAATGGCTTCACTGGAAAAATTCCCAAAGGTTTTGGACAGATCCCTGCACTTGAAATACTTGACTTGCATGGGAATATGCTTGAAGGTAATTTGGATCTTGAATTTATGCTTTTATCAAGTGCCATCTATGTTGATTTAAGTGAGAACATGTTGTCAAGTTCTGATTCCAAGCAGAAGTTTCTACCACGGATATCTGAAAGTATTAAGCATCTGAATCTAAGCCACAACAAGCTTACGGGGTCATTGGCTAGTGCAGCTGCTGAACCTGTTTTTGAAAACTTGAAGGTGTTGGACCTCAGCTACAATCAGTTGTATGGAGAATTGCCCGGATTTGATTTTGTTTATGATCTCGAAGTTCTCAGACTCAGCAACAACAGGTTTTCAGGATTTATTCCTAATGGCTTGCTGAAAGGAGACTCTTTGGTTTTAACTGAACTGGATTTGAGTGCCAACAATCTCTCAGGTAAATTGTCAGTTCCAATTTTTTCATTTCCTCATAATAAAGAGCCTGCCATATTCTACATATGGAATTTTGATTAGTTGTGGTGTTACACCTGCATATTAAACTCATGGCATTGTTGTTTATTATTTATTATTTGTTATTTATAATGTTACATGATTTCTTAACTTCCATCGTTATTAATCTATAAGCTAATATTCAATTGTTTTTCAGGGCCACTTAGTATTATTACATCAACAACACTTCACTCTCTTAATCTCTCGTCAAATGAGTTCAATGGTGAACTACCACTTCTGACTGGAAGCTGTGCTGTACTTGATCTGTCTAATAACAAATTGGAAGGAAATTTATCCAGGATGTTGAAATGGGGGAATATAGAATTTCTTGATCTCAGTGGGAATCGTTTGACAGGGGCCATCCCCGAGGTAACTCCTCAATTTTTGCGATTAAACTATTTAAACCTATCCCATAATTCTCTTAGCAGCTCCCTTCCAAAAGTCTTAACACAGTATCCAAAGCTTAGAGTGCTTGACATTAGTTTCAACCAATTAGATGGACTACTTCTAGCTAATCTGCTCACACTGCCCACGTTGCAAGAGTTGCATCTTCAAAATAATATGATCTCTGGTGGCATCCATTTATCATCTTCTCCTGACCAATCCGATCTTCAGATTCTTGATCTTTCTTACAACCAGCTTAATGGCTATTTTCCTGATGAGTTTAGGTCATTAACTGGCCTGAAAGTGCTAAATATTGCTGGAAATAAATTTTCTGGTTCTCTTCCAACTACGATTGCTGATATGAGTTCACTAGACTCATTGGATATATCAGATAATCATTTTACTGGCCCTCTACCAAGTAACATGCCAAAGGGGCTTCAAAACTTCAATGCTTCACAAAATGATCTGTCTGGAGACATCCCAGAAGTTCTTAGCAAGTTTCCTAGTTCTTCTTTCTTTCCTGGGAATACCAAATTACATTTTCCAAATGGTCCTCCTGGATCAACTACTTCACCTGCTGAAAGTTCCAAGAGGAAGCATATGAACACCATCGTTAAAGTAATAATCATAGTGTCATGTGTGGTTGCCCTCTTCATATTAATCTTGCTTGCTGTCTTCATACACTACATACGTATATCAAGATCTCCACCAGAGTATGATACAAGTAAGGATACCCACAGGCGTCCTCAACCAATTATCTCAGCTCCTGTTCGTACGACAGACAGGGGTGGTGCTTTGGTTGTTTCGGCTGAGGACCTTGTGACCTCACGCAAAGAGTCACCGTCAGAGATCATCACCTCTGATGAAAAATCGGCAGCTGTAACAGGGTTCTCTCCATCAAAGCAAAGCCACTTTTCATGGTCACCAGAATCTGGTGATTCATTTACTGGTGAAAATCTTGCAAGACTAGATACGAGATCACCAGATCGGCTGATTGGAGAGCTTCATTTTCTTGATGATACAATAACATTGACACCTGAGGAGCTCTCAAGGGCCCCAGCTGAAGTTTTAGGAAGAAGTAGTCATGGTACTTCTTACAAGGCAACTTTGGAGAATGGTTTGTTGTTGAGAGTGAAGTGGTTGAGAGAAGGAGTGGCTAAACAAAGAAAAGAATTTGTCAAGGAGACTAAAAAATTTGCAAACATAAGGCATCCAAATGTTGTTGGATTGAGAGGATATTATTGGGGTCCTACACAGCACGAGAAGCTTATACTATCTGATTACATTTCACCAGGAAGTCTTGCAAGTTTTCTTTACGGTAATATGTTGACTTTCTTTCTAATATCACTGACTGCTTTTCTTAAATTTGAACCTTAAATAAAGGAAGGCACCTTATCAGTGGTGTTGGGTAGGTGAGAATCAATAAACAAAATATAGAGTGGATTGGAAGGATGGGATAATTGACTAGGAACATCAGTGTCAAAAAAATTGACTAGGAACATGATATTTGATTTTTAAATTAAATGGTCTTTTTGAAATGCTTAAAATCAGATGTGCTGGAAACTTTTATAAAATCTGCTTGTTCACCAAATATTGAATGGCTTATATTATTGTCTAATTAGTAATTATCTGAAACTTTGATGATCCCTTCAAATTGCACATTGAAGATCACGCTTTGGGGAAGTACAATATAAATGCAAGGAAGGATCTTGTTTCGTCAAAATTTGCTAAATACAAAATTCCATCAAAAGGCCAAAAGCTGAATCCTTTTAAAATGTTTGAGTTTGCGGGAAATAATAGTGCGGTAGCTCCCAAGTAAGAATCTGTAGTTGCATGATTTCTGGTATTCATTGGCTGTTAGAATAAATTGTGGTTGCCAGTAGCTTTTCATGTTTCTTCTGTATTTGCTTATGACCATGTGTTAATTAATTCTAATGCTGAAAAAGTCATCTCTATTGCTGTTTGTCATTCTTAAATATTTCAATTTTGAACTTAATTATAAATTTCAATTATCAGATCGACCTGGAAGGAAAGGTCCAGCATTAACTTGGGCTCAGAGGCTCAAAATAGCAGTTGATGTAGCACGTGGCCTGAACTATCTCCATTTTGATCGTGCTGTTCCTCATGGGAACCTCAAAGCTACAAATGTGTTGTTAGACACAACTGATATGAATGCACGTGTTGCTGATTACTGCCTTCATCGACTTATGACTCAAGCAGGTACTATTGAACAGATTCTTGATGCTGGGGTCTTGGGTTATCGGGCGCCGGAGTTGGCTGCTTCCAAGAAGCCAATGCCCTCTTTCAAATCAGATGTCTATGCTTTTGGAGTAATACTTTTGGAACTTTTAACTGGAAGATGTGCTGGTGATGTGATATCTAGTGAGGAGGGAGGTGTTGATCTGACAGATTGGGTAAGATTGCACGTAGCAGAAGGCCGAGGTTCAGAATGTTTTGATGCCACCTTGACACCAGAAACGAGTAATCCAGTTGCAGAAAAGGGAATGAAGGAGGTACTGGGAATTGCGATTCGATGCATTCGATCTGTTTCTGAAAGGCCTGGTATCAAGACTATTTATGAAGATCTCTCTTCTATATAGTCTTCTCATGCTAACTATTTGAACTTTGACATATTATGGGAATTAATGTCTCATTAGTGTCTCATATTTGTTCAGAGCTTGGCCTTTTTAACATGTTTGTATTAACCATTTTTTTTAGCTGTAAAAATGGGGCATGTGCCAAAAGCATATACATGGATGTTACTTTATGGGTTTTGGCCATCTAATTTTGTCTTCAAATGGTATGTGTTCTGAATGCTCATTTGTTTTCAAGTCTATAGTTTAAGGCTGTACAAGTTAGTCATGTGATTAGCACTTAGCAGTTTTATTTTTTTGTTGATTTATTTGATCTCTGGAGTTGATGGCCAAAGGTATTGGACATTGTTCTTAGCGAACTCAGCTGGTTTTGCTTTCAGGAAGTTAGAGTGCCACCAATGAGTAACACTACATGATACTGCACAGTGCTGCTGTTTACCATTGTCATGTAATCACAATGGTTGTGGAAGCCATCATTTATTAAATTCAATTTTTGCTTGTGTTAATGGCAGTTATTTTTTACATATTTATCTATAAAGTATTAAAGTATAATCCATTGTTCAATTCAAGGGACTTCAAACATCAGATTTTATGTTATTTTAAAATCTTACCCTTGTTCCAATTCAAGTAAGCACTATTGTTTATTGTTTAGATTAATTGTATGACTTAAATATCTTTTTTATCTTGAAAATGGTACTTTTTATTTTGTTTTGGTTATTTAAAGTCTTTTTTTTTTAATATGGTGATTAAAGAATTTTTTGGTTTAGTTTTAGCTTCTGCTTTCAAAATATGTTAATCAGTTACGTTAGAGGTCTAGGCTTTAAGTAAGTAGAACTAAAAGCAAAATTGTAATTTGACACCATATACTAAAATAAAATAAAAATGTTTGAAGAACAAAATTATAAAAAATATTTTAAGGACTAAAACAAAAAATGTTATTTAGTATTGATGTAATCTCATTAAGTGAATTTGAAATAAAATTATTTGGGAATAAACTTTTTCTTAAAGTTTTCGTTTTTATACAATTTTTTTTCCATAGAAATAAAGATGTTTTTGTTTCCATAAATATTTTTAATTTGATTTTTTTAATGAAAGAAATAAATTGACAAGGTTTTGCAATGAGAGTGTAAGAAATTTCATACCATTATCAAATAACAATCTACCATTTAAGATAAATTTTATGAATTTGATAACAATTAATAGAAACCTAATGTCTTAATAACATGTTTATTTTAATTAATATTGTATAATTTCCTTAATGTAAAAATGAAATAGCACATCTATTCATTTTTTTTCAGAATTTCACTTCTAAGCATACATTAAGAGGATAACTAGAATAAATATATATAAAAGCAAAAAAAAAAAAGGAATTCCATAAAACTTGTCTCTTTATTCTTTACATACATTTGAAACTATAAAACATTTTTTTATTCAATATATTTATAGTCTATGTTACGTGTATAAATATTAATCATCTGCATACAATAATTTGTCTTTTTAATACACTTTATATTGTTATAAAATCTTTGCGTAAGATATACGAAAGGAAAATAAGATTAGTTTAATACTGTAATATATTAAAAAAGAAATACTTTAAAAACACAACACAGTGAAACAATTTGAAACCAAATCTAGTGCATGTTGTTTTTTTTAAACACAAATTTTAATTTGAAACAAAAAGAGTTTTGTGAAAGAATTTTATCTTTTCATTTAAAAAAAGAATTGTACATATCATTGATTTAATTGTAAACTTAATGCCAACAATTTAAAAAAAAATGTAACTAATCTATAAAATGTAATTTATTTACCCGAATTTTTCTTATATGACAAAATAAATTCGACCCGTTAAACGGGAACGGTCGGTCGGGTCAAACCGGCATAAAAATACATTTTAAAAAACATAAAATTTAGGGTTGGGTTGATGAGAAACTGGTAAACGAGCATGAGCTTGTTGTCCCTTTAGAGCTATTCCTCTGTCTGTCTCTGGTCGCTTCTTCTCATCCCCTTCGACTCTGTTCTGATTAGACGGTGCGTTTTTCTTTTTTATCAGGAGGCTTTTCATTTAAATATTGATTCTTTGTATTTTCTGTCACTTCAATTACAATGATTCTCATATCATCCTGCTTTTTTTCTTGTTTAATTATTTAGTTTCCAAACCTCACTGCAAGTGCTCTTTATTGGCTTTCTATTTGTTATTTTGCTACTCTCTATCTTTATGTGTTACTCATTTCTTATTATCGCTGCATTCTACCTGTTTGATGTTATACTCACAAGGGTTAGCCCCGCCCCCAGTGGTGGGGAATTTGGGTAGTTTCTATGATATCATGTTTTAACCTGAGTGCTGCTATTATACACCAAAAGGTGTTTGATGTTATTCCTTACTCACCCAAACAAAATAAAATATGTATTCTTTAAAAAAATGCTACTGCTTTTTTTGGCCCAACAAGTTCTGTTGCAAGTTTTTGGCAAATTTCATACGTGAACCTAATAGTTGCTTGGTAATTATTAGAAATTTCAGATTATACACCAAAAATATATTCGGGAGATCTGTGTTTCATAGGATTAGTTTGTAGCAGTTGGCCCTGTCACTGTGTAGAGAATGCCTCTGCAACTTTTTGATGGCAGCGATTATGAAAGTGATGACATTGCAAAAATCAAGATAGACGAAGAGTATGCTCGCAGGTTTGAGCACAACAAGAGGCGGGAGGACCTCCAGCGGTTTCAGGAATTAAAAAAGAAGGGTGTTATTGATTCACCTTCGCCCTTGCATTCTGAAGGTGAGGAGGAATCAGAGTCTGAGTCATCGGATGATGATGATTATGAGAAGCTTGTCAATTCTAGACAGAGTGACAAGGCGTTCTTTGATGCCTTGATTAAGGTGAAGAAGCAAGATCCTATTCTCAAGCAAAAAGATCTTAGGCTTTTTGTATCTGATGATAGCAGTGATGATGAAAGCAGTGAAAAGGAAAAAGTTAAATCAAAAGACAAGAGTGATAAGCCAATGTATTTGAAGGATGTGGTGGCAAAACATTTGATTGAGGAGGGGGCAGATTTTGGTGAAGAGGAGGAAATGGATGAAAAGGGAAAACGTAAGGGTAAGAAGTTAATGTCTTCCAAAGATAAGGATTTTGTTAATAAAGATGGGAAGAAGAGTTATGGCGATGAGCAAGAGGAATTGAAAAGGGCTTTTCTGGAAGCAGTAGAAAAGGAGGGCTTGGAAGATGGTGAAGAAGAGTTTTTCACTGTCAAGGAGAAGGCGGGTGAGGAGGACAAAGTAGATAGTGATGACAAGGAACTTGAGGAGAAGCTGGATGAATATTTTGGTGGAGATGCAGATTCAAATGAAAATTCCAAGTTTCTAAGAAGCTATTTCATGAACAAAATGTGGATTGACAAGAGTGAGAAGAATTCAAATGTTGGAGAGGAAGAATTGCAAGAGATTTCAGAGGATGAGGTGGAGCTTGAGAGACAGGAAGAATATGAGTATAGATTTCAGGAAAATCCAGGAGATAGAGTGTTGGGTCATGCTCGGAAGGTGGAGGGATCAGTGAGGAAGAAGACAAATACAAGGAAAGAGCAGAGAAAGAGTAAAGAGGAGAGAATGGCTATAGCACAAAAGGAGAGGGAGGAGGAACTGAAGCATTTAAAGAATTTGAAGAAGCAGGAGATACAGGACAAGGTTAAAAAGATAATGGAGACCGCAGGGATCAATGATGATGATATTATCCCATTGACTATGGCAGAAATTGAAGAGGAATTTGACCCAGAGGAATATGATAGAATGATGAAGAAGGCATTTGACGAGAAATATTATAATGCAGAGGATGCTGACTCTGACTTTTGTAGTGACAATGATGACGTTGAGAAGCCAGATTTTGAAAAGGAGGATGAATTACTTGGACTTCCTAAAGGCTGGGATGCATGTGGATCCAATGATGGGTTTTTAGCTGCAAGGGAAAAGGCTTTGCAAGAAAAGATTGGGAATATTAGTGATGATGATCTCCTGGAAGGAGAAGATGAAGATGAGGAAGGAGAAGATGAAGATGAGGAAGAAGAGGAGGGACAAGATGAAGAGAAAATACCTGAGGAAGGTGGTCGGAAGAGGAAGCGCAAAACAGCACTTTTGGAGAAAGCAAGACAGGCAATGATGGATGAGTACTATAAGTTAGATTATGAGGACACAATTGGGGACCTGAAGACAAGATTCAAGTATGCCAAAACAAAACCAAATAGATTTGGCATGAGTGCCTCAGAAATACTGTTGATGGATGACAAGGAATTGAATCAGTTTGTTTCCTTGAAAAAGCTTGCTCCGTACCGGGATGAGGAGTGGAAACTAAGCAAACAAAAAAGATATATGTTGAAGATGAGGGCTAAGGAGCTCCTTCGTGCATCAAGTTCGGATAAGAAGAGGAAGAAGTCAAAGGTTGATTCTGGTAAGATAACTAAATCAAAAAGTGATGTGGAGAATGAAAAACCAAGCACAGAAGAATCAAAGATAAATACAGATAATATATCAAGGAAAGCCAAGAGAAGGCGACAAATGGCTAATCTTAAGTTATCACAATCGAGGCTTAAAGCATATGGGAAAATACCCTCAAAATCAAAACATGGAGGAAATCATTGAAAACTGTGAATTATTTATGCAGGTAATTTTACTTTAGTGTAAGGTTAAGTTGAACTAGCTATATAAAAATATCCATTATTCTTGTTAAAAAGTGACTGGTTTAATAAAACATTTCCCGTCTGCTTAACAAGGCAAATTATTTTAAATCAATATGAATATTCGGTCACAATGAAAGTGATTTTGGATTAAGTTTAATTATTTATTTTTTGTTTTCCCCTCCCCAACCTTGCCTGCTTGTAACTTTTCTTGGGTGTTTTGCAGAAGGAACCTACTAACGGAGGAATTTACCATCAGAAGAGAAAATTAGAGCACTGCAAAATACCGTGTCGTGGATATTTTGGTCAGTGTATTTGTGGAGAGAAGTTTTGTTCGTCTTTAATGTTTTCTCCGACTGATTAGAGAGTCTATGGAATTTGTCAGTACACAAACTGTCAATTGAACCGGCAATCCAGTTTTGACCAATTGTTGTCGCATACTCGTTCTCATTATTGCATTTAGAATTTCTGCATTAATATTTGTCACTTTAGCAGATTAACAAGTTCTTTCTGTTTCGAACAAGTTGCAACTGTTTTTACTACTTCATTGAGCCCAAATGATCTTGCCATATAATAGGCATACGATTACAACAGCTTTCTGTAAACAACCAACACCTTAATTTACTTATCAATTATCAAGGGTCTCGTCCCTTCCAGAGTAATAATGACGAAAAGCACATGAGAAGTCTTTGGCTTCATGCCCATCGCTGCAAAGCTCAGTATATCTGCCCAAAACAAAGTCATCAATAAACAAATTGCTAATACTTCATATACAGGACTAACAAGCTTTGTCGAATCAAGACAAATTTCACTAGATAACATACTAGAATAAAAGAAAATTATATTACACTTTGACTCCAGTATAATGTGTTTTAAAAGCTAACCCCTTCTCAGTTCTCAACATTAGAAGTTAAATGATTTTTTTTTTGTATTAATTTCGCAATAATATGAGTTGGCATTACATGATGCAATAGAAGTGGCAAGTCACTACATAACTCGAGAGTGGTAGTTCAAACTCAATTTGTATAACAATTCGGATTGTTTTTTCCCCATTAACTCTTACTGATAAGCTACAGCATTATGATTTGCAAGGACCAAAATTTTATGAATTTTGGAAAGAACGATTTTTTTTTCCCATTAACTCTTACTGATAAGCTACAGCATTATGATTTGCAAGGACCAAAATTTTATAAATTTTGGAAAGAAAATGCAACTGAATCTCATTTAACATTCTTGAGACGAGTTGCTTTCCGAAAAATTTAATTAAAAAAACTCACAGTGAGAGCTGTTATCATACACGGTCTTCACATTCGGCAAAGTTGATTTATCTATACAAAATTACATATGTTGATTCATCTCATTGGTAGTTTGCATTATTGGTTTGCTTTAGCAAAAATACTGCTTGCATCTTAATGCTTAACAAGTACATTCATTCATATTGTAATAGTTTTAAGGTCCAGAATCACAACAGTTTTCACCAAAGGATTTAACAGCAAAAAGAAGGACTTACATCTTTTGCGCTTCTGATGTTAGTGGGTATTTACATCCAGCCAGTTTAGCTGATTCTACTGCTAGGTTCAAGTCTTTGGCCTGGAGCAGCACACATACAACTTGGCTTATTTTTAAGAACAAATTCAAACTATAGCAAACACACATACACACTAGCTTATCAAACTTGAAGTAAATAAATAATAAAATACATCATGGAAAGAAAACAATAATCACAATAGATTTACATTCAATGTAGACACAGATTTTGTTTTAGAAAATTCTTTACACTTTATTTAGCAAGTTATAGATAATTTTGTGCATGGAATCCAACATCGGGTTCCACAAAACAAAAAAGGTAAGAAAGTCACGAAGAAATATATAATATCTCATCTCAAGAAACAAAGTGAAAATAGTAAACGGAAAGTGAAGCATGAATCAACATCATTAATATAGGATAATGCAAAAGCTCTAACAAATAAATTATGCATCAAGTAAAAAATTTCTGGCAGTTCCCAGGCTGTAGCCCAACAAAAGAGTAGAACGTTGCATTTTGTCATAAACCAAGTTTTCAAAAGGCATTTGATTCAGGTCACTTTTCATGGTTTCACTTGGGGTTGTTGTTCTTGGTCTACAATCTATAGGCATCAACCAAATTCGTGTATATATACATACATATATATATATATATATATATATATATATATATATATATATATATATATATATATATATATATATTCCCCCCCCTCCTGTTCCTGGACAAAAAGTAGCAATTTTTTACAAGTTAATGCTAAATAATGTATTGCTAAAAGAGAGCAAGTGAATTTGCAAGCTTGAACTGTTGAAATCAATGATTATTAGTTGGTCTAAATTTAGTTTAGTTGCACTTGGATCGGATCCCATGTAATGACTATTAGTACTAAAGATTCCAAATTATACAATCATCCAAATTAAACGTGTGCAAGTTGAGTTAAAGCGCAGTTGCTTACCATAAGCTTGGATGCAAACCCTCCGTTATAGTCCCTTGATGAGGGCACCCCTTCCATCAGCCCAGGAACTGGGTTGTAAGCATCACTGCAATCAATGCAACTACAACCTATTAATTTGATCATCTAAAAACCAAAGCTTTAGCCTACTAAAAATTCTTTAAAGATTGTAAACTATGCTATGTAACGGAAAAATATATTGCTTCTGAAAAACAGAAAAAAGAAGCATGTTGTTATTATCAGGAGAAAACCACAAATACAGGGCCTGAAAGAATACAAGACAACATATTTGAGGACAGTAATTTGAGGAAAACACCAAGAATGAGTCACTTACGCGGAACTATACTAAACCCTAAACCCTAAAGTCAAGGCAACTAGTTACGTGTCTCTCACACAATATAGTTCAACATTATGACCTTTGGAACTTCATAGTACTTTCATTTGGATTAGGGGAACTATACAACTACATTTCTACTTACCTATTATTTTATAGTGACAATATGACAGAACTAATTCTAAGGTATCTAAGAATCTTTGCTACCACGTGTTGTTAATGGAGGTGACACAACCAATATAGTTGTGCAGCTAATTGTCTTGCTGAGTAGAGAGAGACAAGAGAGTCACATACCTACTCCAACAGCGAGCACTGGAACAGTTAAATATATTTGTCAAGGTGCTGGCAGAAACACCTAGAGATTGGCCCAGAGCAAGGGCTTCTGATATTCCCAGCATGCTCACAGATAAAGCCAAATTGTTGCAGATTTTTGCTGCCTAATAACAACCCAAGGCAAAATATATGTTAAACAGGAAATTAGGAGTACCAATAACCCTGCCCTGGTTGTGTAACTTACAGAACCACTTCCTGCTCCACCACAGTATATTGCACTTTTACCCATTGAAAATAGTAAGGGTTTTGCAGCAAGAAATGCTTCCTCAGAGCCACCAACCTGGGAAAGTTCCATATCTTGTTCATTACTTTTTTTTCCCCAGAAATATACAATTTTGCTGCAAACTTTTAGCACTATTCCTTACCTCATTCCCGTGAGCAATTCATAACATTACAACCTTTATCAATTAACCAATCATATCTTTAATGCATTATAAATAACATTGTGGCATGAATATAGTAAAAATTTAACATCAAAATGAGAATCAACATACTAAACTTCAGTGAACTCCTAGTTTGTTTATCAGAGCATCCATTTTGTGATTTTTCTTTTAAAGGCCATTTTGTGCTTGAGTGGTTTTTTTCACACCATAATAAACCAAAAGTTATTGAAAAACTTGAAGCACATTGATATCACTCAATGACCATTGACCACAATTAATCATTTAAGGCCTTTTTTTGAAGACCAAATTAGGAGTCTACTAAAAAAATCTCCATCCCCAATAGGAATTGGAAAAACTGGTGATACAGTGTTTGTTTGGTTTCTATGATCAAATGCATGGCTATTGAAGCTACAGTTATTACTAAAAGTATATTGTATTTTATGTACATTTTCAGCAGGTTAGAATGTAACAGTAACAATACCATAAAAGTAAGCGTCCCAGCTTCAGCTGCAGTCACACTTCCAGATACAGGAGCATCCAACTTGAAAGGTTTTTCCCAATCACCTACACAACACATGATCCTTCAATACGACAACATTAAGAGAGTAAATCATTCGATCAACTAATTGCTTGAAAGCAATTGATAGACAGGGAGGATTTAACGACAGCCTTGAAATCCATTTGTAAAGAAGAATATAATGAGACAGCTTATACTCTAGAAGACTTCATTGAACACCTACATTCATTTATGACCCAACTTCAAATGAACACAGATTTGACAGCCTTGCTATCCATTAATGTGTTTAGGAAGTTCCAAGCATCCGATCAATAAAACGACAGATTCTTGCTTCTTACATTTGTGCTTTGGAAAGTGGGAATTTTGCTTTTGCATAAATGCAAACGGTTTTCCAAATACACACTAAATACCAAAACCGCTTGAGCTAAAAGCTAGACAACCAAAAACTATCATATGACTCAGAAATTAGTGGGCAATTTTCAGTTTGGAACCAGTTAGGTTGTAGTAGTTCTACACTTATTTTACACATGCCTTAACTACATACCTATTATTCACTTCGACATCAATTGAAAAATTGAAGGATCATGATCGAACAATGACAGAAATTAGCTCTTAGTTAATCTAATGAGAAATTAGACCCATCTTCATGAAAAAGACAGGAGAAACTAATAGGGATAACATTAGCAACATTTGCCACACTTGACTAGAAAAAGAAACAGTGAGTTAATGAGTTTTAAGAATTTCAGAAAAGAAATTAAAGGATCTTTATAAAATATTCTACAGTGATAAAAAGGACTAAGAAATTCCTTAGATGAAAATTCAAGTTAATATATACTTTACTTGGTTAACATTTCACTTTATGTTACCTTTCTTTTCTTTTAGAATATAATTAGATACTGTAGCAGAAAGTTTTCTTGATGTTTCTGGGTCAATAGTGGATGAATCTAACAATAACCATGGCCTTATGAGTTTTCCACCATGAAGCAAACCATTGGGTCCAGTGTAAACATCAATCACCTACTTAAATTAAATAAGGATGTTATTTTGGTATCAGAACAAAGTCATATAATAATATTGGGAGCAATAAAACAATTCATTAAAACCTGAAATATGCTGCTAAATGAGATATTCAGGTACATAGCTTAGAAAATTATTTAGCTAAATAACAGTTTACAGTTCAGGGCACCCTGCTTTAAATATAGATTCCACCGTTTATATAAAGCTCAATGGCTGAAAGGATACAATCAGGCTTACAAAAATAATTTGATATAAGGCTTTACTATTAAATAAGTTCATTTCTATGTCCCCAAATATATATTACAAATCCTACGGTAGTTGAGGTAATGTGCTACACTAGGTTAAACAGGGAAGAATTGATTTTGGGGGTAGATATTAGGTTTGAGCTAGTTGATAAAAAATTGAAATCATAATTCAAATAATAAGTAGCAGAAGAACCATATAGGAAATTGAAACCAAGAATGATGTGATGCATTCACGTGTAAGGGAATGCCTGTTGGAACTAATTCCCATACTCACATGAGCAGAAGTAGGCAACATTGTGATTACAACATCACTTGCTTGTGAAACTTCATAAGGTGTTTTCTTTGTGGGAATTCCCATCCCAGAGAACATCTCGAGAACATCAGAGTTTCTGCCAATTTTGAACAAATTCAGTTCACAACACCACGGGTATTCTGCTTAAAATAGTAAAAAAATGAGACAACCCAATTATTAACAGTTCCATTAACTCAGAGTCCCCATATAATATCTTATGAATTGCTTAGTTGCACATACAAATGAAATGAGAATATAGAACTATACTCTCACAGGAACAAATTTAAGAACTTAAGGCGTGAATGATAAAATCAACAAAATGTGGAAAAGATTACAGGTCATGGACTGTAAGTCTGAATCCTGCTTTGATCAGATTATTTGCCATTCGGGATCCCATATTTCCAAGCCCAATGAACCCAACATTCTGCAATGCATCAGAAAGGAGGAAGTGAAATTTTACAAAACATGCTTCAACTGAATGAAAAACATGCCTAAAGGGGACAAACTCAATCAATTATGCTACATATTCCAGTGTTTTTACATACTCAATTTCAGCTTAGAAAAGCAAAATTAGAGAGAGAGCAG
Organism: Psophocarpus tetragonolobus; assembly: GCA_037954015.1. Lineage (NCBI taxonomy): Eukaryota > Viridiplantae > Streptophyta > Magnoliopsida > Fabales > Fabaceae > Psophocarpus > Psophocarpus tetragonolobus. The sequence goes on from CM075688.1 coordinate 103,205,141, forward strand.
CATGCGATGAGGGGGAACCTGTGCTGAAGAGAAAGTGCGTATTGAAGAAGATAGCATAGCAGAGTTGCATTTCGAAAGAGAAAGCAAAGATTTCAACCTGCAAATCGCCATAGATCCTTTCTCTGTGTTTTTTTCTTTAGTTCAAATTCCTAATGCAACACCTTTTCTTCTACAAAATAAGATGAAACGTGACGTCAAGTTTCACGATGAAACAAGACAACAACCTTCTTAAAAATAAGGTTAATTTAAGCACGAGGCATACTTGAGTGTCAGCATCAATTAGATGAAATAGACATTTGAATTTTTTGTCAATCTTTATCTTCAAATTAAAATTAAAATTCATGTACAAATTAATAAAAAGGATTAGGACCATATTCTATTAAATACACATTTTATTAGTTAAATTTTGTTCAAATTAATAAATGAGTTTAATTGATATAGGATATGAGAAAGAATGTTCAACCAATATACAAATCACGCAGGCTGTCAAGAAACTCAACTGAACTTTCTTAATCCCGGCTTCGCTAAAAGCACCTCACGGTCCTATGCCTCAAAGCTTCCTTTCTTAACCGGACCAATAGGATAGTCAAAAGAGTTTGGCTGATGGACTAGTTAGAGTTTTTTGACGAAAGAGTGAAACTCAATCGAATCAAAGACTTGTTGTCTACGAGTTTCAAGCTTAGCTCGTATATCAATTGAGAGATATGATATGATTGATTGAACGTCACTACATATCAATTAAATTTTTTATAAAATTTGAACATTTTAAAATTTACTTAACAATTTTTCCTTAAATTTGGTATTTTTTTCATTTTAATTAAGAATAAGAAGAAAGAATGTATTAGAGCAGATAAAAGAAAAAGAATGCGCTAGAAAAATATATTTTCTTTCATTATTAATAAAATAAGGATAAACAAAATTGATGGATAACTAAGAATCAACCTTTGAATCTTGACGACGCATGACGACACGTTCTTCCAACTTTTAGACCATCATAATCTTGTTTATTTTGTAATTCTTAATTATTTTAGAGTTTAATTGATATATATAACTCGTGTAAAAAATAAGATTTTTACAATAATATTTAATTATAATTTTTTTATTTAAGTGACTTTTAAAATAATAATGAGTAAAATGAATAGATTTACTATGAAAAATTACAATTGAATGTAATGTAAAAATCTTTATACACTTTACACACTAATTAAACTCATTATTTTGTCCATAAATTATAAATAATGTTTGGGCTCTGTAAAAAAAAAAGTTGTTTTTATTCATACCTCCCTTCTTTAAATAATGTACCTCCTTTTGTTATGTTTCTTTTCTTTAAAAAAATAACCTTCACAAATCATAATTGCTTAATGTCCTGAATATCCTTCCTTTGCTCCTGGCTGTTGAGAATATGAACCAACACGCGAGTGACAAATGGATATGATTCGACGTTTTTCATTCCGCTAATGTTTTAACAGAAGAGTTGTTTAGGAGATCTTGTAACGTAGTAGTATTGTTACTCTAGATTTTAAGTTGCTCCATTGTTTAAATATGATTGAAAAGTCCAACATGATAGATACTCCCAAGTATTTTTTTTTCTTTGAAGCTTCTCCCAAAGGTTTTCTTTAATAAAATATCAGTGCTGTTAAAATTTAAAACATAAAAAAATAAATTAATAATAAGGAGTTAAAAAGCATGCTTAGTTTATTGTGGAGTTTACTTTTAGGAAGCAAATGGATGGTTAAAGAACTTATTTCTACAGGTGAAAAAATTAGGTGGAATCCTGCTTCCATTAACATTGTCTAACATTAATTAGTTATTTTACAACAAATAAATAGATAGATAAACAAAAAACATTACTATCGCGAGTAATTATTTCATAAAGATAAACATCGAGTATATTAAGACAAGTAAATAAAAATTTAAGAAGAAAATAAATCAAGACGCTGTGGTAATATTGTTGAATTTTAGGAATTGATTTAATTTTTTTATAGATAAATTTTAGTTAGTTAGTTTTCACGTGTAGGAATTTCACTAAATTAACCTTATAATCTTATTTTAAGAATTAATTTATTGATTTTTTTTAACTCGGTTGCAGATTGAGCTAACTTATAACACTTCACTATTTAGAGATAATTGAATTTGGATTGTTTTTGCAAATAATCAAGAATTCGAAGTCGAACATGGGAGAAAAAGAATTTACCTTTTGTACCAATCAATTTGCTTGTTGCATTCATCACTCACATTCTGAGATGGGTGCAGAAAGTAAACGAGCATAGAAAAGAGTAACAGAAATAGATTAGAGATTGGGCAGTCAATTTATGATGCAAGTGATGAGGCAAGAGTGAGAGAATTTCTCCCTGTATCCCCTTTAAGTTCTTTTTACACTTTTATAAATTTTTAAAATATTAAAAAGACTTTTAATAAAAACAGTAAAAAATTAATTAACATACATCTCTTTATCTTTCTTTTTCGTCTGTATCTCTCTCGTTTCAAACCTTTTTTATTTATTTTTATCGTACAATTTCATTTTTTTTTTCCGCTGAATCAGTGACTTTCTCTTCTTCTTTGTGCCTTTTTGTTCATCTCGTCCGTGTTTACTTTATTCTCCCTGGTTCAGGTTTGCGTTTATCCTTTCTCGGGTACATTATAGAATCAGATTTTTTTCAAATTTTTTTACAAATCCAGATGTCTCTATTTGAATCTGGACTTGTAAAAAAATTTTGCAAATTTTTTATAAGTCCAAACACCTCTGTTCGGACTTGTAAAAATTTTGAATTTTTTTTTACAAGTTTGGACACTCATATCCAGACTTGTAAAAAAGTAATGCATTCCTCTCTAGCAAGGGTCCTATCACAAGGGTCATGACTAAGAGGATTGAGGAGGCAATGGCTAGGAGGATTGAGGGAGACATGGCAAGAGAGGAGGAAAGAAGACCCCACCTTCTCATGGAGATCAAGATATTAGAAAATAGGTCATAATCTTTTTTTTAGTCCTTATTGTGTATATTTTTTCTTTAGAAGTTTGGAGGTGTTTCTATTTTCATTTTTGGCCTTATATTTTGGCCTTTATGCCTATTTTAATTTAGGGGGTGTAATTAGTCTCTTTTGTGGAGTGTGATGAGTAGTTGGGTCTTTTTGGAGAAGCTTAAGAGTGTGGTTTTTGTGAACCACACCCCCTAAGTTAGTTCTACACCCCTTCAACTCACACATGAAGCATGAGAGACATATGGGTCCCCTTGGTTCCCCCTCCACTTGGACTTGACATTCTTTCTCCTCCAAGGTGGCTTCCACATGTTTTTTATGTGCTCTCATTTTTTAATTTGAATTTTGAAGATGCCGTGTGTCTTCCTCCAAAATTCGAATTCAAATTGAGAGGGGACTAAGATCTTAAAATTAGGGGCATGTTTGGATCTTCCTAAAAATTAATCAAGTGCTAATTGACTCTACCTCAATTATAACTTGATTAATCTCTCTTTAGCTCTTTAATGTTGGACGTCCACCTTACCCTCCTAATGCCTATTTTATTTCTTGTAAATAGACACATCCTCCTCCTTGTTCATTTTTACACTTGATTTTGAATATAAACTTATTTTGTGAGTTATTTTGAGTGTCTTCTTTCTCTCCTAAATTGAGAGCTTCTATGGTTTTTTTCAAGGGCTTCTTCTCTTGTGGCAAACTTCTTCCATAGCTTATCTCACCATGAGTGGCGCCTACACCTTCACCTTTTCCCCTTCCATCACTCACTTCTTCAAAGGAACCAAACTAGAAGGTGATCTTGGGAAAGACATCAACAAGAATACATAAAAAAGTTTGCAAACAAGAAGAGTAGAAGCCAATGAGGGACAAATAGGACAGGGACAACGACGACTACGAACGAGAAGATGAACAGAGGTGCAAAGAGGTGTGAACTTCAAACAAATAATGAAGGAAGAAGAAGAAGAGGTGCAGGAAGAGGAATCCGAAAGATGTATCAGGAGATAAAGAATGAGCTAAGTTATTTTTTTACTTAGGAGTATTTTAAACTTTTTTCACATTTATGGAGGTGCAGAGAGAAGTTATTGGGGTGCAGGGAGAAATTCTCTGAGAGTGATTAGTGAGAATAAATAGATAATAAATGATAAGGGAGGAGAAAAAGGAAAATTTCTCCCTGCACCCTCGTAACTTCTGCCTACACCTCCATAAATGTAAGAAAAGTCTCAAACACCCTTAAGTAAAAAAACAAGATTAATCCTTTTCTCTTCTTATTCCTTTGAATACCATTATTCTAAGTCTCTCTGCACCTCTTTCTTCGTATTTTCTCATTCGCGCCTCTCTTCTCCCTGCACCAGTCTCGTTCATGTATTCTGAGAATAAAGATGGAGAGAAGGCCATGGATTTGTTTGTCTAGTTGTGAGCAATGTGTTTTCCTATACCTAATGACTATACTTATGCTGACATTAAACTCTCATTACTCTCGTATTTGGGTACATTGCACACACTGTTCACAAAACTAGTACAAAATTGAAACATTTATCAAGTATCTCAAACTAACGTCTTTATCGTTAAAAATAATTTATATATATCACAATTTAAAAATATTCATATAAATGTGTCGGGAAAAATTTCTTTGTAAGCACTTGTAGAAATAGAAAATGAAAAGGTAAATTAAATCAACGTCTTGTATGAACTAAACCAACTTAAACGCTTACCTTATGTAGAATCACTTCCAGAAAACAATAATATATTGAGAATTGATTGATATATAAAGGAATATAATTTGTTATAATGTGATAAAAGTGAATAGAGAAAGTGAGTACCAAGCGTTGGGAGAGTTGCTTCAAGGGGTTTTGCATAAGGGCATGGTCAAGAAAATCTGCAAACTTGTAGAAGGAAATCGACGACCAGAGTGTTAGGGGAATCAGGGTCGGTGGGCCAGAGTGAGAAAAGCACTTGGAGAGAGTCATGGTTTGAAGAGTGTGAGGATTTGAGAAGAGAGGGAAACAGTGGAACTGAAATGTTGTTCTATCCTTTGTAATTTTCTTTACAAGAGAGGTAATTAAATTTTTATTTTTTTACCTAGAATATTTTTACTATTTTAAAAAATTATAAAGATGTAAGGAAAAACTATAGAGTACAGAAAGAAATTCTCGAAAATAAGATAGACAAGGTGTGGTAAGCCCGTGTGGGTGGGTGATACATGATTAAAAATTTCTTTTGACACCCCAAATTGGATACCTCTCAAAATCGAAAATCCCCACATATAGTCCTTATCTCCCTCTTCCAATGTTAGGAAGGGGGCTGCATCATCTTGCGGAATTAACTTGGGTGGCAGAGGAAATTGAGGTTGCTGGGGGCGTGGATGGAACGAGGGAAGAGAATAACATCCATATTTTACATTTTATGAGATATGTCAATAACAATTTGGGAGTATCAAAAGAAATTTCTCATTTGATTTGGAGTCTGCAGTGTTACTGTTTGTTAGTCACCTTAGTGCTTTGCTGTCTGCTGGAGGGAGAAAAAGAAAATAATGGTATGTACATTTTTGGAAGGTGTTAATAGAAATTTAGGAGTATCAAAAGAAATTACCCACATAATTTGGGAGTATGTTGTGTTACTGTTTGTTAGTCACCTTAGTACTTTAATGTGAGGTAGATTTAAAAAAAATGGATATTTTACATTTTCTAGGGGTGTCAATAGCAATTTAGATTTCCAAAAGAAATTGCCATATGAGTTGGAAGTGTGTTAATGTTACAGTTTGTTAGTCACATTAGTGCTTTGCTGTGATCTAGAAAAAAAAAAGGGGAGCGAATTGTTTGAAAAAAATTATAATTTTTTAAATTATACATTGTTTTGAAAAGTAAATTAGATATTTGGGAATCCAATTTGAATTTAAAAAATTTTTATTTGAAAACATAAATTACCTTTAAGAAGTTGAAAGTTTGGTTTTTCTTTTTAGCAAAAGAATTTTTCATTAAAAGGTATTAGTAATAAATAACAAAATAACAGCAATAAAAAAATTTTATTTGAAAATATAAATTGTCTTTAAGAAGTTAAAAATTTATAATTTATGATTATTTTTCAATGAAATATTTTTATATTAATTATTTTAAAACTATTTTTTAATAAATTTATCTAAACAAAATTGATTATAACTATAATCGATTATACATAATTAATTATTGAAATAATATAATTTTTTAAAATTTTTTTTCCAAAGATTAAGACTAGTTTTTTTAATTGTGTAAACTCAAATTGAGATATTGTTTAAGGAAGCCTCGATTGTTATTAGATTATTTATTTAATATATAATAGATTGTTAATTTAACAATAATTAATATTTTCAATTTTATAAAATAACTAAATCTTGAATTTTAAAAAATTAGAGACTAAAATGACTCTCACTTTAAAATAAGGAAGCCAAAATTATATATTTTAGAAATAGGAGAATAAACATTTTTATTTTAAAATAGATGATTAAAATTATAAATTTTAAAAATAGAAAGACCAAAATTATATTTAATTATGTTTTTAATGTTATTTTAGGATTTTGATTGATAAATAATAATATTTAGGTGTTACATTTTTTCTAGTTTTCCACAAAATATTATACTTGTTTTTATAGTCAAAGAGATGATTTCATTTTCTTAAGACAAAATGTATGAGTATCATTTAATTTGTTTTTCTTAATATTATTTTCTTTCACGATTGTTATTAGTATTATTTTAAAATTATAATAATTATATTTCGATTAACATCCGTCGTAATTATATTTAAATCAAATAACTTTGTCATTCTTTCTTTTATATTGATTTGAAAATTAAAAAAATATTTATTCAATTTTGTAATAAGGTAAACTTATGTACATTGGGTAGGATATGCACAAATTGAATTCGGAGATACACTAACACTAACACACACACGTATTCTTGTTTTATTGATTCAGCAATTTCAATATGTTTTTTCTCGCAAGTAAGTACACAAGTCCATACACATGTGGTAAACAAATTAGATATCAAGATGTACCGAAAATCTACTACATAATTTGTGTTGCGAGTAGTTCACTATATATTTGGTAAAAAAAAAAAAAGTTTACTGTATACAACATAAAAGGGAATCAGAGGCAAGATATGGTCTTAAGAAACTACGATCTATATTCTATGATTTTTTTTTTTGTTGATGTGTCATGTAGAGGAGGGCGTCCCTCCTACTTTTTTTAAGATAAATATTAATAATTAGAAATGTCAATTATATTATTTTATTAATAAAAAGAGTTGAATAATGTAATATTTTCTTATTTTTTAATCATCAAATTCACCTATGAGGGAATTGTCCCCTTATTTTACAAGCCTCTCATAATAGCATGATTTATTTATTTGGGTAGCTCTCCCGTTTAGAGGAAAACAAGGAAGCATCTCTTAATTTAGCACTCATTAACGTTCCATCACATCCACTATTGCAAGTGAGCTGAAGTGGTTACAAAAAAATCTTTTACACCATAGTGTCACATTCTCGACTAATGCGTTTTCATTGCGATGATAAAAAATTATCTGTATTGGCAAAAACCCTTTTTTTTTTAATCTGGATATTGTCAAAAACCTAATGTATCATCAACATTCTAAACATATCAAAATTGATTGTAGATAACATTTTAAAGCACAACATGACCTGCTATTACATTACATCTCTATCAGTACTGCATGCACCAATAACCAGCGTGGAGCTTCATAAAAATATTGCGAGGACCAAAATCAATTTAATTTATATTTTTTAATAATTTTAAATATTTAATGATTATTTAAATAATTGAATTTTAGGGTATTAGAAAATTTTTAATTAATATTAAAAAATTATTTATCTTTATTGTTAGTTAACCTTTTCAAAATGTATCAATCTTTTTGAATTTTATTGTTAGTTGTTGGGGTGAAGATAATAATTTCAAGTAAATATGAGATTTTCTATACATATTTTTATATCTCGAGATAATATAAAATTAGGCTAAGGGAAACAATATTTAAAGATGGTATGAAATGTTGAGTGCACCAAGATTGAGGAAGACAACATTTAAATAGGACAATAAAAGAAGAATCTCAAGATCGAAAGGGTGTAAAGTCTGACCAGCAAATGACAGTTCCATCTCGAGAAGTAAGACAAAGAGATTGTCTACTCAGGTCAACAACTAAGGAATTTTCTAAAGTCAAACTCCATTCGAGGTTAGGACACTAAAATTAAAGATGCTTGGGTAATATGACTTAAGAAGAGAGATCAAAATATAAAGATCAAGGTATTCCTAAGATCAAAGGCATTTGTGAAGGATAAAAAGCTATAAAGAGGACTAAAGTAAAAAATCAACGAATAAAGATCAGAAGTCAAGAGTGGAAGTTAGTATCTGTTAAGGGTAATTACCAAAAGTTAAAAGGTTTCTGGTAGTTTATTCATGTTGAGAATAGAATATTATTTTCTTTCAAATTCTAGGGACAAATGTCTGTTGTAGAAATACCTGTAAATACTCTTTCCTCACATCAAAACAGGGGTTGGAACATTCGCATAAAATCTTCTAAACTCAAAACATTTAGACATGGTAACGACGGAAGAGATGGTCATGTGTATTCTTACCACTTTGAGGACATTTTAATATGCAAAATTTCCTTCGTTTATTTTCATGCATTTACTTGTTTTTCAATCTTTGAGATTTCAAGTTCATTTACAGCATTTGGTAACATTAGAAACTTTAAGATTTACATTTTTGCATTTATTGCTTAGATCTTTAAGGTTTTTCTTTGAAGATTTACATTACATTTCATTTACTTTTATTGCATATTTAATTGCTTTTGAAACAATCTTTTTGTGAACAACTTAAATGAACAAAATCATGTTTTTATCAATTTCATGTTTCTTAAGTCAAAATTCATGTGTCGAAGCTTCATTAATTACAACCGATTTGAATAAAAAGAAATCACACAACCATACACTCTTGTATTTTAAAAGTTTCTCAAATAAATATAATTTTATTTGATTTTTAGAGTCAGAAATGATAATTTGTTGATATTTTTATCACAAACAAATTTCACAACAAACAAACCTCTTGTTTAATAAGTCTCTATTGATAATATAATTTTTAATGAATTTTAATATAATAAAGTGTATTAAAAAATGTTATTAATCTTCTATATATTTTCTCATTTTCAAAAACTATAGTTGTTTTCAGAAATATTATATTTATATTTTTTTCAATTGCATCCTTATTATATTTAGTCATGCATTAAATTTTACATGTGTTTTTTAAGTCTATAAAAAATTTACATATGTTACTAATTATCTATCGATAAAAATATTAATGACTAATGATATTTTCAATAACATAAGATTTATTAAATAAAAATATTTTTGCATCTTACAAATTATAGTGGTCGATAGTTTCTTAAGAGGTGTGCGATCATTTTGAAACTAAAGGAATAATAAAAAGTCTTATTACTATTTACTATAAATGTAAATATATAAAAAAAATTCAATAAAAAATTTGGGGCAGCATGAATCCCTCGTATCCCTCTTAAGTTCCACCATTGTGCACAATTCCTGAATATTTATCAAAACACTTGATCCTCCTGGAGTTTATGAGAAGATATGTCATATAATTTGTATTTCTTTAGATGCATTGACTTATATTTTTATACTTTTAAATTTCTTAACAAAACCTTAAGTTTATTAAACAACTTTATTTTAATCTATTTATACTTTTTAATCTATTTATATTTCAAGTTAAAATACATAAATGACATAATAAAAAAATATTCTTATTATCTTAATTAGAAATTTTTAATATTCTCCATCCCTGTAATTATTGAAAAACATTCTCTTTAAATTATATCCGACTATATCCTTCTTTTTCATTTTAATTATGAACTTGATCTTTTCAATTTACGTATAGTTTTCAATTATCAAAATATTTATCTTTATATCTAAATTGAATTTAGTAGTCTTTTAAAGATTTTTTTATATATTATAAATTTAAAATATTTATATATTTAAATATATTTATTTATTATAAATTTGAATATGATATAATTAATCTAAAAAATATCTATTTATTATAACTTTCAATATATAAAAATAATCATTTATTTCTTATGTTACACAAACTAAAATACTATTTTATTTTTATTATTTTATGATACTCGAAAATTGGTAAAATATGTAAAAATGAAAAATCGGTCATATATATATATATATATATATATATATATATATATATATATATATATATATATATAGTGTTTAGGGTTGCATCCAGCTAGAAAGTTTGTTGCATCCAGTGGTTTTTTTGGACGAGATACCGGACGCCTGGAGATGGAGGTCAAGTAGGGATGAAGGATTTTCAATGGCAGAGGCATATACGGTTCTACATACGCAACAGACTTCAACAAATTTAATTGAGGTGGAGCCGAAAGAATTGAGAAGAATGTGGAAGGATAAACTACCATCTAAGGTAATTGCTTTGTCATGGAGAATATTGTTAGATAGACTACCGACAATTGATAATCTACTGAAAAGAGGAGTAGATATTCCCACAGCGGATACTCAGTGTGTGTTTTGTAGAAACGCTATTGAAAGTGCAAGTCACATTTTCGTTTTGTGTAGCAAGGCTCAATCGGCGTGGAACAAAATGATCAGTTGGTTGGGAATTCAAGGACCAATTCCGGGGGATCTGAAACAACTTTTTCTTTCATCATCTGCATGGGTAGTTGGAAAGCGAAAGAAGAGGTGTAGGTATGTTTTCTGGCTAGCTGGGTGTTGGGGAATTTGGATAGCTAGAAACCAAATTGTTTTTTATAACATACAGGTAGATTCAGTCGATATTATGATGTATATAAGAGCAATTACGTGAAAATAATTAGCATATTCCTTTGGGTTTAATAGGGGGTGTGTGGTCTCGGATTGGTATGTTAATCCGAGAATGTGTTTATTGAATATTAGATAATGGTATCAATGTTAGGTTTCGTACCAATCGGATAACGAGGGGTATGGAATCAGTATGTAATCTGAGAAACATTTTGTTTCTTCTTGATGAATAAATTCTTTGTGTTTCAAAATATATATATATATATATATATATATATATATATATATATTGTATAGACTCGGTATTAGTGTATTATAGAGCCAGGGATAGCGTATTAGCGTCCCTATCTTCAACTCATGAATCATGCGTCATGCTGGACGAGAAATATAATATATAGTGTATAGACTTAGTATTAATGTATTATATTATATCTTTTCTTTTCGATGAATTGTATTATATTATACCTAATGCAATTACTTGGTACAGCCCTCTCTTCATATTCCACACAATTTACTACAAGTATAACAGTATTATCACACAACGCAGAAGTATTACTTGTACACGATTTCCAGATTAAGACTTTGGCTTCCCTATATCTATCCTCAATTTAAACTTTTAAAAAGATTAATTCCAACCATAGTAACAGTGCATGATTAAAAATAAAATTGCTACAACAAATTGTTTTACAAAATTTATGTACAAATTCCAAATCTCATTTGTATCAATTAAAAAACTTACGTCCAGTCAAAAAATAAAAAATTTACATACATAATTAAATCACTCAGAATTTGTGAGTATTACGTGCATTTAAAAGAACTAAAGAAGTAAACTAAACGGTTGTCTTTGTCATGTTTGAATGTTCAATTTTCTGACGAGCTATAAGTCTTGTCCTCCGAGTTCCAAGTTAATTAGAAGCGAGTCTTAATGAATAAAATACTAACAAATATAGTTCCACATGCTAAATCTCTTTTAATCAAGTGTAAAGATTTGTACTAAATTTTAACTTTTTTTTAGGCAAATATTAGATTGTTAGTTTTGTTAGCGAAGATATTCGAATTAACAACCTATTTTTTTTTTCATTTACTACTAGACTCGTCTTATAACTTTATTAAATCTTAACTTAATGTATGTTAATTTTATAATTTATAATATCTTCATTTATACAAGAGTTTGTCAATGTTTTCTCTTTGTCTATAATAAGAATTGGATGGTCATTTTCTCCCTGTAATGGCATCGAAATATACAAGAGTTCATGATATCTAATTATACTTTAATATATTGCCACATCATCTTAATTTTTAATAAATTATAATTAGATGACAAAATTTTGAATTCTAATTAGATGTTAGTGTAAATTCTTTTACACTTATGATGTATACTTATTCTTCTCTCTATATAATATTTTATATATATATATATATATATATATATAAGAATTTAATTAATATGTATGTGGTTTAATCACAATTTTTTATTTATATGATTTTTAAAGTATTAAGTGATAAAATCAATAAACTTATTATAAATAAATGGTTATGATTAAATGTTAATGTAAAACTTTATACACTATTAATTAAATTCTATATATAATATTGACACTTGTAGAATATCAGAATTAGCCAGCCAAAATTGTTTGAATGAGTTGACATGGAATTTTGATAGGATTGATTTAAATAAAATATTTATCGTTGAAGAGTAAAACAAAAATTTAAATAAAGTGACATAAGAGAAAAAATGAGTCGAAAATACAAATCAAAGTAAAAATAATACACAAAAATTTAAGTAAAGAAAGTGACACGAGAAAAATCCAGTGCAAAATAAGAATAATACACAGTTACCTCTATTGATAAGTATATTTCCCAAGATAGATGATCAGTATATTATATTAATTCTAAATAAATGTTTACAAATAATATATGGACAATAAAATAAATTTACACTTCTATATTTTTATTTAATTATAGTTTACCATTTATATATTTTTAAAATATTTATTGTAAAAATCAATAAATTAAACTGTGATTGGAAAAAGGTTTACACTATACTATAAGTTCGTTTGTTTAAGAAAAAGAATCACGGTTTTTAAAAAAAATTACTTATAAGAATTTTTAAGATAATTATTTAAACTTTTTTAAAAAGTAAAATTAGAAAATAAAGTTTTTTTTTTCAAGAAACAGCTTAGAGTTATTTCTCAAACAAAAGCAATTGTGGTAAAAAAGAGAAAAAAAATAGTTGATTCTCAAAAATTTTTAAAAATTGTTTTTAAAATTATAATCAGACAAAAAATTACTTCTGATTATATAAAAATTTCCAAAAATTAATATTTTAAATAATTTTAAATTTTACTTTTTTAACCACAAACAAACTAACCCTATATATCACTTATTTTCTACATCAAAATATACATCTTTAGGCTAACTCCGGACTCCGATTTTGGGGCACACTGTAAGAAATATTAGCTTCTCATCCTATTCCTTTTGAATTTTACTCTTTTGCTTTAATTTTCATTTTCACTTGGTTCTCATACTCTTTCTCTCTTTTTCACGTTAATTCATTCAAGTTTTCTATCATCTTTTTTCAGTAATTTATTTTTGAGCTTTTCCTCTTCAATTCTATATTTCTTTCTATTAAATTTCATTTTTCAATTTCTCAATAAATTTCTAATAACAATAATGATACAATAATTTTTAAATTTATCTAATTTTATTGTTTAAATTAATGAAACACGCCTTTATTATATATAACATATTTTAGTTTTTTCTGAAGCCTACAAATATATGAGAGGGACCCTTTACATCATCATATGATTTTAACTTTTTAATTTTTGTTTGTTTAAATTTGTAAAAAAATAGCAATTAAAAGCACATTAATCTTTAAAAGATCATAAAAAATATTCTACTACTTATATTAATTGTAGAAAGTGAAATATAAAAATCCGTGCTTATTACATAAAAGTATTTTTTTTATAGTTTTGTATCCTCAAATTATTTTTGTTCACACGAAAAAAAAAAATCCTCAATTATTTTTTATCCGCAGAGAATTGTTGTTAGATTAGAATATAATGATGTCAAAGACTTTTCGTTAGTCTACTCTCCCTGTGTTCGTGAATTCACATGTCTCTTGCTGTTCCATTATTATTTTAATTATTTATTTTTCTTTCTAATTAAAACCTCAAATACACCCTCTTTAAATTCATTATGTTTGGCAAACGTCATAGCTGAGAGCATCCGCAGTGCACCAAAACACGCTACCATATTGCTATATAAATCTTTTATTCCAAGGCTTAACATGAGATTGAACCACTGTAGTTGAAATATATACTACTCGATACTATTATTAATTACTAGCTAGTTACTCCCTCTGTCAAACAAATTGCACAATTGTTTGAGGTATGCTCCTTAATTCATATAAATCTTTCAAAGTTCTCATCAACTTGAAAATCACTTATGATCCCATTAGTCTCTTAATTTTAACTTGGCTTGCTAATTTAATTAATTTGTTTGTTAGTCAACTTTGTCCAGCGAGCTTATTATTATTTTGCTTTAAGTTTTAACACAAAAGAAATATTATTAAATTTAGTTATATATATCTCTTTGTATTTATACTGGCAATATATATTGGCACGCATGATATTTGTTTTAGTACTTTAATTTATTCTACTTTGTTAATTAGAGGCTTGCTAAAGATGACACCTCTTATTTTTTCTCTCCAGCTTATACACTTAATTAACTATATGTAGCTAAAAAACATTATATATGCTTACAGATATTGATCAACATGAGATTTTTATCTCAAGATTGGGTGGTTTCATGGGCACTCTTACTTCTGGTGTCATGCACAACATACTCATCCACTGCTTTGGGGCAACCTGAGAACAAAATAAAAACATCTGTTTTTTTATCACCCAAGCTTGAGCTGGGTCCAGGGTCAGTTTCAAACAAATTATATTATGATGTTGACTTTCCAAAGGGTCATATTGCATTGAAGAGTTTCAATGCTGAACTAGTTGATGAATCAGGGAAATCAGTACCTCTCCAAGAAACATATCTCCACCATTGGTTAATAATCAGATATCACCAACCTAAAAATTTGTCACACAATAGCCAAACAGATATTGTTGTGGTGAGTAACAGTGGCTTTTGCCAGGATAGTGTTTTGAACCAGTATTTTGGGCTTGGATCTGAAACAAGAGAAACTGCCACTGATATTCCAGACCCTTTTGGGATAGAAGTTGGAGACCCTTTAGAAATTCCCTATGGATATGATGAGAAATGGTTGATTAATGTGCATGCCATTGATACAAGGGGTGTGGAAGATAGGACGGGGTGCACAGAGTGTAGGTGTAACCTTTATAATGTTACAAAGGATGAGGATGGTAACCCTTTGAGTCCAGACTACAAGGGAGGTTTGGATTGTTGCCCTGATAATTCCCAGTGCAGGTTGATGAAAGGCTTCTATGGCCCAAACCAGAGTCTATACCTCAAATACACAGTAAAGTGGATCAGTTATGACAACTATGTACTGCCCTTGAAGATTTACATACTTGATGTGACTGATGTTTTGAACGTGTCTAAAGGAATCGGTCCAAAGCATAATTGCAAGGTAAGTAAATTAATTTTCTAGAAACATATACTATCGAGGATTAAATATCAGAAAAACTTATATGCATTTTGGTGTTATTCTCTAATATTTAGATATGAAATTTCATTCTTAAAAAAAACCATCTTGATACACGTAAAATAAAAAAATTCACTAAATGTTTTTATTTATTATTTATATAAAATTTTAAATTTGGTATGACAAATAGTAACAACTATATACTCGTCTAGTTAATTTATAATAATACTTAGTAAATCATCTAAATACAATTTTTTTGACATTCCGGACAATTTTTTTTATGAAGTTAATTATTTAATAAACATGATTAGTAAAGAAATATAAAAAGTATAAAAGTCTATATAATTTTGGAATCAAAAGCATCTCAATTACTTTTATACATTGACTATGGGCCTAATTAAGTATTCTTAATCATAAAGTTTTTTTTTTTTTTTACATTTAAAAGGGTATACAATGTAAATTAACTTTAAAGAAAACTATTATAAATATTCTTATATAAAAAAATTGTTTTAAGGAATATAAAATCATGGGATGATTAAGGGAATGGACCACACGGAACTATATACACTAAAAATATTTGAATTAATTCAAGGGTAAAAGTAAGAGAAAATTATCAAATAAAAGCACTAATTATATATTAAAAAATTAAGTAGATAGTATAAAAGTATAGAAAATTTGCTCCAAGAGGAGTATAGACAATTTCTTACACTTGTATACGTCTCAATAAAAATCAACTTACTCCAAATTAATAAGTAACCAGAGATTTATTTGATACAGATTGAGTACCAGGTTGAACCTTGCAGCAAAGGCTACAATAGCAGTGCTTGCATTGATGTGAAGAAAACAAGCTTCCCAATGCAAACTGGTGGTTATGTCATCTATGGTGTTGGTCATCAGCATGCAGGTGCAATTGGATCTACTCTATTCGGACAGGTGCTGTTAACAAATTAATATATATTATTAATTTCTTTCTAGTCACATGAGTAAATAAGTAAAAAGTTTAATAACTATACACTTACATTATAAAAGAGTTTTATACTAACTATTAATCACAACTTTCTATTTATATAATTTTTAAAATATTAATTAATAAAATCAATAAACTTACCATAAAGAGTTGAATTGTAATTGAATATCAATATAAAATTATTTATCCTAACAATATATACGTGTTTTTCTCATAAACAAATTACTAATCATGAATAGAAAATGGTGTTATTTTTATCCATAAAATTAAAAGGGATTCTAAATTTATTTGACTTTTAAAATATATCTTCAAAATTATATAAGCAATAATTCATGATTATATAATCGTATAAATTAATTAAATATTGGAGTAGAGCTTAATAATTCTTTTCATTTATATCATGACAGGATGGGGGAGTTATATGTTCTTCAATACCAAAATATGGAAATGGAAGTGCAGCAGGAAACGAGAAAGGGTATGTAGTTGGAATGTCCACTTGTTATCCTAGACCAGGTACTATCAAAATAAAAGATGGTGAAACCTTAACCCTAGAGGTTAGCTACAGCAACACCGAAATGCACACTGGAGTCATGGGACTTTTCTACATCTTGGTGGCAGAACAACTGTCACATTAGCACCACCTTTCATATTTCTAAGATGTGTCCTAAGTATTTCGTCTTGGATGGGTTGAATCCAAGAGAATTCTATGATATCTATACCAGTATATATAAGTGAATAAGTTATGATAAAATATAAAGCCAGCACTCTGAGAGTCTCTTGTAATATTTAATTAGGTAATAAAGTATTAATAATATTATATCTAGTTACATATATATGTATATATGTGTAGATAACCATGTCAATATATTCCTCATGATGAAGAATATATATAGTTATTAGATTATCAGCTGGTTCTTTATTCCGTGGGTTGATTGTACGTACTAGATATATAAAAGTTTTCATTCTATATTAACTTTTGAAAATTGTATAGATTTAACTCTGGGATTTAACTGCCAAGCTATAAGAGTTTTTTCATGTAATATATATATATATATATATATATATATATATATATATATATATATATATCAATTATATACCAACAAAATAGTAATTAAGAATAAATTTTATAATACTTAAATAACTAAGCCAACATATAAATAACACCATTGTCTAATAATAGTTAGTGAAAATGACAGTAATTATAGAACACTCTCATTGAAAGCTTAATGTTGTTGGAACTAAGGATTTGGTTTTCTCATATATATATATATATATATATATATATATATATATATATATATATATATATATATATATATATATATATATATATATAAATATAAAAAGAGTTCTTCAATAGTTTAATTTAGAAATGACATACCAAACATATGTTGAACATTAAATATATAGAAAATAATTTAAAATAATTATTATTTTGGTTTAATTTTTTAATTTGTTGAGTTGATGATAAATTTAATAGTTTATAAAGTTTATTGAATTTAGTTAAAATTTATTAAAAAAAATTGTATACAAGTTTATTCACAGAAGATAGGTGAATTAATAAACTTATAAAAATTAGCAAATTAACTCAAAAGTTTAATAAAAACACACATACAAGGTAATATAGGTGGCGAAAAAAATTATTATAACAATAAGAATTTACATTATCAATTAATAATTCAATTGAATTTTACTCACGTATAAAAGCCTAAATAACAAACTTGCATCTCTTAAAAACAAAAGTATGTATATGTATTGCATAATATCCATATTTGATGGTGGAAATTTTCATAAATTTGAACTGGTTGGGAAAAATATTTTTTATAACTATATTAGATGAGAGAATTAAAAGACCTCTCTTTCTATATTAATTACATGACTAACTCGATTATTTCCTTTTACACTTCTATCTTTACCATTTGCATTCCAATTTTTCAAAATACCAACATTTTCATTATCAGTTTATAAACTAATTACACCTTCTTCTTTTTCTTTTTTTTTTTTTTTTGCTTGTATTTTTTTAAGAAGCTCAAGAATTGAAATGTCTCTTCTACAATACACTACATCCTTAATGTTTATTGGTTTTAAGAGTAGGAAGTAAGCTATAAGCTAAGGCAAGCATCTCCATTCCAACAACAATAAGAGATGAGCTTTTTAACCTTTTTATTTACTTTTAATTGCGAATTTGAAGATTCATAATCGAATTTTTGTATGTACATTATAGATCAACTGATTTGCAATGATAAAAAATATTTTTTACACATTGCGAATCTGCTAATTTGCAATTAAATTTTGTACATTACATATCAGTTAATTGGCAATTATGTACACTACCATTTCTTACTCTCTTCACTCTCGTGTTTGGCTCTTCTCGAGAGACTTAATGTCTTCTTTCATGGAACACTGTCATTGTTGACTTTCCTCACTCTTTTGTGCCTCTTTGAAGTTTCTTGGCTCCAAGCCTTCTATCTTTTTGGCTACCCTACAAGCATAACAAATGATATTAGCATAATCAAATCGTTGAGTAGGTTTGATAGTCCTTATTTCCCAATTGAGCACTAGTTGGTAGTCAGAAGTAACACATTTTCTATTTTGATGATTGAGTTTCATCGTTTAATACATCATCTACATCCATAAGACATTCGTCTAAAACTGCTAGTGGACGAATCCACCTCAATGTGATTATCTCCTTGCCTTTGTCAAAGCTTCCATTTAGCATACCCATTCCGTTTTCATCAAACATAACATCCTTGTTGATGATGCATTTAGAAGGTCTAGGCTCTAGCCTCCATAGTCTACATTCCTTAACTCCATCAGCATATTCGAGAAAGATAGCTTTCTCAATTGTGTTTCTAGATTATCTACTTGACATGTGAAAATGTCAAGGTTGTAAACACCCTCAACTTGAAGTAGTATGTTGGGTTTCCATTCCATACTTATATCGATGTCTTGAACACCAAAGTAGATGGTGAACACCTGTTTATCAGATAGACAATAGTACTAGAAGTTTTTCCCTAAAAAGAGGAAAACATGCTACCAAAAGCATAAACCTTACTCACTCCAAAATGGCCATGTTTATCATATCAGTAAATCCATTTTGTTGAGGATTTCTCACAATAATCTTATGCCTCTTCAATCATTGCTTCTTGTAAAACTCATCGAACTCTTCTAATATAAACTCTAACCTATTGTTAGTTTTGAGTATATTTAATTTGGTCCCCTGATGATTCTCAATATAGGTATATCAGTCATTCAACCTCTAAAATGTCTCAGCCTTGTTCTTCAGAATGTAGATCAAGACTTTTCTTGAGAAATCGTCGATGATAGTCATAAAGTAAGACTCTTCACCATGAGTTTGAGTTCTTAATAGACTCCACATGTCTGCATTAACATACTCAAACGATTTGGTGGACATGTGCTTTCCAACCCTAAAGTGCACCTATAAGACTTTCCGAGTACACACTAATCACAAATTACAACTCATTACCATCAGTAGCTTTTGCTTCTTAAGTTCAACCAAATCCCTTTCGTTAATGTGGCATAATCTCATATGCCATAACTTAGCCTTATCATGCATCGTTTGACTAGTAACAAATGCATAGACCATGAAGATTGAACTGTCTAAGATGTACATACCATTGCACTTCTCCCTTTTAACAATTATGGATGCTCCATTAAATACATTCATCATTCCACGCTTAGTCTTGGTAGAATAACTTAAAGAATTGAACATGTTTATCAACAAAAGGTTTCTTTTGAGCTCTAGAGCATACCTTACTCCTTGCAACAACATATCACAATTGTCAAACATTGTGAGTCTAATTGTCTTCATGATGCAAAACCAAGTTTTCCTCCCTTGATCTTCCTCTAAGAGGTTCCAAATCTCCAAATAAATGGATTAATAGAGGGAGAAAGAAATGATTTAGGTGGGGTGCCACTCTCCTTGGAGAGATAAGCCAAGTGTTTAGGCTTGCCACAAGGGAAGAACCCTTGATAAAAGCCAACTAGAAAGAGGTTCCTCTAGAGGGAGGATCCTCAAGACCTTTTACTCATGAATATGCTCAAGAGAGATAAATTTCATTCAACTTCAAAGGTGAGATTTACAATGAGTGAGGGGTCCTATTTATAGGGAGTGGGAGGTTAGGATTAGTGACCTAATTATGGACCTTCTAACAAGGTCATCCCCTAAGAAGGATTAAGCTAACTAACTAGGAAACAAACCCCATTTCTAGCCTAGAATCAAGGAGGGGTAAGTCCCTATGTTGGCCATGTGTTGTGTGAGAGAAAAAGGGATGCAAAAATGAGCTAGGAGGTGTGGAGATGACTCACACTTCCATATTTGGGTTGCACCTCTTTCTATGCACACTCTACATAATTACTTAGGTACCTACTTGCCTAATTACATGGAAAATAGCCAAAATAAAAGGCCTTTAAAGGGATTAATATGCGCCCTAAATTCCTAAGGAAATATAAAATATTTACAAGGTTAAAATCCTAAGACTATGGCTTTAAGTCTTCATATAAGCTCCTGATGCAAAAAACTTTTGCACTCTCCTTGATCTTCTCCTTGAGGTTCCAAGTACCATGAAATGGATGATGGAGGGAAAATAAAATAGAGGTGGGGCGCCACTCTCAAAGAGAGATAAGTCAAAGTGTTTAGGTTTGCCACAAGGGAAGGAACCCTTGATAAAAACCAACTAGAAAGAGGTTCCTTAAGAGAGAGGATCCTTAAAACCTTTTACTAAGAATGTGCTCACAAAGAGACTATTTCCATTTAACATCAAAGGTGAAATTTACAATGAGGGGGAATGAGTATATATAGTCCCAAGGGAGAGCTTGTGCACTTTTTTCTAGGCAATATGGGACTTAAGTGAGACACCTAAGTTCACCATCATGGGTGCAATTAGCATCTCCTAAATTGAATGGGCTAGCCCAAAATCATGTCTTGACTTATGCATCCATTATAAGCTTATTCATCCTTTTTAACTAAAGACACATATACCTTCTAAACTAAAAAGAATATGGCCGAATATACATGGCCTTAAAGGAATTAAAAATATGCTCCTATTTAGCTAATTAAAATAAAATATTTACAAGCTAAAAATGAAGACTATGACTTCCAATCTTCAATGAGCTTTCATCCATGCCATGTCTTCCTTGAATCCTCCTAGCCATGATGCATGCTAGGTGGGATTGCATCATCTCCTCCCCCTTGGAGAGGATTTGACCTCAAATCCTGAGGCATTTCTTCCTCTTGTTCAAAGTCTCCATTTTCTTTCCCCTCTATCATCCATGCCATGCCTTCCTTGAATCCTACTAGCCATGATACATGCTAGGTGGGATTGCATCATCTACTCCCCCTTGGAGAGGATTTGACCTGAAATCCTGAGGCCTTTCTTCCTCTTGTTCAAAGTCTGCAAGAAAATAAGGAAAGTAGTAAGTATATGCAGACAAGTGATTTTGGGGGGAGTGAGAGGTTTATAAGGAGGCCTCTTAGGAATAGGGTAATGGATTTTGGCACTAAGGTGTGAAAAGATTTTAG
Source organism: Psophocarpus tetragonolobus (assembly GCA_037954015.1). Lineage (NCBI taxonomy): Eukaryota > Viridiplantae > Streptophyta > Magnoliopsida > Fabales > Fabaceae > Psophocarpus > Psophocarpus tetragonolobus. The sequence continues at coordinate 103,227,079 of CM075688.1, forward strand.
TGTGCATGTGCCTTCACACAGCAGCTCCCTATCCTCCTCCTATTGCACTAGATACCAGCCTCAAAGGTTTTGAAATAGTAGGCAAGACTAGTCTAAGTGGAATGGAGCACTCATCAAGTTGGAGTTGAGGGTGTGGATCAAGGTGCTCAAAAGATATAGGCACATCCTCAAATTCAACTTGTTCCTTTAGTAAGAGTTGGCAGGAAAATTTTTCTATGTAGAGAACCTTTTTTGAAGGAAAAGGCGGATCTTCCTTAGACTCGGTCTTCCTACCAACAACCTTATTTTAATTTTTATCCCTCTCTCTCTTAAGCTTCATGATCCTTCTATCCTTCATAACCTCGGTAGGGGTAAGAGGAAGTAAGGTAATATTTTGCCCTTTATGAGAGAGAGTGATTTTATTAGTGATGCCATTGTGCAAAGTTTCCTTATCATGTTACCGTGACCTTCCCAACAACATGTGACTAGCTTCCATAGGGACTACATCACATAACACTTTGTCGCGATACTTCTCTATAGAGAAGCTAATCTCCACTTTCTCTCTTACTACTACACCATCTTCATAATTAAGTCCATGCAAAGAATAAGGTGAAGGATGAGGAGTAGTAGCAAGTGATAGCTTTTCCACTACCCTCGTGCTACAACAATTACAACATGATCCACCATCCATAATGAGAGAACAAGTTTTGCCCAAAATTTTGCATCTTGTTTGAAAAATATTCTCTCTTTGTGTTTGGGTTTCCTTACAAGGATGACTTCCAAGAAGTTGTTTCACTTTGAAGAGATCATCACATGAATGAGTACCCTTTTCCCCCTTAAAGTCCTTTTTCTTTTGGGGCAAAACAAAGCAATATGCCCTTTTTCTAAACACTTAAAACATTTAGGACTTCGAGAACGAGTGCTCGAACTAGTGGTAGGGGTGTCACTCATACTCAAGGGTTTTCTCTCAATATGATTTCTTTTGGATGACTCTCTTTTGGGTTTAATTATAGAAGGGTTTGTCTTTTTCTTAGGATGCCTCTTAGGGTTTTCCTTCTTACTAGAAGAAGCATGAATGTCATGGGTTATTCTAGGCTCTTCTAAGTCTCTGTAACGTGTGTAAATGTTACCACAAGAGCTCTTATAGGCGTCTCTCTCTTTTTATATCTTCTTTTCTTCCTTTCTTTCTAACTCCTTTTGTTCTTTTTCTCTCTTTTCCAATTCTTTCTTCTATTTTTCTCTCTTTTCTCTTCTCTCTTTTCTCTCTAACTCTTTTTTTTTTGTTTTCTTTTTTTTCTCTTTCTTTCTCTCTTTTCTCTTTTTCTCTTATCTCTTCTCTTTCTTTTTCTCTTGATTCTCTTTCTCTCTTTTCATTTTCCCTACTTTCTTGTCTCTATTATTCTCTTTCTTCTCTTTCTCTTTGGTCTCTCTCTTTTCTTTCTCTTTTCTCTTGCTTTTTTCTCTCTTGTCTTATTCGTTCCCTCTCTTCTCTTTGTCTCTTTTTTTCTATTCTTTCTTTTCTTTCTTGTCTCTCCTTTTCTTTTTGTTCTTTCTCTTTTCTCTCCTCTCTATCTAGTTCCTCTTGTTCTCTTTTCCTCCTATCTTTTTGTTTTCTCTCATTTTTCCAAAATTTCCTACGTTGTTTTTCTACTATTTCCCAATCAATAGAGTATGGATATGTGGGCAAGGTTGGTTTATCACTCTTCTCATACTTTTCTTTTATTCTATTCTCACATTCTTCTCCTTTATTTTCCCTAGTTTTATTACTACTCCTAACACTCCTAGATGTGTGTGAAAACATGTCAAAGTGTAAGACCTAGGGAACTAATATGCAAAACACTCCTCTCTTTTTTGTTTTCTCCTAAAGTGTTAAGAGTCTTTGGAACTCTAACACTTGCTAAAACGTTGAAAGCAAATAAAGAAATTTAAAGCAAAGCTAAATGATTCTAACATGCTCCTAAGTATGAATAAGGGGTATCAATTCCTTATCCACACTAAAACGAGAAACTAAGGTTTATTACACACAAAAGAAGTGACCCTTATGGGCATCCAACACCTCTAATTAAAATGTCCTTTAAAAATACACCTAAATTAAACAAAGAAAATTAAAAGTGGTTAAATGTAGCTCCTTTCTTCAAGTGCTCCTCACCAGTGTATCACTCTAGTCTTGACCTCCTTTTCAAGTCTCCTCTTCCTTGGTTTTAAATCAACACTTCCTAAGGATGCTACCCTTGTGAAAATTTCAAAAATTTGGCTACCTACCAAGAGAAAACAAGCGCCCAAGCAAGAGACCAAGGGAAGTAGAATTTGAAAGCAAAAAGCAATAAAAAGCACTTAACAAGAATAGGAACACATCCAGGTGAAAAGAATTTATTTGAAAAACACAAAGAAAGCCAATAAGGACAAGCAAGAAATAAAAGGTGTAGAAAGAAAGTTGGCATACAAAAGAAATTCCTAGAATGGGCCTAAAATAGAATTGGACTTAAAACAAAAAAGACACAATTGTAAAGCAAGGTGGTTGAATCATATGCAAATAAATTCAAGAAAATTTCAATAAAATTTAACACTTCTTTGAATTGTTTAATAATTTTGAGGTGCACTAAATTTTTTTTGGTACTCTTTTTACTTGTTTTTAGCACTTTCTACTAACTCTTTTTTTGACTTATTTTACTCTTTTGATTTCTTTTCTTCTTCTTTTTTTTTGAAACAATTTTGCTACACCTCTTAACACATTTTGTAGCAAATATAGTAAGGAGTCTAAGAATTATAAATGCTTGAACAAGAATAATAAATTAGCCACAAAAATTTGATGTAAAAGTGCAAACCAAATAACACAAAACAACTTACAATGAGCTAGTAATTATAGGTGATTATAACATGACACCAAGTGAGAGTTTTTTTGGGTTTAGGTAAGCTTGATTGCTCAAGTTTTCAGCCCAAATATGTGCCCCAAAATGCTCAACCAGCCAGCACAAAGAAAATCACCACAATAAACTAGCACAAAAATAAGCTACTCACACAAAATGAAGAAATGGACTCTAAGAAAGAATTGAGCAATTTATTTTTTTTTTAATTTTTTAAACATGCTATGATCTAAAGCATGTGGGACTCTAGGAATAGACACAAGAGCATATGCTCAATTCCAAGAGAGAAACACATTTTTTTATGGTAAAAATAAAAAGGCAAAACTATGTAGAATTAAGAGACAATAAAAGGGCTACAACATGACCAACTAAGACACAACTTGGAAGATTAAAAACTGAAATTAAATAACTCAAAATAACCAGAAATATATGCCCAAAATAGAGAACAAGGGGCTGGAATAATAGAAAAATAGGTGCAGAAAAATAGAATTAAAAACTCAAATAAGAAGAACAACGTGCATCCAAAGATCAAGACCACAATGTGTGGCTTCCTTCACAAATTTTGTGAAGTCATTATAATGACCTTCTCAGGATTTGCAAATGAACAAAAAAGAAATAAAAGGTTGGATAGAAAATTAAAGAAACAATCCTAAAGGAAACATATAAAGATTCAATGAAAAAGAACAAGATAAATTGAATCTAGAAAGCAATAAAAAGTAGGAAATAAATTGCATAAAATGAAAACTACAAAAACTTTTGCAAAATAAAATGATGCAAAAAAGCAAAGGAATTAAATGACAAGAATCAAAGGCTGAAAAAAATAAAGAAAATAGCAAGAACACTAAGAAGAAAAACTGGAAAAAATTAAAGAAAATTAAGACTTGAAAGAACCTCATGGAGTTGGCTCTGATACCAAATGATGCAAAAAACTTTTGCACTCCCCTTGATCCTCTCTCTTAAGGAACCTCTTCCTAGTTGGTTTTTATCAAGGGTTCCTTCCCTTGTGGCAAACCTAAACACTATGGTTTATCTCTCTTTGAGAGTGGCGCCCCACCTCCATTTTCTTTCCGCTCCATCATCCAACCTCAAGGAAAAGATCAAGAGGAGTGCAAAAGTTTTTTGCATCAGCTCTCATCCAAGCCAAGTCTCTCTCATAAATATCCTAGTCATGATGCTAGGTGGGATTGCATCACTTTATGTCTTGCACCTTACATACTTATTGTTCCTAATGAGGATTGTTTCACCCTCCTTCAGCTTTAAAGATTCAAGGAAGTCCCTCATTGGATACATATGGTACGTACACTCTGAGTCCATAACCTAACTTTTTTCTTAGTCATTAGACAATGCCACCAAAACCCAATAGACTTGTAAAGAACGTTTACAAATTATTATGAATTTTAAGAGACTTTCCCTTCATTCTCAAGATAATTTTTCAGGATATATACGACCTAGCTTTTGACACTTGAAGAACCTCATTTGTTTTTTCATCTAGACTTACCCTTTTGATTGGGTTTAGACTTCTTCGTCTTTCCCTCCTTCTTACCCTTCCTCTTTGTCATAGATCGACCTTCCAAATCTTTTGTCTTCAAATCTTGGAGTTTCTAAAACTTCTTTCTTAGTCTAGATAGAGGTCTAAACCTCATCTAGTGTGATCTTGTATTCCTTCTTATATAGTAAAACATCTTTAAAGTCTCAAAGGATTTTGGTAAATAATTGAGGAGTAGCAATGCTTTATCCCTATCTTCGAGTTTAATGTCAATATTCTCTAGGTCATACAAAATCTTGTTAAAATTTACAAGTTATTCTTCCATCATTCTTGACTCTATCATTCTAAATGAATACATTTGTTGCTTCAAACAGAGTTTACGACCAAAAACTTTATCATATACAAAGCCTTTCAAACTTGACCCACATCCCACCAATAATTCTCTCCCTGACAACTTGCCTCAACGCCTTATCCCTAAGGCACAAATGAAGGTGCTTCCAGCTCTATTGATGAGCAAATTTCTACTATACTTCTGACAAGTGTATTAGTTGTATGTAGTATCTAATAAATATCAGGTCAATCCCATAGGGACTAGGATGATACCTTAGGAACCTCAATATTAATTGGTTTTAATAAATAAAGAAATGATTTTGTTACTATCTGCTAATTAACAAGAAGTAAATAACGCATAAACAAGTAAATTAAAAGGTTACTTATGAGAGAAGCTTGATTAGGTTTTGATTTCACTATATCATTCCTCTAATGCATACATGAACTACCAATCATCATTTATCACTCACATTTTCATCACCTATAAAAATACCCTTAACCTCAATCTCTTGCAAGTAAAGGACTAACTTATTTGAGATTATATTATCGATCTCACGCATAATCCAAAGTCGAATAACTCACATTAAGAAAAGGAGCTCAAGATAGCCAATAAGTTTTACTCTCTCAAGTAATAAATCCCATTGGGAGCTCTTCTCATTTTACAAGTCAAACCTCTCTCAAGCTCATTCAACAAGTAAAATCCACAAAATATATTCTTTTAATTCCTTTTCATTTAAGAATTTAAGCTTATAAGACTTCCTAATTTTTTATAATGGTAAGTAAAAGAAAACTAAGAGGCTCTTCGGGATGGTTGTTAGTTGTAAGTTTTTGGTTTTAAATATGTTTTTAAAACCAAAACGTGCTCGAGTAAATCATGGTTGTTTTGGTTTTTATATATGTTTTGAAAACAAATCCTATAGTGTCTGAAAACATGAGAACGTGGTTTTTATATTTTGGTTTTACGTTTTTTTTTTTCCTTCTTTCACTCTCGATAGGGCTCCACGCTTCTTCCTTGTTCAGTGCCGACAATCGCCTCTCCCTCATTTAGCGCACCAATAACTGCCTCTCCTTCGTTCAGCGCCGACGGCTACCTCTCCCTCATTCAACGCCGAGGACCGCCTCTCCGTCGTTCAGCACTGACGACCACCTCTCCCACATTCAGCACCAACCATCGCTTTTCCCTTGTTTCTTTTTTCCGTCTTTCACTCTCAACTCTCGATAGGGCTTGACTGCTCCGCTTCTCCCTCGTTCACCTTTGTTCAGCGCCAACCACCGTGAATCACCATTGTTTCAGAACCACCGTGAGTCACCATTGTTTCAGAATCACCACCACGAGTCACCACTGAAAAAAGATATCCAATTCAAAACTGACAACTCAAAACAAAAACTGATTTTAGTTTTTAAAATTTTCAAAACCGGAAACAGAAAACCACCCCGAACAGACCTTAAATAATAAAAAATTGTAAAATTCACATGAGTAATTCAGCTATATAAAACATAAAATTCATTTGTGTATTTAAAATAATAAAAGAAAACTAAAATAATAATTAATCGTTCAATCATGTGAAACATAAGATATATTCATGAATCATCAGAGATAAAACCACTTTGAATGTCAATATATATAGTCAAATAGAACTGAATGTTAATCGTACGAGGTCAATAACTATGCTAATTTAATGGAAACTATGGTTTGGCCTACTTGGGACATTTAACTTTTATTTAGTAATGAGTTGATGTTTTGTATTTGAACCCCGATTTTGCTTCTGTGCCACATTTTGGATTTTCTATTAGTATTATTATATATTTATGCGTGAATTATTATATTACAATTATGCCATAATTATTTAGTTTGGCCGAATGATTTTACATGTAATTATCCTGTTTACTGGAACCAAAAAAATGTGTTTCTTTAACTAAAATAAAACCTTAAATGAATAATTTTCCCATTTTCTGTTAGTTTCATGTTTCATGTGATGTCAACGGGACTGACAAACTTATTCACAAAATATAGTTGAGACTTGATCTACTCAACCTTGGATAAATTTTAAAGGGAAAAATAAAGCACTTCTCTTTTAAAGCAAAAACAAGACCCAAGGTTGAACTAACATTATATATTCTGAAGAATTTCATCTTGAACCCCATTCCAATTTCCAGAATGAAAATGCACCTGGAATGGAGGTGCAGGGAAAATTTCTGGAGGTGTAGAAGAAACTGTCCAGGATACAATTCAGGAGAATGAACTTCGAGGAGTTGCCGAAGGAGTAGGTGACCTTGGATTCAAAGTACGACTCCAACTAGGCTATATTTTCTAAAAAAATGACTCTTGTAACTGTTCCAAATGATCCTTCACAGCAGCAAGCTTCAATATCCCGATAAGATAATGCCTTTCTTCCAGTTCCTTCTCCAAATCTTGAACATGATCAGTCTTCACAGTTGCAGCAGCAAGTTTCTACATTTATGAAGACACTCAGGTTCAACTGATCAATTTCATCCATATGTTTGCCAATCTCTTAATCACCAGCCAGCCCAAACATAAAGATAAATCCTTTGTTCGCAGTGAGCATCCTTTGTTGTGATAGTATCAAAACCTAAGCCACATAATAGGAAAAGACAAACCAAAATCAAATATTAGATTAATATAATAACACCCTTACGCAAAGCAAAGGCTAAAAGAAAAATAAAGATTACAACCTATCATGGACACTTACCAGTAGCCTATTAGCTAGTTTTTCCAACATATGTACCATTCAATTCTCCTTTTAAGGAATTCAAAATCTGCTTGCAGACTATCTTATTGGCTGTGTCCTTAAGAGCTGGACCGAGATACTCATACTGGTGAGTGATCCCATCAGCTTCTACCTCCATTCGGTAATTAGTCACACCATCCTTGTGGGACACAACCTTTTTTATAACATAACTTCTTTTTTGGCATAGTTCATTCAACTCTCGGACCGGATGGAGCTTCAATGTTTCTGGAGTGACAAGGGGTTCCAAAAGTGGCCTTATGCTTTGCCACACAACCTCCTTATTGTATCCTGAATCAACAAGAATCGCTCCAGCCAGAGACTCTATAATGTCTCCAAGTACCTACCAAACAATAAGAATAATCTCATGCGTTTCAGTCATTAAAATATTATAGCTAATCATCTAAGTCACAGAATAGAAATGCACTGCAAAGTCAGTGAAACATACTAATATTACATCTTTAAGTTATGCCGAAAAACTAAAACCCTAAAGAAGGAAAAAGTAAGCACATGGTTGAACATGAGTCATGACAGACAAATAATGTTTGCAAAGTCGTTAAACATTGAAACACAAGATTTTGATCAAATATACCAATAATGATTAAATTCATTAGTATAGTAACTAAATGCCCAACATCCCATACGTTTTGACAGCAAGGAAATGGGTCATGACTTGGAGTATTACAGTTAGGGAACCAAGTTATCCTTCATAGAGAAATCAGAACAATGCTGCCCTTAAGTCCGATGAATTTTCATTAACAACTTACGAATGGGAAAATTAAGTTTGATGCATTAAGTTTCCCATTTATCCAACTTTCTCCCCCAATCCCTCTCCAACCATGATTGGTTATTCAAAAATCATAACAGATTTTGTAGAAAAATTCATACCAAATAGTATTGCTTAAAAACCAAAAATAAACCTGTAATAAAGGTTATTTCCTCCCATTACATCACGAGTAACGACTGCTATGTCTAGAGGTTTATCCACCACATAATGAGATATTTATTTAGTTCAACATTCTCAAGGATCCTCTGAAGTAGACTAGTCTATAAAGTGCAAGAGTAAAAGCATATATCCACTTTGGAATTTATGAAATAGATATACCCTTAGTTCTACACTTTAAGTTCACTTTGAGGAGCTTTTTCATCCACTCAAACACCACTGACGGTAATAATATTTGCTAGCATTATAGCTCAATATTTAGACAATAATAACCAAGTGGACTATCCAAGATAACATTAGCTTAATATAACAAATTAACAACTAACCTTAGGGAGAGATGTCTCTGAATCATATCCGAAAGTTGATGATGAAGACAACTGATTAAAATTGTTAAGTGTAACAGCAATATGCATATGCAGTTCTTGTGAGGCATGGAGTACATGTTTGTGCAACCCCTGCTTAATGGCAGACCATGCATAACAATCATTATTCACAGAAGCAGACCTCATGTCAGTTAACTGACCAGGTGACATGCCAGGATATTTATTATACAAATGCCAAGTAATCAGATAATCCAGTACTGAATCTCCGAGAAATTCTAGTCGCTGCAGGGAAAGGAGTATATCATTCTCTAATTAAGATAAAAGAATCAAAAGTAACAAAATTACAAGAATGTGAAGAAAACATGAGTAACCATGAAGAGTGCGTACAACTCTATTTATTAGGTATTTGGGTCCCACCAAGACTTAAAAAAGATAGGCTGGTTACTATTGAGTTGGTGAAAGTTCATTCATACATAATAATACATCCATCATAAATACATGCTAATATTAGTGTCTTGTTTCCATGTAATGAATAATAACCACAGTAAATACCTGATAACATCTAGGTACTTCAGGTAGCATGTACGAACCATGGGTCACAGCTTCCACCAAGAGAGAACGGTCATTGAATGAGTAATTTAATTTCGATTCTAGAAATCTGACATTTACCAGATTCTCCGGTTGAATATCAAAGTGCCTCTCATAAGGTATTTTATTAAAACTCACTTTGATTCCAATCCAGTTCATAAACAATAATGCAGCTTCTTCACCACCAGAGCTGAGGAAGGCACCAATTAATGCCTCAACAACATCAGCAATTATTTTCCGTTTTAATTTTCTTTCTCCACTAACATAAATTTTTTTCCCATTGGTAACCAACTCTTTAAATTTAAAAATTCCAGAATTATCACCGGGAATAATCCAGGCATTAGGTTCAAAAGCCTCATTTCGTATAAAGCCCTGCAAATCAAAAGAATGCAGAATTCAAAATTCTGAAGTTTCAAGATGATAATGCAATCCTCATGGTGATAATGCAGAATTCTAAAACCACAGCAATTTGTCTGAAAATGAATAAAAAATAACTAAGTAATACAATCGACTCCTTATGGCACAAACATTACAAAATTGGAGAGCACATTACTTGAGCTAAATATTATAAACTTTTCAATTTGATCTTTGATAGGAACCCAAGAAACAATTCTGAAAATCGAGTTTTACTCATTTATGAGGACCTCATAGATAATTTACAGGGAATAAGACTCACACCAGCCCAGATTCTAGCTCTGTATAGACCAAACAAATTTCTGCTCACTATCCATATCCATAGTATCCTCTTCCCTACAAAACCACAGCATTTCATATTTCAGCAACTGCTTGGAGTTCAGCATACTCGTGTGCCTGCACCACTAGTGAGCAGTTCACTTCACTCCTTTTACAAGACTATCCAAGTCTTGCGCTAACATGGATTGTAATCCAAAAATCCTGATTAGCCTTGGCTTCCCCTCAATATTGGAGCTTACAATTCTATCAGATCTTCACTGCTCAAAGAGCAAATAAAATATGAAACTGAAGAAATGGATGAGAATTAAAGAAATGTTAACTTACATAATTTTGAAGGTCTGCACCTTCAAATGCCCAAAGCCCCCAACCCTCTAACAGATTATGAGATGACCACTCTCTTCCCTTCCCTCTTATTTATAGGCAACATGCTTTATTTCTCTAATCATCCTAGCCCCTAACTAACTAGCTGCAGGGGTTGCCTATCAATAACTTGTACAATATGATAATCACCCAAACAATTGCAACAGTCAAGAAACTTCAAAATAAACAGCATTAGCTAAAATAAAATATTGAACCATTCATTACCTTTTATCATTATGTAATAAATCAAACTCTTCTTTACAATGATAAAGAAGAATAGTACAGATTAAGACATCAGCCATACATTTAGATTTTAAAGAAATACAACTTCTAAAGCATAATAAAGGTAGAAAAAACATAAAATCTTAAATGTAAATAAGAAAAATACTGAAAGATAGTATTCATAACAGATGCAGAGCATAAAAAATGGAACCAAAGCATGAGAGAAAGAGAGAGTACCGCAAGTCCAGAACTGCACCCCAGCTTACAGAGGGAAGCATTAGATATGATCTTTTCCCTCTTTAAAGTAAGGAGACCTTCATGGTGATTTTGATAGGCTTTAAACAGCTCTTGACTGGCAGCATATTTTAAAAAAGAATCACCAAGTGTCTCCAAAGACTCGTAATGAAAGGCCTCTTTGCACCTTTTCGTTGTGATTGCTTCCAACACCTATGATGCAACAATTAGAACAAATCTTTAAAATATTTGACAACTGGACAATAATAATAAAAACGGAATCCAACCATTCAGGGAACACCAAAACATGGAAATATAAACTTTTCCAGATTGTAATGATGAGCAGTTGAAACACACCTTGATTGTTTGAATTTCATCATGTGCACAATGATCCAAATGCATCTTTTTTAAGTTGAAAGCTCCAAGCAATGATTCAATCCGATGCATGATTGATGGAATAAATGAGAAGGAATAGATGATACTATCGGTTATAGGTGACATGACTACAGAACACAGTTCCGGAGGTAATTCAACAAAGGCATTGCTTGCTTCTAAAATTGAAAACACAGAGTCCGGATTCAGATCAAATCACAAAGTAGTGATTGCATAGCCACAAGTTTTGGGATACACAATACAAGCATAATTAGAAAATGAAAAAATTTAGAAATAATGACATTGATAAATAAATGTTCGTTAATAGAAGCAGCTACTGCTGATAAAAATCATATACATATTAAGATTATGACATTAGCACTCAGGAACAAGCAAGCAAATATTCATGGTATCAACCTCCTAGGTGACCACTATTAACAGTATTTATTAAAAGAAAGCATTCCGTGCATTTATGGACAACCCTTGGTCCAATCTCTCCAAGAAGTCTACAACAAAGAAAAATATCTTAACAAGCAGAGACTAAGGAACAGAATAAAATAAACAAATAAAAAAATCCAAGGTCAAACCTCTTTCCTTCCCTTGTTTGAGTCCGTGACAGTAATTTTTAACTTGAAACTTGTGTCTTGCTTTAAGTAATTGTTGATGTTCAAATTGCAATTGAATGTCATGTCTAAAAATTGGGAACAAAAAAACAAAGGAATGAACACACTGTAGTGGGTAAATAACTTGAGAACAAACACCAATCACATAATTTCTTACTTTTGTTTATAATACTTCTTGTACGTGGTAATTACACCACTCCTTAGTTCCATAGGTGAGTTTCCATCCAACTCAATTATACCAGTGGTGATATAGAAATAACTCTCACCATTCTTATTGTGGCAAGTACAAACCAATGCATTCTGTAGTTTACAAGTGCAAACCAAACCACCTTTTGTCCTTATGTGGGGTTGATGATACTTACAATGAATACTAGATGGATTAACAGAATTAACAGTCAACCAATCAACAGATGACTTTTGCCCTTTACCAGTAGCAGGGAGCAGAAGATAATCAATTTCAAGATCATCTTTCAAATAACATTCTTCTAATCCAGTATTCAACTTACTCATATCATTATATATGAGAATTCTAAGCATAGTAACTTGGAATTTTTTACACAAAAGAACCTGGAAAAACAAAAATAAAAAATAAATGCACTGACTTTTCTTAACATGTAAATAAATATGCTAGATACAATTAAAGGACAACTAGACAGCATACCTGATCTGGCAAAAGATTAATGGTTCCTTTGTATCTCAAGTTTACAGACAAGCTACCTCTATCAAAATCCATATCAAATTGCATGCATCCAATTTTTGGATCAAGCTCAATTCGTACGGCAAGAAAAATATCTTGAACAGATGTGTCATAGCTAAAATTTTGCTGGAACTCCATCAAATAACAATGGTACATTGTGCAACTATTATTTGATCCACAATTTACCAATCCAAATGGGACATAAGTTGGTTGGTTTTCATCATATGGTTCATTTCCTGAAAGAATTTATTTGATGTGGAAGCCATTCAAAGAATTATAAGGACAAATAAGTTTTATGTTCAAGAAACAATATTTAGAAAGGGTAATAATAGAAGGAGAAAGAAAAGAAGGCATGTAAGTTACCAAATTCCTCCACCTCTGCTTCTTCAATGACAATGTCAGGAACAAGATTATCTGTCAGAGCTCCAATCTTATGAAGTTGTTTGCATGCTTCAAGGCATGCAATATTCTTTAAGAGTTTTTTGTCACCTTCTACACAAATAGGCTGAAGGGGGCAGCTCTTGGGAAGATACAATGTTCTAGTATCTTTGTCCCACCTTGGAGTTGGTTTAAAGTACCTGAGAGTTTAATCTAGAAAGGATAAATGCTGAATAACACAATAAAAACAAAACAAAAGAACCATAATGATGCCAAAGAATGCATATATTAGGTTCATTAAAATTGAAGGAAGAAAAAACATTTAATATTGGCAGCAGTGAACCAACTAACCCATCTGAAGGGAGTCGTGAGCAATACAAGTGTATCAAACTAATGCTAGAACTAAGATTTGCAAAGGCTTCTGTGCTTGGAACACGATAAGTTTCCTCATCAAATTGATTGCCTTCAAAATGATCGCATGAAAGGGAAGATTGACGCAATGACTCCTTCCTCATAATATACCCACTGGCAAGGTATTTCTCTAGTCGAGAACATGTGACTGAATCCCCACTGTAGTTTCAGAATAAAAACATGTATGAAGAAAATTTACTCTAACTAGTATAGTGTATAGGTTTAACGCTATAATTTTGTCTTGCAAGTTGATAATTAGAACTTGTCTAAGAGCTAGCGTACTAATGATACGGAAGAACTGTAAAAAAGAACTACCTCTTGACCATTAATATGTAATCTGAATTTTGCATTCTGGCACGTCCTCGGGACTGTATGAAACTGCATACTGTGGGACATGGATCAAATCTAATAACTAAATTGCAACTTTGAACATCTAAACCCTCTTCAAGAATTGATGTTGCAACAATGATGTTGACCTGCATATTACATTTTTTTCCGTGATAACACAGCATTTGGTTATTACAAAACAGTGGATTGTTTAAAAGAACTACATACCAATCCCATTCGAAATTCTTCCACAATTTCATTTTGTTTTCTCCTTGACTGATTTTGCAATCCAGAATTGTGTCCTGCAATGAATTTAGTCTTCCAGCTATTGTATTTCGGAAGCAATGTATTCAGTAGATCCTGAAGGACAATGGCTGTAATGACCCTTTGCACAAATATTATGCATCTCATGTCAGTCAAACCCCTGTAATTGTGTAACATAAATAGTAGGTCCATCAGATAGACTTAATAATTATCATCATAATGGCATAAAAAAGATCACTAAATACAATCAACCAACAACAATAGGTTTATCCCATTAAAATTACATACAACCAAAACAGTAATAACGAGTCTGGAAAAGATTAATAAAAACTGGAGTTTAACTATAAAATATCAGGTATTCATGATCTTTTTCAATAAAGCAAATACTAGGTGGGGTGTTCAACACTCATCCCAACCTGAAGCTAACACTGACAGGCTTATATTCTAAACTAGACCCAGTGTTTTTACATGTTAAGATTCAAGTTACCCAAACTATACCGGATTGTCGCACATGTTAAGATTCAGGATCTTTTTTAATAAACCAAATACTAGGTGGGGTGCTCAACACTCATCCCAACCTGAAGCTAACAGTGACAGGCTTATATTCTAAAACATAGACCCAGTGTTTTAACATGTTAAGATTCAAGTGTCCAAACTATACCCCAAACTCATTATCATTTTAACAAATAGTGGTAAATAATAAAATTTTTACCGACTTAATACATTTTTATAATACACAAATATCATTTGTTTTCCAAAGTATTGTAAAACATCCATTGGTTCTATACCTTTAAAATTGTATGCCATAGCATAAAATGTTCTAATCTGTTCATTTTGTCAAGATATCAAGCTTACCTAGTAGTAGCCCAATCATTAGTCGGGACATGATTAGCCTGAATTATGAAATATTGTGACAGGTTAAGATTAGGCTAATCCATCCAATGAACAACCTTATCTAGAGATCAAGAATAAAGCAGAAAGATGAGACTTCACATTAAATGAATATGCATAGAACTAACCATACAGACTTACTCATCCAATAAGAAATTTAAACAGGTCTAAACAGACAAGGAAAGTCTACAGGACAGAACATCCATAATAATACAGATTTGAAATATTTAGAAAGAAACTTATCCTTGATGATAACCTGTACTCAAGTAGAGAGTCAATAAGACAGAAAACTTTTGATGTTAACAGCCCCATCTCCACATCCAATTTAATATTCTCACCAATAGACCACTGAGGAGCTGAGTAAGAAAACATTTTGTAAAAATTAATTAATGTCAGGAATGCAAGAAAAAGATTTATATTTAATAACTCACTGCTTCTCTCAATGGTTGTAGAATCATTACCACATGGTAAGTTAGTTTTCAGCATGTTCACAACAGCCAAAACAAAGTTTTTAACAACTCTATCTCCAGAATGGCCCCATGAAAATGATTCATATTCATTAGAAGATAAAGATTCTGCAGCCTGTCACAGAATCAAACGATTGTTGTCAATTACTTACGAAACTGTGAAAAAAGGCAAGAGATACAAAGTATCTGCGGAAGGGCAAGAACCTTCAAAGTCAACCAAACACCAAGCTCATCCAGGCAAAACATTAAACCAGAAAAAATCTTTGCTA
This sequence comes from Psophocarpus tetragonolobus, assembly GCA_037954015.1. NCBI lineage: Eukaryota > Viridiplantae > Streptophyta > Magnoliopsida > Fabales > Fabaceae > Psophocarpus > Psophocarpus tetragonolobus. Next base: position 103,242,547 of record CM075688.1, read on the forward strand.
TTCTTCTTACTGCGGAGTCAGCAGCTGATTTTGTGAAATCTGAACTTCCTAGAGTGAGTTCATGCTGAGAAACGAAATATCTTGTTAATAACTTAACGGAATAATAAACTATGACGTAAAAAAAATACAGAACATATGAAGTAGCACTTAATATAAATAAATATAAATAAAAGTGTGATTTTGACAGATACAGAAAGATGACAAGATAGGCAATTTGGAGTTGATTCAAAACACAACATGACAATCAATAGAACAAATGACTAAGAGACATACTCATTGCCACTTTTGACATGGGTAATTTTTTTTTCTTTAATTGTTTAGCATATATCAAGAATTGATATCCCTAAATGTACATACCTGCTCTTTTAACACCTTGAGTTTAAATGCCAATTCTTCAAATAATACAAATTGAACTCCATTGTCCCTATAAAACTTGAATTTTGGGGTTGATGTTGATATGAACTTTGTGAGGACAGCTTCACTTATACATGTATACACCTTCATTTCAAAATAATTGTCAAAGAAATAATACATAGCAAGACCAAATGGTTTGCACATCAAAACAAACAAGTATTAATCACATGAGAATAAATTATTCCAATCACATTGTCTCATATCTTCAAATAAATAAAAAAATAACTTTCTCGCACAGGTATAGTTTCCAATACCTCTAGGCATGTTAACATTAAGAATCTTGGACAGCCATAACTGCTTCCTAAAATCTAAGAAAATAACCAATAGAAAGAACTAGAAAGTGTCAAAGCAGATAGGAAAATGCTCAGTTCTTAAGTTAACATAAGTTCAATCCTTTTAGACCTAACATATCCTTAAGTTAACTTAAGTTTGTTCCTTTTTTAGCACACAAGTCTAATAAAAAGTTTCTCCTTCTACATCCTTAACTAATGCACTAAGTTAACACAAGTTTAATCCTTCTATTTAATTAGGGAGTTAGCAAGACCCAAAAAGATAACCCATATGTTAACATAAATTTAATCCTTCTCTGTAACGTATCTACATATGGTTAGCTTTAATTACCAAAATATTTATACAATTATAGCACGAAGATAACAGATACTGCTCAAACAACATAATTTCCAATAAAAAGAAGAAGGAAAGAAAATAAAAAGGCAACCTTTGAATGCATTAGAGTCATAAGTTTCAGAATATTCTCTGACCAGGATGATTCACAATTTCCAACTGGACTCAAAAAAAAAAAAAAAAAGAATAAGGGAATTAAACATTAGAGAAAGAAAAAAAGCTAACAAAGCAAGGAAATATAAACATGGCTTGTATACCTTTTGACTTAATTGGAGATGCAGTCATCCCAAAAATTCGAGGGAGGTCAGAGATACCAGAATTTAACTGGTGATGATAAAACTCCTGCACGAAATTAAATCATACAAAGGTAAGAAACTATCTCCACAACACAAACTACAACCTAATGATGCAGCAGATGCATAACAAGGAAACAGCATCCTACATACATGATATAATTAGAAAAAGCACAAAACTACTGAAAGAACTCACCGATTCAAATTATAACCACATGTCATACAGTAAGGTCAATGGTACAACAAATTTTCAGAAGCCATGCATCAGTGGATAACACCAACTTATTACATCAATGGAATTCATGTTCAATATCAAGGACATTTTCATAATATCTTTATTTAAATGCATTCAGAGTCCAGATCAATTATTAAACCATACATTTACTGCAATTTATATGACAATGTACTGTAACTATCGGGATATTTATATAATAGTCATAAGCCACTTTCATAGAATCAACCAAACACCTGCATAAGTGCTTGTGTTAATGTCAAGAGAAACCCATGTTATGTAAAAACTCTTTCAAATGCCCTGCTTGCAAGTCTACGAAATGAAAGAACAGAATGCCTTTTTTCATAGAGTTTCTAGAGATGAGTGCACACTTCATATAAATGTGACAAAGTTCTTATAAGAGGAGTTTATAAATCTAATAGCTGAACAACACTAGTTGGTCTTTTTGATATGCATATCATAGAAGAAGGAAAATATTTTAATGTTGCCAATCAACCACAGTTCACACATCATCCCACCCAGTCTGTACACTAGCCTGGGGGCAGAGGGCATACAACATATTAATGGAATCTTAAGGAAAATGACTTAGAAAGGTTAAAGGTATACAACATATTAATGGAGAAGCCACACACAAATATATTATCAAAATAATAATTAGTAAGACATTCAAAGACATAGACAAATTACTAGTACTAGTGAATCATAGAGGATATAATACTTACAGTCATGATGCAGGCATAAGGGTGTTTACCCCTAGCATGATGGCATTCATCCATTATTAAAAGCTTAATCAAATTCAGTTTGAAGAAGCTATGCCTCAAGCAATTCAGCAATATTGCAGGAGTCATGACAAACACCTATACATTCAAAAGCATACTGACAATAGTTACCAACTATCCATGCAGCATACAAAAAAATAAATTTCAGAATCATAATGCTGAAAGTAACAAATGATAAAATTAGTTTCATATTCTAGTCAATTGAATAATAGAAAAATTAAAAGAATAAAACATTTGTCTTCTATTCTATTTTATTCAAATATAAAGAAAGAAGTCAAAAACTGTGTTTAAGTACTCTATAAGCTTTAACTCGGTACAAACTAGGAAAACGCCAATATTAGACTACATGCAAGAAATAAATCCCAAGAGTAACAATACAAAGAGTTAGGCCAGAAGTCCATCAATAAATCAACAAAGAAAGTGGAGAATTTGTTGTGTTCTCTTGGAAAGCGGCATGGGGTGTAATGGGGGTATTGTTTAGTTTATGTGTAGTATAGTTACTATAATTATTGTTTATTTCCACGATTAGGACAGGGGTTTTTTTATTTGATTTGTATTTTTTATTGTTTTGTAATTACCAATTAACAAATTAAAAATAAATAATTACCAAACTTTTAAAGTGGGAAAAAACAGGAATGTCACACATGACACAGACAGATGGATTATGATTAAGCAAAGGAGATTTGTAAAACAAAGAAGGCATCTTTGAGTACTTATATAAATGCAAAAACCCCCACCTCATGTTTCTGAATTTCTTGTTTCCAGGTAGCAGCATCCCAGAAGTCAACTCCCATCTCTCCCCAATACAGTCCCACTTTTAAATCAGTGTGTTTTCTCACGGCTTCAGCTTGCTAAAGTGAACAAATAGGAACAAGTCAAAAGACAATTACTGCAACAAAAGGCACAGGAAAGTACTATCCATCTCTTAGCTCCTCAGCCAGCACATAACAATCAAACAATGCACATCAAATGTGCAAAAGGCAGCATAATAAGATAGAGAGTGGCATACTTGAGACACCAATACAACTTGGGGAACCAAGAAGACTGCAAAGAAAGGAGAAGGCTTTCGCAGAAGATGAGCATAGCTTCGAAGAAGCATTATGGCAATCAAAGTCTTGCCAGAACCAGTTTCCAAGTACACTATCGTATTTTCACGGATAGCTTTATCCAACGCTTCAAGTTGATAGCTACAAAAAAAAAAATCTCCAAAATCAATGAGAAAGAAATGAAAACAATAAGAACAACTATATATTGAACAATGCAAGCACTCAACATTAAACTCACATTCTAGCAAATGGAAGAACATCAGGAGAAACCTCCTGCTGCTGGATATAGGAATCTATTTCCATTGAAAGCGCTTCTTCCATGGTTATATCTCCTCCTTGATCAACCTACATTCAAATTGCAAGGTCACAAAAATGATCCCTCTGAAATGTCATGAAGATGAAAAAAAGACAAACCCAGAAATCAGAAACACCGATTGAAGAAAGGGTAGAGGAAAAGACGCTAACTTAGGCTTGAGAGAGAGAGAGAGTGAGAGTGAGAGTGAGAAAAGGCAAATGGGGTGTGTGTCTATTTATCGAAAGCAGCAGTGGAGTGGATACTACTTATTCCCTAAGCAGCGTGGGAGAGAAGGAATAAGAACGTGGCAGAAAAAGACACGGAGTCAAGGGGTCAATAATCTTAGACTGATTGGCATACGAAGAGATTATTAAATTTTCTCACACAAAATATTCGCTGACGCCTGATGTATATATGTTTCAACACCACACCACTTTTAAATAAAGGGTTTTTAATTTGACAAAACCACACTGAAAACAATTGAAATGCCGCAGAATTCACCAATTTGTTAATTTACTACGAGTTTCCAGAGAGAATTTAATGACTACTTTCCTTCTTTGTTCTGCTTCTGTTCTTTCTCTTTTCTCTCCTCTTTGGATTGTGAGTGAACACTTGGTAAAATAAGGAATGGTAACAGTAATCTTAAACAAAGTTGTTTAGAAGCAAAACGGGTGTGGGTGTGCTCAAAAGGTTTTGAAATTTAATTTAATATATTTAAAAGTAAACAAAATAAAATATATTGTTAATCTTTCTTCTTCTTTTTTCTTATTTTATTATCTTTCCTTTTTACTAAACGTTTTCATAAGTATTTTCTGTATTTGGAATTTTGAATTTACGGATATTAGATTAAAATGTTTGTAAATGGATGACGAAATTTTACAGGGTAAGTTACGATATAATTGTTAATAATGCATTTTTTTGGCACAATTTTATAATAGATTAAAATTTATTAAAAGTTATATAGGATAGAAGAAGGGAAAATATAAAAAAATAAATTATTGGATCCATAATACACAAAATGTTGATAAATGCAAGAGTAAAATAAAGGGTACAAACGAATCTCATTTTTTAACAAAAAAAAAAAATATATATATATATATATATATACTACAATAAGAAGTGAGATCCATAATTTTTTTTGTTAATTAACAAATTTTATCTGTATTAAAAGAGTTTAATTAATATTTATTATGAAAATATATATATATAGTAATTAAACTCAATTAAAAAATGTATTTTAATATTTCTCATTATAAAATCACAACTATGTTCTACTCACTCATTTCGATTTGTAAAATAAATGAGTTTTTTTATATTTTATTACCACACCATTTAGTGTGAATGTATACAAAATTGAAGTTCTTTCTACATTTTTGTCTTGGAAAGTGTAAAAACTTTGTTGAACGTGATTATAACGAAAAATCAAACACATTATTAAGCCAAAACACAAAATTAATATTAACTTTAGATTTGAGAATAAATAAAACAAAAAAAATGAAAGGAAATAAGAAAGAAAGAAAAATAAAATGAGAGAGAAAAAATAGGAAACGGGAGGTGAAAATGAGAGAAAGATAGATAGAGAAGTTTCTCCTACTCTTTTCTTTCTTTTCTTTAGAAACTGTATTTCTTAAAGGCTCATAAATATATAATTTATTTTTAAATAAAAATGTAAATATTTAATAATAGATAATTAAAGTGATGGTTAGCTTGCATGAAAATTAATAAGTTACTAACTTGAATAAACTGTAATTAATAGTTTATTAAGAGCATGGACTTTTGATATGTGATAGGGTAATGTATGAGTTTAATTAGTATATCTCATAATATAAAAGAGTTTTTATAATAAACTTTAATCATAACTCTTTGTTTATATTTAAAGGATTAATTGAATGACAATGTGAAACATTTTACACTTGTCAATAAATACTAATGAAACTCATTAAATATACCTTAGATTTTATGAATGAAATCATATTGGATTTTTGAGAAAATATTAGTTTTTACTAATTGTGAGTGAATTAGTTTCTTTTAGGTTATTGAGTTGATCATTTTTAAATTATTTTCAAAGAATTCATATTCTTATGGTTTTGGGTGTATATGAATGTTGAATTTTACATTGATTTATATCACCATAGTCTCCCTTTCAACTGACTAAGGACAACTATTCAAGGTTTGTGTTTTGCCTTAAAGGAATATCATCAATTCATCCCTTATACAAAGACAATTGCAGTGCAAAGTTGTTCATTAAATAATGTGGCATCCACATTATATTTCAGTGTATGGGGAGACTAGTTAGCCTTATTGTGGCAATGTATGTGATAGGAGGTACCATTTAACTTGAACTACACCTCCGATAAAAAGTATCACTAGCAACGATACTTAATTGCTTCTAATTGAGTTTAACATGATGACACAATTTACCATTCCTTGCTATCTAAATATTTTGCAAGGTCATGGCAAAGTGGACTGTCACATCTTGACATCATTGTCAAGGAACCAAAAATTAGCTCTGATAGAGTTTCAACATTTCACAATTCTTGATTACAACTTTTCTATCATTATGGCTTCCCTCCAAAATTGGTATAACTTAGTGGTAACCCATAAATAAATGTTAGTTGTCCTCCAAGTTGAAGTAAGACAAAACACAAGCCAATAGGAATGATACACCTTTTAACCATAACCTTGTCCTTGATGGGAGAAAGTCTCGGGAAACTCTCCATAAAAAACTTGACTTGGGTGAGACTCTCAACTGCCAAATTTTTATCCTGACGACCTTTCACTCTATAAGTATCATTGTTTCCCAGATAATCCTTCAACCAGTGGTAGGCCATTTTGATTTAATATGCTTTATTCTTACTAAAAGACCTAATTAATTTGTCTAGTTAAGTCACATCAATTATAGGGATTTTACAAATAGTTTCCACGTCTTAGATACTAAGAATGGATAATTCTGTAAGCATATTCCATTCATTAGTGTCATGTAAAATTAACACATCCACTATCCGTTCCTCCAATTTGTGTATAGGTGGAGTAGTGATGAAGTGCCTTCCTTCTTCACTCAACCATGAATCCTTCCAATATATTGATACTTTTGCCATTACCTACCATTTGTTTAAGCCCCTCCTTAACTATTGTTTATATTCGTTGATGAATGCAAAGTTTTCTACCATACTCGTGACAAGTACACTAGTCATATATAGTAACCAATAAATATATCGGGTCGATCCATGGGGACCTGTTGATACTTAGAAACATCAATACTGTTTATTCATGCGTGAGGATGGATGAAAAAGGTCTGAAGCATGCCATCAGCTATCACGGTGTGTAACCCCCCTTTCTTCAGTAAAAGGCACAATATAAAGATAGATTTATTTGCGAGCATTGGATGATGGAAACGCGGGCTCTGGGTTTCGCTTTTGGGACATGTGGCCTAATTGTGCCTAGTGTTGGGTGACTATGTAAGTGGGTGTTGGGTGGCCATTTGTAGTCGAGTACTGGGCGGCCAAAATTTGGGCATTGGGCACCCAGATTGACATTTTTGCCCCTCTTTGTTGTCACTATTGTGCCCTCAAATCTTGATCATTTGGTGCTTGGAAGCTGTCACAACACTAATGAACTCAAATTTACTGTGTCACTTTTTCAGTCTATGTCACAACCTAACTCAAAATAACTAAAACAAGAAAATAAGTGTAAAAGTATTCATAAATCTAAACCTAAAACTAGATTTATAATTATATCTAATTTTAACTAAAAATAGAGGAAAAAATAGTCTTAAATACTAAGGAATTGTGATAATTGCTCTATTTAACCTATGTAAAAATAGGTAATTTAGGCATTTATCAACTCCCTCAAATTTAAAGTTTTGTTTGTCCTCAAACAAAATGTCACTTTAGTGGATAAAACAAATAATGATGCAGCAATGTGATGTATTGCTAGCTAGCATTTTTTCTTTAATTTAAATACTTTAACTTTAACTTAATTAAAACTTTCATATTTTTGTGTGTTGAAATTTTCTTTGGTCAAATATAATTTTGAAGGAAAATAAAGGGAGTGTATTTTATTGGGTAGTTTAGGGAAACCAAATCTAAAAAATAGTTCATTAGCAATAAGAGGAAGTAGAAATAGCTTTAGCCCTTAATTTATTGGTTTGAAGTAGGAATGACAACGGGTTGGGGCGGACACAAATAGTGATTACCCGCTATCGACCCGCTACCCGTTATCCGCTAAAAACCTGTCGGGTACCCGCTATAGAAATATCCGCGAGTTTTTTTATTATCCACAGGTACCCATTGATATTTAAAAAAAAAAATTAAAATTAAATATTTTTTATAAAAAGTTTTATCAAATAAATAATTTACTTTTTTAAAAATATAGAAATAAAATTATACTAGTTTTTACAAGATTAATTAGATCTAAAAGTAAATTAATATAATATATTATAAGAAAATATTTAATACAAATAAAATCTTTATTTTATATTATCGGTATTTTTATAATAAATAATTTTATTAACTATGAAGTTTTCATAAAAAAAAAGATTTGATATCAATTAATTTTGATAATTAATATTTTAATTTGATTTATTTTCATAAATATTTTTTTTAACTTATATATCTATATATTATTTTAGTTTAGCGGGTAGTGGGTATCCGCGGGTATGGGTAATATAATATCCGTATCTGTGCCCGTTAAGTAGCGGGTAGAAAAAAACTAGTATTCGCAGGTGACAGATAACCATTTATACTATCCGTACAGATATTTTTGCAGATTTTATCTACGGGTATCCGCAAGCACGTATTTTTTTACTATCCCTAGTTTAAAGTTATTATTGATGATAATTTTCTCTTTGCCCCATTAATATTTCCCTACACCTCCATAATAAATTAAATGGAAACAAATAGGCTTTGAAGTTTGGTTATCCTCTAGAATGGTGGATATGGTTTGCATTTTTCCAATTTCGTATGCTATCTTGAACAACTTTTCGATTGCACAAACATGAATTCATATTATTCCATGCTAGCTTTCTCTGGTACTATGCAGGACAAGGGGTTGTAGTAGGGAAAAAGATCGTGAGAAGGAGGGGTGGTCGTGGGGGAAGAAATGCATCAATTTGGATTTGGGGGGAAGGGGGTTGGGAGGTGCTCAAGAAGATGCTGGGTTGCACAATATGGAACATGTGTTCCACAATTATTATTTTTTTTTCCAAAATATGCATTCCAAAAGTTATACAATTTCCTGTCATCCAAAATGACTATTTTGGACCTCATTTCATAATAGACATTCTGGATGACATATGCATATTGATTTTATAACTTTCAAAGATTATGAAAATTTCACACTCCTGAGAAATGATTATAAAACGAGAGAGTTAAATTGGAATATTAAAATATTAGTGGAGTCCGTATAGAAAAACCCTATTGATAATTGATTATTTAGGGAGATTTTTTCTCACCTACCAAATTTCACCTCCTAGCTACCAAATTTACGAGTTGTTCCTAGTGAGAAAACTTGTTTCTATGAGCTAGGACACATGTCCAAAAAATAATCCAAGGTCAAATGAATCAAAATCCTATAAGTATCCTTATTTGATTTTCGGATCAACTGATTAAAATTTATCACTTATATATTTCAAATTTCAGATAAATTGATCCAAAATATAAAAAATATTTAAATTATAGTTCAATTAATCTAAAATCTATTAGTTATATATTTTGAATTATTTTTTTTAAAATATAAAAAAAATATTATTCAATTTCTGGATTAAGTGATCTAGAATCATTACTTATATGTTTCAGATAAATTGATTTAAAATGTAAAATATATTTGACTTTTAGATTAACTTATTCAGAACTCAATCAGTGTAATTCAGATTACTTGATCTAAAATGAAAAAGCAAAATATTGTTTTCGAATGAGGAGAGGAGAAATATGAGGGTAACTCAAGTATGTTATAAACCATGGTAGGTTCAAATAGAAGATTGATAGGCGTTAAAATAAAATCCCTAATTTGGGCCCACTTTGAAGCTGAAACACAAAAGCATTCTCAGGTGTAAAAACAGTGACCCAATAACTCCAACGGCTAGTAATTATAAAACGGCTACTTTTCTCTACAAATTTTTCTTTCACCTTTCTTTTCTTCTCGTTGATTTTCCTTTCACTTTCTATCGTTGAAGCACTCATTGCTGTTGTGCCTTTCCTCCTCTGTTAAATTCGCTATCTTTCTCTCTTTCCCCTTCACACCCTTCAACTAGAAGGAAGAAGAAGTGGGGTTCTCTTCAGTTGAAGAATTCAATCTTGTTCTTTTGGTCTCAACGTTTTCTGGCTGAGAAAATTCTTGCCACAATGCCGTTTGAAAGAGAATCTCCGGCGAGGTGTTTCATGACGCCGCCACCACAGCCACCATCATCGTGGAAGTCGAGACCTTCACGTTCTCCCAGTATGTCATTTTCAGAGAGAAGAAAATCACCAAACTCTGTGAATAAAAGTGATCTTTTTCATATAATTCATAAGGTTCCTGCTGGGGACTCACCTTATGTTAAGGCCAAGCAAGTTCAGGTAACATGTTTTTTTTTTCTTTCCTTGTGTAGAATTTGGATGTTACTTCTTCTGAGGTGTGTTGTTCTTGCTTGTGTTCCTTCACTTTCTTGGTCTTAAATTTTCTCCCGTGGGAAAGATCACTTTTGTATCTGCAAAATTGCGTTCTTTTGATTCTGCAACATTGCATTTGTTTTGTTTCTTTGATGTTTCTTTTTGTTTTGTCATAAATATGATGGAATTTGAGGGTCTAATAGTCTCATAGTGTGTTGCAATTATAGAATTCATGGGGTGGGGTGTGAAGGAGAACTTGAATTGTAACCGGGTGTTGTTGGATTGTTTTCTTTCGTCGGTTTTAATTTTAAGCAGGAATTGTTATCCATTTACAGTTAGTGGATAAGGATCCGGGAAGAGCAATTTCCTTGTTTTGGGCAGCCATCAACGCCGGGGATCGTGTTGAAAGTGCCTTGAAGGATATGGCATTGGTTATGAAGCAATTGAATAGGTCAGATGAGGCAATTGAAGCTATAAGATCTTTCCGTCTTCTTTGTCCTTCCGATTCTCAGGATTCTCTTGACAACATTTTGGTTGAACTGTTTAAGGTAAAGCTTGTGTATGCTTAAACACCAAACCCGAGACTATTATTGTTGCATGCTTGTTGGAACACCTCACTTGGTTATAAGATTGTTGTTGTATGTATGTACAGAGGTCGGGAAGGGTTGATGAAGAGATCGCCATGCTTCATCACAAGTTGAAGCAAATTGAAGATGGCGTGACCTTTGTGGGAAGGACTACAAAACAAGCGAGATCTCAAGGAAAGAAAATTCAAATAACAGCTGAGCAAGAGATATCGAGGTGTGTTTCATCATCCATGCTCATTTTGTCATTTTTCATCTAGTTTATGTCTCTGTGTTAATGTAGGATACTGGGAAACTTGGCTTGGGCTTACTTGCAAAAAGGAGACTATAAAACTGCTGAAGAACATTACAGGTGAGCTTCTAAGATGGAATCAAAATTATTTATTTATATTTCATTTTTCTTACGTTGAAGAGAAAAGTAACAGTTCCTTATTTGTTTCTACAGGAAAGCATTGTCGTTTGAGGTTGATAGGAACAAGCAATGCAATTTGGCAATATGTTTGATGCATATGAACAAGATCAAAGAAGCCAAGTTTCTTCTCCAGGCAGTACGCACCGCCACAAAAAACAGGAAAATGGATGATTCATTTGTTAAATCATTTGAACGCGCTTCTCAGATGCTAATTGAGTTAGAGACATCATCATCATCACAGAATGCAGCATTTCCAATTACAAGTATGTCACAATGCTCTCCATTAAACTTTGAGAACTCAATTAGAAAGAGTTCTGAAAGTGGTAAGAGCATGTCAGAAAACCGGTCGGAGTCATCTGAGGGGGATGTATCTCATGCCAGGAGGAGATTGTACCAGTCCCCCGATCCTGGTAGAAGAGATTTGAATGTTCCTTGCACAAAACCGAAAAGATGTTCATGGGGCTTCAATAGTGGATATCGAGGGGAAGCTTGGGGAGATGTCCATTCAGATTCTAAGCCTTCATTTAGGACTCCTTCTAATGACAAGCATGTCCCAACCATGCTAAACTCAAGAGAAAATGGTTTGCTTTCACATGCCAATGGGAATTGGAGGAGGACATTGGAAGATCCTGATATAATAAAGCATGAAGATACAACAGGTAACATGTTCTGATCTGTTAACACTTTAAATACAGAAGCAGCTCTGGAGTTCACCGAGAAGGAGAAATCTGCTACAGATAACAGTAGCTGTAGATCTATACTGCCAGAAATAATCACATCTCATGGTTGTGAATGGTGCCAATGAATTTGTTTCAGGAAACAGAAAACCAGTAGAAAAGAAAAGTTGGGCAGACATTGTAGAAGAAGAACAAAATGAAGAAAATGACTTCATTAGTGGATTAACAAATTTTGATGAAGAGGATGGTGCAGAAGTATGCAATGATGAAAATGAAGACTCTAACATTATCTATCAAAATCCTTGGCCACAGAACCAGCTTGCATCAGGGAGTGCCATTTTTTCAAGGAATTCAACGGCAAGGCGTTCTCTGTGTTTCAACGTGGAACTGAGTTCAGAACCAGCACATTCCATTTGCACAACAAAATCACCAAAAAAGACTTCAAACTTGGAAAGGGACTCCTTGATTGGGGAGAAGAAGCTAATCAGGAGAAACAGGTTACAGGTATTTCAGGATATTACTCTTCAGTCTTCTCCCTGAAACCTCATCACTTGCCTAAGATATACTTGCCTCTATACAAGTATCCTTAGGGATGGAGAAGGAACACATTATTAGCTTAATTACAGGATCGTATGGATGGAGAAGGATCACATTTTAAGACTTATTAGCTTGAGTACTTACAGGATCATGGATCAGATTTATTGAAGGAATTGTGTCCATTAATATAGCTTATTCTTTTGTTCATCATACTAATGTTTTTTATTTGTAACGTTTGTAAATCCATGTTCATTTTCCCCTATACATTTCTATCAATTGTATTGAAACTGGAAGAGTGTCTATTTCTGGTACACTCAGATTGTGCTTCAATTGTCTAGTTTCACTTCTGAGATTATGAAATTCTCCATCTAAAATAAATAAATAAAAAATTATGCTTCTGTCTGTTCCTATAAAATTTGTAAATCCAACTTAACTTCATGCTTTCCACTGCTTTCCAGTTGTCTAGTTTCATTACTGATATTATGAAATTCTCCATCTAAAATAAATGAAAAAAAAAATTATGCTTCTGTCTGTTCCTATAAAATTTGTAACTCCAACTTAACTTCATGCTTTCCACTGCTTTCCAGTTGTCTAGTTTCATTACTGATATTATGCACTTCTCCATCTAAAATAAATGAAAAATAAAATTATGCTTCTGTCTGTTCCTATAAAATTTGTAAATCCAACTTAACTTCATGCTTTCCAATGCTGTAAATTTGGAAAAGTGTCTATTTCTAGTAAACTCAGAGATTGTGCTTCAATTTGAATTGTTTCATTACTGACATTATGCATTCCTCCTTTTACAATAGATAAACAAAAAATTATGCTTCTTTTTTTTCCAATCTTATTGGGAATATTAAAAAACCATGTTCATTCTTTCTAATACTGTTAAGTTGTTTCTTCAGTTGTATTCAAACTGGAGTGATTCAATTTGATTAGTTTCATACCGATATTATGCATTGATCCTTCAATCAACCAAAAAATGGTTTCTGTTCGTTCCTATAAAGATTTATGGTCCTAAAGTATATTGTCGTCATTGCTAAGGTTATATCAATATTTTGAAATAGGGTACCACAGAATGTATTAAAATACTAATATTGAACACTCACTATAAAATGAACAAATGTGAACAAATCTAACTAATTTTAAATAGTTGGAGCCTCAATACCCTTTGTTGCGTTCATGAACTTTTCCTGCATGGCTGCATATCATGATTCAACTAACTAGTAAAAGCAGAATCATTTTCATTTATTTTTTTAGATTAGTCTATTGCTTAAGTATCTTCCATTCTTTGTAATGGTTCCTTTTGGAGTTGTTAAGGAAGTCTTGTAGAGTGTTCCCGGTGACTGACACCTCACAGTAGACAGTTGAATATTCGTAGGGCAAGAAAACTTTATAAGAAAAATTGACTTGCAACATTGATCACATGTACAATTCTTAAACTGTTCAATGCTGCAAATTTGTAGTACACTCAGAGATTGTGCTTCAATTTGAATAGTTTCACGACTGAGATTATGCATTTCTCCTTGAATCAATCAATGGAAAAAAAAAATATGCTTCTGTTGTGCTGATTGTTTCTATAAGGATTTGCAAAATCCATGTCCATGCTTTGCAATACTCTAAAATAGTTTCTTCAGTTGGTATTGAAACCAGAAGCCTTTTTTGTGCTTCAATTGGATTCGTTTGATATTATGCATTTATTCTTCTACAATCAACGAAGAACAACTTATATTTCTCTTTGTTCCAATTAAGGTTTATTGGTCCTAAGTCGTATAGTCACAGCTAAGGTTATCATATTTTGAAGTATGGGTACCAGCCAATGTATTAATATATATAACACTCATTATAAAATGAATAAATGTTAACAAATCTAATTAATTTAAACAGTTGGAGCTTCTATTCTATGCTCCATGTTTCACTCATGTACTTTTCCTGCATCTTATGAGTAAGCTAACCTGTAAAAACAGACCATGCAATTTTGATAATTATCTAGATCAATGTATCTTTGATATCTTTCATTCCTTGATAAAAAAGTTAAATATTTATTTATTTATTTTATATATTTTTCCGTGTAAAGACTGTGGAAAACATCAGATATCATTTATAATTTTCTAATAATTACTTTAAAAAGCTATATTTAAGTTGTTTTCTCCTTTCTTGTAAAAAAAATTGTTTTTTAATTAGCTAATAAACTCTTAAAATAACGATGATAAACACTAATTAGTAACGTGACTTGTGGCTCATGCGTCTAAGTTCATAATAAAAAAATATAATTTAAAATTTATTTAAAAATTAGTTAAAAATTCTTTAAAAAAAGAATATGTATTAATATGATAAGAATTTTTCACATTATATATGATTTTGATAATTAAGCATTACTTTGTATAATAATATTAAATACTAACATTATATTTGTTATACAATTTTTTTAAGTTAATAATTAAGGATAAAAATTAAAATTCAATTTTAGTTATAATGTTTGTAAAAAAATTTAACCTAAGTCATGATAAGATTAATTCAGAACTTCAAAAATATTACATAATTAAAATTAAACTCTTTCAAATGATTCAAATTTTTATTTAGAAATAGATTCTAATCTTATGATAAATATTTTTAAAATTTATTTTAAACACATAACTAAAGAGTTTTATTCATTATAAAAGACTAAATACACAAATTTAACTAATTAAAAATTTATATTTATTATATATTTTCCTATTTAATTTGTACATTTCAAATAGTAGTGCATCACATTAGTTTAAAAATTATAATAAATTTCAATAATTTTAACTAAATATATTTTTTATTAATTAAAATAAATTAATTAATTAAATTAATATTCATATAATATTTAATATTCCTAATATTTTTAATATCAGATGATTAGTAATTTTATTTTTTATATTCTTTATAAATATTAAATAAAAATATTAAAAATAAATAATAAACCTATGTCTGCACCAAAAAAAAAAACCTATGCATTGCACAAATTTAAAATTCAGTGGTGAAATTGTATTTGTGAATTCTTGTTGAAGGCCATCATCCATAAAATGCACATTATTTATGAAACTCTTTATCAGCTACGAAATACACAACATGAATCACTTTTTGGTGCGCAATTACGAAACCCGACTTCACTTAACCCCCGAATCCGGGGGTCGAGTTATTTGACCCATTTGTGTGACATTTTGGAATTTTTATTTTAACACTTATTAAAATTTCATAAAATAATTATTTAATACTAAAAAATAAATATATTTTCATTATTTAATTAAAATAAAAAAATCTAAAATTTTTTTAAAAGAAAAAACAATTCCTTTTAGATAACCTTATTTGGAAAGAATTATGTTTTTCCTTTTCTATTTTATATTATAAAAATTTTTATATTTTTTTCTTCTCTGTATAACATTGTCCGCGAAAAAGAAATGTTTTTCTCTTTTCTATTTTATATTTTAAAAATTTTTATATTTTATAATATAAAATTTTAAGAATATATTATAAATAAATTATATTATTAAAATATAAATTTTAAAAATATAATATAAATATTATAAATAAATTTTTAATCAAATAAAATTTTAAAATATAAAATTTATAAAATGTAAAATTTTATCACAAACAACTTGTTGTCCTCTGTAATAAATTTTTATATTTTGGAAATTTTATATTTTATAATATAAAATTTTAAGAAATTATATTATAAATAAATTATATTATTAAAATATAAAATTTAAAATTATAATATAAATATAAATAAATTTTATAATTAAAGTAAAATTTAAAAATATAAAAGTTTATTATGGATAATCTTTTTTCGTAATAAAATTTTAAAAAATTATATTATTCATAAATTACATTATTAAAATATAATATAAATGTGATAAATAAATTTTTAATTAAAATATAAGATATAAAAGTTTATAAATTTTTTCTTCTTTGGTGAGACTATCTGAAAAAGAAAATTGTTTTTTTTTTTTCAGGTAACCTTGTTTAGAAAAAGATTTTTTTCCCTTTTTTAGATTTCCTTCTATGAAAAGGTTGTTCTAGAGAACAAGTTATCTTACTTTGAAAGGTGAGTGACTGAGGTTAATTTACCATGTGTTGGGAGAAAGAAGTGAGAATTAGAGGGCAACAAATGTAAAGTGAGAATTAGGTTAAAGAATATTTTTTTGTTTACCAAAAAGTATTTAGGTGTTAAATGAAAATGGGTTTGTTTGAAATGAAAATATCCTCATTTTTCTATCAAATTCTACCTAAATTCTCTTTTTTCTGTTCAATTCTACCTAAATTTGTATGTATGTTTTGTCTTTGTGTGTCTGTGTCCGGAAGGTTTAAGGTTTTGTATGTGTGTGTTTAGGGTTGTGTGTATTTAGAGTTTAGGGTTGTGCATGTGTATGTCTTATCTTAAATCATTTATATCAATGATAAAACTAACTTTTAATATTATTTAAAAACTAAAAAATATCTTCTTTTTTCTCTTTCATTAATTGTGCATCCCTATTACATTTTATTTTCTTACTTATCTATTAGGATGATCAAATGGACACAGACCTTACAACTACTTGCAAAAATACCCTCAAGCGGCACAAATAATTACTTGCAAAATTGGTTTGGTAAGAGATGAGTTCGGACACACAAAAATTATGCAGGTATGAGTACTATTATACCCAACCCGCTCCGTTTTGCACTATATATATATATATATATATATATATATTTATATAATATTATTTAATATAATTATATGGCTTAATACTACATAATTATAATTTTAAGTGAAAATATTGCTAATACTATTGTTTGCATTATAATCTATAATAAATAAAACAATATATAATAAAAAGATATATAATATATTTTATGCAAATTTAATAAAATAAAAATACACTTGAATTTGAGTTATTTATTTATAAAATAACTTTGAATAAACTTATAACATTATTTAATGTTATAATAAAAAATATAGATTTATGTATAATCATATACAATTTTAAAAAGTATTTTATGGTTTGTTTTGTTTAATGTTATATTAACTTGTTTTTTTATTATATTTATTTATATATAAAAGATACTAATTTATAATGTGCAAGTCACGAGTGTATGTATCAATATATGAATATGCAGTGAATACATCAATGTAATCAAAGTCAAATCTTACCTATCGTCATTTGTATCCTTTACTATTTTGTGTGCATCCCATATTTTTTAAATTTATTTTAAAATGCATACCGTTCAATTGGAATTATTTTTAATTTAATACAGAAAAAATAATATAAAAGAGAAATAAGATGAAATATTAGGATTGCGTTAATACTCGATCAACAAGAGGAAAGAATAGAGAAAAAAAGAGATTTTTAATTTTTAAAATTAAATATTAATTAAATTATTATAATATCTTTTAAACAAATTATTGAAATTATAAAAATATAAAAATTTATGTATTAAATATTTTGCTGTAAGTTTATTAAACTAAAAATAAAATATCTGTCCATAATTCTCCATGTATATAAACACTCATTTCTCATTTTAAGACATCATTTTTCATATTTGCATGTCAAATCAAATTAACAATTTGTTTATTTTTCTTAAGTTTGAAGTCAATAATTTTTTTTTTCTTATAACACATTTACATTTTTTTTTTCGTGACAAATAGTGAATTACTTACTTAAAGTTCTTTAAGTATTACATCAAATTACCATTTAAATAGCAAGAGTGAGAGCAATACTGGATTTGGTTTGGATGAATTACCATTAAAAATTTAAAGTCATGGTAAGTTCGGAACCTTAAACCGAAACGAGGTGACAAGCGAGCGTGGCAGTGTGGTCACTCTAATTCCAACCACAGACAATTCAATAACGTTGTTTCAACGACAATGGAATCTGCGCTTACAGCTTCTAACTGGAACCCTTCTTTGTTTCGGATTCACAACACTACTAAGCCGCGCTTCGCTGCCACTCGCCCCACAGTGATACGGTGTTCCATAAACTCGTATCGTCTGTCCAACCTCACTCCCTCTGAACTTCAGAGCCTCAAGAGCCGACCCCGCATCGATTTCTCTTCCATTTTCAGTGTGGTGGGTAATGGGTTTTCCTCTTTCCCTTTGTTTTCAATTTGGTCACACTCAAAATTGTTCCTTTTTCTTTACCCTTTCAGGTTAACCCCATCGTCGATGATGTTCACAAAAGAGGGGATGCTGCAGTTAAAGAGTTCGTTTCTTCTTCTTTCGTTCGAATCATCTCATCTCATTTATGATCTTATTATTGTTTCATTCACTACTGTTGTGTGTGGTTTCTTAACTTATTATTGTTTGTCTAACCTTTGTGTTTTGTAGGTATACTTCAAAGTTTGATAAAGTTGAATTGGATAAGATAGTTGAGCTTGTCTCAGAGCTCCCTGACCCCGTGGTATGTTTGTTTGGATATGCGTAATTTGCTATGTGAAGTTTTTTTTTGGTTGAAGACGTGCCTTATATTATGATTCACTTTATTGATGTTGGCTTTGTTTTTTTTTGTGCTTTTTTTTTTTTTTTGCAGCTTGATCCCCCTATTAAGGAAGCTTTTGACGTTGCCTACGACAATATTTATGCATTTCATGCTGCTCAGAAATCACCTGAAAAAAGTGTTGAGAACATGAAAGTATGCCAATGCTGTTTCTTGTTGATAGACTAGGCTGGATGGACAAACCAGGGCTTAATAATTAGCACTTCTCATAAACTTATTCTTGTGTGTTATAAGTGAAAGTTTGAGATATTCAATAGCAAGATGCTATCGATATACCCAAGTCTTGCAGCATTGTCTAGAAATAGTTAAATAATACCATGTCATGTTTTTTAGTTGTGATTATGTACTTTTCTGTACTTGATTAGTTTCCATCTTTTGAATTTTTGTTTTTCTGTTTATTTGTGTATGTCATGTCATTTCAATATCAAGCCTACTTGTTTGTTTGTTCTTGGGTTCTTAGTGTTACCAATATCTTAGAGTTTTCTGAAAATCTCAGGGAGTCCAATGCAAGAGAGTTGCAAGAAGTATTAACTCCGTGGGTCTTTATGTTCCAGGGGGAACTGCTGTATTACCTTCAACAGCTTTGATGCTTGCAGTTGTAAGTTGAATGGATATTTTAGTACCTCTCATGTCTTTGAATGTTGTATAATTTTGATATTGTGTATTGATATTTATCTGCGGATTCAGCTGACACTTAATTATTTTGTATATCAGCCTGCACAAATTGCAGGATGTAAAACTATTGTTCTTGCTAATCCTCCAACTCAGGATGGCACTACATGCAAGGTATTTATATATTTTGTATGAAAATTAATAGTTATAATATTGTTCTTGTTCTGACCTATGTTTTCCTGAAGGAGGTGCTGTATTGTGCAAAGAAGGCTGGGGTGACTCACATTCTCAAAGCTGGAGGAGCACAGGTTTTAAGCTTTGTAATATATGATTACCGTTATCTGGATTTGTAATCCAAATCTTATATACTTATGTTTAGATTCGTTCTAATATATTCGTGTCTTTCATTATAAATTAAACTATGATTAATATGGCCTTTGTTTTTTCCATTGTAGGCCATATCTGCTATGGCATGGGGAACTGAAAGTTGTCCAAAGGTGGCTAGCTTCTCATTTTACTCATCTTTATTGTTGGGTTCTCTATTGATAGTTAATGGATTCAGCTCTTTTTTTTTCTTATTATTTATTTTCTCTATATTAGTATATCATATTGTAGTAGCTTTGCAATTCATGATTAGATGTAGTGAAACTCATCTTATGATATATTATCAATGCTTGTCCTAACACACTCTAAATAGATTATGTAATCTTGTGGTCAAACTATACTTTAGATGTAACCTTTACCAAAACCTTTCTACTTGATCATTTTTAATCGTAAAGTTGTGATGAAACCTGCAGGTTGAAAAGATTTTTGGCCCTGGAAACCAATATGTCACAGCTGCAAAAATGATACTTCAAGTATGTCTATGTTTTACATTATGAATCTGCATCTACTATTACTTTTCATTTGTTTGACTCTTAAATTGAAAATCTTCTGCAGAACAGTGAAGCCATGATTTCAATTGACATGCCCGCTGGGCCATCTGAAGTTTTGGTCATTGCAGACAAACATGCAATTCCTTCTCATGTAGCTGCTGATTTGCTTTCCCAGGTATAGTAAGTTTTAACATGCTCCTATTTTCTTTACATACATTATTCACTAATTCACACCCATAACAATATTTGGTAAACTTTATCACCCTCTTAGAAACAAAACTCTAGTTCTAGTTCAATTTATAAATTATTTTAAAATCTTTTATTTATAGATTCTACATTATGTAGGGAACGGATTCTCTCCCATTAAAATGACTGCAGTTTCTCCAATTCAAAGAATAATAGCCATTGGATCAAATGAGTGGTTGAGATTAAATAATAAAAACACAAAACAATTCACACGCGTGACGCATTTTGTTGCTTTTCCGCTGCTAATAAATATCCGGAATGCCAATTTATTGAATTTTTAAATTTTAAGAGTAATGTTACTTCTACTAGGCACATATGCATTCAAGCCAAATTTGTGTTCGATGCTTACAATGTGAATTTGTTTTTTTTAAATTGATATGTAGTCATCATGTGTGCTGTTATGCACAATTTGCTCGGTAAGCACATTTTTCTTTTCATTTCATTTTATTAGAGTAATGGTAATGCTATTGGTAAAATTTTATAAGTACCATTTTGTTAGCAGTGATGGTCATCTGGAGAAAAAGCAGAAAAGCAATAGGTAGCGTCACACATGTGAATTGTTTTGTTTTTTTATTATTTAATTTCAATAACTCATTTGATCCAATGACTATTATTCTTTGAATTGGAGAAACTGCAGTTATTTTAATGGGAGAGGATCCGTTCCCCATTATGTAATATGTTAGCTTTCCAAAATGAATATAGGATGAATTCATCATATGTGCTGCATGTAGGAAATAATAATTTATTGAAGATTATTAATCACTAATATCTGGAAAGCAACCAAATTTATGAACTGAGATGGGTATAGAACTATTTGTCTGTTTAGAACTCAGAGTTCTGTTTGTTGACATTGCATGCACAAATGCACTACTGAAAACTAACCAGAAATCCAGATCACGGTTACTCAATTAAGGCTCAACATCTGCAAAAAAATATAAAAGCCCAGATAAACTACAAATGACAGGACCTCTTTACACTAAGACCCAAAACCTGCCCAAAATCCAGACTCTGACTAGAAACACAATAGTGTGTAAACAATATTCAATCCAACATATTAAAAAAATAAGATGTTTTAAGTATTGAACAGACATGCTTCGCCAGTTCACTTTCATTCTACCTATGATTCCTCTACTTTTTGACTTGTACACTGCTGATGTCTACGTGCCAAATTTACAATATTCAGGCTGAGCACGGTCCAGATAGTCAGGTTGTTCTTGTGATTGCTGGAGATGATGTGGATCTGAATGCGATACAGGAGGAAATCAACAAGCAATGTCAAAGTCTTCCAAGAGGCGAGTTTGCCTCTAAAGCACTGGGCCACAGTTTTATTGTGTATGCACGTGATATGCTCGAGGTCAGTTATGTTATCTACTAAAAGCATAGCAACAAGATTATAATTAAGAAGGATTAAGTTGGAGAGAGAGAAGAACAATTTCTTTGGAATAACATTAATAAGAACAGATGTTAGGCTTCTATGCCTATATTTATACATTTGACATGAAATATGATTATGATGTAAGATAAGTTGTACTTGTGTCCAGGGGCGTTGATAGGTTTATTGTTAGAGAAATCAAGAGAAGAATAGGAAAAGGAAAGATGGGCGCACCCTAGTCATGCAAAATAACCTAATAAGCCACTGCATAAAAAACTATTCTCTAACATTTTGTCACATGAAATATTAATATTATCTTATATGTTAGAATTTATAAATTTGAAGAATTTAAAATTTAACCTTGAATTATATCTTTAGTTTATGTTTATTTTTTAATAAACAAATAATTGATTTTTATGTCCTAATTCTCCTCTAGCTTGTTAATTCTCAATATACCTTTCTTTATTGGAGTTTCAGAAGTAAAAGTATCTTTTTTCATCTTTCAGGCTATCAGTTTCTCCAACTTATATGCACCTGAGCATCTAATTATCAACGTAAAGGATGCTGAGAAGTGGGAGAGTTTTATTGAGAATGCAGGTGTACCTACGTTTTGTTATGTTTTTCTTTTAGTTTTTAAATGTAGGGTTTGGAGGAGTGGGATGGACTCTTGTGTCTTGTCAAAGATACTTATGTCTTTAATCTCTTAGAGGATCCAATTCCTTTTTGATGACCTCATTTAGTATCCTTGATAGCATAGCAATTCAAGAATCCTAGATCTTAATGTCTGTCATTGCTTCTGCAGGTTCTGTGTTTTTAGGGCCTTGGACACCTGAGAGTGTGGGTGATTATGCAAGTGGAACAAACCATGTCCTTCCTACTTATGGTTATGCAAGAATGTATGGTGGTGTGTCATTGGACTCCTTCCTGAAGTACATAACTGTGCAGTCTCTCTCAGAGGAAGGTCTAAGGAGGCTTGGGCCATATGTAGCAACCATGGCTGCAGTTGAAGGCCTTGAAGCCCACAAACGAGCAGTTACCTTGAGACTTCAGGACATCGAAGCCAGGCAGGTGTCAAGATGAGATGGTGCTTCAATCCATTGTTCTCATTATCTCTTGATAGCTACTAGCTCCTAGTTTTTTTTGCTAAGTCTAGGCCATTTGCTTGATGAGAGTACCTAGATTTAGGTGGCATTAGTAGCTCGAAGTTTCCGTTTCAAGTTCATGTAACAATAGCTGGATTCATATTCCGCGATAAACAAATACAAATGTCTAATTTGTTGGTGATCTTTGGTTTTGATCAATCAATAATGCATCTTATGTATTTGCTGGACTGTACCTTTTCTTCCCCAGATAAACTTGCTCGTCTGTATAAAATTTGCAAAACTGGATAACTGAACTCCAAAGAATTTTAATTTCATTGCCGAAGGCTATTGAGAAACCTTGTAAAGACAGAAACATCTATGTAAGTAGTAACCTTGTAAAGACAGAAACATCTATGTAAGTAGTGAAGTGTTGTAAGAATAAGGAAAATAATTTTGTTAACGAGTATCTTCAACACAGATTGAGAAACATTTTGTTACCATTTATTAGATCTTTCTATTACATAAAAATTAAGAATGAATGATTTTGTTTTAATCTTATAAAATATTAATTAGTGTCTTGAGGATGATTAAAGATAAAAACTAGAAGGTCGGCGACGCCTTTTGAATAAAATATGCCGAATAAAATGTCTTTTTATTAAAAAAAGGATAAAAACTCGAAATTATTTATTAGAAAAGAAAATCTATTATATTAGGATAAAAATATAATTTAATCTGATTTTTAAGTAATCAAAAGCATTTCTTTATATATATGGAGTAATCGAAAGCATTTAATATGATGTAAATGTTTGTTAATAATTATTTAAAAAATGAAAAGCTGACATTTTTTTTTTTTTTTGGTACTTAAGGGATCAAGTCCAGAATCACTTAAACCATTCAGAAGGACATGTTAGTAACAAAAGGTGCCATTCTAATTATAAGTGTTTATTTTCAACTGCACCAAAGAGATAGTGTTCGTGGGGTAGCTATACAGTTTCTTATAGCTGATTTTTCAAAATATGATAGGAATAATTAAGTAACTTATATGAAAGTATCGTAGCTTAATTTTCAATATTACTAGTGACATTTTTTTTCTTAATGTAGTGAATAATGTTCAATATTAAAAAGGATATTATTTGCTAAATAGTTTATACATGAGATTAATAATACTATTATTTGTTAAATAGATAAAATAGATAAAATTTATACATGAGATTAATAATACTATTATTTGTTAAATAGTTTATACATGAGATTAATAATACTATTATTTGTTAAATAGTTTATACATGAGATTAATAAAAGTTAAAGGTTTTTGGTCATTCGAAAATACATACTATTTCAATTTTTATTTTATTGGTTTTGGTTCTCAATTTTTTAAATAGATAAAATTTATCATTTCTCCTATTTTCAAATCAGAATGAAAGCTAAGTTTTCTCCAATTTAAAAATTTTGATGACTAAAAGACTAACGAAAATTTTCGAAGCATTAAATAAAAATCGATGACATAATCAATTCTTAGTAAAAATGATTTTGTTTATTCCTTATTTGTCTACACGAGTCATATTTATTCACTTAATATCACCAAGTGTATATAGTATATGAATCATTTGACGTGAAATTGTTCTATCTTAATTAAAAGTTTCTAGTTCTCTTTATCAACCATTTACTCTCTTTATCTCCTTTTTGGGTGCTAGCTCTTAACTCATGTTCTAGACTCGTTTGGATGACAATGTTTACACAGTTAACATGGTTAAAAAATATCGTAGTGATTGGTATAGATTAACAATAAATCAATTTGTCTAAGTTTAATAAAGCATACTTCATAAAAGATAACTAGCAGAAAATAAAATAGATTGTATGTAAAATGGGGTAGTATTTTATCTCAATTCTTTACATTATACAAGACCATCCTCAAAACTATGGAAAAAAAATCTAATCTTGAAGGATTGGATCCGCAACCAGTTGATGGCTTCATGTTTTTGTACCCCATTTTTTTTTTTGCACCTCCCATATTAAAAAAATGTTCATTATGGATTACCCAATTCATTAATATATTTTGGGCGTAGGGAAGCCTGTGAATTTTAAAAACTAAGGGGGTTAAAATAAACGGTCCGGTTGATGTATATGGCTAGAAGCCAGCAATTAGCAACTACAATATAAAACCAAGGAAAATCTGTGACGTTTCACCTTGCTAGATTTTCTCTAGTACCATCTCAATTAAGAATGGACAATTCCACATGAAGGGAAATGATTGGCTTGTCTTTTCCACACAGTTTCCTTTATTTTTGCTTGGTGGGAAAATGGGAAAACTCTGCCTAAGATGATGCATCTTGTGTGAGCCTGAAATAGACCCTATCAGGAATTAAATTATTAGAGCCTACAAGAAAGAGAGCTTTGTAACAGAAAGAAATGATACTCCACTTCATTGAACTCCCAAATGGAAGGTCTGAAATCCCAGTGCAGGAAAGTTTGTGTTGTTACCCAACGACTACAAGCATCCATCAACGGAGCATCCTATAGCCACTGCACTTGAAGAGCATCCGGTTGCAACCATGTTCATCATATGGCCACAATCATAAAATGCCTTGACTCAGCTACACAGCTATGGATTAAATAGAATTATAAGAACCCAGAGAAATCCTATCCACAAATAATTTCTGCTTGGCAGGAATGTACAACAATTATTTAGTTTCCTTTGTCATCTTAAAGGGCTAACAACCCAGCCTGTAATTGGGTTCTGTCGTCGAAATCTCAACTTCCCGTGTCCACCACTTTGCAATCGCTCAAGCACTGCATATGTAATTAAATCTGGTGTTAATCCTTGCTGCTTAAGTTTTGCATAAAGGTCCACTGCCTCGGCAGTTCTTCCACACTTTTCAAGACAATCAAGCAAAATATTATATGTGATCAAGTTTGGAGTGCATTCTTCGGCAAGCATTTCATCAAACAACCTACACGCCATCTCAACTTTATCTGTCTTACCAAAGCACTCAATAAGTGTACTGTAAGTCACAACATCAGGATTTAATCCTTTCTCTTGCATCTCTTTAAATCTCATGTGAGCTTCATCAACATCCCCATTCTTTCCAAGGCAATTGATCAAAGAGTTATAGGAAATGACATCAGGCTTACAATTGCTATTCTCTAGTTCTTCAAAAATTTTAACAGCAATGTCCACTCTTCCAGCCCTCCCAAAGCTTGAGATCAAAATATTGTATGTAAATATGTCTGGTGGGGGGCCATCTTGTTTCATCTTTTCAAAAAGATCATGAATATGTGATATTTGTTTCAACCTGCCAAGAGCTGTGAATACTGTATTATACATGATAGTATCAGTGGTTATACCCTTTTCATGAATTTTACTCAGAAGGTCTAAAGCTTCTGTTATTTTACCAGCACTGCATAAACTCTCCAACATGGACATGCACGCATCTTTGTCACCCTTGTCATGAAAGTTCCACATGTTGCAAAATAACCTATGTGCTTCAGAAGCATGACCCAGTGTGCTTAAAGTCCTTACAAAGTAAGCATATATTTGCTTATTCATATATTTCTTTGACATTTCAACAATATTTTCTAGCTTATTAAGCTTCCCTTCAGCAACCAGAAGATTCAAAATCACACTGTATGTAAACTCATTAGGCTGACAATCACTCTCCACCATCTTTGAGAATAGCAGGATGGCCTTGTCAACCATTCGCCCCTTGGCAAGCGCCTCAATCATAGTATTATAACCAATCAAATTAGGAGTACAGCCCTTAGCTAACATTGCCTGAAAAAAAGCCAGTGCCTCTTCAGTTTTGCCAGATTTCCCAGTCATTCTGATCATAATAGTGTAAGTGAACACGTCAGGTTCACAATGCCTCCGCTTCATATCCTCAAAAACTTTATATGCTTGATCTACCTGCCAAACAATGCACATAAGCAATAACTAATAAACAGGATCATCGGAAGGAAAACGCACTTAAATAAAACAATTTACAACAGTAGTGGGACTCAATTAGATGTTCATCAATCTATCCGTACATATCGGTGCAAATTTCAGATAAAATCTAAGGGCCCATTTGGAAGAATTTATTTACAAGTCATTTGAATAAGTTAATCACGATAGCTTATGAAAACAATTTAACCCCATTTCATGTTCGATTATGAGAACAACTTATACGGAAGCGGTTACGTAAGCACTTATCGCTGTATAACCAAACAGGCCATAAATAATAATATAATAATAATTAAAAAAAAAAGGCGGAGCAATGAGTAATGAAAGTAAGGAGAGGAAAAGGGTAAGGGTGAGTGTAGAGTAGTGAAAAAAGAAGAAAGAAAGGAAATAGAAAACCTGTTGATCCTTGGCCAAGGCATCCAAAAGCATGTTATAAGCAAAAATGTCCAAGTTATAGCCATGGCAAAGCATATCCAAGTAAACAAGATAGGCTTGGGGGGAGTGACGGGACCTCAAATAGGCCTGAAGCAAGCACTTGTAGGTATAAGCATTGAATCTAAGGTCCCACTTGTTGAGGAGCTGGACGCAGAGTTGGAGGTCGTCACCGGTGCCGAAGAAGCCGAGGAGGATGTTGACGGTGGAGATGGAGCCGCGGACGGAGTGGCGGAGCATGTGGTCCAGGAGGGCACGCGCCTGCTCGAAGCGATTGGGATTGGTAGACTTGGAGAGGATAAGGAAGAGGCGGTTGTAGGTGAAGGACTCATGCCGGAAATTGGGGGAGAGCGAGGGGCAGAAGTGGAAGAATTTGAGGGCGAGGGATGGGGTTTTCAGGGCTTTAAGGATCTCCGAAGCTTCCAGAGGTGTCAGGGAGAGGGAGAACGACTCAAGGTAGTCCCGGAGGTCCCAGAACGGGTCGGAAAACCTCGACGGGGCTTCCGAGAGCAGGATTTGGCTCGCTTTACATATTAGGTCGCGCCGCGGGAGGAGGTACCCACGGGGGTCTGAGGGCAGGGGCGCCGCCGGGGTTACTTCCACCGCCACCGACCGCCCTGTCCCAGTGCTCGCCGTGATCTTCGCCGTGTACTTTGTGCCGTACTGGCGGCGGAGATGCAAGACATGTTGCCGCTTCATTTCTTATACTTCCATTCTTCCCAAACACCGCTTTCCATATTTTTAAAATGTTTTTTGTCTCAAGGTTATACATAAAATAAACTCAACCAACTTCCGCATAAAACATTCTCATTCAAATTTTTTCAAATTGATATTGATTTTTTTTTCAAATATTATTCATTATATTGAAGATACTTTTTATAGTTCTAATTTTAGTACTCAATTAAGTATGAATCTTAATATGTTATTATTTTGTGTTATCCACTAGATAGGTAGGTTGTTCTTTTTTGTAGCGTTGACATCTGTCCAACTGTTGACTCTAATCCAGTATAGGTGGTACTTATAGAAATATTCTAACACTTAAGTCAGAGGAAAGTTGACAAAAATATTGGACAATACAATGTGTCAGCAGAAAGTAACTTGATAATTCAGTGATCAAACATGTATATGTGTTCTACTATTTATAGCGTGTTACCTTTTTAGACTTGGACTTTTCAAGAATGATTTGGGTCTATCCTTACTTGATGCAATTAGGGTTAAGAGGCAATTAGGGTTTATCTCTCAACCTTGTCAATGACAATTTAGTCTTTTCAGGTAATATAGCATTATAAGGAATGCTTCTTCTGAATGGAGCAACAGGCCAGATATTTTCTATTCGGTTTTCTGAGTGGAGTATCGGGCTGGGTACTTTTGGCTATAGATGTCAGCCCAACTCCTTTAGTAAGTCTGGTCTTCTTAGGTAGGTACGATCAGTTCAACCTTCATGATACATCCGGTCACATGATTCCCCTCTTGTACACAACCTCGCCAGTGTCAAGGAGTGGAGCGACAAAGGCGATAAACATGTAGGTGAAGGCGGATTTTAGGTTTGTAGGGTTTTATTACCATTATCCTAGGGGTTTGTTCATGTTAGAATAGGTAGGGTTTGTCAGGGGTAGATGAAGAGGCAGCGATTTTGGGCCATTGATCTAGTAGAGTCAATGGTGCCACTCGACCCATCTATTGGGCCTCTGTGGGATTCCATCCTATAAATAAGAGATGGGTGGCTCTTACCATTTGCTCAGTTTCTTTTCTGCTCTAAAAGTTCCTGGTCTTCCCTTCTAGCTTGTCCAGGTAGTCTGAGTTTCCTTTGTCTTTTAATTTGATGGCTTCAAATTCTAACTCTTTTGTGAGGGAGGTATTGCCTTTCTCTGTCGCCGACTCTGTTGCGTTTGCACAGACTGACCCTATGGGTCGCAGAGGGCTCCACAACTTTCGCCCCAAGGGGTTCCACCTAAAATTTTCCATCTCAGGAAGCGTGTTCCTTGTTTGAAAGGGCTTGACAATACCTTCCTTATTCTATTGTCGGGTTCGAATAGGTGAGCTTCGAGGTTGCCAAGCATCATTCCCAGCTGATGACCAGGGATGACTGCACCTCGTTTTTTATGCCTTCCTTTTCTATCCGCTAGACGATTCGACACTAGCACCCTTTATAATAAAGGGTTGTCGAAGCGATGGGATGCTAGACTCCAACCTTGTGTTTAGGAACACTCCCCGCCTGAAGAGTCTAGACTTCTTCTATATGTACATCTGTCTGTTCAAAGATCTGTACGTCAAGCTTCTTTTTGACAATTTCACTATGAGTATGCTGCATGTGATGAACTGCGCACCCGCACAACTTCATCCCAACGTATGGGTCACCATATAGGCCTTTAGGGCCATTTGTCATTTTTCTTATGTACAAGCCACCCCCAATCTTTTCTTTCATTTCTACCGAACCTTTCCGATTAGCTCGATCTGCTTGTCCTCTATGAGTAGGGTTGTCGGGCACCCTCTGTTTGAGGAAGTATTCACCACCTCTTATAAGGATTTTTAGTCCAAGTTTA
Organism: Psophocarpus tetragonolobus; assembly: GCA_037954015.1. Classification (NCBI taxonomy): domain Eukaryota; kingdom Viridiplantae; phylum Streptophyta; class Magnoliopsida; order Fabales; family Fabaceae; genus Psophocarpus; species Psophocarpus tetragonolobus. The sequence goes on from CM075688.1 coordinate 103,272,629, forward strand.
TGAAGATCGTGCTGAAACTGGGTCGTGCAACTAACTATTTTTATTATCAAGAGGGAAAGCCTTTGTTCCCCTTTTCCTGGCAACCAGAACCATGACGTCTTTCAACACTTTCGTTTGATATGCTCACCAAGCAAGAGAAGAAGGACGTGACGTTTTTTATGTCACTCTTGAAGTTCTCCCAGTAGTCTGAGTACTTTAACTTATGGCGTTCATTGAGGCCAATTTTGGAATTGGAAGGTAAACAGAGTGTTGGTTGTAGCCACGTCTGGATTCCTTGCTTTGTGTAGGTACTCGTTGGGATCTGTTTCTTTTTGTAGGTATAATGATATGATGACAGGATGCTCTTGCTAAACTTCTGGTCCGAGATTAAGGCTCGCTCCCCGGTGGGGATTAATTTCTGAGCTTCTTCGTTTCCCCATTTGGATCCTGATCCACACCCGAAGCAGATGCCTGTGGATATTATGCCCCCAAGCCACTCCTTCGAAGAGCAAGAGTGGGAGGCTAAAACCAAAGAGGGGCTCCAAGAGATGCCACCATTGTGATGAGGCTAAGGTGTCTAAGAGGTTGTGACATACGTGTGACCTTTTTTCCTTTCTGACCATCACTCCCCCTTTTTGCACCAAGGGGTTCTTTATTGACAATTTTGATCTTGCCATCAAGTTGGTAGAAGACAACCTCCAACATGGTCCTCAAGCTCTGAGCTAGACCGAGGTCCTACCGCCTGACAACATTACTACGAGCTAATGGCCCGAGCCCAAGTCTTGGTTCGACATCCAGGAGAAGGATAAAGCTAAAACTCGCCTAAAGGAGTAGGTGGAGAAGGGCAAACGACAAATTGTCATAAAGCATCATGTTGAGTTCCTCCAAGCCGTCTGGAAAGTCGAAGAATTTTGTCATGTCCTAGATGGTTTCGAGTTTGATGAAAGCAAGAACTTCTTCAATGGGAAGTTCCTGTCTTTTCACAAGGTACCCAAGACATTCAAGCCCAATGAACACATCCCTCGATTTTACGACTGAGGCAATGCTCCTGGGATGATCGAGTCGATGGGTGTAGAGGAGGTGAGTGCTGAAGGGGAGGAGGTCAATGATGCTAAAGTCAATGTGGTTTAGGGTTTGAGGGGCTATAAACATTTGTATCGGGGGGAGGGGGTTGTTTTATCTTGATAGTTATACTAGGGGGCTATTTTTCTTTACTCTTACACTTGCATTTGTACATATCTATTTATATCAATGATAATTCATTTTCGTGTTTCTTTCTGGTGTTTGTTGCGCTCTTGTGTTTGATTCTAAGTTTCTCATATGTATATCCCCGTTTGGGGTATCTTGTATTTGTGTATTTTTAATTTTGCATTTAAGGTATCCCTTCCCTGACTTGTTAGATCGGGAGAGAAACCTTCTTTTCATTATTGCCAAGCTAATATATGCTTGAGTTTATTATCTAAGATACTTCCTTGGCTGGGATTTTTTATAATTGAGAGAGTATCATTTAGTTAACTATCTACGATACTGTCTTACCCGAGCTATTTGATGTGGATTACCCCACATAGTCTCTCGTTCTCCTCTTTGAGCTTGGCCATGTCTTATTGCATTTGCTGGAAGGCTTCACGCTAGGACATGTCTCCACCATTTCCTTGATCTTGTTAGACAAGATTCTCACGTGGTGGGTCGCACAGATCTCCAACATTACTCCTTGTAGTCACCATTACAATGTCTGCTTAGTCTTCCTTTTGAGGTCGAAAGGTATATCTTACTCGGCCGATGGTGGGCGCAACTGTTCCTGCATGGGCTAGGTAGGTTGTTCCTTTTCGCAGTGATGACTTTTTGTCCAGCCATTGACTCCAATCCAATGCAAATAGGGTACCTGTAAAAGCACTTTGACACTCAAGTCAAAGGGAAGTTGACGAATGTATTGGGAAATACAATGTCTTAGAAGGAAAGTAATGCGATAATTCAGTGATCAAACCTGTACATATGTTCTACTATTTATAGCGCATTACCTTTATGGGCTTGGGATTTTCAAGAATAATTTGGGTTTATCTCCTAACCTTTCTAGGGACAATTTAGTCTTTTCAGGTAATATAGCACTATGGAGAATGCTTCTTTTGAGTGAAGCAACGAGCTATGTATTTTTTATCCGGTCTTCCAAGTGGAGTACCAGGCCAGATACTTTTGGCATTGGATGTTGGCCCAGCTCCCTTGGTAAGTCTGATCTTCTTAACTAGGTCTAGTCAGTCCGACCTTCGCAGTAGGTCCGGTCCTGGGATTCCCCTCCTATACATGCCAATTGTTCTTGCACAGACTAGGTAGGTTGTTCCTTCTTGCGGTGTTGACTTTTTGTCCAACTGTTGACTCAAATCCAACATAGGTGAGGTACCTGCTAAAACACTCTGATGCTCAAGTCAGAGAGGAGTTGACAAATATATTGGGAAATACAATGTGTTAGCAGGAAAGTAATGTGATAATTCAGTGATCAAACTTGTACATGTGGTCTACTATTTATAGTGCATTACCTTTCTGAACTTGGGCTTTTCTAGAATGATTTGGGTCTATCGTTACCTAAAGAAATTAGGGTAAGAGGCAATTAAGGTTTATCTCGTAACCTTACCAGGGATAATTTAGTCTTTTCAAGTAATATAGTGTGCTGTAAGGAATGCTTCTTCTGAGTGAAGCAACGAGCCAGGTATTTTTTATTTGGTCTTCTGAATGGAGTACCAAGCCAGGTACTATTGGAAATGGATGTCGGCCTGACTTCCTTAGTAGGTCCGATCTTCTTAGATAGGTCCGATCATTCTAGCCTTCACAGTAGGTTTGATTCTGGGATTCCCTTCGTGTACATTTTTCAAAAATATAAAAGTACATATCTCACACGCACGTATAAACATATGTATTGTACTAGTTATAGATAAAAGATATGGATATTCTTCAAAAATTTATGTATCACATTTCAAAGATAAAAAGTTAATGGGATTAGTTGGTGGCATATCAGACCTGAAAATAACATGGTCTTTTATTTGGTTCACAGGAATTTGACAAATTTAAAAAGTTATAAATGATAGAATACTTAACAAGTTACAAAGGGGTTGATAGAACAGTTCAAAAAATTCAACTGAAGACTTGAAATTAGTGTCATATTCAGAAACTGACATCACACTCTTATACTAAATGAGTTATAAATCATATATGATGTATGAGTTAGAACATTATCTAGGGACATATTTTATTCTATATTAAAATTGTGTAATTTAGTTGATAGATACATCTTATACTTATTCTCAACCATTTTACTAAAATTTTTTGGCTTAAAAAAAAAGATAAAAAGTTAATGAATTTATGTTGTATACTATTTTTTGTGTTTTTTTTTTTGTTAAATTTATTTTATCAAGCATAAGCATCAAGGCATTGGAAGTGGTCTGAATCTGAACTATAACAATCCGGTTGGTCCAAAGTCCAAACTAGGTTGATGATGTTTAATCCAAGTAACTCTAAACCCTATGTTTAAGTAAGTAATGATCTCTACTTAGAGAGTAATTTCAGAAGTGCAAAATTGCACTTTAAAAACATATTATTCTAATAAAAATTTTCTCCTTTTACTTTCCTGATTGACATTTAGCAAGACCATATTAATATAATATAGTTGATGAAAATAGATTTAGTTACATATGTGACTTTTTTTTTAATTTTTTATATTTTTATCTATTTTTAAATTATGATATTGTGTCACTAATTTTTAAAATTGTTGAATATATATTCTATTTTTAATGGATTAGCATATATGGTTAAGCGATAGACATTGATTAACATATGAGAACAATTCAGTCTTAGTGATAGGTCATAATTCTATTAGTTAAAGATGATTTAAGTAATTATAATTTAACTTAAATAAATTTTTTGTCTCTAAAATTTTGCCAAAAAAACACTTTTAGTCCTTAAATTTGAAAAATATTTTTTTTAGTCTTTCTTCTCTAGTTAACATCGTTAAAAAATTGGTGACAGAAAATACGTTTTTATACCTATAAATCACTCTGCTCTTCAACCCTAACTTCCTCAATCTTCAATTTCACATATGGTACAATCAAATACACTGGAACTTGTAAATGAAAAACGTTAATACAAAAACAAATTAATTTCAGGACTAAACAATATATTTTTGAATTTTAAGGACAAAAAATAATTTTTTTGTGAAACTTTAAGAACAAGAAAACTTATTGTAAACCTTATTTTTTTATTATCTAAATTATCTGTAACTCATTTAATTATAATTTGTGATGTTATTAAATTATTCTCATGTATCCATCAACTTTTATCACTTAATAGTCCACCCAAATTCATTAATTGAACATAAATTCAATAATTTAAAAAGTTAGACACAAGATTTAAAATGGAATTTTTTTATGAGGGAATTCTAGGAAAGTCTATACAAAGTGGAAAGTTTTGCAAACTAATTACCAAACTAAAAAAAATAAATTATTGTTGACATTTTTTTTGTATTTATATTCAAGCATCATAAACTTGCATTAGACGACCCAAAGCAAAGCAAGGGAGGCTAAATGAGAGAAGGTAAATCGTGTAATTTTTAGCTTGTGAAAGTGAGGACAAATGTAAAAGGGAAACTCATGTATTTTTTAACTTATGAAGATGACGACAAGTGGAAGAATGCAGGTATGCAACTCTTATATTTTAACTTGTGAAAGTGGTGCCATAGTGGAAGGCAACTCATGTATAAGAACAAAAAAACTTAAGTAAGTCTTATTTTTTTATTATCTGTAACTTATGTAATTAGAATTTGTCATGTTATTAAACTATTATGATGTATCAATAAACTTTTATCACTTAATAGTCTACCCAAATTCATTAATTGAACATAAATTCAATAATCTAAAAAGTTAGACACAAATAGAATTTTTTTACGAGGGAGTTCTAAAAAAGTCTGTACAAAGTGGAAAGTTTTGCAAACTAATTACCAAATTAAAAAAAATAAAATTATTGTTGACGTTTGTTGTTGTTGTATTCAAGTGTTGTAAACTTGCATTAGACAACTCAAAGCAAAGCAAGTGAGGCTAAATGAGAGAAGGTAAGTTGTGTAATTTTTAACTTGTGAAAGTGGGGACAAATGTAAAAGGGCAACTCATGTATTTTTTAATTTGTGAGTATGCAAATCTTATATTTTAACTTGTGGAGACACATGCAAAACAACAACTCATAAGAAAAGGTGACAACAAGTAGAAGAATGTAAGTTTGCAATTCTTATATTTTAACTTGTGAAAGTGGTGCCATGTAGTGAAAGACAACTCATATATATTTCAACTTTTTAATATGAAGAAACAACTCATATATATTTTATTAGGTGAGAGAAAGACAACTCAATTTTTAACTAGTTGTGAGAAATATAAAGATAACTTAACTAGTTACTGATGGAAATAAAAGGAAACCTTAAATCAATAGATACAAGATTATAGTATGTATAGAGAATTAAATATAAAAATATAGAGAAAAGAGAATTTGTGTACCTCAAATATATTGAATTGAAGTTCTTGATCTTCAAGAACAAAAAAACCCTAGGAATGATTATTGTAGAGATACGAGTTCAATAAGAACTCTTGAGGATTTTACTACCTACTTTCTAGGGGATTATTTTAGAGAATGTGTATTGTTGTTGTAATTTGCTTAATGGAATGACAAATTTATAATCCCCCAGCGTAGGCAGAGACCCCTCAAATGGGCTTTTTATGATTGACTTAACCCATAACAGAGTCAATCTTACTATAATCCCATTCAAATAATCATAAAGATATTATAAGATATGATTATCACCATATCTTAAATTGTCAGATAATGATAAAATATAATTGATTAATACCAATCCACTATTATTTCCAACGGTTACACCAAGTCATTTGTGTCAATTTGTTAAATTGAAGGTGAGTCATCTTATTTATAAGTTGAGAGTTTGATAACCAAACCAACATTTTTAAACTAGAAATAATTTAATTAATTACATCTATCAATTTTAAAATAAAAAAAACACAAATGGGATGAGTAAAGAAATTAAAATTTGCATAAAAGAAAATTATAGAAAATATGTAATATTTATCATTTTCCCTGAGAGAATTTTCAAAGTTAATAACAAGAACAGAAAAAATTGGAGTGATATTCGTTGTTCTTTACATTGAAATATGCGTTCAATATTCATCATTTGTAATTTTGTCTTAAAACAAGAAATGGATCAGAGTATGCGTTCATGAGTTTCATACATATACAAGTGTGTATTTGTTACGAAGTACTATACTCTAAAATTTATAATATTTATATTTATAATAGAGTAACAATCGACAGAATGATAAAATATTGAATAAGCAAAACAGCAACAATAGTGAATGAAAGAGATAAATTATCCTTATGAAAACATTGATATAAAGTACAATGGTAAGAATGAAAGAAGGGAGCAACTGATATTTGGAGGGCAGAAATGAATAGAAGCATGAAATGGTTAACTAGTTGCGGAAACTGAATAAAGGCAACTTAAATAATAATTAGTGCGCCAAGTCACTTGTGCCAATTTGTTAATTCTCCCACTTGACCTTCACGAGTTAAAAAATTATGTTAGTTGTCTTCTTTCACTTGGTGCAATCTTCCCACGTCAAAACAAACAAGTTATCTTCTCCCACTTTGCACAAATTTCAAGTTAAAAATTACATGAGTTGCCTTCTCACACTTCTGCCACTTGCTTTAGGCTGCCCCCTGCCTACGAGAGTTAATGTCACTTAAATACAGCAAAAAAAAAAAAAAATGTCAACAGTTAAAAGTTCCTAGGTTGGTTTGCAAAATTCTCTAGTTTGGTATATACTTTTCTAGAACTCCCTAGTTTTGTCAAAAAACCTAAAAATAGACAGTGTCAAAAATTGAAAATAGAAAGACACAATGCAATTAAGCTATAAAAATAAATTGAAATTTTATATTCAGGTTTAATGATCTGAGCAAAGGAATTACATGATGGGTAGTTGAGGAGAATAAACTAAATTTCTATATTCAGAATCAGTATGGCCTAACACTTGTATTTTACCATAGTCTTCTTGTTGAGATTTGAGCCTTAATATACAACAGAATTCTTATGATATAATTTACTTTGTCTTCAAAAGCTGATTTACAAATATTATTTTGAAAGATCAGTGTTATAACACGCAATATAAAGAATCCATTATTTTACCTAATCAGTTAATGTTGATTAAATAAAAACTTACGTACTTCAGAATAGGAAGGCTAGACACCATTAACATGGCAGACATTCTTCATCGTCAATCGACAACCATGGGGAAGAGGAGCACAATATTAATAAATGTTGAGCTCGTGTTATATGAAAAAAATATGCTCTGCTCATTATTTATAAACAGGAAGGCAAACGTCTCTGAAATTTCATTATTTTACAATCAAAATGACAACCACAGGGTGCACTCATTATTGTAAAGGGCTGGAAAAAATAACACGTCTACTACGACTATCTACTTCCTGATTAAACACGGGGTTACGATGCTTCCCACTTAAACATCGGTACAATGATCCCCAATTCTCTTGATCCAAATTCTAATTGGACTAGTTTCCAATTATGAATATATTGGCTACACCGGTCCATTAAACACAAGTAACAAATGCTATAACATATAATCATGCACACAGATTAGAGGCATTAAGAAAAAGGCCCCCAATTAAGGTTCAACGACAACCCGGATCTCCTTCGTTGGTTGAAAAGATTTTTCTTGGTACGGCGCATCCATGATCCATGCCTAATCAAGCTTGACATTAGAGTATAGAAGCGTGTCCCTTGTGAGCGGCATATTCAGGAGGTAGCATGTCTGTTAGCAAAAAATTAAATTTATAAATATTAGGTATCAATCTCAACATTACCTTTACACCATGGAACCATTAATGATGGATCCTAAAGGATCTATATACGGAAATAACTATCCCTCTTCTGGGTTATGTTTTTAAAAGAGACACCCACGGCATATTGATTGCCATCGGGACTAGTTTATTTTAATATCCTTGGATGTCATCCTTGTAGAGAGAATGAATGAAAGAAAGATTATCGAAAAAAAAGACACTTAACACTTCTTCTGATTTTTGTACCAATAGTCCAAACAAAATTACTTAAATGCTACAAGAAACTATCACTAGTATTTCAATCTTGAATAAATTTTCAAATGGTTGCTAAGAGAGGTTCCGACATTACTGACACTTTGAAAATATTTACCTAGGCCTTAGTGACATATTTTAAAGTTTAAACCAAACATAAAAGGTGTTTTCTTTTCTTGAATTTCCATTTTTATCTAATTATATTATAATATTACTATTTAGTATTTACCACTATAATTATTCACCTATACTTACCCCTATAAGAGTTGAAACGAGCAATATAATTCCTGTTACCCAAGCAAGGGTTCTCCTAACCAGCACCACTTCTGGCAATTTTGCATTCACTGCATGTGTTTCTTCCAGCCATCGAACATACGGATGGTGAGGAGCAAAGATCACATCAAACTTCTTGCCCGACTCTAGAGTAGTGGCCTCATTGCAGTAGATAATTCCAACAATTTGACCTGCTCAGTCATTGATCATTAAGAGGTTAAGAAAGCAAATGAACTTTATAGATCAATGAAGTTCATATCTGATATAATATGAAGAACGAATGATCAGTTAAGTGTGTCAGTTATTTTACCAGGTTTTCTATATTAAAAGCAAATCATTACGAATATTGTAAGCCTTTAATTTAAGATCATAGAGCAATAAGCAATAATTTGTGCCTGACAAAATCAACCTTTGTATGCTTCTTGCAATGAACTAAATATCTTTGTCAAAGTTGCATACAGCAATTCAACTCCATGCTGAGCAATACTTTCAGTTTCATAGTGCTCTTGCAAAACCTGCCGAATATTAGTGAACAAAACAATTAAAATCCATGTATATAACATCAACAGTCAAAACATATTGCAGACATTGCTTTGCTATGTGGTTATGTTCTTGTCATCTCTCTAGGCAGAGCTAACAATTGTGGATTGTGGAAAATGGTCAAAAGTCAATAATCCACTATATCATATAATGTTGCAGGTAAATAGCACCCAAAAATTCAAAAGAAAAAAAGGTAACTAAGAACATGACATACCTTAATGCCATTGAAGCATCCTGTTAACAACTCAGCAGGACCTTTTGCACTCTGTGATAAATCATCATGCATTTGAATTGCTCTTCGGACATTACGTATAAGAGACATAAGACCTATGACGAACTTCCTTTCTGCTTTCTGCAAACATGTAAACATCCAAATTAGTCATAACACATTCATGTACAATAGAAATATACCTTGAAATCCTCATTATACCTTTGACATATGAAGGTTCACTAAGGCACCGTTTTCCAATGGAATGGTAAGCACTCCATTTAGTGGCTCAAGGGTATCACGAGTATATGATCCACCTATCAAAGACGACTAAGAAAACAATAACAAAGTCATTTTCACATACAACATGATAATAAATAATACAGAAGTAGCTCATAAACATTTATAATATAAATCAAAACTAACAAAATCACTAATTTCTTTGTCAGTCCCATCTTCGAGTTGCTCATCCAAAGAAATCACAGAAACATCATTTTCATCTGCATAAATTAAAAAAAAAATGATTACAAAAATAATGAAATAATATCAATAAGGCCTACAACCATTTTCATTAAATTCTCTTTCTTTTCCAAAATGAACTTTTCATAGCCTCACCTGGAAGTTGAATGTCAACTTTATCTGAATTTGTACTCCAAAATGAGTTGCTGAACATTGGATTATCCTGGACAATTTTTCCAAGACCTGCATTCATAATACATTACTGTTATCTTTTTATGAAAGAGAAAACATAATGTAGAAATTGATTATTAAACTTAATCCAAAGCCAGCGACCATTGATTCCATTCACTTCTAGCAAAAACACAGCATGAGGCCTCTTGAATGGGTTAGGAATCAGAACCTCATTCAACTGCACAAAAGACATGATATTATCATCAATAAAACCTATAATAAAGTATGATGTAACATGAATAATGTAGTGAAAACAGGACATCACTAATGTTTTCAAGGACCTTGGATGAACTGGAAGCTGAAAGGGTGGAAGGAGGTGCAAAACCAAGCAAGACTGACACAGCAGCACCAACTTCCTGAAGCAACATTGAAGGTTGCTGCAAAGTGACATAATACAACCCCGTGAGATCATTATATTGATTTAAACATTACAACAGAATGCAGTAATCTCATTAGTGAAACTAGGGACATGGAAAAGATGAAAATGAAGAGAATATTTAACTTTAATTCCAATAAAATTCTCAAAATGAACAAAAGTGAAGAGAAAATTATAAAATAAGCTTATAGTCAATGTTATCAATTGCGAATTGCGGAAAATTGCAGAAAGCCAACAATCCGCTATATCATATAGAGGATAGCATTGCAGAATGCAAGCATATAGTGGAAGTTGTAGAACAGATAGAATATGATATAAATCCACTATAAATCTATAAAATATTAAGTCTATGCAATTGAAAATAAATTACACAAAACATTGGTATGACATTAACTTAAAAGTTCAGTTAGTTGCAGATTTGCTAGAGATGACAAGAGATGTAGGATACATGCTGCAAGCACAACACTGATAGTGGCGCAATAGCAGAGAGAGTCACAATCGCAAATCCAAGAAATTCTGGTATGCAATAGCGCTGCTATTGCAGATATTTAATTGCACTGCTTATAGTAATTTAAATTAAAAATTTATCCTTCTAGAACATTGTTAGGAAAAATTAGGCTACAACTCTCATTCATAAAAATATAAACGAGAAGAAAAAACCCTTCTACTCTCCCATTTTCGTTATCTGTGTTTTCATCCACAAGTGTCCCCATTTTCTTTCCCTCACCATTTGTTGTAAAAAAAGGATGTCTCTGGAACATTTAATCTATTTAACTAGCTGGTCTAATTTGAAATGTTTAAGATGGATTTTACCAGTCAAAATTTCTTAAAATATTCGTCATCCAAATTCCTTATTATTTGAGTTATGGCATTAACAACACATGATCTATTCATACAAGAAAGGGTATTTGATGCCATTGTAATGAGAAAATACAGCTCATTTTGGCATGACAATTTTCTCTTGTTTTGAATTTAAGATGACTGTAAAGAAATTTTAAAGTTTAAACTGCAATATAATTATAAAGAAAAAATTTAAAAGGATTTCTTTAAATTAGTAGTTAATGTAAGTCGATGCCATTTGTGGTTAATTTGTAATAATAATGTTAGTATAGATTTCAACTTTGGGCACCCCTAGGCACAAATAAGATCCTAAGAGTTTGGATAAAATGAAGGTTATCAATTTGTGCAATCCACTATTCATTTACTTGTGCTATTTTGCTTTGCAGATTTGTAACAACATATCAGCTCATTTCACTTATCCAAATTGCTAGCACATCCTTTAGAGCCACTGAATTTACACAGGTCGATAGTAAGTAAATGGATGCTACTGTTCAAAGCCCATAAAAAATTCTGATTTCCATCTCTTTTCTTGCAATTTAGAAGACTTATTATAACAAGGTGCACTTTGTCTGATGGAAAGGAATGCAAGTCCACTAATCTACTCTTTTACAGGTATATTTGAATAGACTTCTCAATAAACACTTATAGGACAAAAAATTATGGTAAAGTAAAGTAAGCTTCTTCCATAAGTTAAAATCAGACTTTGGAGGAACTAAATAAGAGAACTTGTATAAATTAGCTTATACACAAGCTTTTTTTTTTTATCATCGGCAAATTTTAGTTGTTAATTTATTGAAAGTTCTAACACATTCATCAAGTGTCACTTCCCCGGAAATTTCGAACACTAACAAGGCAGAAGCCTCGTGATGCACGATTTATTCATAACATTTCAAAAATGGATTTTATTTTATTTTTTAAAATTGTTTGAACGTAAATTTTTTTAATCAACTTAAAATCAAACTCCGATAAATGCGAATTCAAATAAAGGAGTGAAATTCGCATCGATAAGAGAGTTGAATCGGACGCTAACATATAATGCAGAAACGAGAGAAAAGAATAATCTGAACCTCATCGTTGGATGATCTAGCGCGAAGGAATTGATTACCAGAACTATCGACGAAGAAGATGGAACCAGAAGCCTCACCCTGCGATAACACACACCGCCGAATCAAACAAAGAAAATGGTTAGATCGAAACCGCCATCGAGTGCATACAGGCTCGGAGGATTGAAGAAACTACTGAGATGGAGAAACGAACCCTAATTTGAGGATAGAAGAGAGAGACAATGAAGAGCAAGCTCCAAATGATTAAAACGCGAAACTCCATGGCAGAGAGATCCAGAGGCTCCACTGCTGCAACGTGCTTCGTTTTTTTGTTGTTGTGTAAAATAAAATAAAATGAGTCTGAAGACATAGCCTCGTTTGGGCTTTTCTTACATCTCTTAGGTCATGGAGCAAGCCCAATATGACCATGGCAAATACAAAAAACCTAGTAATAAAGAAAAAATGCTAACAAAAAATGTTAATTGTACAACATATAAATTAGACCTTTTTTTTATTTAAACAAATTTTAGAAATTAATTTCTATAACTGATAGTATAATATTTCCAAATATGCATATGAGAGAATAGATTTTGGGAAAAATATTTTTGGTAAAAATTATTAAAAAAAACAGAGAGAGTCGGAACAGAAAACATGTGGTTTAAAAATACAATAGCCCATTTAACAAATTGCGTAGCAAATTTTGGGTCAGGGGTAACAATGAATAAACCCGATAGAGATACACAATTATCTTTTTGTTGTGTTTGGGAAAATTAGTTAAAAACTAACTTAAAATTGAAAAGTTAATAATAAATGTTTGATAAAATTAATTGAATAAATAATAAGGAAGTAATTAATTGTTAGATTAATAATGATGTATTTAAAATAATTATAATATATTTTAATAATATAAATTAATTACATATTTAAATTATAGATTTATGTAATTACATGTGTAAATAATAAATTATTATGATTAATATTAAAATTATAATTTCTATAATTAAATATATAAATTTTAAATTATAATTTTTCATAATTATATATTTATAGTATAAATTACTACAATTACATTAATAGAGAAGAGAGAAACCAAGGAGAGATGTAATATAATATGAAGAGAGAGAATTAGATAAAAACAATGCATTAATTAATAAAAGGTAAACATTTAAGAATATGTTTTAGTCCTTTTGTAGATAAATTTTTTGTTGCATTATGGTTAAAAAATATAAATATATAATAAAATGAGAAAGGCTTTATTTTGTTGTGTTTTTACTGCGGACATAATTTAATATAATTTATTTTTCAAACATTAATATATTTTATTCCATTATTATAAAATATTTTTATTTAATAAATCAAATTTAAATTTTATTTAAAATAATTTATATTTAATTAAATAATAAAAAGTTAAATGCAATTAAAGTATCTGTTTTAATCATTCACATAATATTAAAAAATTTCAAAACTCAAAAAGTAAGACAAATTAAATCATAATTCTTTAATTTTCTTATTTTAATTTATTAACTAATTAATTTAATTTTAGATTCATTTCTAATTTTGTTGTTTTCTCAATTATTAAATATTTAAAAATTTCTTTTACATGAAAAAATACTCTCCTTTTATATATTAATATGTATGTGTAAGTTTAGTAATATAATATAGAAGTTATATATCAAATAGACAAATACAACTAATTTGGATGAACATCTTTTTTATAAAAGTAGATAGGTGAATTTTTAAATCATCTCATCATGATAAAAAAATTATTTGAAACCACATTATGACCCAGATCATTAAGACAAGATTATCTTTTTCATTATTAAAACAATTTTAATATTGATGTTATTTTCGTTTCTCATTATCTTTTAAATTAACTAATTTATTGAAAATTTTAATTTTATTTAACATGTATAATATGAGTCAAATATAACAGGCTCAGATGAAAGTTTTCCTTGAAAGTTTGAAGATAAAATTACACTTTTTTTAGAGAAAGAAAAATTAACACTTAACTCTAAGGATTAGTAATTGGATTACGTTAAAAATTAAATTGCTTACAGGAAACTATGATATATTATGATTTTAATAAATTTTAATTCATTACTATAACCCAATGTACTCTTTTTTGCCTACTATATATCTTTGACTTAAATAATTTATTGAATATTTTATTTTATTTAATCAAATTAATTTTTCTTTTGATTATTTATTTTACATAATATTAAATTAAAAAATTTACTTCAATTTAAAATTTTTATTTTACATGTACTATTAATCTAAAATTTTAGAATGAGTTTTAATCTGATTTAAAACTAAAAAAATGCATATAAAAACGTCCAAAACACTTATAACATTTGCAACAAGTAGTGATATTAGAAGCACTCACTTCACATTATAATAAGAAAATAAGAGTGCTCTTCTACTATTATTGTTATTGTTATGTTTATATAATAATGTTGAATAAATTTATTAAAATTAGTAATTTATGAAAATAAAATTGAATAATTTTTAACATATATATAATTTAATAATTAGTAATTTATGAAAATGCTCATAAAAAAAGTAATTTATGAAAATAATTTTTTATACCTAACAAGTTACTTTTTTAAAAATATGAATTGATGTTCTAATTATACATATTAATATTAATATTAAAATAAAACTATAATTTGTTTGAAATAGATATGTTTTCTATTTTACTTAATTACATTAAAATATCATGAAAGTTAAAAATTAATTGTATTATTTTTAGATATTTTAATTTACATACACGAAAAATGATATTTTAATTTAAAGAAACTAATTATATAATATTTTTGTTTTATAAAAAACACTTAAATTTAAAATTATAACAGGTTGAGGCACATGAGAAAAATAGATTATTAAAGATGAAAGATTAACAGGTTGAGGGAGAATGAGTTAGGAAGCTATTTATAAACAATAAATAAATAAATTATTGGAAATCAAAATTATCCATTTAAGTCGTTGAGGAAAGAAAAGGATTAAAACATGGGACCATTAACAAGACAATTGCACTGATATCATTAAAACGTTTATGTGATATTAAGGAGAGGAGAAAATTAAAATCATATTAAATGTTTTATTATCATGGAGAAGAGTAGTAATCGAATCTTTTACGCGTGATATTATGCATGAGTTTAATAGTCCATATTCCTGTACGTTACATTTTGCATGAAAATTTTTGGGCGGCAGGTTAAAGCTGGAGACTTTATATGCTTTATATATTTAAGATACTTATTTATAAAGGATTTTTTTTAATGTGTGGCTCACAGTATATGTTAACAATTATTGAAATTCAAATTTAAATGGAATTATTAAAATTCAAATGTAATTTTTTATATATTTATGATATGAGAGAGTGATGATAATTATAGAAAATTAAATATTTTTTTAATACTAATTTATTTTCAATTTTAATCTTGTTTGTTCACTTTAATGTTATTTTAATTTTTATTTTTATATTTTTAATTTTATATTTTTATATTATTTTTAAAAAAAATAAACTTAATACAACTTATATTCATTTAAAACATTAGAGTGCTATTACTATTGTATTTTTTAGTTAAGTATTATGTTGAATTTAAATGACAATACCATAGATTGAAACTATTTTATCTTTTTAACATTATTTTTTTTAGGTATTATGTTTCATCTTTTATTTGTCATTAAAATTAATAAAAATATTATATATATATATATATATATATATATTTTAGTTAGGTATTATGTTTTACCTTTTATTTATCATTAAAGGTAATCACAATATTATAAATAAATAAATAATAATATAAACAATAAAAAAAAATGAGGAAGACACTGTTATTAATATAATAAATATGCATTGAATTTATTTTTTTGTTAAAAAATAATACAAAAAATGTTGAAATAATAATATAAAAAACATAGAAATAAAAATTAAATAGAGATTGAAGTGAAAAGATAAGATTAAAATTGAAAGTAAATTAGTATTAAAAAATATATTTAATATTCTTTAATTATCTTTACTCACACATAATAAACACAGTAAAAATTATATTAAAAATTAGATTTTAATAACATATGTACACTATAGAAAACAATTTATTATACTAGCTTATAAACATATTATAAGCTATTTTATATAAATACACCAAAAGTAACATGTGCCTGTGACATATATTAAAAAATATATTTAATATTTGTCAACTATTTTTACTTTCTCACTTAATAAATATATAAAAAATTATATTAAAAATTCTATTCTAATAATTAGTAAGATGTGTCCTAAGATATATATTAGAAAACCGTTTATTGTAATAACTTATAAATATATTAGAAGCTATTTTTATATAAAATCCTTTAAATGCTTAATAAATATTTATAATTATATATGATAAAATAAATCATAATAATTTCTTCTAAACCTCTGAAACCATTACTCAAAGTATAATCGAGGTTCATATTTTTAAAGAAACACGAGGCAAACAAAACAAAAGAAGCTATTGGTTATATTTTTAATTCTCTAATATTATTACCTACATGCTAATTTTGTTTTAACCTTATTCGGTGAAAAGAAAAGTGGAGCGATAAATTAGTTGTGTAGACTAAAAAAAAGAAAGTTATTATTTTTTTAGTTTCATAGTGAAAAAGTGCTACTAATTCGACAGGTCTTATATATTTTACTTTGAAATTAAAAAAAAAACATAAAAAAATGTAAAAAAATTTTTCTTCCAAAATTACTTTTATTTATGGAAAAATTGATAGATATATTAGTAATTTTGTAATTAAACTAACTTTAGTTTATAATTTTCTATTATTTTCACCCCTTTTTATTTAATCAAACAACTTTAATTTCTATTCTATTTAATATTTTTTCTTTCCTTACATTTTCTTTTCTTCAACTAAAAAAATTTGCGCCATAAATTCATCATACTTTTTGTTTTTCAGAAAACAAACTCTGTCAAGAACTTAATTAATTATCATGTATTAGGATGTGCATTTATAAGCGTACAAATTGAAGAATTTCCACCAAAAGACTAGCTAAAGAATAATGATAACATTTATCCCATCGTTTTATTATCATTTTAAGAAATATTTTTATTTATTATTTAAAATATTATAAAATTATTAACCGTGATTATTTTATTATATCTTATTTTTACACATATTAAAAATAAAGAAAATTAATATAAAATATAAGATTCATAAGTAAGAAAGATAAAGTATATATAAGAAATTATTTTACTTGGTTAAATTTTTATGAAATTTTAATTGGCAAAGGATAATTAATGAACATTAAATTTTACAAAAATCATAATTAATTGTGCTATTAAATAAATTCTGATTTAAATATTCATTAATGTGTTTTTAATCTATTTAAAGATAAAAATATTCATTGATGTTTTCATTAATATTTTATTTGAAGCATACAATAATTAAAAATAAAATAATTTTAATGTTGATTTACTATATCTTATTCATTTTAAAGCTGCTAAAGATTAAAATAAAATATCAAAATATTAAGAATATAAAGTAAAAATGTTAATTATTTTAATTTTAATTTTTAGTTTTAAATTTTTAATTTTTTTTGTGTGCATCAAATAAAATATGAATTAAAACCGTATAACATTTATGTACATTTTTTTATTTAAATAAATTAAAAATATATTAATGATTATTTAAATTAAAATTCATTTAATAACATAATTAATTATAACTTTTGTAAAATTTCATGTTCATTAATTATCCTTAACTAGTGGAAATACTTTTTTTATTTATGATTTTTCTAATATGTGTCATGGACATATTTTAACAATTATTAAAACTTATTTTTAATGTAAATTTGAACGTATGCGAGAGAATCTATCTCTATATTTAAAAGCATTAAATGTAATTTTTAACACTCATTTACTTCTATTTTTAGTTCTATATTTTTCACTTCTATTTCTTTTATATTCACGATCTTCCCTACCACCACCAATATCACAACTAGAGATAGACATTAGAATTCAAGTCCATGAATCTGGTAACCTGTAAGATATGTGAGTCCTAAAATTTTAGGTTAATTTAGATATGCGGGTTTTTTAAGTTTGACCTACAAAACTTTTAGATTTAGCAGGTTAATTTGCGGACCTCTGCATGATTAATTTTTAATAAAAAGTATATTATATTATTTATAGAAATGAGGTGTCATAATTAAAAAAAAAAACAATACTTTTTAGGTTTGTGATAATTAAAAAAAAAAAAACCAATACTTTTGAGATTTGAGATTTTATATTTCAACGTATTTATATTTTATTTGTGTATGTTTTTAAATTTAACTATTTTATTTTATATTTTAGAACTGAAAATTGAGATTATATTTAATTATTTTTATGACATTTAATATTTAACTATTAAATAATAAGTACTTTAACTTTACTTAATTATTACCTTGTAACTCATAATGAAGTGACTTTGGAGATATATTGAATTTTTATAATAATTAAAAATGAAACAATATTTTTTTAATTTTTTAATTTTTTATGTGGGTTGGCCGTCTCCACGAACTTTACAAGACGGTTGCAGACTCAGCCCATTTAAAATGTGAATTTTGCGATTGCGGATTTTGCAAGTGGAGTTACTCACATATTTATCTCTAAACACAATCGTTGCTGTCATTGTCATCACCATCATCATTATCATTATCATTATCACCATCACTATCACCACACCACCATATTATGGTGATGATTACAACAAGAATAATGATAACGATAAATGATAATAATAAAAATAATGAAAACAAGATAAAGTAGAAGTAAAAAAATAAAAATTAAAAATAAAGGTATATTAATGTTAAAAACTACATTTAATACTTTTTTAAATATAATTTCAGCCTCGTTCTTAATAACTATATTCAAATTTATAATGAATTTCATATTTTACCAATGGTTAAAATGTGCTGACACACTTTAAACAACCGTTTTATTTATTGATAGGTATATTAAAGACACATATTAAATTCACAAAAAAGGCCAGTCTTTTTGTTGTACATTGGGAGCAACAGTATTTAATGCATATATTTAACTTTTTTTTTTAAGGTACCTATTTAACTAATATAGTATAGTTTAAAATTTGTACACGTATTTAAGAATTAATTATTATTTAATGTTTCCAAATGTAAAAAAGAAATATCCATAATTAAATAACTAATGCTACTAAAAATAATTTAAAATATTTTAAGAAAACTTTTATTTGAGATATAATTAATACTATGTATCAAATTTACAAAATCTCAACGTTTTCCTTTTAATTTAGGATTTTGACTCATTATTTTTAATTTTAATTACTTTTAAAAATTAGTTTTATATTTAAGTTCATTTTTATCTTCTATATATATATATTTATTAAAATAGTATATAAAATTAATTATTTTACTTTTTCAAGAGAATTCTTTTCCTCTAAGTTTAATCAACTTATGTTTTTGAGTAAAACAATACCCTTGCAATTATTGGTCAATATATTTGCCACTAGAATATGATAATAGATTATTTTGATGATAAATAGTTTTAATTTTGTATTATTTTTTGAATTAAAAAAATAGAATGTAAAACTCTTAAAATGGTTACATATTACTAAACAGACTTTTATATGGAAATAAAATAAAAAATATATTAAGGATAAGCTTTCGAACTTGGTGAGTTAATTATGAAAATAAGTTATGTGATTTAATCATTAATTTAACACAATAAAACAAAATTTAATGTATAGATTTTAAATTTGCAAATATAATTTTTTCTGGTATATATCAACTGAAAAATTTACATTAAACTAAGTAGTATTTAAAAATATTAAAATATAAAATATTCAGATAAACATTAAGGAGAATAGATTGATAGAATTCGCCGCAACAAAAGTTAATTAATAATTTAAATTTTCTTATATATATTCAATTTCAACGTTGTTGTTTTTTTTTTTTAAATTTCATTATCTGATTTTATTAATATAATGTTTGTTTTAATATTATTGTTACTATTGAAAATAATTTTTTGTTTGGAATATGCCACCGCTAGTATTTGATTACTCCACATTTATTACCTTCTTGGCTTCTTTTAATTTTCACTTTGTTATTAAAAAAATAGAACTTTAAAGACTTCAATTAATGACTTTTAATAATACAATTGCAATGAAAAAAATGATATCCATATTTAAAATCTCATCTCTTCTGCTTCATACCCAAAGTATGTTATGAATATGTTATGAATAAAACTTTCTAGACCACTTGATATAATATGTTTAATAAACATTGATATTTTTTTTATATAATATAACTGATGACCTTTCTAATAATTAATGTGAAGCCAGTTACATTAAAAAGGATCCTATCCATATGTATTTATCTTATCCTATGTAGAATTTTTTTTAATCTGATCTTTACTTGTTCTTTGCATCTTTTTCATTATAAAGTACAAACTCGAACTGCATTTCTTTAAACCATCAACCCGAAACTGAACCCGCATTTCAATCTACAAAGTCAAAAATTCAGTTTCAGTGTTTTGTTTTTTAGTTTGATATTTTCCCAGTTCTCTCCTCTTTTTGCATGCATATGAGTTGTCATGCTTGGTATTGTAAAACCATCCGTTACATTCTAAAATTATGCAAATAAACTTTTCATTAATATTTTTTTTTATACCTTATAGCTGTAACTAGGTTGGAGTGACATGTTATTATAATGCTGGTTTGCGGGTAAATAAGTTGAGCATTTAATTTTTATTCACCTAGCACACAAGAATCTAAGAAAAAACCTTCCCACAAGGTAAAAATCTCATGATTATTGTTTTCTTTTTCTGTTTTCTTTTTTGCCTTTTATGATGTTGGAATGCAAAGATAACTCATGTGTGCTCTCACCAAGGCTGAGGTGTCATGCACATTGGCATATATAAATCATTAAACAATCCACACAACTCACCACAAAACAAGAAGAAAAAACTCAACTCTAGTCTTTGCAGGTGAATATTAATGGATTTTACGATGGGAGCTGCTGGTGGATCTGGCGATGATCAACATAATCAGAGCTTAAACAAAGGAAAAAAGTCATGCGGTCGTCATAAATCCGATCAAACAACTAAGCTTGAAGAGTAAGATGACTTTTACTTGTCAACAATTCATCCTTAAGTAAAACAAGTTTTTTATTTTTGTCTTATAAATTTGCAAGGTTTTTAATTATAAGTGAAGGATATATAAGCTTCTCTGAATTCACAGCACATATCACAAGATTGACTATTGATTATGTGGAGCTCTTTCTGTATATATAGAGCATGCTATATCATAAAATCTATTATGTTTTCTTTGAAGTTCAATTCTTTTATATGCATTTAGGATGAATAATTAATTTCTCTTTTCTTTTTCGGTTGGCTTTTTGGTCTTTTTCATGAGACAGGTTTTGCTCAATGTTCTAAAGAAAGAATTTTTGTGGATCTAATTTTTTCATGCGATATTTGAATTTAAAATCATGACTTTAATTTTTTCCCCCCATAAGTTTTCATTCTAAACCTGTGAATCCACCAAACCAAAAGGTTGTTGTGTTCGTTAAATTAGACTTATTTGATTTAGGTCTTTAGGTAGAAAAAACGTAATTAAAAGAGAAGAACGCCGTAAAAATGGACAATTAGCTATGTTTTTAGTAAAAATTAGTTATTAAAAAAACCAAAACAATTTTATAAATAGAATGAAAGTACAGACTCTTCATGAGTACAGATTCTCCCCTCCCTCTCTGTCTTAGCACGAGATTAGGATTCTTGTCGTCACTCCCACACGTTGACGTCATGATATCCTCTTCATGACAAGTTTCCAATTCTATTTTTCTCAAGTTAAATAAATGAGTTTGATAATTTTTTTTCTCCCTGAAAAATAGTACTTTTATTTTAGTATTTTAATTATTATTTTTGTTTAAGATTAGTTTTAGCTTTTTAAGAAACAACGTTAGTGAGATTAATAACTAAATGACTTATCATAGTATAACTCAAAAATTTTTAAATAAATTATATTTTAATCACTTATAATTTATTTAATGTTATAAATCCTAAAAAATTATATAGGAATTATATCCTTCTTCAAACTCTATTCGTTAAGTTGGACTTAAAAAATTTCTTAATAATTAACATTATTCTTCGAAATCACAGATTAAAAACAAAATTGTTATAATTTCGAAACTGTAACTAAAACCAAAAATAATAAATCAAAGGACAAATTAGAAAATTCTTTAAAAAACTAAAACTAAAAATTAAATAAACTAATTTTTAGAAATTAAAATATTATTTAAGTCCAAAGTAATGCTATTTTTAGAGATTAAAATGTCATTTAAGTTCAAATAAATGTCATCACAATAATAATGTTTGGATGCACCAACCAATTACATAAAACTTTATTTATTAATTTGTTCATCTTCTAAGGGGTGAAGAAGTGTCATTAGTTTACTTTTTTATTAATTAGTATATGTATATTGAGGATAGAAATTAAATATATCTAGGCATCCTAAATTTTCTAAATACATCCTAAATGTTTACATGTGAAGAGAAGGTGAAAGAGAGAAACCGTTGGTTTAAATTTTTTCATTAACAAAAATTAACATTTACCTATTAAAAAAATCCTAAGTTTCGAATTACTCATTATGATTTTCTAAATAATAAGAATATATATAATATTCCATACATTAATCAATTAATTAGTTTCCATGATATATTTTCCTATCTTTATTTCATCCTCAATTTAAGAAGACTTAAAATAAATTTAAAAGTTTAAACTTGATTTAATCCAACTAGCCGGGTTTAAGCTAGCCGGGTTTCACAAAAATACCTAAATCCTATTTAGTGATAAGTTTTAATTGGATTAGATAATATATGATTTAGTCTAATTTAACCCCACCCACAACCATCTATATTAGGTTTTGTTAAGTTCAGAAAATTTTGAGAAATCCTGTTTCACTTATGTATTTTAAAATAAATTATATTATATTATTATATTTTAATTTAAATAATATAAAAAACGAATAAATAACAAAGATATTAGAAATGAAATTTTAAGAATGAAATTAATTGTTATTTAAATATATTTATAACTTTATCATTTAATTATTATTGTAATTTTAACTATTAAAATAAATAATTTATATTTTTACTCAATACAAAATAATAGTATTAAATAAATAAACTAACATAATATAATAAATGTATCTTAGATGATGATTTGTTGTTAGATAATTGTATTAAATAAATAAACTAACATAATATAATAAATATATCTTAGAAGATGATTTCTTATTAGATGATGATATAAAATTGTATGGCGTGACCTATTTTCTTGTAATTTATAAAGCTCTTTAATATATGGAAAAACTGCAGATATAATAGAGCCTATACTCAAATCTCAATTGAGAGAAAATTCGTTTGTTTCAAAATCCAAGAACCCTGAGTGAGAGACTGGTTTTCAAACACTGTTTATTTATTTTAAAAAAGCCTTCCGTATATATAAAAGGAGTATGCTGCATGGACCACAAGGAGCGACATTACCTTCCTAATCAATATCTTTATATTCAGTGACTAATTTTTTAGGAGCAGAGTTATGATTTTTTAAACTTTTTTTTTCTCTTTTGATAAATATAGATTTTTTTAAAAAATGTAATTTTTTTATAATACATCTATTTTAAAATTTTCTTTTCTTTTAATAAATACAGAATTTTTAAACAAAAATTAATTTTTTTAAATATATCTGTTTTATTTTTTTCCTCCAGCATTCTTGATCCGCGACTGTTTATATTACATCTTCGCTTGTGATCATCTCATGCTACACTCTCTCTTTATTAACTGAGAATTTTATTTTTGAATTAAAGAAAGTTCAAGGAGTGCCCACATCTAGATAAAAGCCAAAGACTTGAAATTGCTAAAGATCTAGGGCTTGAACCAAAACAAGTTAAATATTGGTTTCAAAATAAGAGGACTCAAACAAAGGTAATCTATAACTGTGTGTTTATATATTTGTTAAAAATTGTTTTACATGCTTTGCTAACATTTTACACGTGTTACGATATGTCAAGCATCAAACTGAGCGCGCAAATAACAATACCCTTCGTGTTGAGAATGAAAGAATGCAGAATGAAAACCTGGTACTGAAAGAGTCATTGAAGAATATAATTTGTCCATCTTGTGGGGGTCCACGTAATAGCGATGAAAGGAGTGAACTTTCTCTAGCACAACTTCGTCTTGAAAATGCTCGCCTAAAAGCAGAGGTTAGTTTACTACTTTGATTTTGGTTCTTCAAAATCTTATTTTTAATTAGTTCTTCTTGCTAATTTCCTTAAAAATTCCAAAAATCATGTTTATTGTAGACCATCAAAAGATTGAAATCACATTATTTTATTAAATATAGACAATAAAATAATAATAAAGAAAGAGATATAACATGATTCATATTTATTTATGATATTTTTGCAGCGTGAGAAGGTGTCTAATCTTCTTGTACAGTACATGGAGAAATTACCAGTGTCAGAACTAAACATTGAGTCAATTCCTATAGGAGGATCTTCATCATGTGGTCCATTATTGGGAAGTTCTCTAAAGCAAGTCACTGGTTCAACAAGTCGTTCATTTCAAGATGAAGATACCATGTCCACCCCAATGACCCTAGGGAGCAAAATAACACAAATGGAAAAAGCAATTATGTCAAAGACTGCAATGGCTGCTAAGGAAGAATTACTCAAGCTTTTGTGCACCAATGAGCCCTTATGGGTCAAGTCTACAATTAATCAGAGATATGTTCTTCATCTTGAATGCTATGAAAGGTTCTTTCCAAGGACTAACCACTTCAAGAATTCCAAAGCGCGTGTAGAATCATCGAAAGCTTCACAAATTGTGAGAATTAAGGCGGTGGAATTAGTTGGCATGCTTTTGAATTCGGTTAGTGTTTATAACTTTAATATTTCACCCTCAAAGTTTATTGAAAGATAAGATATCTCGCTGCTGCTGCATATACATAATCATAATGATATTCTCCTTTTTATTTTTTTTATCTCTACAGGAAAACTGGGCAAATCTTTTCTCAACAATTGTTACAAAAGCGCGCACAATCGAAATACTTGAAAATGGTTCATTAGAAAATAGAAGTGGAGCTTTGTTGTTGGTATACTTTCATGCACACCTTGTTCTTTGTGATAAGTTTCTCTGTTACAAAATTTCAATTTCATATAATTAACAAGTCAAAACTTTTTTTTATTGGTAGATGTGTGAAGAGATGCATGTTCTTTCACCTTTAGTGCAACCTCGGGAATTCTACTTCATTCGCTATTGTTACCAAGTTGAAGCAAAAGTATGGGTGATAACAGATGTTTCAGTTGACTGCAAGAGAAAAAACAACCATGATACTAATTGTTGGAGGTTTCCCTCAGGATGCATGATTCAAGAAATTTCTAATGGGATGTGCCAAGTAAGTACATATATAATTACGTTGCTGAAATAACAAAAAATCTTTCTTACTCTTGTATCAAATTTTAATGAAGGGTATTTTATGATTCAAGAAATGACGTTAACTATTTTTTTTTTAATTAACGTGAAATTAATTTTTTCCTTTATAATTAAGTCTGGATTGGAAGTACGTGTGTGGGTATATATATATATTGAGACAAAAAAAAAGTTGGAAAGTATAAGCAGGGAGAGGAAAGGTGCCTTTGAGTAAGATGTAAGTAAGCCTAAGTAAACTTGCATGTCAATACAGTTGTTTCAACCTAAAAAATACTTGTTAATTCCAGTTATCAACTAAGGATGTTAAAAGTAAATTATATCAAGTTGTTGGGTGCTAGGTTAGCAGGAAATTGAACCATATAAAAACCTATTGGATTTTATATACCGAAGTTAAAATATAAGAGAAACTTTTCATTATTTAGGATGCCAAAAAATAGTGATAGGTTAGTTTGTGAAATTAAAATTCTAATATACATAGTTATTTCATCATGAATCTATAAATACAGTACAGTCTTATACAATATAATATTCATAATTAATTTAAAGACTACTTGTTAAATAAGAGTATGGTATTATCTCCTCAACTACTCCCAATTTAAGGGAACTTGTGAGATATTATTTTTTTCTTCCTTTTTTTCCATTACTAAAAACTATATATCAAAAAATAATGTTTGCTTTTCCTTTTATTTATTTCCTTCCTCATATGTAAAATATATATGATTCAAATCAAACTTTTGACAAAGATCAAATATATCTTCAGTCTAGAATCATATGTTTACAATTAATAAGAGCATTTAAGCCATTATCTTAGGGTCATGCTATATAAAATGTTAATTATATAGATATATAATTAATTTAAAAGCTTAATTTAAAAGCTTAAATAATTAGATGATAGAATTACCTAAATATGCCTCCAGAAAATAAAATTTATATATTTAAATTTCTTATGGTATTAAACATACCTTAAAAAAATCTTTTAAATCACAATCATAAAATAAAAAATAACACAAATTAATTAAAAAATTTTATTATTAAAATATTAGCATTTGTTAACAACAATACTACTTGATAAATATTTGATGATTAATATTATATTAACTAACTTTAAATTTTTCTCAAATTCAATAAAAAAATTTGCCTTAAGCCTCAATTTTCTAAACACACTCTGATCTTTATCATGTGTGTATATCACTAGAATTTTTAATATTTGCTACAAATTTTAGTTATAAAAATTTGGTAGCTACTTTGTAGCTAGTTAATTATGTATTAACTATCAATATCATTTTTCTAGTTAAAATTCAATATTGTTATAAGTTAATTAGAGAATACTTATAATTTCTTTAAAAAATAGCTACAAATTAGCTAGAATTATTATTTTTTTTCTAGTGTTAGCTACTTATTTCATGCTCCCATCAATGAAATAATATTTTATACCTAAGTTGTAGTTAACTCTTTTTATTAAAGATTAACTATAAATTACTAATTTTTGTAATTAATTTAAAATTGTCTTATAGTGTATACATACGTGGGTGCATGCATTAGTGAACATTTAACTTTTTATTCTATTTTCAAGATTAAGAAAATTTCTACTACATCATTAATAAATATTATCCATTTATTATCTATACACATATATTTCCTTTTTACTTTATATTAATCCACATACTTCATGATGAGATAATTTTTTGTGAAGAATCTTGAGGTCATTGACGCTATTTAGATAAAATTTTTGTTATAATATTATATATATACTTACTTTCAGGTTTCTTGGGTTGAACATGTTGAATTGGATGAAAAATTCCAAACACATCAATTGTATAGAGAACTTGTTAACAACAATTTTGCATATGGAGCCGAAAGATGGCTATTGGAACTTCAAAGAATGTGTGAAAGATTTACATGTGTCAAGGCTGAACACATACTTAATTATGACGTGGGAGGAGGTTACTCTTTTCCATCTTTATTCCAAACCTATTGTTATTTATTGATATGTTGATTTAAGATGTGATCATAAGTAATTAGGGGTATAAATAGGTACAAGTCAACCTGCAAATCTGCTTGGTCGTATTTAATTACATTTTGAAGTTTTAATTTGAACCATTGGTTCAATTTGATTGCTTTGACCTTGTTTGGCTTAGGTTTTAGGTTGTAAGTTTACTAACACAAACTATGAATACGTTGAACACTGATTTGATTAATTGTGATTCACAAAATGACTATAAGCATGTATGCTTTTGATAGTTCCTTCTTTATCACAATCATAAAGTTTCAAACTTTGTTTCATTTATTACCTACCTATAAAAATAAAAACACTCAAACCAACCTAACTTTGTTTACATTTTTGGACGCTTCAAAATTGTTTATTATTTAGTTAAAATTTTTTAACACCCTAAAATTTACCTAACCTAATTGACTCCATTACACCTCTATTAAGCATTAATTCATATATAAAATATTTTCTTATAAAAATAAAATTATTATATCACAAATATAAAATGTAATCCAACAATTTTTGAAGTAATTAGTTAGTAATATTTAAAAGGATTTGCGTATGTTCTTTAACAAGTTTCTAGTAACACATAATACCATTCATTATTATCTCCCTTTTAATCCATTTTGAATAACTACTGGGCTATATATATAATTCATTTTCAGTGATCACTACTCTTGGAGGAAGGATGAGTATGATGAAGCTTTCTCATCAAATGGTTAAAAGCTTCTATGAAAATTTAAGCATGTCAAGTAAGATTGGCTTCTCACAACATGTAGCAGAGGAGAATAGTGGGATTAGAATTTCTACACGAAAAATCACATACCCAAGTCAGCCTAATCCCATGATTATAATCACTTCTACTACCTCTTTTTGGCTTCCCCTCCCTTCTCAAAATGTTTTTGACTTCTTTAGAGATCCAATAAGACGCGCTAAGGTTAATAAACTAACCGTGTCCCTCTTTAATTTATTTTATTATCATATCATTAATTTCCTTGTTTTTAAATTATAGTTTTCACTTTAGAGTCACCTATTCATTTATTATTTTCATGTAGTGGGATGTTATGTGTTATGAAAGTCCCATGCACGAGATTGCACGCATGTCAATTGGAACTCACTCTAACAACTATATATCGATTATTCAGGTACTTAATTACCGTATTCATTTCTAAGAGAATTTTTTGTCATTATGTATTAACATGATTTAGTTTATATCACTTATTATTTTATAACGATTTACTTTTTATTAGTCCATTTAATATATGAATAATTTTGTTTTAATCCTCTTATTTTTTTTCCTATGTCAATCTTTTTAATTAAGTGCATTCTTTTAAGATTTTAAATTATTTGAAGGAAAATTTGTAAACCAAGTTTCATAAGATAAATCATGAAAATATATACATATGATGAGAGTTTAATATATTGGAATACATATATAGTGATTTGTGAGTATATTCAATTAAAGGTAAAATGTCAAATTTATAGTTGTCATGAACGAAATCTTAGTATCTAAATATATGGAATATAACATAGGGCATAAAAACTGTTGTAAGTGCTTTGATTTAACTCCTAAGATTAATCAAATTTTTATTTTTATCGTTACTGTTTCTAATGCGAACTTGATTAAACTTACTTTGATCATGCATGTGAAGCAGCCTATCCACCCAACTACGAGTAATATGGTAATTATTCAAGAAAGTTGTATTGATCCTATGGGATCATATGTGGTATATTCTCCTGTCAATATACTTGACATAAAAAGGACTGTAAATGGTCAAGATTCATCAGCATTCACAATCTTTCCATCAGGCATTGTCATCTCAGAGGATGGAAAATCTATAGCAAATGCTTGTGCATCCAGTAGTGGAAAAGGAGATGTAAGGACAAGAGGTTCATTATTGACTGTAGCTTTCCAAATACTGATGAGTAGTCCAACAACCATGACGATGGAATGTGTGACTGTTGCTAACTCTGTCATCACTTCAACTATCAAAAACATATATGATTCTTTGATGACTAGTTCCAATTTGGAGCTTTAGTGATTTTTCCCTTCTAAATGCAAGATAATATGACTGGAATTTTTTACTTCCATAATATTTGCTGGATTTGTTAGATCTTATCAATTTGTTCCATTTTGCGTAATGATATCACGAAAAATATTTTTTTTATTAATTTATGTCTATTTTAATTCTATATGTATGCGCAAAATGATTTTGATTATTAGATAAAGGAGTTTATTTTGTGACTAATCTTGGGCATGAAACCTATGCCATCAGAGTCATCAAACAACAAGATCATGTGGTGGTCTTGTTTCTTTTGGGGAACATTTAATGGAACAAGTAATTACTCAACAAAGGAATAAAAATGGATTTTGTCACGGTTTGAAAACTGCCTGAACCAATTTATAGGAATTTTCTCTATTGCCTAAGTAATTTTTGAGAAATTCTAATTATAGTACAATATTAATAACTAAAATTATTTTTATTTAATCTTTATATATTTGACATATTTATTGGGTAAAAAATAAAAATAATAACCATATTAAATGATTGAAAAATTTAATATAAAAAATATTAATTATATTTTAATCATATTGTTTTCATCTTAAAAAAAATTGTATTTAATGTTTATTTTCCAAGTGTCACCTAACCCCCTAAACCCAACTTAATTAGAAGCACCCCCAGTGGTTGCTTGAACTACTAGTCCTTCTCAACACCAACGATGACAACAAGAAGTTTAGATTCACATTAGAATTAGCCCGAAGCTCTTCCTCGATCCCAAAACTCCTGCCACCAAAGGCACTACTGTTGGAAACCCCTCAAATTAATAGCCTAACCAAAACCCTTTCTTCTTCTTTTATTTTCTCGAATGGAAGATGAAGTCAATAAGTAACTTGACCTTTTGCTACCATTGCACTCGTATCAATGGTTGCGGTGGTGCTGAAGTGGTAGGAGGCAGAAAAGCAGCAATGAAGATGAAGCAATCAAAGTTCATACGTGGATGCCAAATTTGGAAGTGTGTGAGGGGAAAGGTGGAGTTAGCCGAGAGAAGACTTTTTCATATAGATGGCGCAAGATAATTGATTCATTTCTTTATGTCTTTTCGAGTTTACGTGTTGCATTCTGATTTCTGATTGATGGATGAAATATAATATTTTTATAAAATTTCATTAATTCATTTAAAAGTATATATACTAATATTAAGTTTACAAATTTAATTTACAAATATATTTAAAAATATAAGCATTAAATATATCAATTTCTATATAAATTTATCATGTTTATTAAAAACATATAAGTATTAAAAATAATTATTATTAATATACCTTAAAATGTGTATAAAAATATTATTGATTTTTATTATCAGATACATAGCGTATTAAAATAAAATAACAAACAAAATTACGTTAATATATATATATCACCCATGTGTGAAAGAAGATATTTAATAGGTGATTTCTTAAATTTAATTTTATAAAATTATAATAAATGCTTAATTTTTATTATAAGCAAAATAAAAATCAATACTTTATAGAAATTATAAAATATCTTATAAAAATGACTAAGAAAATGGAAAAAATAATATACACAGGACATAACAAAAAGAGAATAACTTAAAGCCTGGATTATAAATTCAAGGACCTTTTTATTTTTTTCTATATCTAAAAACTAATAAAATGATATTGCTTTCCATATTTATTATATTTGTTATTCCTTTTACATGTAGTGATTTAACAGACTTGAATTTAATCTCCTGTACGGTGTCAAATAGCTAGTACGCACATTTTCAATATTTTAAGGTAAAGGCTAAATCCTATTTAAGCCATCCAAGCAGTGGTAAAGCATAGTAGTTAAGGATTATCATAGTCTTAATTACGAGTAATATAAGTAATCTGTATTCTGTGTAAGTAGCTGCTGCAGAGACATTCCCTTTTCATTTCTTTCATTTGTTATTATAGGATTATTATATTTCATCAGTCATATGTGGCAAACAAGCATCTTGCGTGTAAACTAGAAACTAGAAAAGACATCAGGAAATGAACCAATTATCATGCAGAGGGATTACCGGATTTTGTTAACTTTTAAAACTCATCTACAAGATATGTCCAATAGACAACAATAGTTCAAATAGTTGCTGCAAGGATACTGCAAAGAGACTTTCATGCAGGAGAGGACTTTTGGTTCAGGGTTTTTTCAATTTTGACCACAAAAATGCTATTTATTTTAGCGTTTTGCCAGATATGTGTCATGTGTCATCAATTTTTACACAATTTTTCCACTGAGCGACAGTGTGCCGTGTCACAAAAATGTCATTTTATTTGGTATTTTTGGTTTGTAGTACCGGGAACTGTGAGATTCATCTGCAATTGATAGTCATTGTTAGAAAACACTAATTCAATTGATGTTTTGGGACTATGTTCTCATGACCCTGACTCAACACGTGATAACACACGGAATAGTAAGAACCCTAAAGGGACAATCACAAGAAAGTTAACAGCTAGGTCTACAATGCAAAAAAAAAAAGGGAAAAGATAATTCATTATTCTCTACTAGAAAACAAAATACAAGGTCTTCAAATAAGGTAAAAACAAACAAGATCATTATACTCAGGCCCAAAACAGAAATAACAATACGCAAAACAATTCAACAAACAAATATTGGGCCTCAAAAGTAGTCCTTCATCCAAGTACGGGTGCGAGTAGCATGCTTTGGCCTAATAATACTCTCCCTTTCCAGCCTAACCTTGCCCTCAAGATTGGTAAACACATGTCCAACTATGATAGGATCCACAACAGAGGCACAAATTGTGCTTGTTGCAGACGGTCTTGATGCGATGATGTCCCATCTGACGTTGACGAGTGAGCTTGCATTCCCAAGTGGTCTACAATAGTCAAGGTTCTGTGTCGCTCAAGGGAGCATCTTTCCTACAATAGGTGGTATAACAGTGTCTAAGTGCAATGGGCATGTGCCATGTGGCGTATGTGAGGGAACCGAAGTTGAATTTGAATTCAACGGTGACAATTAGATTTATGATTGCTAAATAGACAATGCAAATGGAAGGAGATGGGAAGGTGGAGTTAAAACCCTTTTCGTACTAGGGTGATTTAAGTCATTGACATCATTTGCATCAGATGGAGAGAGGGAGATGGAGGGTTCCATGTGAGGGTTGTTGTCAGCTGCTGGAAGGAGTGAAATTGGCTTCACTGGAGGTGTTACCCTGTAACGCCGAAGAAGAGAAATGTGCATTAGATGGTGGATGCAACTTGATTTTGGGAGGTCTAACCTGTATGCCATTTGCCTAATTCGTTCAAGTATTTTATAAGGCCCGAAAAACCTCCTTGTGAGTTTTTGTGAGGTGTGATTCACAACCGAGCACTACCGGTACAGTTTCAGGCGAAGCCACACATAGTCATTCGTAGCAAGGGTAGCCTCTATTCTTTTCTTGTTGGCTTCAACTTCCATGTTGAGACGTGTTATACAGAGGTTTTTCTTTAAGCTACTTAAAACTTGTTGTCTATAATGCAAGGACACATTCACTTCCATGGAAGAAATAGTCCCTGGAACATAGTCAACAATGATTAGAGGATGATGACCATATAAGACTAGAAAAGTGTCATTTTTTATGGTTGAATGATAAGAAGTGTTAAACCAAAACTCGGCCAAATGCAAAAACATAAACCCAGAGGTGGCAGTGTTTGCTACAAAAGCAACGCAGATAGGCTTTGAGGCTACAGTTGACTAGCTCAGACTGGCATCAGTCTTCGGATGATATGAGGTACTGAACTGTAACCTTGTCCCTTGTAACTTGAAAAATTCCTTCCAAAACTGACTAAAAAATAATGGATCTCTGTTAGAGGTTATGCTTTCTGGGACGACCCCATGGAATGAAATGGACTTGATCGAGAAACATGTAGCAATATCCTTCGCAATGAAGTACTTTAGTAAGGAAATGAAATGGATTGATTTACTAAGGCGATCACACATGACCCAAACAATAGTATGGCCAAAGAAGACTAGAAGGTCAATGATAAAATCCATTGTAATATCTTCTCATACTTTGTTAGGAATAGGGAGCGGTTGTAACAGTCTGCTCTTTTTGGTAGACGGAGCATTGTTGAATAAAATGTTTCATTGCAGTGTAAAGAAGGGTCACCAAAACGAAGCTACGAGATGAAGCACAATGGGATTTACCCCTAGAATGCACTGTAGATGGAGGCAATGGAATTCCTACAACAAAATAGACCACCAATTAGAGATATGTAGGATAAAAATTTGACCTTGGACTAGGAGGAGACCGTCTTGAACGATTGATATAGACTTACTTTTAGGGTCCTTAGCATAGGACGTGAGCATGACCTAACTTTCTGTGGTGCAAAAATAGTCTCGGACCTACTGCAGTAAGCATGGGAAAGGGGTCGAAGTCAAGTTGAACAATATACTTGTCTCAAATTCTCCTTTTCCATCTTGCGGAAAGAAAGCATAAACTACTTTATTACATTTTCCAGGTTTGTACACTATATCAAAGTTATATCCTTGAAGTTTATAAATTCATTTCTGTTGCTTTGAGGCCTGAATGAGTTAGGACATCAAATTTCTTATGCTTAGTTGTTTGTATATATCACAATTTTTTTTTCGAATGAGATACTAACACCATTTTTTATGGCCTTTGTCACAACAAAGAGTTTCCTAACATAAGCAGAGGATGCTTGCATTCTGGGTCTCATTCGTTTGTTGAAATAGGCTAGGGGTGACCTTCTTGGACTAAGACAACACCATCTGCAGATGCCAAAGCGTTAGTTTCAATAGAGAAAGGCTTCTAAAAATCCAGTAGCACCAGAACATGAGGATTGGTTAACTTCTTTTTTATCTTTGTAAAGGCCTCTATTGCCTGTGAATTCCATGTAAATTTGTTTGAACGCAATATCTTGGTGAGAGGAGTGGCGAATGTGGTACTGTTTAACGAACTTCCGATAAAATCCAATGAGTCCTAAGAAAGCCCTGAGTTGCATGAGAGAATGGGGCTCTAACCACTATAGAATATCTTGAATCTTATTTGAATATGGGGAAACACTAGCAACAAAAATAACATGGCCAAAATAATGAATTGAAATAACAAAAAACTCACAATTATAAAACTTAGCAAAATAAAAGTTGGGGTGGATAAGGCTTAAAACATGTGTAAGTGATCTAAATGGGCTGTATAAGAATTGTTGTAAATGGGAATATCATCAAAGAACAGTAAAATAAACCATCTTAGGTGAGGTTGAAATAGATCATCCATATATAGCAGATTGAAAGGTAGAGAGGGCATTTGTGAGACCAAATGACATTACAAGAAATTCATAATGGTCGTCGCACATCTTGAAAGTCATCTTGTGATTGTTTCCTAGGGTAACCATAATCTGGTGATACCCTGATCGAAGATCCAATTTAGAAAAAAATATATGCATGTCCAAGTTCATCCAATAGTTCGTCAATAGTTGGGATAGGAAACTTATCCTTTACTGTCACTGAGTTAAGAGCCCTATAGTCAACAAAAAATCTCCAAATGACATCCTTTTTTCTTTACTAGTAAAATTGGTGAGGAGTATGAGTTATGGCTAGGTTCAATAATTCCCTCTATTAACATGTCATTAATGATGGCAGTCATGGTGTTTTTTTTGGAGTGGGGATAGCGATAAGGTTTGATAGTGAATGGTATAGTGTTTGGGAGAAGGGTGATGTGGTTGTCATGTGAAAGGGTTAAGGGAAGGTCGTATGATTTGGAAAAAGGTGGATTGATAAGGTAGCAAAATTGCTTGGATATCTGAGGGTAGTGTAGAAAATGTGGGTTCAAGTGTTATTGAATTTTGATTTTGTGATGGGCCTATATCGGTTGGGTAATGGATAAGATGAAGAATGAAGAATCTGAGTCAGTATGCATAGATTGGCAAATTTGGTTGTAAGAGACTGATGTTGGGTTTAAATGATGAGAGCCAAAGAATGTGATCCAATTGATTTGGTATTGGAAGGATAAGGTTGGCACAAAAAAGTCAACAGAACCCTTTCCAAGGTTAGCTAGCCACTCCAAGCCTAAAACCACGTCAACACCTTCAATAGGGAACAAATAGGCTGGAATTAGAAAATTGTGGTTTGTATAGATAGAGGAACAACTGCATAATAACCAACACAAGCTAAATAGGCTCTATTGCCCACCATAACTGAAAAATTAGGGATAGGCTGAACCAATAATTGAATATGTGTTGCAAGGCGAGGTTGAAGTATATTGTGTGTACTCCCTATGTTCAAGAGGACCATGACTTCCAATTGATCAATACGACCTTTAAATTTGAGTGCCTTGAGGAAGGGTGACCAAAACTCGTTTTGGGGATAAGTGAAAGTGGATGGTACTTTCCAAGTCAAGGGGGTCATCATGAGTGAAAGGGGGGGCGTCCTCATCTAGTAGATCCTCTTCTATCAACAGCAAAAACCTTCCATTTGCATATTTATGTCCAACCACAAACTTTTTATCACAATAATAACACAAGCCTAAAGCTTTGTGTTTTTGCATATAAGCAAATGAAATTTTCTTAACTGGAAGTTATGGGTTATGGGTTGTGTGTTTCTGGTAGTGGGTTGCGAAGGTTGGGTTTAGGTGTTGAGGGGTAGTGTTAAGCGAAACCCTCTAAATCAGGAATTCTTAAGTTTGTCTTCCACCAATTTAGCTAACGCAATGGTTTATGGTGTAGTATAGGGGTTCAGAATGGTGAGATTACATCTAATATTTGGGTAGAGACCATACACGAAACAATTGAGAATGGCCTTTTGAGATAGGTCATAAACTTTGTTACATAGGCGCTCAAAAGTTGTTTGGTACACACTAACAAATCCCTTTTAGTGGAGCTTGCAGTGCTTAGCCTAGTAATTTATGTAGGTAGATGAACCGAAACGTATTCCAACACATAAGGAAAAGACCCCCAATCTGTTAGGTGGTGGTTTTGAGACATTTGCATAAACCAGCTTAGTGCGTCGTCGTGCATGTAAAAGTTTATCATGAACCATCGTTGATCTGGGGGAATCTAACAAAATTGAAAATATTGCTCTGCTTGGAAGAGTCAATACAAAGGTTCAGATCCATCAAAAGGGCTAAGCTGTAGTTTGGGAGGGAAAATAAGGGAAGATGGGTATGGGGAAGGGGAGGGATAAGGGTTGTTATAGCCGTGAGTTGTGAGGAAAGGATTAGGTTGAGAGACATGTGGTGTATAAGTGGTACAGATGGAGGATATGTGTTAAGGCTTTGGTGAATAGGAAATTGGAGAAGATAAAGGCATAATAACATATTGAGGGATAAATGGTGGAACTCAATGGAAGGAATGGGGTTAGGTGAGGAAATATGAGGTACCTGACATTGGAGTTGGTCTTAGAGGCCAAAAATGGTTTCTTAGAGGGCATCTTGACGAGCCTCACATGACTGCTGAAAGAGAAGTTGGTGGGTCTCTTGAGCTTGTTTCTGGGAATCCAGCTTATCTTCAAGGGTTGCTAACTTCTCAGTGAGGGATATGAAAGCATTTGAAATTTCTTTATTGTTTCTGGAAAGAAGCATGACGAATAAATGAAAGCACCAATGATAACACACAAAATAGTAAGAACCCTAAGGGGGCAATCACACGAAAGCTAATGGCTAGGTCTACAATGAAAAAGTAGGGAAAAGATAATTCATTGTTCTTTCTAGAAAACATATAGACAAGGTCATCAAATAGGGTAAAAATAAACAAGGACATCATACTCAAGGCCTAAAACGAAAATAAAAATAACAATGCATAAAACAATTCAAGAAACAACTATTGGGTCTCAAAAGTAGTTATTCATCTAGGTGATGGTGCAAATATCATGCTTTGGCCTAAAAACACATCAAATGTTTTGACCTTTTTGGCCTTTGACTAATCAGACTATACCATTTTCGTAAATTTTTATTGACTACACCAAAATGATAAATTTTTGTGCCATTTAATCTCTGTATGTGAAAAGTTGTCGAAAGAATCAAGGAAGGTTATGCATGTGCACAAAGGTCACTTGCCATTCTGATAGGCAAAGACCCATTTTGTTGATGCGCAATATATCCTACAATCACATGCTCACATCCATACTTACACTCACCTATGACTATGACAATGAGAGAAAAAAGACCTCTGACCACAATTTTGCTCAAAACGATCAAAGTTTAGCAACAAACTAGTTACCAATAATCCATTCCATCCTTGGATCAACCTTCCATCCTTCATCTCAACTATCCACATCAAAATGGTATTACATTTTTTAAGAAAAATTCCTGAAATATATTACAATGAACACAATATTATTGAATTCAGTTTTGACATAATTCATAGTTTTGTATTTTTTTTCTTCTTCACAAACTCATATTTTGTGAGACTTTTTTATATTAAAGTCAATTCATTTATATTTCCATAAAGATAAATTTAATTCAAAATTTATTTGTTTACAATTTTAATTTAAAATTTTATTTGGAGTTAATTATCTGTAGAAAATAGAACACACCTCTTAAAAAATACTTGATATGTAAAAATAGTAAATACTTTATCAAATTTTGTGTCTTACCTTCTAAGAATTTTTTTTTCTCTATTTTATCAATATTTTTTTGTTTTTTTTAAATTAGTATTCTATAAGGACAAAATTTCAGAAACCTACACTATGTGAGATAAAAATTTGAGAATAGGAAAATCACATTGGATGTCATTTATAACCCTTATTTTAAGTTCATCTCACAATGCGTAATAAAGAAGCTGTTGCATTTGACTTAACTTTAACTTAAAACAAGTTTCATGAAAATCCAATGGTTAAATTTTGAGATATTATTAAAATATTAATGTAATTGATCCAAAAAACGAGAATACAATGAGCACCCCATCAAAATGAGTCCAAATTTTGTGTTGAAAACTTGTCTTTAAAATATTAAATTTTTTTGGAGAAAGTTACTTCTATAAATACAACATTCCAAAGTTTCAAAGACTTAAATGAATAAAAAAAATATAGAAATAGGAACTTAACACAACAAGCTACACTAATAATTTATACAACAATTTAACATGCAATTATTTTTGTTAAGCAATGGAGACAAACATAAAATCACATGGTTGATATCCTTAAAAAAACTATGGAAGAAGCTAATAAAAAACAAAACCTAAGGTGTCGTTTTTTTAGCATTTTTTATTTTTATTTTCAAAGAAAATAGAAGATAGTAATGAAAATAGATTTGGTTACAATTTAGAAAACAATTTTCTCTGGAAACATTATAAAAAAACTACTGAAAACAAAAAATAGAAAAAAATGTTTTCAATATTTTCAAAAATTAAAACTATATAAATACTTAATAACAATATTGTAATTATATAAAAAACTGTGTATAAATTTATCTTAAATTATTTATGTATATATATTTATAATATTTTTACTAAAATGAATTAAATTTTACAATATTATTTTTTCAAAATAGAAAATATCAACTAAAAACAAACATATGAATGTTGAAAACTTGAAAATAAAAATTGTTTTCAAAAAATAAAAATAGAAAATAAAAACAAAAAACATTTTCTCAAATCAAATATCACCTAATCTAGTTTAATTTATTAGTTAAATATTGAAAATGAGACTAGAAAATGGAAACACTTATTGAATTAGGTGTTTTTCCAAGCTCTTATACACAATAATCAATGTTTTCTGAGCTTCTTCTTCTTTCCAAGCTAGTTTTTCGCATTATTGGAGTTAGGTGTAACCAAACTCAAACTTAATTTCTTGTATCTTTTTATATGATATATTGATATTATGTATTTTTCAGTTATCTTCAACATTATAGTATTTTCCTCTATGCTTAATGCTTATTGTGGAGTTATCAACCATAAACTTGTCGTTTTGACATAATTTTAGTCAAGAAAACACTTTTATTGTTTTAAAATGAAGCAAAATACCTAATGAACTTTGTATTTAGCAATGAGGTTCAATTCATTGGTTACCTTGAGTCACTAGACATAAAGCTAATTACTTTATTAAGTTTGTGAGGGATCAAAACTGAATGAAGGAACTAAGACTTTTTTCACCTAAAGAATTAGGACTAAGAAAGTATTAGATAATTGAGTTTACTATTGATTTGTACGAGAATACATATTGTGCTTGAAAGTTGAGAAGAGAGTGACATTTGGTGAAGTCTAATTCCTAGTCCTCGACAATATCCTTATTATTGAAAAATATTTGTTATTTCATCTTTCTCTTCATATAAAATCACAAAAGGAAAAATTTTTTACTTCAAGATATGTTTTATTACCTTGCTCACAATCAAAATCTCAATTATTAAAGTTCATGTTTTTACTACTTTGTGTTAATAAACCGCTTAGTAAATTTGGTAAAACTTGTCTAATACAACATTAATTTGAAGTTAATAGGTTTATTTTTCTAGAGTTATAGATTTATTCATTTAATCCTTGAAGTTTTGTATGTAGATAAAGAAGATTGAATTTATAATTTGAAGTAAACATGCTAAGCATTTCTCATTTGGCTGGACAAAGTGAGCAAAGATTGAAGAATGTGTTTCTACCTAAATTTTAGTTAGCAAAATTAGACCAAAGATGGTGCAATTCAGAAGAAGAATCCATTGAGCAGATTCAATTTAGGCCTAAGTAATCAGAGTTTTCCTCAACATAAAGAATTGAAATCTGCTTAGGAGATTCAATTTGATTGAGCAAATTATCACCTACTTAATGCTTTATTTAAAAATTCAGAAGGTATAAAATGAAAAGAATAAAAAAAAATAGCATCATCATCGCAGAAAGGAGAAAGAAAAAAAGAAAAGCTCATGCTCTTAGAAAAGAGTGGATAAAATTCATCCTTTTATCTTTCATTTGTAAAAGATGATTACTTTCATCATTATCATGAGTAACTAATTTTCTCATTATTGGGCTTGAATGTAATCTATCAAACTCTTCTGTAATCCTTTTTTATTTATATGTGTGTTTTTTATTATCTCGCGTAAGTGATTTGATTATATTTTTAATACTTGAGATGAATTGATCATTTATCTTATGATTTTAGACATGGAATTTGGTTGAAAAATAATTTCTGGATCTAATTTGAAAAACACTTTCTAATTTGATTATGTTCTTAATGCTAGGAATAGAGTTAGAATTGTTAGTTGGTTAAATTCATGATCTTAATGCAAAGTTTTTAATTACATTATCAAGGAATTGATTATTGAATTAGGATTCATAGAATTTTCATGTTAAAGAATTAATTTGGAATAATTTAATAAATTCAATAACACTGAGTAATGGAAATCATATACTAATAATTAAAGGATTACAAAAAAACAAAATAGATGAAATTTGATCCCAACCTTGATTTTATTTAAATTTTATTCTTGCATTGTTACATTTGAAGTTTTAACTATTTACTTTGAAGTCGAAATTTTATTCCATTTCAATATTGAAATCACAAAATTCATGAGTTTTAATTGTTTTATAAGTTTTGTTGAAGGTAGTTAAAATTATACAATATCTTACAAGTCTTTAAGGATACGATCCGATACGTTTATTAGTTACTACAAATTATTTATACACTTGCAAGATTGTCAATGCATTTCAAGATCTTAGAACTTTTGAAAGAAAGTCTATAATAAGATTTTAAAGTTGCCTTTAAGGAGATCGATCATGCGGGAGAATTTGACAATGTATATACATAAAATAGTTTTGTGAAAAAAAGGAATCTACCACATTTTTTTCTTACAAAGCTAGGTAAACCTAATGATCCATCACGGGTATAAGTATGATCATGGCCAATGATGTTAGTGTTGGATGTTAAAGCCTCAAAGTCCATTAATTAACTACATATCATGCCGAACTACTTTTACAAAAGATTTTGAATAATGCCATATGCAACGAGAATAAAAGAAGAAAATACACTACATTTCGTTGTGCATTGTTGTTTAAGTATTTGACTTATAATTTTTTTTATTTGAATTCCATGAATGAATTATATTATATCTTTGGGAAGTGTGAATGATTTTTGTTGAATAAAGTGCTTACCATTAAGTCAAAAGTTAATTATAGCTATTAGTAAGTACACAACTTCTTTTTTTACAAGATTCTTATAGTGACATCTTGCTCAAAGAATTACGTTTATGATAGGAACCATGGGGTGGATGTTTAACTCGTTAAATCCACGAGAGATGCTAGATGTTAAGCCAAACATAGTCCTTTTTTTGTATTCTAAAAGCATTTTTGTCTTTTCAGAAAAAAAATTGTCTCAATAATTTCCTAGAAAATTTTTAAATTATCACTAACTATTGTAAGCATAGTTATATCTAAAGAATGCACTTTAAAACTTTTTTTCTACATTTACAATTTTATTTTATTCTATTACACAACTTTCTAAGGACGAATTGATCATTTAATTTTCCATTTTTTGAGCTATAATCTAGATCAAATATTAAAGATTTAAATTGACTACAGTAAGCTAAGCAAATGGATATTCCACTCATTTAACATAGTCCATCTTGCACAACAAGTGTTTTTAACAAGTTCTAATTTGTCAAACCTATATTACCTTGCATAGCCTAAGTGGTAAATGGGTCTACTTACAACTGTAATAAATATATAACTTAGAAAAAAAGATTCATGCCCTGATAGTGCAAAATAAGTTTACACTTTCGTTTAATCACAACTTACTCTTTATAAAGAGTTGTGATTAAATATTAGTGTAAGATTTTCTTACAATATTAATATATAAGTATTAAACTCTATAATTTGATTTTTGTGGTAGGGCTAATACATTTACATGGTAGTTGACAAGGT
Source organism: Psophocarpus tetragonolobus (assembly GCA_037954015.1). Classification (NCBI taxonomy): domain Eukaryota; kingdom Viridiplantae; phylum Streptophyta; class Magnoliopsida; order Fabales; family Fabaceae; genus Psophocarpus; species Psophocarpus tetragonolobus. The sequence continues at coordinate 103,315,042 of CM075688.1, forward strand.
GAATGCTCTCAATGGTGTGTCTGGAGCGTAACAACTATATACCTATGATGTTGTGCTACCTCTTCATGTGTGTGATATTATGATCCTATGTCACGAGTGGAGGTTGGGTAAGGGAAAGATGCACAGGTGGAGGTTATCTGTGATAGAAGGGAGTACAACAACATCACAAAGATGAAGGTTGCTTAAAGGTGACAAGGTGCAATAGAAGGAAACAACAATATTACACTAAGCTAACACATAAATGGTTCACTTGTATCACTTCACATACAAATTTTTTTTATCATATGTTGTATAAAAAACATAAATAAATGTATTTTATTTTAAATAATGCAAAGGTAGCAAATTGAATATCTTTAGTCCGTGAGTTAAACTAACCAAACTAAAAGTTCATATTTTTAAATTTGTTAAAAAATTGAGTTTGTATATCATGAGAGTTGTAAATTAAGCAGATGATCAATGATCCAAGCCTATGAATTTCCTGACTCTAGTACTCACTAATCTAATTGTGGGATCATAATGTTTAAATTCTCCATCGATTATCTAAAATAAATAAAATTAGTTTAAATAAGCAAAATTAGGGGTCATATTATTTTTTTTGTTATTTTTAATGTTTTTCCTAGTTTCATAGGATAATTGTTCCATCGTGAAACTTACATGTGTATTTTACTTTATTATATTTTATTTTATATGATGTATATGTACTTGTATCACTACCTAGCTATTTAGATTTTTACAATATTAAAATTTTAAAATAAAATTAAAATGGTGAAATAAATTTTGGGTGAAACATGGTTCATAAAAAAATGAAAATTTATTGTAAGAACCAAAATAAAAGAGCTAAGAAAATATTTAAGCTTAAATATACTTTTGGTCTCTAGTAAATTAGTAGATTTTGTATTTGGTCTCTTTTAAATTTTTTCTTTATGTTCAATTCTTTTTTTTTTTTAGTATCTAAAGTGCTTTAGATAGTAATTTAAAACACTTTTAAAATTGGTTTAGATAATAGTTTAGAACAAAGTCAAAATAAAGTATTATTATGGACAAAAAAAAATATTTAAAAGAGACTAAAAAAAATTCACCAATATATAAACCAAGAACGTATATTTATTATATAAAAATACTTAAGCCATTTAATACTTTTTAAATAATTTCAATTACAATTAATTAATAAGGTATATTTAATAGTTCTTAATTTTTTATTTATGGTATATTAGGATGCAAAGCAAGAAAATAGATAAAATAAAGAAAACAAGAAACCGTGATAACGGTAGATTTTCTTTTGTTTAGTCAAAGAGAAAATGAAAAATAAAAAAACAAAAAAGTTGGCTTTTTAAAAAAAATAATTTTCTCTTATTCAAATATTAAAATTTTCTCTTTTATCTTGTTTTCTTTCCTTTGAATCAAATAGAAGATTATACTTCTCATCATATTGGTGTTACATAATTTTAAATCTGAATTTAAAATTATTTTATTATTATATACATTTTACTTAAAAAAATAATGCTCTATTAGTGAGTCTCTCACAATTCAAATCATCTTATATTTCTCTAATTATTTTTATTTTTTTAAATTTATGCACATATGGAAGACTTTAAAATATTTCCAAAATTGGTGTTTTACAAAATACATGTTTGTAATAATTTTTCCAAACTATCAATGAATAAAATTCACTTATATGGAAAAAATTTAATAAAATTTTTTATTTATCGCCATACAAGAATCCCCCAAAAATATTATCTAGGAAATATTTATTTTTTTCTATGTTTTTTATTTTTATTTTTTACTTTGTCGTTTTGTTTTGTAGAGGACAAATCATAAGTAAAAATACATCAACTATCTGAACATCTAAAGGGCATATAAAAACCCTAAAAGCTCAGAACTCTCAAATAGTTGCAATTGTATTGCTTCCCGTGGTTGAAAAATGGATTCTTCAATTGCGAATGTTGGTGGGTCTGGTGATGAAGGTTCTCACAACTTCAATAGGGGAAGAAGAACATCCTACAAACGTCTTAGTTCTGCTCAAACAAGTAGACTTGAAAGGTAAAGTCACGCTTTTAGTTAACAATATTTGTTTTTTCAACATTATAATTTTTAATTAATGTTTAAATTTACTTGATTTTAAGGGAAAATCTTATTTTTTGGGTGAAGTAAATGAAAGAATAAACACAAAAATTGGCAAGTGACACATTATATAGTCCAATTAAATGTATTGTGCTAGCTAGTTTTTTATAAACTTTTTTATGCTTAATCAAGCCCAATACATTTCCCACCACATTGATGATAAATAACTTTAATTCTCTTCATTCTGCTTTGATTGGCTTAATATATTTGATTACATGGGTTTTTCTTTTACTTAAATTTGGTTTAACATTCTTTTTATTATCTCTAGATCATGATGAATGGTATCAATATTAATTTGTACAATGCTCATGTCTATTTGGGTAAATTTTGTGGTTGGGATTCCACTTTACATTGAGTATAATCAATTCTAATGTCACTTTAATGTTGAACTAAAAAATCTATTGGTTTTGTTAAGGACAAATATCCACAGAAAAATTTTGCTAACCACCAATATTGGGGTCTTTTTTTCAATCACAAGACTCAAATGAGATATTGTTTAAGATGATTGAGCCCAATTCCACTAAAATCAACATGTTGAGGGGTAGAATCGATTTTGATGAAGAGAAGTGAAAAATGTTACTTTTTATTTGGTAAAATTGATTTTAACCACATGACCCACAAATTATAGTTTCGTACTCTATTACTCTTATTTTTTTAATATACAATAGTGGCAATGAAGATTGGCCCCAAGTTCACGTACATCTATGCCAATCTTTTCACTACTTGGTCAACTCTAGAGGATTTGATTGTTTATGGGTTAGAAAATCAATTCTCACACTTTTTGGTCAAAATTACACCAATACAAATATATGATTTAGATTATTTAATATATAAAGTAATAAATTAAAAATAATCATTTTTTAATAACCCATTTTAAGAGTTTTAATATTTCCTATCAACATTTTTTAATTATTCAGCCATCTTCTATTCTAATTTGATTTTTTTTTTTTGTCTAGTGATTTTTTGTAAAACAACATTGTAATATATATTATATATAAGTAGAAATAGTACTAATAGTATACAAGATAACCAACAATAAAATAAATATGATTTGTTCTCGTCTACATGGATAATATCTATTAATATAAATTAGGCATATAAATATATATTAACTGCCAGCCATAATTAGTTACAAACAAAATTCTCCACCATGTCGTCTACTTGTTAATGCATTGTTACTCCAATTAGTGTAAATTAAATATGATGCCTTATCAATCACCTATGTAATTCAATTAATGTATCGAGACCATCAAATGATTGTGTTGTCATGTCTTTCTTTGTATTGGCTATTTCTACAATTTTGTCTTTCACAATTTGTTTTTCTAGAAATCACATATTACCCTTAACTTTTTTACTTTATTTTCAATCAACTTCCATCATTACACCTAAACCTTTAATTTGAACTTTAAGTTATAATCATTCGCTTGTATATTTGTTGATATGCATAAGCTTAGGTTATAAAACCATTATGCCAATCAATATTCATCCATAACCATTTCCCTCCAACAACCAAACCTATTCTTATGATAATTTAATTTCAAACACGACACCAATTCAAAGCATATATCATGCTTTGATAGCCACCATATTTTCTATTGTTGTCTCACCTACAAAAATCATATCATTCACATATTAAAGTAAACTGTCACTTTCACATTCATCACACTAACCCAAAATCTTGTATAAATATTTTTGGGTGTTTTTCCTCATTAACCCATGTAGCCCACTGCCATTATAGTAAAATGAAAAGGTGTCAATAAATCTCCTTATTTATCCTCTTGGTATTTTAAATTGTCTTTTTGGGCTTTCATTTTTTTAGCATGGACACTATACTAACCATTAATCCACATTAACCATCTTTCTTTGAAAATCATTCTTTTACATGTATAGAAAAGGAACTCTTGATATATCAAGTTGTATGCCTTTTCAAAATTATTGAAAATTATACACATTTCTTTTTCTTTTAGTCTCATCCACTAACTCATTGGCTAAATACACTTGTAACAAATTTGTTTCCCCAAAAATTTATTTTTCTAATTATCAATAACATTTTCCAACACTCTTTTTTAAGTCTATTTGTTATAGATATAATTTCATCTATACATTTCTCCAAGGATTAACATAGGTCTAAATTATCTAAACCTTATAGGGCATTTCCCTTAGGTATAAGTGCTATGAAGGATGGGTTTTTACCTTTAGGTAATATGCCTTTATATGAAGGACTTCTTATAGTGCCCTCATCACATCCACCATCTAAAATTTTCAAAGTCCTTTATAAATTTGAATTAAGATTGTCCAGCCTTAAACTCTTCAAACTTCCACATTCTCACATTGTCTTCTTCTAAAAAATTCCTTTCAACATCCTATTATGTTCCTCTTTTTATTATTGTAAACTCTACCCTACCTAATTTGGTCTCTCTTACTACTCATCGCTAAACTTCATTTTGAAAAACTCCACCACCTCCTTCTTTATCTTGTTTGGTTCCTCCACTTATTCACCTTTTATATTTCTTTAAGCCCTTGATAATCTTCTCCTTTATTCTCTATAATTCACAGGAGAAATAACTAAAGTTGCAATTCCCTCCAAATAAAAAAAATCTTTATAAGATAAAATTAAGCTATGTATAAGCTAATTTAAAAATCGTTCTCATATTAGATTCTCCAAAAGTGATAATCTAATTTTAGTTGCTGTTGAACATATTTTTTATTATTTCCTTTTCCTATAAGTGTTCTTAGAAATGTTTTATCCAAACAGTCTTGATTCTTTTGAGATGAAAATTCTTCTGTCTACAAACCAATGTAATTCGAATTCATGATATTTTTCTGGGTTAAATTGTTGATTTCCTCCCCCTTTTAATTAGGAAATTATGTCCCCAATTTTTAAGCATTCAAAATTTTGTCCAAATATATAAATTAAAAGTATTTAGGAAACAAATGTTCACTACAATGAAAGCTTAATTAGATAATTAGAAATTAGATTATAGATTGATTATGAGGTGATTATCCAATTAATTAATTAAAAAACAATCTTTATTGTTTATTTTATTAGTTACTTAGTTAATTACCTTTTAATTAACATTCCATTTCACCTAATTAAACTTATGCGCAAGTCAAAGTTTGTTTCCTTAGAGTTAATGCTTTTAGTTTAGTTTGTACAAAATTTATAAAAAAATTCAAGAATATAATTTCCAAAATTTAAAATAAAGGACAAAATTTTCAAAATTGCAAACTAGAGGAATAAAATTTGCAATTACACCCTTTTTTTCTATTTGAAAAACTTTCCTATGTACTAAATAACAAATTATTTGAAATGATTAAAACTTACAAATTAAAATTCAATTTTTCAAAATTGCAAAAATAAAAGAACAAAATTTAAACCTCTTTTTCTACTTCAGAAGTTTCCTATGTACTAAATAATAATATTTGAAATTATTAAAAATTACAATTAAAATTCAATAACTATTTGTGCATATTATTTAGGGTTAAATAATTGGTGTCAGGTTAAATAGAAAAGACAAGTTCTCCGTAATGTAGCGAATGAAGATTTAAATCGCTGTTGAGAGAGGTATACGCATTTAATATTTGATGGCAACTTGAAAAAATCATCTTCAATGAGGAATAACGTAGGAAACTAAAACAAATACTATTCAAATTTAAAGTATGTATTTTGGTAAGTTTACAAAGTTGATGAATTCAAACGGGTATAAGTTAAAAAAATTTTGTTGGTTTAAGTTAATGGTTAGTTTGGATTTGAACAAGTATAATCAAGACATTCAATTTAAATATCTAAATAATTCACAAAGTTCAAACGTACTATATACGTACATTCTTCTTTTATATATCAGTCTTATTAATGTATTTTAATTTTTTATGACTATATATTGATTTTTAATTTTTTTCATTTTTTAGGTATTTTATTTTTATGAATTTTGACATGAAAAAAAATATTATCACAAATGTTTTGATGAAACCAACCCAAGTTAATTAAGTTGATTTGATTCAAAATCAACTATCTAAATTTAAATAAACTTGAATTAAACTAACGTAATAAATTTTAATAATTTTTTAGTGCATATTTCTTTTGAAATTATACTAATTGAATTCAACCTCACCTTATTATTATAATGTCATTACATTTTTTTGTGAACTATTAGGCATGTGGCAACTATATACATTTATTTTTATATAGGTATTGATATGGTGGCATATACAATCGAATTGTTGAATTGTATATTTTAACTCATTTAAGGTTAAGGATCTATAAAGTTCTTACATTGTTTACTTTTTTACCATTTAAAATATAATAACGACATTAAAATTTAAATTTAAGACTTTATGTTACTATGCTAATCCTTCACTATTAGGCCGACCTTGGTAGTTTACGTTTATTTTTTGGCTATGCATTTTGCTAATTATTTAATTTATCTTCTAATAATATCTTAACTAATTGTTGGATTTAATTTTTGAAATAAAGGTTCTTTAGGGATTGTCCGCACCCAGATGAACCCCAACGACTTCAATTAGCATCTGAAGTTGCGCTTGAGCCCAAACAAATAAAATTTTGGTTTCAAAATAAAAGGACCCAAATGAAGGTAATTGATTTTATTTAGTCTAATAATTTCAATTAGAAATTATTTTACATGTGAACATACTTTGTGCTTATCATTTTAGAGAAGAGTTGGAGTAAACATTATACTATCTTAAAAGTTAAGCTTTTATACTAATAATATATAACCATTAAAATATTAGAATTGCACAATTTTTTTATACAATTATGAGATACATAAGTTTAAGAAAAGAACAGCAAATGAGAGATCAAAGATGTGATAAAAAGATAAAATGATTATTATAATAGTATATAACTCACCATTTTATATGTATGTTACTTTAAGAATCAACACGAACGAGCAGATAACACTGCTCTTCGGGTTGAGAATGATAGGATACATAGCGAAAACCTTATTATGAGAGAGGCATTGAAGAATATGCTTTGCCCATCTTGTGGGGGTCCACCATGTCAAGAAGGTGAACATGACCATGTTATCCAAAAAATGCAACTTGAAAATGCTCAGCTAAAAGAAGAGGTAAGTGAACTTTTCTTGATTGACATGCGTATTGGTTTTAAATTTGATGAGAATAATACTTTTAACAACTTGTATAAATTAACATATACATTTATTTATTTATTAATTGTATTTCAGCATGAGAAGGTGTCAAACCTTCTTGCTAGGTTGATGGAGAAACAAATGTCACCACCGGGGTTGCAACAAACTTATATTCCTATCATAGGGTCAAGTTCACATGCTCCAGGAGGCTCATCACTAAACCAAGAATACAGTGGAAACGTAAGTCATGATCAAAATCTTAATATGCAAATTATGGATGGTGACCATAACTCATTTGGAAGTGAAGGTATAGAAAAAGCACTTATGTCGAAAGTTGTTGTTGCTGCAATGGAGGAATTAGTTAGGCTTCTTCGAATTGATGAGCCTTTTTGGATCAAGTCCTCAACTCAAGATGGGAAACTCATTCTTCAACATGAAAATTATGAAAAAATGTTCCCAAATAACAATCATTTCAAAGGACCCAACGTGCGTGTAGAAGCAACAAAAGATTCGGGAATAGTGAGCATTAATAGCATTCAACTAGTTGACATGTTTTTGGATGCGGTGAGCACCATATTACTCTTGTTTATTAAATAGTTTCTCTTAAGTTTTATTTAATATTACCATATTGATTATTTACATTAAAAAATATTATGTATATCTACCACAAGAGTGTGATGAATTCAAATTTCCAGGACAAATGGGTTAATTTGTTCCCTACAATTATTACAAAAGCAGAAATATTGAAAGTACTTGAAATTGGTATGGTTGGAAATCGAAGTGGAGCTCTACAACTGGTATATATTTTCATGCAAGCACTGCTTTTTATAATTAAGGTTTGCTATTATTTTTTTATTTGTTAACAATAATTTTATTACAGATGTTCGAACAAATGCATGTTCTGTCACCCCTTGTTCAACCTCGGGACTTTCAATTCCTGCGATATTGTCAACAAATTGAGGAAGGTGTTTGGGTGATAGCTGATGTGTCATTTGATTCTTATCGACAGAAAAAATCATTTTTTCACTCTTGGAGGCATCCCTCGGGATGCATGATTCAAGAACTCCCTAATGGATGTTCCATGGTAAGTTATTTACATATTTGTGAATTAGAGTAAGAATAGATCTTCAACTATATAATTAAAATCTTCAACTACGTAATTAAAATATTATACATGTTATAGATAAAGACTTTTTATATATTAAAAACAAATTTTAGGGAAAATATCAATATGGTACTATGATAGAAAATATGAATACCTTATTAAGTTGAATTCCTATCTAAGATATTGTAATGGTTCATCTCACCTATTGCTTAGTACCACTTGATAGGGCTATAGTGTCTAAGCAACTTTTTCAACAATTATTATATGAATTGCAAAAAAATTTAATCATTCTTTTTAGTTTTCATTTATTTTTAAACAAGTGATGTGTGAATGTAACACTAGCTAATATAAGATCAAAATTCTAAAATCTCATAGGTAGAAAAATGTTATTAATAATTTTTTATTAAAATATTCACCTCCCTTTTTATTTGAGAATGTATATTAATGAATTTTTGCTAACTACAATTATAACATTGATTTGGATTTTTAGGCTTGTACCTAGGTTCCTATTTGATTTAGACTACATTTTTTTTTATCTTTTAGAATCTTCATAGTTATATGAGATTAATATTTAGATCTTAATTAAGCATAGTCTTCTCTAACATGATGACAAGTTTAATTCTTTGACGTTATAAATAAAGTTAATTTAAGGATTACAATCTATTTCATTATGGTTAACGTTATATGAATGAAATAGAAATTAGAATTAGGTTGATGTTAGAACTAATAATTTTTAATTAGCTCGTTCAAATTTAGAAACTAAACTTCTAAAATATTTGTTTTGGGATTCACTCATTCATATCACAAAATCACAAGTGTTCAATAGAAACTAAACTAAAAATAATTATGTAAAGATGTTTTCTTGGATTGTGTTCAAATATTCCTATTCCCATTTTTATTAGACAAACTAAAGAAAGAATTATTATTATTATTATTTATGTTAGATTACTTGGGTTGAACATGTGGAAGTGGATGATAAGATCCAAACACATCAACTATACAAAGACCTTATTGGAACAGGAATTGCATTTGGTGCTGAACGTTGGATCATGGAACTTCAAAGAATTTGCGAGAGATTTTCTTGCTTTTATGTTGAAAGGATACCTAATCATGATTGTGATGGAGGTTACACTTTGTCTTATATGTTCACTCAAAACCTTTACACGTATTATTTATATATTTGCATTATGATTTATGGTTATGTGCTTATACCTAACAAATATTTTGTTATATTCATTATTCAGTGATCAATACTGTAGAAGGAAGGAGGAGCGTTATGAATTTTTCTCATCGTATGATAAAAAACTTTTGTGAAAGTTTAACCATGTCAGGTAACTTAGACTTCCCACATTTTGATTTGGAGAATAGTGGAGTAAGGGTCTCTATTCGCAAAAACATAAACCCGGGTCAACCAAAGGGCATGATTATTGCGGTTGCTACCACCATTTGGCTTCCTCTCCATTATATGAAAGTTTTTGAGTTCTTCACAGATGATAGAAGACGACTTCAGGTTCACAAAATAATTGCTAACTAATAATTTATTTTATCTATTTGTTCAATTTAAATTAACTTCTATAACAAAATCATTAATTGTTAGTTGTTATTTTTTTATACACATAGTGGGATGTTCTTTGTTGTGGGAATCACGCCAATAAGATTGCACAAATCTCAAATGGAATTCATCCTAGCAATTGCATATCTATTTTTCGGGTAATTTCTTTCCGTCCTTTTGTTTATATTTCAATTCTGTTAAAAGCAAGTTTAGTTTAATTTTTAGTACAAATTTGTTTAATTTATAGTACAAGTTAATTTATTTTTTAGATAAGTTTTTTCATTTAAGGAATTTCTTCTTGTAACTAATTGGCATGATTAAAATATAAAAAGAATAGTATGTAATTTTATATGTATAAATGTTAAGTTTTTTTATAGGAAAATGTTATTTGTTAGTGTATAAATATGAGTTGTGGAGAAATTGGAATCCACAACTTCTCCATCCTTTTTGTCCCCACATGTTTAAATATTAAGTTAATACAAATTTTCAAATTAAATGCTTAAATATGATATCTACTTTGAATAAAATTTATACAACACAATCCTAATTTCATTATTGTTTCTTCATACCTAGCCATTCATCCCTAAGGAGAACAATGCATTGATTCTTCAAGAAAGTTTTACGAATCCCATGGGATCATACATTGTGTATGCTCCTACTGATGTAGCAACTATGAATTCAGCCATAAATGGAGAAAACACTTCAATGTTGTCCGTTCTTCCATCAGGATTTGTCATATCTGCAGATGGAGAACCAAATGCAACTTTAGGAGCATTTAATAGTTCAGATATTGGAAAATTGGGAGGCTCATTACTGACAGTGGCTTTCCAGATACTTGTTTCAAGTCCAGATGGAATTAATATGCCAGATATGGACTCTGTGGCAGCTGTAAACACCCTTTTAACCTCAACAGTCCTCAAAGTCAAGGATGCTTTGAATTGCAACAATATGGGGTGATCTATTTGATATGTGGTTTCTTATCTCTTTCTCAAGGACAAAATGTTGTCTTGTTTCCTTTGCATGCATATGACAAGTTTGTTTGACATTTAAATTAAATTATGTTATATTATTGATTTCCCCCTCTATTAATGAGCGATGAATATTTTGATCCTAGTGATGATCATTATCATAACTTTGACTGTAAAACATATGAAGATATAAAGGGGTATTCAATTATGTTTTACATCTTTTTACAAATCCCTTTCAAAATATTATAGTTTTTTATATGAATTGACAATGTGTTAAAAGTGTTTTAGAAAATGATAGTATGCAAAAAAGTTTTATTATAAAATTCATTTTCAAAAGCAAGATACATATATTTAAAAACACAAGATTATATAATAAAAAGTTGTAAACAAGGCAAAGAGTACATTAACTCAGTAATTTTTATCACTATGATTACGTCCAGCTCTACTATAACTACAAAGTTTCATTATATTTTTCACAAGACAAGAATATTCTTTACCAAGCCAATTTTGACTTCTTAATGGAAGTAATTTTATAGTTGTTTCTTAAAATCCAAATATATATTAAGTCAATTTCTTATCCTTCAACCAATCACAAAATTTAGTTACAAAAAAGGTTATTTCCTAATCATCTTAATATAAGAACTAGTGGGAGAGAGACAATTCGTGTCTCTCTTTATATTATTAAATAAAAAATAAAAGAAAACAAAATGAAACATGAAAGCTGAAAAGATAAAAAAAAAAGTTACAAAATAAGATAAATTACATTAAAAAAGAAGTTACATAAAATTTAGTAGTTAATTAAGGACAAAAAAGTTAAGTGAATTTGGACTTAAAAATGGAGTATTGAGTTTATATAAGAGTTCTAAAAGAACTAATACAAAAACAAAATATTTAATTCTTTTGTCATTGCTTCAAAACTTCTAGTGTGCATGAACGTACGTGCACACACACACATATATATATATATATATATATATATATATATATATATATATATATATATATGAGAGTAAGGTATTTTATATGAGAATCAAATGAGTAAATCTTAATTATTGAAATAAAAATTAATAGTTGAAATCAAATCATTCACATTCACTCATTTCTCTGTTCTATCATTTATTATCTGTCACACTCTTTATACTCTTTTCTCTCAATGACTGAGATTTGTTTCTCTCAATTTCATATAAATTTAGTTTTCTCAGTAGATATGTTCTCTTTTATTTATATATATATATATATATATATATATATATATATATATATATATAATACAAAGAATCACACTAGAAAAAATGTTGAATAGTATTTTAGTGTAAATAATTTGAACTTTAACTTTCGAAGCTAATACAAATTTTGTAAAGGATTAGACGCTTACAAAGATATACAGAAAACAAAAGAAATTGTTTAGTGCTTTGATAATAGTTTTTTAAAACAATTTTTTGAAATAATGTAGAAATATGTGAGAGAAGAGTAGTTGGCCAGTAGTAGATAACTCAAGTTTTTATATTAGTTTATCTCAACTTTGTGCTACATCTCATTCTTTTTACAATTGTAAAGAGTTTTACTAATCAAACTAATTACAAAAATGAATATCAACTTTTGGCTTTCGTAAGCAGAAATTTAAAAAGATTACACTCAAATAGTAAATATTATAAATAAGTACTTTTATAAAGATTTTGCTTCGTAGGTTATAGAATATGAGATAAGAGAATATTTTTTATAAGATTACTTAAAGTAGCCTTTTAAGTATATATAAAGATTTCTCTTCTGTATTGACTTCAAACTTGTCTGTTTATATTTTTGTTGTTGTCGCAAGTATTTCAAAGTTTGTTGGAGATGATTGTTACTCACAACAACGTTTTGAGTTTTCTCCTTAAACACATGTGACATACAAAGTCTAGATTCTAGTTCTTTGGGTGAAAAGTGTTTGCAGAAGTTGAGAATGTTCAAGCGCTATTTGCAATGGGAATTTTTATGTTTTGTCCAAAAATATTTCATTTTCTATGTAACTACTTTTCGGAGACAAATAAAAAGGTAAAACATAGTTACACTAGATAGAAAAAGTAAACATATATAATTGTTGGACATTCTCCTTTTTGTTTTATCAAGAGATACGCTTAATGGATATAATGTTTGTACATGTCGTCCATTGGATGAGTGATTATCTAAATAAGTAATGTTGATTATCTTTAACAATTTTCTCTATTCATCCATAAATACGATTATTTAAATAAGTAATGAAGATATCTAGTTGTAGTAGCATATTTGGTTTTGTATAGAGTTGTATATTGACTTTCTCTTGTTACTCATATGGGCTTTTAAGGAATTAGGTGAACACTTTTTCATTAACTTCTTGTTTTTTAAACTTATAAAACGTACATACTTTGATAATGATGCCTACGTAGACCAATATCTAATAAGAAACAAACTTAAATAAAGATAAGATTAATATAATAAAATAAATATATGATATAATGTATTGTCTCATAATACGATGTATCATTGTATTTTGTGGATGAATGCAATTGTAATTACCAAAATTATTACTTTGTTTCAAAATTATAGTTGTTTATGTTGTGTATATTTGTTAAGAAAAATATTAATTAATATATTTATAGAATAATATACCTTTATTTAATGAATTTGTATTATTGGAATCTTGGTTATTAATATTTTCATTGATAGATAATGAGTCATTGGCTTAATCCAATATAATTTATTTTTTAGCTTTAGTAGGTAAGACTCAATGTAATGTAGTCTATTGTAATCTCTCTTAATTTTAAACTTATTTAAAAAATATATTTGATCCTATTACAGTGGACGAAATTATTTTACTGCAAATTTACTTCTACAAGGACATAATTGTATTACAGTGGGTATTGTCCACTGTAAGTCCATTATATTATTATTATATTACCGTGAACTTGATGACTTACTAAAAAAAATCTCTATAATAGCTAGTTATTTTGTAATTTTATAAAATTTAATGCATTAGTAAATATAAATAAAATATAATTAAAAAAATATTACAAATATAGTCTTGCATCAATAAAACAACTATAATTTTAATACAAAACTAAAATGGCAGAACAACTATAGTTTTGTAACTAATGATATTTATTTGTATAATAAAAAACAAATAAAGGTACTGATTCTCCTAAGATTTAATTTGTTACATTAATCAAAATTAATGTTGTTAATGAAAAAAACAATTATTGAAAAAGAAATTTAATTAACATAACATACGACGCGTTAAAATATAAAGTCAAAAATTTAAACTTAAAAGTAAGAGATTAACCTCATGATGAGTGCTAGCAATTTAATTTTTTATCAAGGCACTTCACTAACTATTGATTGAAATTTATATATCAGATGAGAGAAATATTAAATGAGATGTAAAATACTTACCAAAATTTACATTTTTTTTAACAAATCTCAAGCAATAAAAAAGTATGTTACGTTAAAAAAACATAGAAGATAAGATGTTGCTAACATTTGTATTAAACTAATGATATAATTTCGGACAAGCAAACTGTGACAATTAATTTCTGTTTGCACAGAAATTGATATCCTGAACACAACGTTTTCCAAGATTTTGAAACTGTTAACAAATCAATTAAACAAGTTTCTAAACTGTTTAGTGTTGGAATATTGTGAGGAACAATTTAATTTATAAAATAGAATTAAATATAATTTATCCCCAAGTTTTATCAATTTGAGACATTGTGTCCCAAATTACAAAATCATGACATTTTATTTCAATATTTTAGAAATGTATTAATTGGTGCTACTTTTAGGTTTAAGGACATTGACCTCCATGTGTACAAAGTAGTATGATGATTTGACCTTTAATTACATAACTAGTTGTGAGCTTTAGGAATACAACTTCAGTAGAAAAATAGCAAACAGGTTGTATTGTGGCATATGAGTTTTATAATGTATAGCAGTTGTTTAATAAATGAAATTGATGTTGATGACATGTTTTTTCTCTGTGTTATCTTGGTTTATACTTTTTCTTGACTTCTTTGTATAAATGAATAATTGATGTCAAACTTTAAACGGGTTACTTTAATTAAAAGGACAAGAAGAAAATAGTTGTCAAAATAATTTATATCACACTTAATTGTTGTTAGTTTCCTAATGTCTTATAAGTAGAAGGTGTTGCCGGTTTTGTTTAAAAATCTAGACAATAATAATTTGTGCAAATCTCACACTTAGGTGGAGCTAAAGAACTATGATGCATATCTCAAATTCTAAATTTAAAAAAAAAAAAAACAAACAGAAAAGACCAGTACTAGTAGTATTACTTTAGTTACACTATTGCATATCTTTCTACCTGAAATGTTTTCAAACTGTGTTCTTAATTAATAATGAATATACTAACTGAGAAAGTATCAGGTATAATTATAGCTTAAAGTGCCTATGATCGTGCACATATAATTTCACTAAATTAGTGACAATAATTTATATTCCTTTTTCTTCTTTCCAAGTCCATATATATTGAATAAGATGTGGAAGCATATAAAAGATTTCTAAGTCTCTTGGTTCTTATCACATATTTCTCATAAAATTGATTTCTAGCTAGCATATCATATTTAAGAGTGCAATATTGTTTTACATGTATGGTTATCTTTAGTTGTGCTTAACATATTTAAGAGTTCTTCAACTCCACCCATCTCAATTATCTTCTTAAAATCATTACATTCATCTTTCTATGGACTACAAAATCATTACATTCTGTTTTACATGTTAGAATTAGTATTTTTTTCAGAAACTTTAGTGGATATTGTGTCGTTTAATATTTTATTTCTGTCTTCATTTTTTATTTGTCCCTTTATTAGTAATAAATACCAATGCTTATGTGTTATTTTAGATTCAACTTTAACTTGTGGTTGTCCTTGAGTAAAGTAAGTTAGCTTTGCTTAGTTTATTCCTTTGGTGAGTTTGTATGACCTATGAATGAGAGCATTAACCATATGAGGTTTGAGCCTAAATGTTGATTGTCGTGTGAATCACTATGCACTTCATACTATTGATTTTACTTGATTCTTGCTAGTTATTGTTTTGCATGCATGATTGAGAAATGACCAAGGCCATGTTTCTTCAGTAGTCATTTAGCCAAAAAACTTACCTATAGATTACTTAACCCTTATTGTCACATTTGAGCCTTTGATTATTATATTCTTGTTGTATGAACCCTTAAACTATATTAGATTTATGCATGTGTTCCCTTAACTTAGGGTTGAGAGAGCATTTCTAAAAGTCAAGTACATTACAGGTTATGTGTGCTACATATATAAAAAAAAGAAAAAGAAAAGTGTGAATAAAAGCTTGGAAATTGATTTGTGCTTATTATAAATGTATGTGTAAAGTCAATTATGCTAGTTGAATTTTGGGTTTGGGAGTGATGATTATGTAAAAGGTGAACTGATTTTATTGAATATGTTTTTTTGAACCCTTCTTTATTTGATTCCCAAAAAAAACATTTTTTTCTTCTAGCCCAACCAAGCTACAAACCAAATAAAGCCCTTATGATCTCTTTGTGCATGCATTAGTTGTAATTTGGTTGAGATGAAAAGTAAAATTGATTCGTGTGATTGCATTGTGTGGCATGAGTGTAATGTTATATCCTTAAACAGTTGTGTGGAGAGAAACACCTTAACGATCAGATTGCTTGAATTTTGTGATCTGCCTAGGTTACCACTTGAGTTGACTTTTGCAGGGTGGATTTTTCTTTTCTCCGTGGACACTATAGTTAAATTGATAACATTTTGTAAGCATTTAATTTTAAGTTACTAATAAAGGGTAGAATGTGAGTCTTGACTATGTACTTGTGATGGAGTGCATTATATCTTAGTGCATGTTGTCATTTTTCATTTTGTTCCAATGTTATCTTAACATGCATGTTGTGTGTATTGTTGTTTTCGTCATCCACTAAAGTTACATTTTGCTTTAGGACGAACAAAGCTTTAAGTTTGAGAGAGTTCATAACTGCCTAAATTACTTGTTTTTACATAGATAAAATAGCACAATTATCCCAATTTCTTCTTATTTAATGTTTTATTTTCATTTAAATTAGAATTATCTAGGAATTTAGTTTTAGGGGTAGATTTATATATATTCTATGTTTAATTTTATGTTTTTAGTAGTTTTGAGTCAGGTTTCAAAAAGAATCAAAGAAGCGAGGAAAAATAAGAAATGTTGGTTCAAGTATACCCCTGAGCATCCAAAGGCCACTTTTTTTAGCACCTAGCGCTCGTTGTTAGAAGTATGCTGACTCAACGCCAAGCGCCTAGTGCTTGTTCTACCACTGCCTAGTGCTCGGGAAAACTTAGCCCTGAAATATTCTTATGGCACCTAGAAACCACTTTTTTATTATTGGGCGCTGATGCTGCGTCTTGCAAAAATAAAAGGGTCAGAGTTTAGTCAGTTTCGGGGGGTTACACACTGTGCTGGTCGAGGTCATGCTCTAGACCTGCCTTTATCATCTCTATGCTCATTCATCCCGATGGTTTGCTAGGTTTTGTTATTTAGTTAGATTTAATGTATATTTACCTGAACTCATTTGTATTTTTGTTCTCTTAATCTAAGTTTACTTTCTAATGTTAGTGCTTTTCTTTACTTGCTCTTTATTATTTTTATGTTTTGTAGGTTTTACTTGTTAAATGAGAGTTCGAGAAAGGATTTTGACTTGTAAAGCGAGAAGAGTTCCCATGAGTGTTATGACTCAAGAGAGAGTAATGGTCATTCGCCATCTTCAGTTCTTTTACTTAATGCGAATTGTTTGACTTTAGATTATGCAAGGGAGTGATATTCTAATACTCAAATAGTTAAATTCGTTGCTCATGAGGGATCCGGGTAAAAAATATTTTTATGGATGATTGGAACATAGGGAGTGAACAAGAATTTTGAATTTATTTATGCATTTAAAGGATAGTTTAATAAGTCACATCAAACTGAATATCATACATATAATCACTACTTTTATTTATTTTTACTTTATTTACTTTATATTTAATAGAATAGTCTAATTTCTATTTATTTGCTTATACAAGTAGAAAATAGTAATGTTTCTAGATGTCAACAAGTCGCTGCGAATCTGCTCCATATATTTATATATCGCGACGAGTATTATAAAAGATTATTTTAGCTCATCGAAGACCAACATGCCCAACATGTTATTGATACTGTAACTCATGAGATATTAATAAAGAGGTCAGAGAAGAGACTATAAAGACTTTCTGATACTGGCCTTATGAGGATTCCAATGTCAGGAAAAATGTAAGTACCAACGCAGAAATCTCATATAATACTGATGAGGTAGATTATGGATTTTTATATTTTTCCCATAAGAATGATTGTGTTTTATTTGACTTGAAATCTTTTGGGCTCATCAATGAACCAAACGTGAGATATTTCGTGGTATCATTGGTATGGTAAACTGCTTTTATTTTTTAGGGGTAGTAATACATGTTGTTAAAACTATGAAATACCGATACTTGCATTTGCTTAAAGTGTTACTTGCATCCAATACATATCTAATTAATATAATGTAATCTAATCCTTAGATTATTATAGTAGCAGGCAAGCACCAAGAAGGCAAGGCGAGGATTGGAAGAGTTGTGTGCAACAAGGATCTTTACTTGGGAAGATATTTATTTCAGTCATACCTCACAATCTAGCCCACACTATAATTGAAATGGATAAATAATTTTCTTAACAATCAAAACACGAGTTTATTTTAAAAAGATTTTTATCAATAAATATTTTATATTTATTAATAGGAAAAAAAACTTAAATAGAGCAATTGAATGTTTATTTGGCCCAAAAATTAAATGTGTTTGTTCTCTAATTTAACCCTTATGATTTATATATAACTTAGAAGTAATTAATTAATTCCAATGATATTCAGCATATAGTAAGACTAATTTATATATATATATATATATATATATATATATATATATATATATATATAATGCGTGTGACTGTGGACTGTTCAAACATTTGTATAATTAATAATGAAACTTTGGCTCCTTATTTTACTAACAATTAATTTTTCAGGCATCCAAAAAGAGGTTGCAGAAGCATATGATGTTGCGGATCAAGAATATATTTAAAAACATTGTGCAAATTATTTTTTGAAATAACCGACTTATAAATTTTTTTGTTTAAGATGTTAGTTTTTTTTGGATGTTAAATTTTTTAAATAGTCAATTGGTAAATTTATTGAAGGAGAGATTGTCAAAAATTTTATTAATTTGAATAAGTAGTTAATTATTATTGTCAATATTTTTATTGATGGTTACATGGGAATAAAATATATAAAACAAAAAATATATTAAAAAATATTTTTTTAAAAAAAAAATATATTAACTTTTAAGACCAATTATAGCATTAAAGGTTCTTGAAAATATAACTTTTAAGATCAGGTGTAGACATAGCGTTCTTAAAAGTCACATCTTTTATCATCTCCAAAAAAATTCTTAAAAGTAATTTTTGTAGTAGTGTCTGCCCACTAAATCATAAGCAATACATTTACAAAATTAACGTGCACATTATATCACCTTGCACATTGTCATATAATGAAACCTCTCCAAAAACATAGACTCAAAACCAACCACACTCAAGACCACAACAAGCAGTACACTAAAAACCACCTTAAATCTACCATTGAATCACCTTGTATATTGTCAACCTGCATATTATCGTTAACAAATAATGACGCTTTCTTTACATTTTTAATTTGGGGGTAATGATTTAAAACTAAGGTTTGACGATTTAAGAATGGAGATTGTAGATTGCAAAAGGAGGAATGAAAAACGTTAATACCTAAAAGATACATACCTATTAGCTTTATTAATTTTCCATTGAAGTTGTATCTCTAAACTTCACAATTAGTTACATAATTAAAAGTCACATCACCATAATTTATACATATAACAATTAATGTTCTTAAACCTAACAATCAATGTTATAAAACCATAAAAAAAATACCAATTGTCACATTTCTAAAATATTTAGAACAAAATATCACGATTTAATAACATATGACACAGTGTCTCAAATTAATAAAAGTTAAGGGCATAAATTGTATTTTAAGCCTATAAAATAAAAGCACGTCAAATGGAAATGTATAAAAACTACACACATGGATACAATTCATCACACAATAAAAGCAATAAATCAAATCCGATCTCTCGCATGTTCTTGACTAGAACTTGGACTCTAGATAGTTTATGGTAGCGTTGTCCAAATGAAAAGCCTTAAGAAGAATATCACTAGCAATGTGAGGTGTAGCCCCAAAAACTGCATTAGCAACAGTGATGACTCCTGGGTTCTGGCTGCTAAGAGCTGCAATGGCCATTGCATTGCCATACCCTACATTTCTCTGGTAATGGATGAGTCCTCTGGGGAACACAAACACATCACCCTTTTGTAGAACCTTTCTGAAGTGACGGTTTTCGGGGTTTGAAGTGATGAATCCAACTTCTAAGGTGCCATCAAGAACTGTTAATACTTCAGTGGCGCGAGGGTGCGTGTGAGGAGGGTTAATGCCCCATGGAGCATAGTCAATGCGAGCCATTGAGATGCCAAAAGTGTTCAATCCCGGTAGCTGAGTCGCAAAAACTGGTGTCACTTTAGACCCAATAGGGTTTGTCGTGTTGCCTGCTATGTGAAGACCGCTTAAGAAGAAGTCATTTTCTTCAACAAGTTTTGGATCCTTACATGCCAAACCATTTACTAACACTGCCGTAATTGTTCATGGAACATGTTAGAAGTTAAAAAAAGAAAAGAAAAAAGATTGATTGCGGGTTCTGAAAAAAATAACAACATCGACAGATAAAAACAAATTTATGATGTTTTCTGTTATTAATCACAATGTAAACAAAAGGGTCGATCGAGTATTATGCATGTTACCGCTAACTTATCAATTTTATGATAAATATATAGTTATTTACCCACGAAAACACCACTAATTTTTTCATATGAAATTGAAGACTGCAACCCGCTTAAATAGTCAACAGTGAAATTACCTTGACTTCTTTATAATTAGGCAGAGTTGCAAATATTTAGAATTTAAAATAAAATGACAAGATAAGTGTCTAAAGACAATGTATGTATCATACCTTGACCTTTTGGGTCTGCCACACAGAAATCTTGGAGAGCACTAGTTTCATCTGCTAAAACAACTGAAAGTGAAAGAATCAAAACTGTCATCAACAATGAGAGCAGATTAGCCATTTGACAAGAACGCAAAAAAGCACAAATGAGTAGAGACAAGAATTATGTAGCAAAGTGTGTTTAGGACTAATTGGTATTGGTGGACGAATATGGTATATTAAGGCCTATTTATAATTAAACCTACGTATGTGAACCCACATATATTTGCCGCCCTAATTAAGAACAGAATGGGTCTTCTTTGAAGTGGTAAGAATAACATTAGTGAAGGATTTTGCTAAAGCTGACATGTACTAATTAAGTAAAGCTATTTAATTCTTACTAATTGCCGCCATTCGGCTAGTCATTCATTTACAAAAGAATCTTATTAATTTAGTTGAAAGTTTGAGACATCTAACTCTTCCATTTGTAAATCTGAGGTGCCACTGCATGATATAAACACAAAAAGTGAGATATACACGTGCAAGCTGAGCAAAATATTTAAAGGGAAAGGAAATTTCGTATTCTGAAAGTTACATTTGGCCCCTTTCTCATTAGTCATTACGATGATGCCAAGGAAATTTCCTGACTATGTATTTATTCTTTTTTATTCAATGAAAAATTTTTACTGTTTCAGAAAATAAAATTTGAAGGTGTTAAAATTTTAATATTCTTAGCAATTAGTTTCGAAAATACATCAAATAAATTCAAGAAACTAATTGTTTAAGCATCTATCAATTTTCAAAATATTTTGAAACCTGTTTCAAAAATGAATTTCTAGAATAATATTAGGCAAACAAGTAGAAGAATATGAAGAGAGGGTTTAGGGTAAAAAAACAAAAGAGTTGGTGGTAGAATTACACCTGAAAATTAGCTTGCATGAAATGGGCCTACTTTGTATGTCTTTCGCGAAGACAGTACTGGACAGCTCTTTGTGGACCATCAAGATACTTTATTTAACACATTGCAACTCACCCACTTTTAAAGTTGATCGTTACTTTAGGATAAAAAAAAAATTATAACACTTCTTTTAGGTTTAATAAAATTTCATTCAATATTCTTTCCTTTATTGATACATTCTTTTTTGAAAGATCATTTATCCTTATTTTTAATATCTAATTGGTGCAGGGTTTTTTTTATTTAAAAGATTATTTTCTTTTATTTTTATTTCTTTATTTGTATTTAGTTTTTATTTCTTTTTTTGTGTGAGTTTAATCATTATAAATTCATATACATAAGCTGAGAATGAAAATATAAAAATAATTTTATTTTTCAACATAGTTAAGATAAATATAAGTATAATTTACAACAATAAATCTTGATTTATAATTGATTAAACTATTAAAGATCTATTTCTGTTGGTTGAATTATTCTTGTAAACTCTTAACACTCGTATTTAATTATTGTCAGGACAAAAATAAAATAATTGACCTAATAAATTAATAGTTCCTTTGTTTCTTATACTAATTTCATGGTATTAAGAGAATAATAAAAATAACTAATTAGAATTAATATAATGATTTTCAATTATTATGATCATTATATTTTAGAATCATATCTTATTATATTTTTCTATATTTAAAAATATTATATTATTTTTAAGTCATTATTTTCGTAATTTTCTTAACACGATGAAACTAATATAAGATACAAAGTATTAAGATACGAAGTATTAGGTCAATTTTATTTTTTTTTTCCTAACTGCAATTAAACACGGATTTCAAGAGTTTATAAGAATTATATAATTAAAAATCTTCAATATTATTCTTTTAAAAGACATTATTAAAATTTTAATTATTACCTGTGAAATTTCTTGTAATTTTTTTAAAAAAACTGCAGGAAATTAGTTTCCTACAGATTTACTTATGGAAAAAAAAAATTCCCATTAAAACCTTCGTAGATAATTAGTGTACGTTGTCTTGAAATCGTAGGAAATTTCTTGCAAATTTTCCTAAGATTAAAATCTACAGGAAAATTTTCATACCGAAAAAAGATGTAAAAAACGGACAGTAATTCACTTTAAAAATTTTAATTTATTAGTTTTTTTCCTTGTCGTTTAATACTGTTCAATAATAAAAAAACAGCAGGTAATTCTAGAATACAAAATCATTTTATGTAGTTTTATTTTAATAATTATAAAACTACATAAAAATCTTTCAGAAACCACTGCAGATCCCATTTTTAAAAGAATACAAAAGATTTTTATGTAGTTTTATAATTATTAAAATAAAAAATTATATAATTAAAATTAGGTTTAATATGTCTTTGATTATTACAAGTTTGCAGTTTTTATTCCTGTAAGTTTTTTAATTTTGTTTTAAAAATCTATAACTATTTCAGTTTTAGTCTGTTGTCAGTCTTCATTAAAAAAACAGTGCATTATGTTTTGGCAACAAATCACCAAAAATTCTCATAAAAATAATTGAGTTTTCTACTGTAACAGAATCCAGGCATCATTGCAGCAGCCGCTCTGACATGATCTGCTAGTTGTGAAGGGAAATTTGATCACCAAAAATGGAAGTTGTCATTAATGTAGAGAAATATTTGACAGAGCATAACATCTCACCGAATTCATATTAATAAAAGAAAATGGTTCCCGCTAAACCACATCCACATGCTAACGTGATCCTGTCCTAGAACTAGTCTAAAAGTATCTTTTTTAATAAAATCAAAAACTGAAAATGTTTCTTACTCCAAAAAAAAAAAAAAACTCCAAATGTTTTCAAATTTTTTAAAACTTAAATCATCATTTTTGTCTCTCAAATTCTTATTTTCTTTTTATTATTCAAAAAAAAATTAATTAATTTACATGATTTTTACGCTTTTAAACCAATAATGAGCAACAAATCTATCATAAATAAAATGTCATTACTCACTGTAAATGTAAATTTTTACACTGTCAGTCTATACCAATTAAACTAAAAAAAACTAACACATTAGTTTTAAATAATATTTTAAAAATTTTAAAATTATCTAAAATATATTAAAAAATATTATAAATATATATAGTTTAAAATTTCAAGACGATAAAATATTTCTCCAAAATCTATCAATATCTTTAAAATATTTCAACAGTAGGATTTACTGATTTAAAAAAACAATTTCTACTTTAGTTTGAAGAATAATTTTATATTTTTAAGAATCAAAAACCATATTCTATCCACTATTTTAAAAAAAAAAAAAAACTAAATTTAATCAAATTGATGCACTCTGTTGTAGTTCGGGGTTGCTGAATGATGCTATAGTTACAATCACAACTTGTCCATGAGGTTCTTCATTTTGATACTTTTGTTTTACCTTTCACTTCCTTTTTATTCCTTACAGCTTTTCTTACAAATTTCAAAAACTATATTTCCTGCTGTAGCTAAACATTGATTATAATTGCATTACACAAATCCACTTCATATTTCATACAATTACACTCATATCTTGTTGATAATAATATTTTAATTTCAAAATAAATTACCTTAATCTTGCCCAATCGTCGAAGCTTCTACCGTTGGTATCAGCAAGTCAATTAAATAAAAGCCCAAATCAACATATCAATACGGAGAAAGGATGATAAAACGAGACCTGCCAATAACTATTACAAACATCCAAGACTTGATCTCTCAAGAACATAAGCATTGTCAACAAAACTCAGTTTATACAATGTCAACAATCAACAATAAAAATACACATTAACGAGTCAATCTACTTTGACTGCACCACAATTAAAACTTACACCACTCGTTCAAAGCCAACCATATTGATATCAAAACAATTATGACAGATAAGAGACATGCCTTAACAATTATTTTCCTCTTCTTCTTCCTCCTCCTCGTACTCATCGTCATCTGCAGTAGCATCCTGGTATTGCTGATACTCAGCAACAAGATCATTCATGTTACTCTCAGCCTCAGTGAACTCCATTTCGTCCATTCCCTCCCCAGTGTACCAGTGCAAGAAAGCCTTGCGCCTGAACATAGCTGTGAACTGCTCACTAACTCTCCTGAACATCTCCTGAATCGAAGTGGAATTTCCAATGAAAGTGGATGCCATCTTCAGACCCTTGGGAGGGATATCACACACGCTGGACTTCACATTATTTGGTATCCACTCCACAAAGTATGAAGAGTTCTTGTTTTGCACATTGATCATCTGCTCATCCACCTCCTTTGTGCTCATCTTACCCCGGAACATTGCAGAAGCAGTCAGATAACGACCATGACGAGGATCAGCAGCACACATCATGTTCTTAGCATCCCACATTTGCTGAGTCAATTCAGGAACAGTCAAAGCACGGTACTGCTGGGATCCTCTTGATGTCAAGGGCGCAAACCCAACCATGAAGAAATGAAGACGTGGGAATGGTATAAGATTAACAGCAAGCTTGCGAAGGTCGGAGTTCAGCTGTCCAGGGAAACGTAGACAACAAGTAACTCCACTCATGGTGGCAGAAATCAGGTGGTTAAGGTCACCAACTGCAATGAAAACAGAATAAAATTAATTTGAAAATTTGAACTTCCAACGAAAATTCTGTTTGCATAATGCCCAACAGAATTTATTTGGAAACTAAAAATGATATCTGAGAAATTCTTGGAGCTCTGAAAATCAACTCAGCAGTGAGAAGAGATTAACAGCTAAAAAATTCTAGCTTTTCTGGCGAGTAAAATGGATTTTTAAGTGAAAGGAACTACAAATTTATAAACTTCAAATCCTTTCTATATTAATATCATCCCCAAACAAAACTCAATTTTCTTAAAATTAATTCTTTCAACATCAACCTCCATAAAAATCTCAACAAAATATCAGAAAGTGACTACATTCCATTTAAAGAAAGCGACTAAAAACCAAATAGATAGTATAAGATGAACAACACCCACCAACTAGGAGCAAGACACAACACCTAACCCCACTTGAATTCCCCATGGCCCCACCAACACCGACATTTCAACCTTATTTAGATATGAAAAATGTTAACTACACATTATTTTGAACACATTTTTACTATTAGTTAAAATTTGTTGAGAATCACAAATTTCGATAGGTCTCATATATCATTTAATGAGTTCCTGAATTCTGCAATTTTGAATAAATATTTATCAGTAGTTGAGAATGCTCTAAGAAAAGTGTGCGAGAAGTGTTTTAAAAATTAATACTTCTGCATAAGCAGTTATAAAAAGATAAAAGCAAATAAACTTATAAGCTACTTGATATTGAGTTCATCCATAACTAGATTTTAGTTTAAGCATAAAAACAACTTATGACCCTAATTAAAACTGTGAAAAATTGAAAGCAAAAGCAGATCAGTAGACGAAGATTTGAAGAATTTTATGAGCCGCAAAGACGGGCAGAGTAAGCATAACAAGGAGAGGAATGAAAAAGAGAAAGCAGAAAGTTACAAGTGGGCGTAGCGAGCTTGAGAGTCCTGAAGCAGATGTCATAGAGAGCCTCATTGTCCAGAACCATACACTCATCAGCATTCTCAACAAGCTGGTGAACAGAGAGAGTGGCGTTGTAAGGCTCCACAACGGTGTCAGAAACCTTGGGAGAAGGAAACACCGAAAAAGTCAACATCATCCGATCTGGATACTCCTCGCGAATCTTGGAGATGAGAAGGGTCCCCATGCCAGAACCGGTACCTCCTCCAAGAGAATGACACACTTGAAACCCTGCGACGGCATCCATCAAAAACAAAAATCACAAGAACGATCAACAAGTAAAACAGGCTATAATTGAGAGTACCTTGCAAGCAATCGCAATTTTCGGCTTCTTTGCGAACGACATCGAGGACAGAGTCGATGAGTTCGGCGCCTTCGGTGTAGTGTCCTTTGGCCCAGTTGTTGCCGGCGCCGGATTGTCCGAAAACGAAGTTGTCGGGGCGGAAGATCTGGCCGTAGGGACCGGATCTGACAGAGTCCATGGTGCCGGGTTCCAGATCCATGAGGACGGCGCGTGGAACGTACCTTCCACCACTCGCTTCATTGTAATAGACGTTGATGCGTTCAAGTTGGAGTTCGGAGTCGCCACTGTACTTTCCGGTGTGGTCAATCCCGTGCTCGTCGCAAATCACCTCCCAGAACTTGGCTCCAATCTGGTTCCCGCACTGCCCTCCTTGGATGTGCAAGATTTCTCTCATTTTCGATGCAGAGAGGAACAAATTAGGGTTTTAAGTTTCTTTGAGGAGATTGGGGTTCGAATAAAAATGAAAGGGTAGGGAGGATTTGAAGGGTGATTCTTTTTTGTGATTATGGAAATGTTGTGAGGGTGTTTTGGGAAGAGAAGGAATGTTTTTAAACGGGTGCTGAGCTGTGAATTGTGATAAGGAACCAAACGAAACGACCGTTCTGGAACCGTTTCATTGTCTCGCCGTTGGCTTCTCTGTTGGTGCCATTTCTCTTTCTGTTGCGTTGTCTCCTAATATAACACAACGCATACCAATCATTTTATTGTTAAATGGGGGAGCCTTTTTTTTCTTCTTCTCAGAAATGGTGCTTTCTGACCTTATCACATGTATGGAGAGCTGGTTCCTTAGAAATAAATTCCCAAATTTACTTTCTTTTTTTTAAAAACAAAGAAAGAGATTTTAGATGTATGAATTGTTCATGCAACAAACTCACATAATCATTTATACCATCATGGACGTCTCTTTCATAAATTAAAATACCAGTATTCTCATAAGTTTCATGAGAATGTCTTAACTTTTTATTCTTCTATCTTATTCTAACGGTAGAAGTGGAAAAGTTATATTTTTGTAAAATATCAGAAATTATTTATATATATGTATGTAATTTTTTTAATTTAAATTTAAAATATTATAAAAATATCAAAATATAATCTAACACATTTTAAATTTAGTCAGTATAATATTTTTAATTTTATTATTCGTAAGTATAAAATTCCTAAAAATATAATATCAAAACTTAAAATAAGCATTTCTATAAGATTTTGAACCACTTAAAATAAACGAGTGATAAAATATATAGATTTTCTTTTTAGAAGATAAAATATATAAATAATAATATAATATAACATATATTAAAACATAAGTTCTATTACTCGTGAAACCATTAATTATAATTATAATATATTAAAATAAACATTAAAATAAAATTATACTGGCATTTTTTATTATATCATTTATTATATTGCATATTCTAATTTTTTTTATTTATAAAAGTTTAATTAATATACCATGTGTATAAAAAGTTTTATATTGAAATTCAATCATAATATTTTATAAATTTAATTACTTTATCAATTAATATTTTATCAAAAAAAAATATGAATCCCAAGTAATATAATTATTTTCAAATATCAACAAAATTTGTTTATTTTTTTGTGAAAAATATTAATTTTTTATTTATTTATTTTTTAAGGTAGTCGAACTTGTGTTCTCTTTCTGTCACCCTCTCTGGGTGTATTTTCTTAAGCTAATTCAATCTTACTTATAACTCCATATTAGTCATGCGAGAAAAATAAAAAGTTTAGAATAAATTTAAAAAATCAATTAAATAATTTTAAAAGAATTGCATTTGAAACATTGTTTGTGTTCGATTCTAGAGTGTAATTTTTGAATTCACTTACTACAGAATAAAGCTATGAACTTAATTAATGACATGAAATTGATTTGGAAGTATATCATTCTAATCACAGTGGAGTAGTATATCTAATTAGAGCAGAAGTATTTCTAACGGACAATATATATGGTCTTTAAAATCTTGTACTATAAACAGTATTATTTTGTAAAATAAATCAGGGAGATATGAAAGCGTCCTTGGTAATGGAAAAATGAAAAATACTAGCAACAGTATTTTTATAGTTTTTAATAAATTTGATTAACAATAAGATAAGCGAAAAGAGAAATGAAAGAGTATTTTTAATTTAATAAATATTGGAATTGAAAATAAGAATAAAATTGTGGAGTGGGATATTAAAAGAGCAGTTCCCCAGTGGTTGATGGGATGATGTGGGCCGCTGAGAATTGATGGCTTTTAGCCCAACCCAGCCTGTCAGTCATTTCTCCCATTTTTGGATCCAACCTTTCAATGTCCAGTCACGAGTGGTTAGAGGACAAGTTTTATTTCTACATACATTAATTTAAATATTTCTTTTTAAATAAAAATTTATACAATATGAATGGAATGATTTATTTAAAAAACGATTATTGACGTTTGAATCTGACAAACATCGTGCAATCATCACTTGTTGCTTTTTCTTAACGCCAGACTTTTTTTACACTGAACCAGCTTTTCAATCTGAGTACGACCCCAAGACCGGGGTAGCAAGAAAGAAGGAAAAGAAAAATACTACTAAAACGGAGAAAATAACACATAACCTACACTGCATTGCTAATATTCAGTCTTATTCAAAACTAACCATTAATTATACCATGCCATTTTTTTTCATTACAAAAATAACTACACTCCTCTTCCTCTTCCGTCATTCAATAAAGGAAGAAATTAATTTGTTTTTTATTTTTAATTCTATATTTTCAGTCATTTGTTTTTTTAAATTTTCCATCAGTTTTGTAAAATTCATCCTTTTTAATTCTTTCATCAAATTAAAATAATTCAATTTTAAGGTGGTATTTGTTTCAATTTTTTGTATTATATTATTAAGTACTTGGTTGATAACAATTTTATAAAACTATTTTTAGTATTTTAGTATTTAAAGATTAAAAACTCATTTGTAAGTGTAAAAAGTTTTAGTCTAACGGGTTAATCACAACCTTTTATACATAGTAAATTTGTTGATTTTACCAATTAATATTTTAAATGTTATGTAAGCAAAGGGTTGTCATTAACTTCTAGTGTAAAGTAAAACTTTTCTTTTACACTGATAGTGTATAAGTGATAAACTATTCTTAAAATAATTTTCAAAAACAATTCTGGTTATTTAGTTTTTAAAAACTAAAAAACAGAAACAATTATAAATAGTTTTGTTTTTCATTTTGAAAACTCAATGTTATTTTTTGTTTTTCATTAAGGAAATTTCAGTAAATATGAATAAGTTTTTTTTCATATTCACATTTTCAAAACAGTTTTTAAATAATATCTGTTAAACAAGTTTTTTTTCTCTTCTGGTATAAAACGTTTTTTTAAAACTCTTTTCAAAACTAAAAAAACAAAATCAAATCAATGAAGCCTAAGAATATCTTTCTTAAGAATAATAAAACAAAAAATATTATATATGAGTAAATTTAAAATTGTATTTGCTTATATTTTAGTATTCGTTTGAATGTTTTAAATTTTAAAATAACTTATATAAAAAATAAAAGTTACAAATGTATTTAAACAAAAATTATAAGATTGGTATAATAATAAAGTCCACCTACAAGGTAGGTGATGAGGGAAGACATTGTAGCTCAAATTCCTCCACGAAGACACTAACAATTAATATTTATTTATAAAAAAACATATATGTATATAAATAACTTTGAATATTTTTATGGGATTCTAACATTTCTATCCATTTACCATGAAAATAAAATATAGAAAGAAAAGAGATTAATAAATGAAACTTCAAAACTTATAATAAACATACATATTATGATTTTCATGTGTGCTTTAGAATGTAAACAAATGTTCTTACTAATATAATGTGATCCAAATTTAGTTATGGGATATAAAATTATTTATATGATTAATATTAATCTATTACAAAATAATAAAATCATAAATTTTACAAAATTAGTTAAAATAGTTGTTTAATTGCTTCGTAAACAAGTTTATTTTAGTACTTCTAGTGTTTTTTTATTTTAAAACCTTGAGTACTTTTTTATACTATTCCCCAACTGTAATATAACAGCTAGTAGCTAGATTATTTTTTCTAGGTCAGGTTAAGTCACTTAACACACTAACATTGTTCCATTAACCTGCTCTTAATACTAACTTGGTTCCATTCCATGTTTAAGGAACACAACATATGAAGCAACTACTCAGCAAGGGTGCAAGGTGGTGTAGAAGACGAAGAACCTCACCATCCTCCTAATTTGTTGGAGACAAGCATTTTGTGATCCTCCTCATTTTCTCAGTTGGCGCCATTGAAGTCCTTGGTGGCGTCTCCGATTTCTGGGTCCATCTTGTTATCGCCCATCTCAACTTTTGTCCCTCATATGTTTCATATTTTTAGATTAGTCTCACATATTTAAACCAAACATTCTACCAATTGGATGCCTTATATGTTTGACTCAAAAACTACTTTAATTTCTCCAAATAACCTATCTAAGAAGACTGTAAGATTGAGGTATCACCATTAATTGCATTAGTTTTACCACATTTGATTATCAACAATTTTCTATTTTAGCTTGTTTTTTGTAAGTTCAGCTCTGTATAAGATTGTTTAATGAACAAATGATATGTGCATATGTAGCAATTGTATATAGTAACATGTCGAAGTATTAAGAGGGTAATTTGTTTAATGGATCTTGGGACACTTGTATTGCTTGGCTATTTTTGTGGTTGACAAGTATTTGGCACATTTGGAAGATTAAAAAATGTTGTGATTTTTAAGAATAAGTTAGCAGATATTAATGAAATTGTTTTCACAATACAACTCAACTCATAAGAGTGATGCAAAGTAGTGAGACTAACAATTCACATTCATGTAGAGTGGATGTTGAACTTACTTATTGCTTTACAACGATGTAAGTTTGTTATATTGTATTTTAGTCTTATTAGGGTAATTTATCTTTCATGTGGTTTACTCTAAATAGAAGACATATCTTATGTTTTTTATATTATTAATAATATTTGTTTGTCTTGTAAAGAAAACTCTATAAACCTCTAAATCTTACTATTTAGAAAATAACCTAAAAAGGACTTAGTATTAAAGAAATATTTGGATGTTAACATGAAGAGGTAAATATAAAAACATCTTGAAGATAAACTAAAAGTGATTTAAAAAACTTAGTGTTGTTTGGCAACAGTTTTATAAAACTATTTTCAGTATTTTAGTATGTAAAAACTAAAAAACTTGTTTGGATAGTGATTTTTTTAAAACAGTTTTCGAAAATAGTTCTATATTTTTGTTTTTCAATTTTCTATTTTTGTTTTGAAAACTCAAAATACAAATCAGAATATGTTGTTTTTTCGTTTTTCATTCATGAAATTTTAATAAATCTGAACAAGTTCTTTCATTTTTACATCTTCAAAATAGTTTTCAAATAACACTTGTAAAACAAGTTGTTTTTTTTTTTCTTTCTTCCCGAAAACAATTTTTGAAATTATTCTTGAAAACTCTTTTCAAAAACTAAAAAAGAAAACCAAATCAATCAAACTCTTATTGTATTTTTTAGAAAAATGGTAAAACTATGATAACTATTAAGCAATTAGGTCTAATCTTTAGATTAAAGTGAACTAGTATAAGTGTTTGTTTGACAACAGTTTTATAAAACTATTTTTAGTATTTTAGTGCTTGTTTGGTAACAGTTTTATAAAACTGTTTTCAGTATTTTAGTATTCAAAAACTAAAAAAATTGTTTGGATAGAGTTTTCTGAAAACAGTTCTGGTTTTTTAGTTTTTAAAAACTAAAAAACAGGAACATGTAAAAGTAGTTTTGCTTTTCAGTTTTCTATTTTTGTTTTTAAAAACTTAAAATACAATCAGAATATGTTGTCTTGTACTTTTCATTAATGAAATATTAATAAATATTAACAAGTTTTTCTATTTTTATATCTTCAAAACAGTTTTCAAATAATACTTGTCAAACAAGTTTTTTTTTCTTTTCTTTCCGAAAACAGTTTTTGAAAACTCTTTTCAAAAACTAAAAAACAAAATCAAATCAATCAAACCCTTAATATTTAAAAACTAAGTCGTTGTTTGGCAACAGCTTTATAAGACTGTCTTCAGTATTTTAATTTTTAAAAACTAAAAAACTTGTTTGGATAGTGTTTTCTAAAAACAGTTTTGAAAACAGTTTTGGTTTTTCAGTTTCTAAAAACTAAAAAACAGTTAAAAACTAAAAAACAGGAACAACTGAAAGTAGTTTTGTTTTTTCAGTTTTCTATTTTTGTTTTGAAAACTCAAAATACACTCAGAAATGTTGTTTTTTGTTTTTCATTAATGAAATTCTAACAAATATGAACAAGTTTTTCCATTTTTACATCTTCAAAACAGTTTTCAAATAAAACTTGTCAAACAAGTTTTTTTTTCTCCCTAAAATAATTTTTGAAAACTATTTTTGAAAACTCTTTTAAAAAACTAAAAACCAAAATCAAACTAATCAAGCTCTTACTCGTATAGATAATGTTTTCTGAAAACAGTTTTCGAAAACAGTTATAACTTTTTAGTTTTTAAAAATTAAAAAATAGGAACAGTTAAAAGTAGTTTTGTTTTTTAATTTTCTATTTTTATTTTGAAAACTCAAAATACAATCAGAATATGTTATCTTTTACTTTTCATTAATTAAATTTTAATAAATATGAACAAGTTTTTTTTTTTATATCTTCAAAATAGTTTTCAAATAACACTTACCAAACAAGTTTTTTCTTTTTCTTTTCTTTCCAAAAACAGTTTTTGAAGACTATTCTTCAAACTCTTTTCAAAAACTAAAAAACTAAATTAAACAAATCAAGTCCTAAAAAATTGTATTTTTACATCCTCTAAGGTTTTGTGAAAATCTTTATAATCATATACTATTTTACAAAATACATTTTGCTTGCGAAAATGTTTTGGGAATTTTTTTTAAAACACAATACAACCTTTTTCGTGTGTGTTTGCAAATTTACATTTGGAATGTAAACAAATTTATTTCAGAATTACTATTCTAGCATGGGTATAAAATATATCTCACAAAAATAACGTAATGTATTGGATTGTGTTTACCGGTTGTGCTTAGATTGATGGTACATGACGGAGTAGAATGGATTGAAATTTATTATGACAAAAAGACTCGTTGGTAGTATAAAAAAAATTATACATTCATTTCATTACATTCTTTTATAAATGATAAATTTATTGACTTTATTAATTAATACTTTAAAAATTACATAAATGATAGATTTTGATTAAATGACAATGTAAAATTCCTTTACATTATCAATACATAAACATTTACTCATTTAATATGATAAAATGAAATAGATTAAAAATATCACACCATTATATAGAAAATTTATAATAGATAATTTATAATATGATATAACAAATATTTCGTTCCATTGTAATAAAGCAAGAATGTTTGAAAATTGAATGGAGCGGATCAACAATAAGACAAAACAAAATAATTTCAATAAAAAAGAAATAAAAATATTTTTAATAAAAAAGAAAAACACGAGAAGTAAAATAATTTCAATAGAAAAGAAGAACACAAGGAATCAAATAATTTCAATAAAAATAGATGAAACAATAAGTAAAACAAAGTAAATTATAATTTCAATAAAAAAAAGCTTAGAAAAAGAAACAAGAGTAAAAAGAAAGTTCAAAGTGTATAACCTATATAAACAAGAGAATATGACTTTTATCGATAAGGACAAAGAAAAAGAAAATAAGATGAAACAGAATAAGATTTTTTAAATAAGATCATAAGTTTTTTTTTAATAATATATAGAATCAAAAGATAAGATGAAATATATTAAGATCTTGTCCTTCATTAACCTATTTTAGAAATTAATAAAAAAAATTAAATAATATTAAAATAGTAACTTTTAAATTAGCAAAGCTTTATTTCATTAACTTAAAGAGAAGGAATAAAAATGAATCGAGAAGAGTTTCTTTATT
The DNA here is from genome assembly GCA_037954015.1 of Psophocarpus tetragonolobus. Lineage (NCBI taxonomy): Eukaryota > Viridiplantae > Streptophyta > Magnoliopsida > Fabales > Fabaceae > Psophocarpus > Psophocarpus tetragonolobus. The sequence goes on from CM075688.1 coordinate 103,349,758, forward strand.
AAAATCTGTTATCTACTTATAATTATTTATGAAAAAAATATTTATGTAGTAAAAGGTTTTATAATAATGTAAAAAATCAATCATACTAATTAAACTCGTTATTTATGGTAAAAAATATAAAATAATATATCCAATAGTATATATACTTTATTTACTTCGAGCAAGAAAGTCACTAGGAGTCTTCGTGACAACTCCCAAGGGATGGTTCTTGGTCACTTTTTTTGGTTTGATGGGGAAAAAAAAGTGAACAAAATCCTTATTTAAACAAACCAAGCAATAGAACGCAATTATCTTCCATTGGGTCCCATTCAATTTCACCAAATATGATCAATCCAAACGTAACTTAAGTGTACACTATAGTTCAAGATGGGCTTGTGGTGGAAGGCCCATCCTATCAATTTTACAGTCCACTTAGAGTTGGCTAGGTCAACCTATTTTGCGGATGCATATTTCTAGTACATCCCATTATGTCCATTCTAGATTATATTTTTTACATCTCAGAATATATTTTTTATGTACTAGAATAGATATTTTAAAATGTATATTTCTCTTATTGACCCAATCAATAATCTATTGTTTAAGGTTCTAGAATTAATATTCCGAAATATAATTTGAAATGTATATTTTGGTTTCATCTATTACGGAATGTATTTTCTACGTTTCAAAATGGATGTTCTAGACTTTAATAAAATATATGCCTGTCTTCACAAAAAGGTAAGAATAATTTACATTTAAGAAAAACAGGTACAAAAATCAAAAGCACGCGTGCATGAATCAATTGCCCATTAGATTCCCTTTCCTAGGCTTATAAATTTCTTTTCTTACCTTTGTTTTCGACCCATTTTCAGAAACCAAAACTGCCGTAAGTTATGCTGGCTTTTCTTTTTGCATCCCTGTTTTTCTTTTTGCACTCCAAATTTTAAAAACTTCTAACATACCTATATTGAGGAATTCATAATTTAAAATGGATTTTTTTTAAGTGTATGGTAAATTTTAGGATCCTTAAAATACATTTTTTTTATTTCTGAATTTGAAATCTGCAATGTATTTTTTTACCACTAAAAAATTTATTATAAGGACAAAAACATAGTTAAACATATAATTTATCATTCATTTTCTTTTTTTTCTCTCTTTATTTGTATGAAAACTTTTAAATTTTTTTTAATTCCATAAAAAAAAGGAAATATTACTATATCTAAATATTATGATGAGAATACCCTATTTTTATGTCCATATTTACTTGAATTTTTTTGTCTTTAAATATATACTAAAAAATTAACTATCAATTACATATTTTATGTAACTTTTTTTTTTCTTTTAATTTTTATGTTTTTTATTTAATAATATAAAGAGACAAAGTGTCTTTCTCACACTAATATAATATAATATCAATGCTAATAGGACACGATGGTCCTAAAAAGTAGTTCCTCTTGCACATTATTATGTTCTGATAAAATTAGGCATTTTTTAGCACCTTCCATTTTTTTTTTTTCACCTTTAAAATATTACTTCTCTGAATTATCATTTTCTCCTTGGTCTTCTTCCACCACCACACTCCGCATCCTCAACCTCTAGTCCCTAGCCCTTCCCCTACAACTACAAAAATATGTATCACATGATCTGTAATTTTTTTTTTTTTTGCATTCTTTAAGATGTGTTAAAACAGTTCAGCGCAACTCACCACGAGTTGAAGAATAAACAATTCATGTAAGGTTGAATCGGTCCACCAAGAGCTATTAGGTTAGCTGAGCTGGACCACTAGACTTGAAAAAATAATTAAATTTAATTTCTCATTTTTTTATTTTTTAAAATTTTTATAAAAAATATGTAAATTATAAATAATATTAAAACAATATACATATGTAAAACATTTAATACTAATATTAAATTTACAACATTCAAACTAAGTACACAAAGAGTCAAATTAAAAGATCCTTTCCAAAAACTTACACTAAATAGATCTATGACATCAACAATTGAACATACATAATGAAAGTATTTAAGTTTAAATGAAATTACATGAAAATTCTAAAATGCAAACATGAATTATAAAATTCTCATTCTTGAACAACATTTGAGACATGAATTGTCATGAATTATAAAATTCTCATTTTTGAACAACATTTGAGACATGAATTGTCAAGTTTAACACAAGATTCTGATTTTTTCATCATCATTATCTTCATCTACAATCACAAGAAAAATTAATGTCAAGTGTAATAACAATATATTTCTACAAATCAAAAAATTAATAAAGTATTAACAAGTAATATATCATTCAATTCTTCATAGTCAAGTAACCAATTTTAGGTTAATATTAACGCTTGAACATTGGTGGGAAAAAGAGAATAACAATACTTATCCAGCACATTTGGAGTTATAAGGTTGATTTAGTGGCAAAGTCCACATGTAAGGAAAAGAGGAAGGGAGAGAGGTCGTGGATCCAAATTTTTTCACTAACAAAAAACTAATACATTAATAACTATTGATCTTTAATCTCTATAAACAAGAACAAGACTAGTAAAATAGAATGAGAACAACCAATCTCCATAAACAAGAATGGGAGACTAAGAATACTAAATAAATAGCATTGACTGCGACGCAAAGCGACATAGGTGATCAGTGGCAGTGCAAAGCGACACAAGCTCAGACAAAGACAAAGACAATGACAATGATGAAATGAAAAATGCAAGTAAAGAATCAAGACTTGAGCTTGAGCGACAAGAGATGAGATTGAAATTTTGCTTTGTGTGAATGTGAGATTGTCTTATGGGAATGAGATTTTGCTTATTTTATTTGGGGATATTTTAAGTGGGTCACAGGCCAGCATGAATCCAGCTAACTAGCAAGTTGGGTGAACCACATTATCTATCATGTTTCGTGAAAGTTTTTTTTTTGGCCAATCTAACTCGAATCTAAGTTAGGTCTCATGTTAACAATACTACTTTTTACTATTATGATAATGCACAGTTGTATAAGATATATGATAAATCACAAGATTTGTAATTGTATAATGTATAACACTGGATTCCTTGATCCGTAATGTATATTTTTTTAAAACAAATATTTTAGGTTGTTAATCACATAATTCACATCATATTCATTTCAATTTTTTTTATGCTGGGTGGGATGGCGGTATCATACATTTTTATAGAGACATAAAGTTTGGAACAACATCAGTAAGTAAACATAACAGCACTTTTGAGTTATTTGTAAATAAACCATAGTTGGCAAACCCCCATGGGTTAGCTTGGTTTTGTTCCCTAGGACAAAAGAGAACATGCACCCACCGTCTTACCGCTCGTCCTGTATAATAGAGAATAAGGGATGATATCTAGAGCAGCCTTCACCAATCAATTAATCACTCAATGATAAGGTTTCTAAATCCTTGCTCATAAGCCACTTTTAAATCGGTATCCATACATTTTAATAGTATTTTGTCAATATATGAGTATCAATTGGTGTATACTTGTTCAAAAATTGAAAAATATAAAAGTGATGACCAATTGTACTAATCAACAAATTCATTCCAAATACATTAAGTCATTAACTGTACTTATGTTTATTCGCGAAGAGTAAAAATATATTAATTAAGTATACAGAAGTAATTTAAATTTGATACTCCTTTAACTCATATATAAATAAAAAATACATAAATTTATACAGATTAAAAAAAATTATTATTATCTTTTAATTTCATTATCTTATATAAATAAATAATAATATTAATTCTAAAATATTTTTAATTGAAATTTGATATTAAAATAAAAAATAATAATAATTACTATTAAATGAAAAATATTTTAAAAATAGTTGCATTTAATATGACAAAATGAGTTAAATTTATTTATATTTAAATGGATTTAGAGTATTTGAAAAAAAAATTAATTAATTACTGAAAATATATATAAGCATATGATGTTTTGAGAAAAAAATTAACTTAAAATAACCATCTGAAATTTGAAAAATAAAATAATATAAAAATCTTATATATATGAATACATAAATTGAGAGGCCCTTTAAAAATATTAATTACCAGGAAAATTTGTAAATAAAAGGCATACTAAAATATATTTTATTTTAATAGTGAAAAATTCTATGATACATTTCCTGATATTGATAAAGACAAATGGTTATAAGGTGACACCTAATTTACATTTAAAACGTGTCAATTTAGTATTTTCGTTCCAAACAAAAACAATTACTTAATATTCATTATGCAGTCCCTTTCGAGCCTCCCTTTGTAGTAGTATTAACTTAGAAAGTTTATCCGTCAAACCACTATAAGGTTATGCAGAGTAAAAATAGTAAATAAGTTGAATAAAAATTTTAATTTGATTGAATGCCGTTAAATTAATTTATCATTTTCTTGTAAAAAAATATTATCATTTTTTCGGTGGCAATTACAATATTTTGCTTCACAAAAAAAAAATTACAATATTTTGCTTCCTCTAGTTCCAACCGATACAAAACACTGATTGGTTTCTTGAAAAAGAAAACTAGAAAAATCGAATCTTATAGGCATGAATCTAGAAAATAAGATGATTCCGGACACAGTCTAGAAAAGAAAATCCAGTGTACACTCAAGAGTTTATCCAACTAACTTAATGGAGGTTCCATTATTTTTAATTTGGTTTGGTGTGTTTGCTAGTGTCCCTTAAGAAATGGGCATTAAAGATCTTCAAACTTGGCTTGCTAGTGTGCCCATCTTGCCCCTCAACAACAACCTGACATCTACGTGTGCCAACTCTTAAAACAAAAATATCATACCTCTATGCCTAATTCTCTATTTAGCAGGAACCTTATCCTTATGGCCAACATTGCTGCACAATGCCTTTAAGAGCAGAAATATTTAAATTATTTTGTAATTTTAACCTAACCAATTTGCATTAATTATTATTTTTTTAATGCAAACTGTATTATATAAATATCAATATTACCATGAAATATCAGAACTACAAAAAATCCATTATTATTTCAAACAAAAAATGCATTACTATTTCAAAGCTTTTTCGTCTACCACTTACAAAACATCCTCAAAACAACAACCTCCCTCATAAAAAATAAAATTAATCCTACTTCAGCTGAAACTACATATACTTTAAGCATAAAAACAGGGTTACAATATCAATCTAAGAAAGTACACTCTTTCTTAAAGTTAAATTTGTACAATAACCACCTACATGATAAAATCTAAATCAAGAATAGAATATTCAAAGACTCCAGAATTTTATTATTAAAAACAATGGAGTTTCTGAATATTCAAATAATCCAACAGACAACGTGATAGAACAAACTCATCACTCAAGTACCGAACATATTAAACAACAAATCATCAAGCAAAGGAGATAATATTCCAAACTAGTTCATCATCCTATACCTCAGAGTCTCTGAATAATTACAAGAAAGAAAAAGATGCTTCCAATCTTCAATGTGGTGTTTGCACAAAAAACATATATACATATTAAGAAGCAGCTTCCACGAAAAGACAATAATTTTGGAATGTATTTTGTCCTTCCATAGCTTTTTTAAAACACTTGAATTTGAGAATAGCCTTCTGTGATGTTGTCAGCCTTTGCACAAAAACAAATAAACATCTTCCACAAAAAATTGACCAACCCCACTCAAAGTCTACTTCCACTCATCACGAGGTTGGTGATCACAATGCATGTTATGCAATAAATGTTCCAATGACCCTAAAACTTTTGCCAACTTCTGCCTCCCACACGAAAAACTCTCTACGTCAGGACCAATTCTACCTAGGAAACCCAACTTCACCTCCTCTTATTTCTTGAACATTTACATCCTTCACCTGAGCCAAAGAAAACAATCTCGAAAATTTTAGGCTGAGTGGTTCTTCTCCTACTCAATTATGCAACCAAAATAATGTTTCACTCTTGTATCCAATCTTCCTTTTTATATTAGTTGAAAACCATATTGGCTCATTTGTATCTACCATATCTAAATTCTAGACATCCCTCCACCTAATGGAGCACTTGGGTCACCTTGAAAAAAGATAAGAAGAATCATGGAAAGGTCTACATCTGCTTCTAAACAAGGGGTATCATGTAGTCTTTTTATCAGTAAAAAATCTCTATTTCCATTTTGGCCAACAAACTTAGATTAAATTTGTACAAACACTTTGCTTCCAATCTTCCTTCTGACTTCGATAACATACTTTGTCCCAACTCACCTAAGCTATTTTTCTCTCTTCCGCTTCACCTCTCCACAAAAAATTCTTTTGCAAACTAATTAGAGTTTTCAACACTTTCTTCAAAACCTTGTAAGAAGAAAAAATACAATGACAGACTCCTTATCACTAAATTTAATAGAAAGAATCTACCCAAAAATATTTTTCCCAGTCCTAAAATACAATTGCATTAATTATTTGATTAAAGATGCCCTGTCCTACATTTTGTCTCATCAATTTTAATGAGAGATTTTTGTTTTGCTTAAAGTATTAATGAGGGAAGCTTAAGCAACAAGAAAATATTATTGTTAATTAGTTTGGTTAATTAGTTTGGTCTATGTTAGTGGGCTTGATTGACGTGCATTAATAATGCGCGAACTGTGTTAAGTAACTAAGATTGAATTTTGGGGATAAAGAGCAATATAACATCTTGTTTGCCTGATCACACCACAATTGACTCTACTTAAAGAATTTTGTGATGTAGAAGTTGTTGATTCAATCTCGTAAGAATTTTGTGCCCTCCAACACAATCAAATTCGGAACAGGATATATCGAGAGAGATTTATCAACTTTATATTGTTACATGAGAAGAGATTGCAAGACGTTTACAAAAGATGATTTTTCATATTTGATCTCTATATATAAACTCTGCAAAGATAATCACCAAATAATTTGTAGAGTCTCTGTGGGACAAAGACGTATTGGAGGCTGTCAACGGAAGCAATGGTGGACGGAGGTAAGGAGAAGAAACGGTGCCATTGGAGGAGGGAAGTTAATGACTGATGTAAGGAAAAGGGACGGGAGTGAAATCTCCGTTTTTTTCACTCATTTTCCGGAGGAATACAAGGCAAAGGATATGTGGGAGATATTCGGAAGATACGCAAAAATTCAGGAAGTGGTAATTCCAATCAAGAGAAACAGTAAGGGTAAAAGGTTTGGTTTTGCCAGATTTAGGGAGGTTGAGGATGCCAGAATGCTGGTGGTAAGGCTGGACAACATTTTCATTGGAACAGAAAAGTTGTGGGTCAATCTCCCAAAGTATGACAAACGAATGGAGTAGAATCAGACAAAGAGGACCCCATGGAGGAGGAAACAGATTCAAACCGGTTATCACATAGGAGCGACGCAAACGGGGCGACAGAGTGGGCATGATGGAAACCTGGGAAAAACATTTGCCTCGGTTGTACGTGATCCTGGGGGGTCAAAAAATAATAATACGCGAAAAGAGGCGGGGGGAAAGGAGGTCACGAAAATTAAAATAGTATACAAAGCACCATCGGAGAATGTTGTTCGGCTTCAGAGGGCCTATGTAGGTGAAGTGCGTCAAAGAGGGAATGCGTTTAGGACGAAGATTTACCTAATGAACCATGGTATCTACAGTGTGCGTACAACTCCTATGGGGGCAAATAAGGTATTGCTGGAGACGGAAGGGGGGGGAAACACTCCAAGAGATTATGAAGGGAAGACAGCAGTGGTTTGAGGAGTGGTTTGCTGGGATACAGAAGTGGGAGCCGGGAATGGTGGACACAGACAGGAGGGTAAAGGTGAACTGCTATGGGATCCCGTTACATGTTTGGGGAGATGATTTTTTCTCTACTTTACTCGCACCTTTTGGCGAGCTGTTGTACACGGAGGAAATCACCAAAAAAGAAGAAAGTTTCGATGTAGCAAAAATGGTGATGTCCAGGAAGGATATGAAAAGACTCGACGAAACTGTCTGGGTGACCATTGATGGGTGGGATTTCGACATCAGGATAGTGGAGGTGGAAGAGGTGAATCAGACAAAACAAAATTTAGTGCAGACTACATACAGTTCGGAAATGAGTTCTTGTCAGGGGGAGGAGGAGTTTGACGAATCGGTGGAGGCGGAAAGAAGATTGGTCGAGATGAAACAAAGGATGCAACACCAAGGTAACTGGAAGGAGTGAGAGGAAGGGGACGGGGGAGCGCCGGACGACGGGGGTCCCGGAAGTTGGCAAGGAGGTGTCACAGGTGTAAAGGGATACACCGGCCAAAATCTACAAACAAAACTCCGGAGGTCGGGATGGGGTGCATAGGGGCGGCCGCTGACAGTATCAACGGCAGTCCAGGGCGGGAGTGCCAGAACCGACAGGTAGGGGAGGAAAGCGAACAGCGGACAATATCCCAGATTTCCCGCACTGGCTCAGAGTTTGATTTGGGAAAAAAGTCGAGAGTTGGTGGCTGCGGCAGGGGGTCTAGCTGTGGACGAGTGGAGTTTAAGGAAAGGCAAACAGAGAAAGTTGAGGAGATGCAGGTGAAAGGTAGAAATGGTGGGAAAGGAGAAGAGGAAAGCTGGTTGCAGGATACGGGGTGCGATTATGGAGACCCGGAACACGCTTCTCGAGATCTGCTGAAGGAACAGACTGCAGGTTGTCAGTCTGTGACGCGCGTCGCCCGAGGTCTGTGTGATCATCACTCTGCATCGGGACAGTGTCCGGCCGTTGGAGACGGGAAGGGGCCACGTGGCGCCAATCTAGAAGTTGGAGGAAGCTTGGATCATGAGACGGGGCACGCGTCTCGAGACCTGAGGCGCGATCCTCGAGGCCTGGCGCCAGGTCAGTCTGGGCACCGTCAGTCTGTGTCGTGGGAGGAACATGGTACAACGACGGTGGAGTCTGCTCCTCGAGACCCAGCTGCTTGGATCTGTGCGTGTCAAGTCAGCGTGGAGACCAGCCGACCGTTGGAGAGGGTACATCGACGCGTGGTGCAAATCGCGGCATTGGTGATGGGTCGTGTATGATACTGGGCCGTGATGAACAACTAAGCAATCTAGTTGGGGCGCGGTGTGCGTTGGGCCTGACGGAGGAGGCCCAATTTCCTGGACTGTGCGGAGGAAAATCGGGCCAAATTTTGGGCCTCAGCGCGGAATCGATCTGGGCCCGAGAATAGTGCGACCGAAGGCTTGAAATGGGCATCTCTACAGGGGGAAATCTGGGTCAGGGTTCTACGGAAAGTATGGGCCAAGGCGGAGAAAGTTCCGAAAACGCTTTTGGTCACGGACAGAAGGGGGTTTTTACGGAGGATAGTGATTACGGAATAAATGAATCATTATCTACACTACCATACGATCACAAGAAATGGGTACTAGTAGGCAGAGAAGTAGTGTCTGGAGGTGAACAAGGGAATACAAGGAAGGTCTCCATATGGAAGCAATTAAGAAGGAATAGTTGTGATGGAAATAAAATAATGACGAGAGGACAACTGGATGAGCCAAGCGAAGAACAGAAACGACAGATTAATGACGAGGAAGAAGCGGAAAAAATATGGAAGGCAATGAAGGAAGTCGGAATATCCGGGAACAGATCAGATAATACATTTATACAAGCACTAAGGAAGATGGAAACAAGGCATAAAGAGGAGAAGGAAAGAAGGGTAACGAGGAGGGATAGGAATAACTAAATGAAGATTCTTTCTTTGAATATGCGGGGGTTCCGGGATCGGACCAAGCGAAGAAGGATCAGGAGATTGCTAAATGGTAAAGATATTGATATTTGCTTGCTACAGGAGACAAAATGTAGCATGATAAATGACTGGGAAGTTAAGGAGCTTTGGGGGCCGACAAGGAGTGACTGGAGAATGATACCGTCAATAGGACTGAGCAGAGGGTGTCTGACAATTTGGAAGAAGGATATGTTGGAGGTAGTCTGGGTAATACAAGCGCTGGGTTTCCTTGGAATTGGGTTCAGAGGAAAGAGTTCAATGGCAGTTAACTGTGTGGTCAATGTATATGCTCCATGCACGATGCAAGGGAAAAGGAAACTATGGGATGATCTGATGATGACAAAACGAGGGTTTCCGGAGGTTAATTGGGTACTTGGTGGAGATTTTAATGCGGTGATGGATAGGAGTGAATTCATAGGGAGACCTAGTTCTCATTCTACAATTGAGATGTCGGATTTCAAATTCTTTATCCAATCAATGGGATTGTTGGATATTCCAGTCATCAGAAAAGGAGCCACGTGGATAGCCCCGAATGGAGAGGCATCTAGCAGGTTGGATCGGTTTTTATTCTCTCCGGATTTGATGGAGGAATGGGGAGTTATAGCTCAAAGAGTGGGTACTAGAGAATTTTCAGATCATAGTTGGATCTTAACAGAGGTGAATAAACAGAATTGGGGCCCTAAACCTTTCAAATTCTTTGATCATTGGCTGAAAGAGCAAGGTTTTTTGGATTCTGTAAAAGAGTTCTGGTCATCTGATCAGGGTCATCGATGGAGGATGTAATCAGCTGGCAAGTAAACTAAAAGGTTTGAAGATGAAGATTAAAGAGTGGAAAGAAGAAGATTGGAGTAAAGATGAGAAATTCCTGAGAGACAAGGTATTATAACTAGAGTTGCTGGACCAGCAGTTAGGCCAAGGGGTTATCGGAAGTGGTCAACAGAGACAAGGTCTTCTATCAGATTATTGGGGGAAGGCAAGGCAAATGGAGCAGTCCTTGTTACAAAAATCTCGGGTTAAGTGGGCTCTAAACAGGGATAGCAATACAAGCTACTTTCATAAATGTTTTAAGGAGAGATGCTATGCAAACTCCCTTCTGACAGTCAAAACAGATGACGGTTGGGTGGAGGGAGTTCAGAATATTCGGGAGCATGTGTTTAATCATTTCAAAGGGTTTTTTGAGGAGGAGTATCAGACGAGACCGAAGATGGATGGGGTTGTCTTCAATCAGTTGGACGATCAGCAGAGAGAATGGCTAGAGGAGCCTTTTTCAGCGGCTGAAATAAAGGAGGCGGTTTGGGCCTGTGAAGGTGGGAAAAGTCCGGGCCCCGACGGATTTGGTTTCCATTTCTACAAATCATGTTGGGAAATTATAGGGGAAGACGTCGTAAAGGCAGTACAAGAATTCCACCGATCAGGAGTGCTACCTAGAGCCGTGACATCATCCTTTCTTACTCTCATCCCCAAGGTGGCAAGGCCAGACAGGTTAGCCCAGTATAGACCAATTTCTTTAATTTCTAGCATTCAAAAGATTGTATCCAAATTGCTGTCACTAAGAATGAAGAAAGTAATGGGGCATTTAATTTCTAAGTGTCAGTCAGCATTCTTGCCAGGCAGATCGATACTGGATGGGGTACTGGTAGCAAATGAGATTGTAGATTGGGCTAAACGGAAAAGGAAACCTTGTTACTTGTTTAAAGTGGATTTCCAGAAGGCGTATGACTCGGTAAATTGGGATTTTATGGACTATATGTTGGCTAGGCTGGGGTTCGGGTGTACCTGGAGGAATTGGATGAGGAGTATTGTCAGGAATAGCCATATGTCAGTATTAGTCAATGGGAGCCCAACGGAGGAATTTAGGCCGGGGAGAGGTTTGAAGCAGGGAGATCCGCTATCTCCGTTTCTGTTTCTAGTGGTAGCGGAAGCTTTATCGGGATTGTTCAGAACAGCTGTAGGGAAAGGGGTATTTAAAGAGCTCAATATTGATGATGAGGCAAAGTTTTCAGTACTGCAGTATGCAGATGATGTGATTATGATGGGGGAGGCTGATTTGCAATCTATTTGGTATTTGAAGGTGATTCTGCGTGGTTTTGAGTTGACTTCGGGGCTAAAGGTGAACTACAGCAAAAGCAAATTCTATGGGCTAAATGTAGACGATTCATTTAAAAGAGCTGTTGATAATCTCTTGAATTGTGTGGTGTCATCTCCGCCATTCAAATTTCTGGGAATTCCGGTTGGCGCGAATCCTAGAAAGATTGATATGTGGTTACCAGTCATTGATCAATTCCAGAGGAAATTGGCAGGGTGGAGGGCAAAACACATGTCCTTCGCAGGAAGGCTAGTTATGCTAAATTTAGTTCTGTCTAGCCTCCCACTGTATTTATTCTCGTTTTACAAGGTGCCCAAGAAAGTCTTAAAGGTTATGACAGGATTACAGCGAGCATTTCTGTGGGGAGGGAAAGATCAGGAGATCAAGATCGCGTGGGTTAGCTGGGAAAATGTCTGTCGGCCAAAGGAAGAGGGGGGTTTGGGGGTAAAATGCCTAGGGAATTTCAATTTGAGTTTACTGGCAAAGTGGAGGTGGAGATTTTTATCAGACAAAAACGCCATATGGGCAAGTTTGCTGAAGGCCAGATATGGCCAGTCATACCAAGTCAATCTAACATCGGAGAAGTTATCTACAGCATCTCAGTGGTGGAGGGATGTATGGGCTATTGACGGACCAAAGGCGCAGATACCAGGCTGGTTTGGGAATAACGTCAGCAGAATAGTAGGGAATGGCAACGATACCTTCTTTTGGGAGCAGAAGTGGAGAGGAGATAGCCCTCTTAGCCTAAAGGTTCCCAGGTTATATGGACTAGCGTTAGATAAAGGCAACACTATTAGCGAAAAAAAAGGGTCGATCAGGAGGGTGGATATGGGTTTGGAGAAGGGAGTTATTTGTATGGGAACAGGACCAGCTTAGTATTTTACAAAGTATGGTGTAGTCAGTGGAAATAGTGGAGTATAGGTCCGATAGATGGAGCTGGTCGTCTAGTACAGATGGGGGCTTCACAGTGGCGGAGGCCTATAGGGTTTTGCGGTCTCATCATACCACACCCAGATTAATTGAGGTGGAAGCGAGAGATTTGACACGAATGTGGAAAGATTGTTTGTCATCCAAGGTGATTGCTTTTTCATGGAGACTATTGTTAGATAGATTACCAACCAGGGATAATCTCTTGAAGAGAGGTGTGGACATTCCAGGTCAGGATGCACTGTGTGTATTTTGTAACAGTGCTAGTGAGGCAAGAAATCATTTATTCCTATCGTGTGCCAAGGCTCAATCAGTGTGGAACGGTATTATTAGATGGATGGGGATTCAAGGACCTATTCCGGGGGATCTGTACCAATTGTTCCTGTCCTCATCAGCATGGGTGGTTGGTAAGCGAAAGAAGAAGTGCAGGTATGTGTTCTGGCTTGCGGGGTGTTGGGGAATTTGGGTCACTAGAAACCGGATTATTTTTAATAACATACCGAAGGATTCTGTTGACATTTTGATGTTCATAAAGACAATCTCGTGGAAATGACTGTCATATTCTATTGATTTTAATAGGGGGTGTGTATTCTCGGATTGGTATGCTAATCCTAGATTGTGTCTATTAAATATGAGATAGAGGAATATGTCATGATCTGTTTTATTAGCATACCGATGACCTTGTAATCACTTTGTACTTTGAGAAACATTTTATTTCTTTTTTTGAATATATGCTTAGCTTTTCAAAAAATTTCGTAAGAATGGAAATCACTAAAGATACCGTGACAAATTCTTACTGCTATCGAAGTTACAAATTGAATCATTACAAACTTTTACTTCTATAAAAACATGTATAGAAGCGTGTGTCCGTTTATTAAGACGTTAAACCTTATAAGTCCATAGGAAATCTAAATTGTCGGTATTTGTGAAGGTTAGTACTGGCTAACTAAGGACCATGGGTGGCCCATGAGAACACTTCAAATTTCACAACAAATGAAGAGTGACCACTGACCAGAACAAGAGAATCAGTTTCTAATATTATCAGACAAATTACATCTAATAAATAAGATATGTTGACGGAAGGTTTATGAAACATCTCAATGTCCTCACACCACACAACCAATCGAGTACAAAAATGCATGGCATCCAACGATAAGTTATATTATAATATAATCAGTTTAGATAATTATAAATATAAATGAAAAATTAATACCTGTTGTATGTACGTATTCTCAACATTTTGAATTAATCATTATTAGGAGTTTACAGAATTGAACAAAGGCTTTTTTTTTTTTTTTTTTTGAACAGCAAAATTATATAGTATTATAGATAGTTGAAACACAACGTTTCAACATGATATACAATAATATAGTATTGCACTGACTATACCTCATATGACCTATAACTCTATTTCATATTCAACATACACAATCTGGGGTGGAGGCACCAGTCAGAGAATACACACCCCGCCTTAAAACCAAAAGAATACAACAGTCATTGCCAAGACAACATTTTTGTCATCATTAACATATCAAGGGAATCAACATTGATCCTTTGGAAAATCATCTCATTCCTTGATAACCAAATACTCCAACATACAGAGATCCAAAAGACATACCTGCATTTTTTCTTCCGCGTTCCCACCACCCAGGCCGGGGATAATAGAAACAATTGGTTCAGATCTTCCGGGAGTGGTGTCTCTACCCCAACCCAACTGATAACTTTATACCACAGTCTTTGTACTCTGGGGCATTGTAAAAATAAGTGGTCCTTGGTCTCTATCCCACTACTGCAAAACACACAGACTGGATTGAGCGCCGGATCCTGAATCCCTCTCCTTAGCAGATTATCAACCGTCGGCAGTCGGTCCCTTAGCAGTCTACAAGAGAACACCAGAACCTTTGACGGCAATTTTCCTTCCACAACCTTCGTAAATCCTGGGAGTCCACAGAGTTGATTCCTAGGTCAGATACTCCTTCATTCAACACCTTATATCCTTCCGCCACTGCATATCCCCCCCCACCCCTGAGTTCCACCCCCACTCGTCGGCATCCCGCTCGACCAATACCACTTCTCTTACCACCTCCTGTAAAGCCAGAAGCAAGTGATCTTCCCAGACGAACAAATCTCTCCTCCAGGCCCACTTCCATGATGATAAATGGTGACCTGTGTCATGCTTGTCCTTAATGCATATAAATTTATCCTCTGCCAAAGTATACAATCTAGGGAAGAGTTCACTGAAAGCTGTATCTCTCAACCACCTCTGCTCCCAAAATAAAGTCCCCCCTCCAGACCTTACTATCCTGTTAATTCGAATTTTGAACCAACCAGGCAAGGTCGCATTTGGTCTATCAATGGCCCATATATCTTTCCACCACTGTGATGCTTGAGCAAAAGACGTGGGCCGCTCCACAAACCCATCTACCTTCCTGTACCGGCTTCTCAACAACGGTCCCCAAATAGCCGTTTCATCTGATAGTAGTCTCCACCTCCACTTTTCCAGCAAGCTCAAGTTAAATTTTTCCAGACACTTCACTCCTAGCCCTCCCTCATCTTTTGGTCTACATACTTTTTCCCATTTCACCCATGCAATTTTGGAATGGCTTTCATTACCTCCCCATAAGAACGTACGTTGCATCCTCTTGAGGGACCTCAACACTGACTTAGGAGCCTTATAAAAAGAGAAAAGGTACAGAGGAAGTGCACTTAACACAGAATTCAGTAATACCAACCTCCCAGCAAAAGTCATATTCCTTGCCTTCCAACCTGTCAACCGCCTTTTGAACTGATCAATAACTAGCTTCCACAGTTGTTCCAGCTTAGGGTTTACTCCCACTGGTATCCCCAAGAATTTGAATGGTATTGAGCCAACAGTACAACTTAGCATGCCAGTAGCCGCCAATATGAATGATTCAGACATATTTAGACCATGGAAACTGCTTTTACTAAAATTTACCTTTAACCCTGACACCATTTCAAACCCCCGTAGAATTACCTTCATATACCATACCGATTGTAAGTCCGCTTCACCTATCATGATGACATCATCAGCATACTGTAACACTGAATATTTCACATCCTCTTGTACCTTGAGTTCTTTGTACAAGCCTTTTTGAATGGTTGTTGTAAACAATGCTCGTAATGCTTCTGCCACTATCAAAAACAGAAAAGGCGACAGCGGATCTCCCTGCTTCAACCCTCTCGCTGGTTTAAACTCTGGGGTCGGACTTCCGTTTACTAGGATTGATACATAGCTATTTCGGACTATCGCCCTAATCCACAGCCTCCATCTCCAACCAAACCCCATCCTTCCCAGCATATAATCCAGAAAATTCCAGCTGACCGAGTCGTAAGCCTTCTCAAAATCCACCTTGAAAAAGAAACACGGGTGTCGCCTTCTTTTTGCCCAGTCTATAAGCTCATTTGCCACGACTACGCCATCCAAAATTGATCTACCAGACAAGAAAGCCGTCTGAGAGGACGATATTAGCCCGACCAACACTTTTTTCAACCTCTCAGCCAGTATCTTCGAGATAATCTTCTGCACACTTGATATTAGGGAGATAGGCCTGTACTAGCTTAAACCTGCAGGTCTAGCCACCTTTGGAATGAGAGCAATAAAAGAAGAACTTACCCCTCTCGATAAAATCCCAGTCCCATGAAACTCCTGTACTGCCTTGACCACATCTGCCCCCAGTACTTCCCAACATGATCTGTAAAAATTCATTCCAAAACCGTCAGGCCCTGGGCTTTTCCCGCCTTCATAGGCCCACACAGCCGCCTTAATCTCCTCATCTAGAAAAGGCTCCTCCAGCCCCTGCTTTTGTTGTTCTAATATTTGAGCAATAGTCACACCATCGATCGTCGGTTGATCCATCCATCTTTCCTGGAAGTTCCCAGTAAAATGTTCTAATATTTTGTCTCTAATATCAGACACGCTCTAACCACCCTGAATCCGATTGGACTGTCACAATGGAATTTTCATGACACCTCAACTTAAAACAATTATGAAAGTATTTGGAATTATTGTCTCCATTAAGTGCCCATTTCACCCTTGATTTTTGTGCCAATGCATGTTCCATTACCCTTGCTTTGGACCAGTATTCTGTCAGGAGGTCATGTCTAGCTTTATTATCCACCTGGACGTCAGCCACTAACTGTTGGTCAACCACCTCCATCTCCCGGACCCTTTCGGCCAGAAATTTGTCATCTTTTTTCCACACATCTTCAGACCACTTTTTTATGTCTCCTTTAATCGCCTTTAACTTCCTTGCCAGCTGATACATCTTCCACCCCGAGACCTATAATAGGTTCCACCTTGTGGCTATCAACTCACTAAAGGAGGCCTGTTCCAACCAGTAATCAAAGAATTTGAATGGCTTAGGTCCCCAATTCTGCTTACTATCGTTGGTACTTATCCAGCAATGATCAGAGAACTCCCTCGAGCCTACCTTCTGTGCAGTAATTCCCCACTCATCCATCAACGCGGGGAGAAGAGGAACCTGTCCAGTCTACTCGCTGACTGCCCATCTGGTGAAATCCATGTCACCCCTTTGCCAATGACTGGAATGTCTACCAGTCCCATCTGATGGATGAAGAATTCAAATTCATTCATCTCCCTCCTCGAATGATACGAAGATCTTCCTATAACTTCACTCCTTCCTCTGACCGCATTAAAATCTCTACCAACTACCCATCTCACATTTGGAACCCCTTTTCTAGTCATCATTAGGTCGGTCCACATCTTTCTCTTTCCTTCTAAAGTGCAGGGAGCATACACGTTGATGACACAGTTGACCTCATCTGAATTCTTCCCTTTAAAGGCTACTCCTAGAAAACCGTGCCCCTGAATTTGCCACACCATCTCTAACAGCTCTTTCCTCCAAATTGTGACTCAACCCCCACTCAACCCCGTTGATGGGAGCATTCTCCAACCGCATTCCACACTCCCCCAGACCTCCTTGATCTCCCACTCCATCAGATTATAACATTTTGTTTCCTGGAACAAACATATGTCTATTTGGTTTCCCACTATCATCTTCTTAATGCGCCGCCTTTTCACCCGATCTCTTAGACCCCTCACATTCAATGATAGTAGCTTCATTTAAACTACCCCTTGCTCCTTCCTCTCCCTCTTGTCCTTTTCCGCCTTGGCTATATCTTCCATTTTTTGTAACTCTGCTATATACACTTCATCAGAATTCTCCCCAGTTATTCCTATCGCCTTCATTGCTGACCACATGTTCCGCATATCATTAGCTCCTCCTTCCTTCTTTTGACTTATTTGCTCCTCTTCTCCCTCCCAATTAGCCCTTTGCCAATCGCTTCCGTCAACACTATACCTTCGAACCTGCCTACAGGTACTGACCAACTGCCTGTTCCCTTTCCCTCCCCATGACATTTCCTCCTCCCCCACCCACTCCCATTGCTTGCAATTGTAAATCTTTATAGCACTTGACTCGGCCTTGTTACTGTCAACTGCAACATTATTGAATTGTGACTCATCTTTGACGGTATCATCTCTTCCGAGACTTTCCTTGTCTGTCTCCAACCTTCTTTCTCGCCCCAATTTGGCCCCATTCCATCACCCTTCTGTTATCTCCGGGAGATGTTGTGTTTTTTGAAAATTGGAACTGCTTATATTACTGTCATATCCAGCCATTTCGTTGCCCGAAAGTGTGTTTTTTCCGTTGATACGAGTTCTATTTCCTTCTGATTCCAGTTTCGAAACAGTTTCACCTGTGTTTTACTGTTTGCACCTCTCTACCTCCGGACTGAACCTTTGAACAGAGCCCATTTCGGCCCAGCAATCGCGACCCGCTTCGGAGGCAGACGCGTGTCCCGGACTCAAACGTTGGCCGTGCGGACATGTGTCCCCTGCGTCACGTCGGTCAACTCGTGTGACGTGCTTGACATGCGCGGACCTGAAGTCTGGGCCCACAGCGTCAGAATGGTCGCCTCGGTTGTCGTGCGGAGGTAGCCGTTGGAGCGGGCCGTCTACTATGAGGACACGTGGGGCCTTCTGATTGGATACGCAGAGAACTGCGGGACCCACGGCATCAGCGTACTTGCCTCGGTTCGCGTGTTGTTCTGTCAGCTGGTGTTGACCCTGTGCGTCGTGGCCACGTGTCGCCTTCTGGTTGGCTAGGATGGCTGCTGACGGTGGGGACAGGCTGTCTGTCCACCGGTCACTCCGCTGTTCACTGTTCACGATGTCAGCGTCAGCGTACACACGGTTGGCCGCACGGTCTTCGAGGTCGGCTGCACGATCTGCTGCACAGTCCACATGAAACTCCCTTTTCCCGCCCGCTCTTCCATTTTCACTCCAAATTTCCATTTCCGGTACTTCTCTCGCCTGTCCTCGGCCTTCCTGCCTTTCCTCTTCCGACCTAGCCTCCCATTCGGCATGTATTCTGGCCGCCCCGGCTTTTGCCCCAGCGCGGCAACTTCCGGTACCAGGCCAGCCAGTTGCTGACTGTTCATCAACAATTTTCCGTTTTTGTCCTCCGATTCCGTCTTCCGTATCCATCCCCCTCCCTCAGCCAAACAATTCCCCTTTCAGCTCCGCCAGCCGCTGTTCCACCACAAAAGACTCATCAAACTCCCCTTCACCCATACAGGAGCTCATGTCAGAACCGGACTCCATATACCGGTCATTCCTCAATACCTTGTGTCATTCATCACCTTCCTCTGCCACCTTTATATGGAAAAGGTGATCGTCCACCACAACTCGCACCACCTCCTGTATTGGCTCAAAAGCCTTCCGGGAGATAAGCAGTCGCGCTACATTGAACCTCTCCTTCATGGCCGTCCTGGCGCCAGTCCGCACTAACTCCCCGTAGGGAGCCATCAGGCTCCGAAAGAAATTTTCCCCCACACATGAAGCGGGACTCCATAACAACCCACTCAGACCCTTCTCTCTGTTTCTACACTCCCCGGTTCCCACTTGTGTATCAGATGAAACCACGCTTTTATCCATTCCTGACCAGTTACTATCGCCTGTGTCAACCTTTGCGCGTCGCCTTCTTCCAGCAGCACCTTATTCCCTCCATCGATGTGGCTTTCACATCATATATTCCTTGTTCAGCCAGGACCTGCTGTGTCCTAAACGCTGTTCCTTGGCAGTTCACCTCACCCACATATGTTGTCTTTAGCCTCGTCAACGCCTCCTCTTCAGCTTTAAACACCAAGAGCCTGCCTGTTTTTTCCAGTCGGCCTCCCCCTTTGTTCTGTTGGCAACCGTGCTTCATCCCCTCCTTCCCCTTGTTCTGCGGTTCGGCAAAAGAACCTACTACCTTTGCGTAGGACGTTCTATTATTTGCATTCTGAGTTTCTATGATTGTATTTTTAGGTTTTGATTTTGTTTGTTCTGCACTCATCCTCCCCATCTGCCCCTTGTTTGTCCCGGGCGTGATTTGAGTCGTTCGTCTTTCGAATCTTGGTTGATTGACCCATATCTTCTCATTACCAATGAATATATTATCCAATTTAATCCCTAAGATGTGCGCATCCTCCACCCCATGAAATCTCACAAAACCAAACCTCCTGCCATTTCTGTCCATTTTGTTTGGAATGTAGACCTCCTTAGCATCCCCATACCTCCTAAAAATCTTTCACATTTCCCCCGCATTGTATTCATCAGGGAAATGCGTGAAGAAAAACGAAATTAATCCTCCTTTGCCTTGCCATTTCGTCCCATTTTCACTTACCCGACTTGTCTGCCCCATTCCATCACCTCCACTATACCTTCTCCTCCCCCTAACCTCTCTCCACTCTCCCTCACTCATGTCTCTGATACTCACCAACATGTATAAAGGCTTTTATTCTAGTTGTGCCTGGTAACCAAAGCTTATGTTGTGGACAACTCTTTAGTCGCATAAGTGTTCAAGGGAGAATTTCCTCGTTCTTTCATAGTTGGTGATAATGGTAAGAAATCCATTTTGGACTAGTGGAGGTAAAAGTTAACTGGGAAATGAAAAGGAGTTGGTTTTGACAATGAGCAGCAATAAGATGATTGAAACTTTACTTGATCCCTGGCTTCCTATCCACCCACACTCATACATTTGATGTGGCTTAAGTTCCTATAGATGGAATAGATATTATTATTATGGCTTATTCACTAACTATTCTTCTTCCACGGTTCAGTTGTGATGGATCTTTTGAGAAAATTGGAGAATTTATTCGGTGATTTAGGAGAAAATATTAAAGGAGGAGGATATTTATAAATTATTATTGATCTCGATTTCTATACAATGTGACTTTGGTTTTACCGGAATAAGTTTAGTTTATTTTAAAGAAATAGTCAGCTATTTTTATCAGCTCTTTAAGTGAATTTAAAAATATAAGTGGCCATTTCTCTAACTTTAATATTTATCAAACATCCTATGTAACTTTATAGGAAAAAAAAGGACATAATCCTAGATAAGAGAAAGGGTTTGCATTACATTTTCCTCGCTTTTGGTGGGGACAAAAGTAATGTAAAAGAAAATATTAGTTGGCTTAGCTGGAATTGTAAGAATAAAACAAAATAAAAAAAAACAACTAAGTATAGGTTTTAAGGATTTGAACATTTGAATTCTGCCATGATCAGCAACTGCAGACCGAGTTAGAGCTATTGATGACAAATCTCTGTTACACAAATTCATAAGAAATAAGTGATTAAGTACTTATCATTTGATTCGCTTTTGGTACAAAATGCGGGTCATAAGCATGGCATTTAGTAGGAAAGGAAAAATTATGAAAAGGGTTTGCATTGGCGGGTCTGTCAAGGAAACTCCATATCTTCTTGAAGATGTTTAGGATTTGGATACCTTTTAGATTAGGTCGTGTCTTATTTGTTCATATTTGGTCTTTACATTGCAATAATTGATGGTGGTGGCACCATCTTCATGCCACCTTGGTCTTTCACTGTTATGGTCTCAATTTCCCTCCTAAATAGGAGAGGATATTCTTTGTTTGAGGCATTCACAAGGAGAATGTCCTGCTGAAAATTTTTTGTATAAATCTACTTTACTCAATTACTTTAATGTATTATTAAATCAATAGAGTATTAACAAAGCATTAATTTTATTGAATAAACATTACACTGACTAATTTTATTATTAATTAGTGCAAGAATCTCTCGTGTTCAACATGACATTCTGGTCCTGCTGTCATATGCCCAGAGAATCAATTTTTCTTAGTCATTTTGTTCACATTCTGTGACACTCTTATTGGTAAAGGAACAGCCTAATACACCACAAACAAAACATAAATAAATAAAAGCACTGATTTTAAAGCTTGAACCTATGACATATTCGGTATTGAGTTTATAATTAGTCAAAACACAGGGTAGGGGATGAAAGGAGTAGACAAGGTACCACTTTCTCATAGCACGAGACCAAGAAGAGTCAAATTCCATATGATTTCACGTGCTTCTCGTTCTAATGTTCCCCAATGATTCTGACTTGGCATTTACATCACCTATTGTTGTGCTCAATAAGGCTTGTATTATAAGGTCCAAGAAAACATGCTAAATTATTCAGTTTTGTTTTTGTCTTGAAATGATTCCTTCGTTCAAAGAAACTATGCCTGCGTGCCTGGGATACCCACCAACCCCACTGTCACTCATTCACACACTAAGCTATAATCATAGTTTTTATTTTCAAGCTTGAAGGGTTAACTTTTCCCTCTTTGGGTCTTACCCACTTTTGGGACCCCAAAAAGTCAACTTTTTTATGTTCCATTCTTCTAATTCTAAAGCATGCATATATAATTTATAATATGTAATTTGATCGATAGAGAAATGGTTTAATGGGTCCCATTAAACAATTATCTAGTGTGCTCCAATTATTAAGGCAACACCTAGTGTTCATTGTGTAGTGGAAAGAATTATATAGTCAATCACAATCAAGTGCTATCTAAAGGCAGATTAAGATAAAAAGAATAGTTGTTGTTGTTGTTGGAGTTCACTGTGGCAGCTCCTGTGGGTTACATTTGTACAGTTTTTCTGACAACTTTTCTTTTCTCTTTTAATTATTTTGCTAATTAACAATTGTGACCAGAATTTCATAGTTTTTGCTGGCAACCAACTAGGATGCAGGAAACTGATATAATCCATATTATAAAGCCATAAAGATAGAAAAGGAATGCTTTGTGTTACTGAATTAGGCACCTCATAAAATGGCAAACAAGTCCATATCAGGTTGCCAAATAATTTTAATAACAATTAATTGTGATGTTACTTATATCCAAATTAGGATTAACCTCTCCATTCCACGTTGCAGTTTGTGGTAAGATCACCACGTATTTTCACGTTTTTTATTGATAAATAGATTGTTGCTGGCTCATAAACTTCCCCATGTATAGCTGTAATTATTTTGTTGGTTTCAAACGACTATATAACAAATACAACTTGCCTTCGTAAAAATCATTTTGTCATGTAAGAAAAAAAAAAGGTCAATATGTCAAGCTGGACACGCATTATGAATGATTAATTTCCCTTTTTTTAATTTTTTATTAAAAAAATATTGCAGAATGTTAGTTCACTTTCTCTTCTTACTTCTTATCAAATAATTTTTTTAATCATATAATAAATGTAATAGGAACCGTTTTTAAGATTAATAATATCTTTACGGTACCTTTTTTTATACTATTAGTTCAATTGAACTATCACATTTGAGTTTCTTGCATCGATTTTAGAATACTGCTTTTAACTCACATCCCTAATAGTTTTTCGTGAGTATATATATGATAAAATTTTTCACCTACCTTTATGTCTATGGTATTGCCAAGTATTCGTGAAAAAACATATATGGTTAAGTAAAATTCAAAATATTCAATTTTATAAATAAAAAAAGCCCATAAACTCTTTAGTTTCTGATTCAGGGGAAGATCTTCTTCAACTTTGAAAATTAAAGAGAAGAGAAGACGAGTAACAGTTTACAAAAATAAAACTTAAAAAAAATATAGCGCTTAGTTAATCGTATTTATTGTTATAACTTACAGGTTATATGTGTACATGTTTAAATATAACGAATGGTAATTTCTCACTGTTTGTATGAAATTGAAGCACTTATTTTTATTAAATAATATTAAACAATCAAATAATATATGTGTACATGTTTAAATATAACGTGCAATTACAATTCAATTGTTAAAATTTTTAATATTTTATATTTTTTAATATAAAATTTATTATTGTAATTAAGATTCTATGCATCATGTAAGTAAATCTATTTTATATATTTAGCTATATGTAAAAGAAAACTTCCACTAATGATTGTTAAAATGTTGTTACACTTCCTTCAGGAATGTTTTATATTAGTTTCTTTTTCCCATTTCACCAAACAAAAAAAAAATCATGATATTTGTTTTAGAATGTGGTCGATTGATATATTTTGAATATTAAAAATTTTAATAATATAACAATAGATTCTTTAAATATCACAAGTTTCATCCAGATAATTTATTAAAGATAACTTTTGTATAAGTATAATTTTAACTGGAGATGTTTTTTCTTTAATTGATACACAAACTTTTGTATGTGTTTTTTAAATAAGAGGCAAATAGTTTTTTGTTTTTGTTAGTTGGGCTAGTTAACTAAAAAAAAAGTTTTTTTTTAACATAATAAATCTAATCAAACCCTTTATTGAATGTTGTACTTGTACATACATTTGAAACACTTTATTTCGTCTTATTTTGATATGTAATATATATCTTGCTTTACCTTAAAAAAAACAAAAAAATTAACTCATCTTATCCTTGAAAACAAACAAACATAAAAGAATAATTATAGTAAAAAAAATATAAAATAGTGACAAAAAAAAAACGAATCAACAATCCACATACACACATATTCTCGTTCAGTAAAAAACAAAACATCTCAACCGTAAACATATTGCTAACTTTTAAATATGAATTTTTCAAAAAGAAAAGAACCTTTTAAATACGAAAAAAGAATCTTTAATTCCAAAATATGAGCTAAGTATACTAATATTAATTGTTTTCGAGAATTAATATGCTTTTATTTGAATATATTGTCGCAAAGGTGTCAAGATTTTATCCTAACCACGTGTTAATGTTTATATTCTTGTTTTATTAAATAATTCATTACGAATAAAATACTGTAAATTGTTATTTTTTTAAATTAATTCGTTTGGTGTCCGTTAAAGTGGCCCCTATTTACTCATCTCAACAATTACAGTAAAGTGTAGTTTACACGGTAGAGACTTGACTTTATTTTAACTTTGAAGATGAACAATTCTAAGAATTAAAATAAGCAAGAGGTGCCGACGAATGCGTTATTTCAATTAATATCATTTAATATAGTTACATCAAAATTAATATAGTTACATATTTTTAAATATACAAAAATTAAGAACAATTAAAATCATGTTTGGTGTAAATTTATTGCTAGACAGTATTGCAGCATATCTTTACGTTAGTGATATGAAACTTATACCCACCCTAAAGAAAAGCAAATTTATGCAGCTCATATTCAAATAGAAATCATTGTCCTTCCATTTTAAAATAATTTATATTTAAGTATTCAATATTAATAAAAATAAATATTTTTTATTTCAAAATAAATGTAATATTAAAAATAATATCCTAACATAAACGTTATATTTAACTTTTTTTAATATAATATTAATTGGTGTTATTTATTCATTAATGTTGTTTTTAATATAATGTTAATTAAATTAATAATATGTGATTTATAGTTGACGGAGAAAATATATTAAAAAATAATATAATATTTTAAAAAAAAAAATAAAAGGTTGAGACAATTTTAAATAAAAATAGTTATTTTTAAAGGTTGAAAATATGGTGTGTTACAGTGAATAGTTTCAAAATAATAAAAAGTAGGGATGGAAGTTGGAACAGGGTAACAGTGTTGTGTGTGTGTTTTTTTAACCGAAGAAATACTCCAAAGAGGTGGAAGTCTGGAATGGAGTTTTGAAGTGGCAACAACCTTCCTTTTATAATTGATTCATTCACAGTGAGTTTCTGTCCGTGGAAACCGGTTACTTGTCTCCTTCTCCATTCTTTTCTTGTTACTTCTCAATCATCTATCATCTATAAACAATGTTCTAAATATGATTCCTAATCTAAACTAAACATTCACTTTATCAATTAAGCCAAAACAAAACGACGATGCCGTTGCCGTGGAACAAAAACCGCGTCCCCCGAATCTCCCAAATCGTTGCGGATCTCCAATCGCCAAAACGCGGCGGCTCCCTCGTCGTTGAGACCGGCTTCCCCACCTCCCTCATCGACCTCTTCGTCAAAAACCGAAGCCGCTTCACAAAACACCACCGCTCCAAAAAACCTCCTCCGCTTGAAAACCCCGATCCGCCGCCCCCTCCTCCTCCGCCCTCTCCGGCCAACCCTCCTCCTCCTCCGCCGAGCCCCGAGCCAACACGTGTCCCAACCTCTCAGGTTGAAACACACGATGCCGCCGTTTCGGTTCCGGATCCAATTACCCAGCACTCTTCCGGTGCCAATCTTGTCGTTTTGGTGATGAAGATTTTGGTGGTGCTGGTTTTTGTCGCCAGCGTGAAGAGGCTCACTGTCGGAATCACTGTCTCGGCCTTCGCGCTTTTGCTTCTCGAATACGCAGGACCACGCGTCGTTTCGTTTTCCGCCGTGGAATCGTTCTTCAGAAAGGTTCTTAAAAAGGAGCGTGTTTTGGTAACTGAACTCGCCGAATTGAGCTCTGAGGGTTTATTGATCGATGAAATTGAGGTTGTGGATCTGGAGGCGGTGACCGATGTGGGGATTTGTTATGAAATGCGTTCTCTCAGCACTGGTGACGTCACATTAATTCAGGATTGTTCTTCAAAGGTTTTGGAGTCATATCCCTGTGAGGATGTTTCTGAATGCAAGATTAGAACTAGCCGAAGTGGTAGGTTTAGGTCCAAGATGGTGAAGAAGCTTGTGCCTAAGAAATTTCGTGGCTCTAAGAAAGAGAAAAAGGAAACAACGAATAAACCCAATGAGGGTGAGTCGCTTAGTGAAGTTTCGAGTGCTGTGGAAGAGGATAAGTTGGAAATTGAAGGGGATGAGTCAAGTAACACTAAACTTGAAGAGGTTGATTGTGGAATTGGAATCACTTGTTCTCATGAGAAAAAAGTGGAAAGCATTGGAAATTTGGGTTCTTCAATGGTTTTTGTTATGATTGCCCTTGTTGGGCTTCTATTAGGACGTTTCCCAGCTTTGGGTCTTTTGATGACATGGTGCTGCTTGATGAAGATAGTTAGGAGTCTATTCAGATCATCACATAATGTGCCTATGATCAAGTGTTCTGATTCAAACTCTTGATGGGGATGTTGGTGACACTAGTTTTTCTTTCATTTTTCATTTTCCACTTTAGATGACACAGCTCTGGAAAATATTCATGTTAGTTTAAGACACTGAGCAGGATCATTCTCATGATGGGAAGTCCAACCATTTGTTGGGAATCCAACTTCACGCCTTGTACTTTGAAATGTAAATTTATAGATAGATAGATACTAATCACACTTGATACATTCTTTCTTTGTCTACGATGTTAATGTTAATTGTTCTTATGTGATCCAGTCGCCGTGTGTGTTGTGTCCTATATGTGTTGTTCAGTTGTTAACTTGTAATGTGTTGTTTTAGACTTTAGATTGACGAGAAAAGGATGAAATGAAATGGGATGACAAAGAATGCCATTGTTTAGATGTTAGAAAATGTAGTTAGCAAGGACTGGAACTGGTGACTTCATTTCCCTTCAGATTGTCTTAGGCGGATATCACTTCTCTTCCAGATTGGGAAATATTGGTTGGTATGAAAATATTATTTATTACTAAGCAGATTTTGCGTGTTTGAGATAAGAAACAAATAAAGTGGAAGCTAGAAGTGGTAAATTTATAATTCTGGTTATTTTATTCACCCCACTAAAATTTCCAAATAAAAAATTAGTACTTCGATGCATGTCTACATTGATATTCCTCCAAAGTTAGCTTTTGAAAAATTCAAACGTGGCACAAGTTTCTTCATTTTTGTTTACTTCTGTATCTTTCTCTTTCTAGACGATATTAATTATGCGAACGATGGTCCGCCCATGTTTTGATTTTTAAAAAAATTAAAATCCATATATAACTGAGTCTAAATAAGTAGGTTTAATGGGTGTGTAAAGTTGGGATTTGGAAAACCTAAACTCCTATAAAATTAGGTTTATTTGAATTAATATTATTTAAATTTTTTATTTTTCTTTAAAAATTATAATAAAAGAAAAAAAATTATTTGGATTGGTTCATGGAATCAATGGACTTGGTTAGGTTAGAAAAAAACACAACATATAACATATATTAATTATGTAAAATTTGAATTAACACTCTCCATATTGTAGGAAAGAACACAACATATATTGATTCTCGGGAATTTGAATTAATATCCTCCACATTTTGAATTTACACTCTGTCACATAAAAAGACTTGTATGTTTTGTATAAAATTTAAAACAATTTTTCTTATAAATTTTTTTAAGTTTTCGATGAGATCTCAGTGACTTGAAAAAATTTCAAAATTCTTTTAACTTTTCGGTGAGATCTCATCCAAAACTTTAAAAAAAATTAAATTTTTTTAACTCTGGCGAAATATCATTGGAGACTTAAAAAAAATCAATTTTTTTTAACTTTCCGGCAAGATCTCACTAAAGAGTTAAATAGGAAAGGAGCTTGAGGGGAAAAAAAAAGAAGAGAGAGGTAGAAGAAAGACTTTTAATAAACGAAAAGATGAAGGAGAGAGAATGTAAGTAAGGAGGGAAAGAGGAGTTAATTGATAAAAAAGAAAAAATAAAGACGAAAAAGCTAGGCGACTAGGAAAAAAAAGAGGGAGAGAGCGAATTAGAATTAGGGGTAAAACAGAAATAATGAATTTTGTTTTTAAATGGTAGATGTTTTCTGAAAAAGGGTTAGGTGTGAATTTAAATTCTTGATTATGGGTTGATTTAACCAACCTATTTTTTTTACTTGATTCAACATAATTTGAATAATTTATTTTAACGATTTTTATATTAGCACATTTTTGCTTATGGAGAGAAGTAGAAAAAAAAGAGTATAGGTAACCCACATTCTTTTATTTGGTGGAATAAAAAATAGAGAATAAAAGAGAAATGCTATAAAAATAATGCAAAAAGATTTATGCATAGATATAAAAGAGAAAGAAAAAAGTGTATATTACAGTATGATAATCTTCATAATAATTTTCCTTTGAATATTTTTTTTTGGAGTAAATTTTTCTCTGAATGTTCTTTACCTAAAAACATGTTTTTTGAAGGGTAAAATGTATATTTAAACACAATTTGCATAAAAAATTACTGTTGATTACCCTCTAAATCCTAATAGCATGATATACCTTTGAACTGTTAAAGTCGTTCAAGGAACTTTTTTTCTTAATAATAAAAAATTTAGCCAAAAAAATATTTACATCAACTTTAATAAAAAATAAATTAAGCATTTAATCAAAAGTGCCCTATTGGCTATTTCTCGTGATAAAGTTATTGAAGCCCTAAGTAAAAGCTACATTGAGAAGTAGAAGCATCCGTGGCCATTTAATGGTGAAGAGATAAAGGTTGATGGTATTGAAGCGAAATAATTAAAAGGGGCATCAACTTTATCTGAAATGAACTAATAGAAAGGCAACAAACTCCAAGGATCATGCTCAATTGGTCATTCTCATCATAAAGGAGTAGGTGATTCTCGTGAAGAGTCAATTACCTCTTGAGTTGGGTATATTTATTGTAGTGGATATGGGTTTGGTTAAGTGAAGTGGTTTGTTTATGGGAACAACATTTGTGGTGCTTCTGAAGCATGTGTGACTTTCTCAAACTAGCCATGGCCTCTTTCACTCTTTGTAGAGGAGACAATGATAAGCACCAATAAGTACAGCATTACTAATTCCAACCAAAACATCTAACAAATATTTCGCTACTCTTTTTTTGCTTTCAACATGTCCAATATATGTACAAGTTCTTCATTATATGTAGGGTTCAGGGGTGTTATATTAATCTACAATAAATGGATATCACTTTTCAGATTAGGCACCTACTTATAAATTTATATAGACAAAAAAAATAAATAACGCAATGCTTAAAATATGACACAGTATATATTGTCTAGGACTTTACTCTAACTTTTTGGAACAAATTAATACTTTTAATTTTAGAATTAAACAAACTCAATCCCCTTATTATTTGTATTAAAATCTTCACATTTTCATTTTATACCCAAAATATTAAGAAATCCAAACATTTAAATTGTGTCAAACCTTCTGCATACTCAAGATTCACCGAAACAATATTAAGTTTTATCTAAAATATCAAAATTTAAAAAAAATACAAAATTGAAATCTTAAAAAATACGAAAGGAAATATAATTCGTTAGCTAAATTTTTTTATTCTTTAAAGTTATTTTTTAGCATATGAAAATTATATTTTACAATTTTATTTCAACAATTTTTTCCCTTCAAACATGTTACCTCGTACACATGCACACAAACACACAAAAGAGTCTTTTTTTTTTAAGGCAAAGAATATATTCATTAAAAGAAACAAAAAGTTTTTTAGATTACATGCAATACTCTTCCGTATTCAATTGGAGCATATCATAACTTAACCGCCTATCTCATATTTATCAAGCACAATCTAGGGTTAGCATACCAGTCCGAGAACACACATCCCCTATTGAACCCAAAGGAATATGATAGTCATTTCCACGAGATTACCTTTATAAACATCAGAATATCGACTGAATCTACCGGTATGTTATAAAAAACAATCTGATTTCTAGTAATCCAGATACCCCAACACCCAGCAAGCCAAAAAACATACCTACACTTCTTCTTTCGCTTTCCAATCACCCATGCTGACGATGAAAGAAAAGTTGATACAGATCCCTCGGAATAGGTCTTGAATTCCCAGCCAGCTAATCATATTGTTCCACACAGATTGAGCCTTGGCACACCTTAAGAACAAATGATTTCTACTTTCAATAGCACTGTTACAAAACACACACAGAGCATCTTCTCTTGGAACCACAACACCTCTCTTCAATAGATTATTGGTGGTTGGTAATCTGTCTAATAGTAATCTCCATGACAGAGCAATTACCTTGGAGGGTAGTCTATCTTTCCACATTCATCTCAATTCTTTGGGTTCCACCTCAATCAGTCTCGATGAGGTCTGCTGCGTGCGCAGAACCGAATAAGCCTCAGCGACTGAAAAACCTCCATCCCTACTAGACCTCCAACTTCATCTATCCGACATGTAATCCACAATTACCACTGGCTGCAACACGCTTTGTAAAAGACATAACTGATCTTCTTCCCATACAAATAGCTCCCTTCTCCAAACCCATTTCCACCCCCTGATATTCCCTTTTTCTTGTTAATAGTGATGCACTTATCTACCACTAACCCATATAACCTAGGAAACTTTAAGCTAAGAGGTCCATCTCCTGTCCAATTATCCTCCCAAAAAAAAGTATCCTTTCCATTCCCTACTTTTTTAATGACGTTATTCCCAAACCAATCTGGTATCATCGCTTTCGGTCATCAATATCCCATAGATCCCTCCACCACTGAGAAGTTTGAGAGAAATTCTTCGGTCTTTTATTGAATTTGTATGACTGACCATATCTACCCTCCAGCAGACTCCCCCATATTGCATTTTACTCTGTTAATATCCTCCACCTCCACTTTGCAAGCAAACTCAAATTAAAGTTCCATAGGCACTTTACTCCCAGACCCCCTTCTTCCTTAGTCCGACACACATTTTCCTAACTAACCCATGCAATTTTGATCTCCTGGTCTTTTCCTCTCCACAGAAAGGAGCGTTGTAATCCGGTGATGACTTTTAAGACTTTCTTAGGCACCTTATAAAATGAGAAGAAACACAATGGAAGGCTAGACAATACTGAATTTATCATAACTAACCTTCCTACGAACGACATATGTTTTGCCTTCTATGCTGATAGTTTCCTCTGAAATTGTTCGATGATTGGTTTGAGTCTAAATTGTTAATTTGAATTTACAAATTAGTTTGAGGTCCTAAAAATAAGTAATATATATATATATATATATATATATATATATATATATATATATATATATATATATATATATATATAAAAGTTTAATTGGTATACACTATCAATGTAAATGATTTTTACACTGACATTCAATCATAATTTAAAGTTAACAAATTTACCTTGAATGAAGGGTTGTTATTGAATCTCAGTGTAAGAATACATTCATAGTGTATACCAATTAAACTCTCTATATATTTTAAAAAAAATAAACATCTAAATTATCCTTTGAAATCATAAATTTGGACAAAATGATGTTTGGGAGTAGCTCCACTCTAGCCGCGGCTATCCTCTCTGGAAATAAGTTGATCGAATTTTGGATGAAGACAAAAAGAGCTGTGGGGGATTATGCGAAGAGTTAAGGTGATAGCAAACTATTAAAATAACAGCAGACAAAACTACACTATCAAAACAATAAAGAAGATAAGACAACAATTCATTTTTCTTTAACAGGGCTACTTCGGAATAGATATCTTTGATTAAATTTAAGTTGACATCTGACAGTAGTTGACTTATAGGTTTAAGTTTAATAGAAATATGTATTTTCATATTGGTATAATAGTTTATATGTATATGCTGAATATATAATTTTACTAAAAAATGGTTAAGGGCATTTGTGGTTTTAAGTATTTGTATAATTTTGATTTTTTGTTTTTTATGGTGTTCGTTATATCAAAATTTTAGAAATAGTTGATTTTGCCTATTAGTACTTTTTTAATAGATTATCTTTTGTCTTTTAAAAAAACAATTGATTTCTCTATTCCATTCTGCAAGATATAAGCCAAATATACGCCCAAACTAAGAAACCATAAAGGAACAAACCAAAAGGGTCAAGGGTAATTTAGGGGAAACAACCAAACATAGAGAAAGGGCCCAAACAAAAAGGTTCAAAAATATATAAATCACTAAGTGGCCCAATAAAAATCCTTATCCCAGTAAGAATGCCCTGGAAATGGCAAATCTTGTGCTAACAAAGGGGTGGAATGCAAGTAATGCGTAATCCGAATCTGGCTGTAGATAAATTCGAGTTACGTATTCCGGATTATACTTGCCTAGTGGTAATTTAGGATCCAGATTAGTGGGACAAATTATTTTTTAATAATATTTATTATATATATGAAAATAAAATATAATAAAGTAAATTTTTTCACGTCTCAAACTTTGAAATTTGGTTTTAGACTTTCGAAAATATTTTGTCAAATTTTTTATTTTCATTTTTTAAATGTACCACTTTTGATCTTCAAAATATTATTTAAATAACTTTTAGCCCTCTATAGAGTATTACCTAAACGATTTTGTGGAACAAAAATGAGCTATTTCAAAATTTTAAAAAAAAAATAGACAAAGAAAATTTAAAGAGATTAAAATAAAATTTATAAGACCAAAAATATTTTATACTCTAAAATAGAATACCTAAAAGGAACAAAGTGCAAATATAGATAATAAAAGACAAGTATGATTTTTTGTTGCATTCAAGAATTGATAACTTTAATTAAAATAAAATAAAATAGTGTGTCAAATACAAAAATAGTGAGCAAAAATAACAATATTACATAACCCTCGATTGCACCTAGGTTAGTCAATGCCCTCGTACAAATTTAATGAATCTAGAATGGGAAATTTAGATTTTTTATAAATTTTGATTATTTATTTTAAAATACTCTATGTTAATTTAGGAATCCAAATTAGATAATCTGAACTCTTTTATACCTAAATTATCCCTATAAATCGATCTATTTGAACTTATTAATTAAAAAGTAAACAAAGCATGCATCATGCATATCCGGAATTGATAATCTGGATCAATAGTTTAGAACAAATAATTCAGATTGCTTATGGAGCATATGATGCTTAAGGGTATGTTTGTGAGATGGAGGTTGAGGGAGACATATATGCAGTGCAAAGAGAAAAATCCCTATTACTGCGGGTATAACAGTTAACTTACAAATTCTAGCCCATTTAACTTTTTGGTGTATTACGAGGCCTCCATCTATTTACACCTCCCTTTCTTTTTCTGTTTTTCAGTACTAAATTAGTAAATTATACCATTTTAAAAAGCTATATTTACCATCCCAAGTTTGTTATTTTTCCCCTTATTTTAATCTTATATTTATTATTAATTAAATATTAATTTTCAATTTCCATCTTCTTCCATATATAATCATTACTCTGTAAATCCTATTTACCTAATATTGTGTTTTTCATCATATTTATTTGTGATATTATGAGCTTTCTCCATGTATGCTACATTTCAAGGTATGTACCTCATTGACTTCATCTATTATACATTTTATTCAGTTCAGAAAACTTGTACTTAGAAGACTAAAACTACATATTTTATAAAATAGGAAGATTAAAATTGTATAATTGTATTCCAATCTTAATTTTTTAAACTTTAATATTCTTTCTTTAAAATAAAATAACTGAATGCATAATAACTAATTCATAAATGAGCAATGCTATAAAACGTGAAATAGTTTTACACAAAAGAGAACGAAACTGCTTATAAACGTTGATTTATGGGAGATCAATCAGGCAATTAATTGATTTAATTTTTCTTGCTTTTTGTACATTGATTTTCGAAGCATCAAGCAATTTCATTAATAAATACATGGTGAAATTTTACTTTATTATAATAATTTTAATGTAAATATATTTTTATTCATTCTATTTTCTAACTTAAATAATAAATTTATATTTAAATCTATGAACATAAAAGTTTTTAAAAAAATGTAACAAATGCACATGAATATATTTTATGAAAGTATTAAGAGAAATTTAGATTTAACTTATTAGATAAAATTATTACCTTGTGAGATGATACTTGTGGTGCTTACTTACTATTAATAAAATTGTTGGCTTATAAAAAAAATTATTAGATAAAATATAATATACAAAGATTAACATTTTTTTATAAATATTTAATGAACTAATAAAATAAGGTTTTTTACTAAATATTTTTTAATCGAAGTTAAATTCTCTTTTACACCATTAAGATATATTTATTACATAAAAAAACATGGTCACTCTTATCTTCGGCATTTAAACTTGTTGTCTAAAATTAATTTTGAAGCATATAATCATTTCTTACTTATTATCTTCTTGTTTAAATAAAATACTTATGATTTTCTTAATTGAAGAAATTTTAATTTTGCAAACATTCACATCTATATTGTAGAATATTAAAATAGAAATTATATATAAATATAATATAATAATTCATTTTTGCTTTTTAAGAAAGGCCCGTGACAAACTCTACTAGGGATTAAAGGTTTAAATATAATTTATACCTCCAAAATTTTTAATTTTAAACATTGTATCTCCGTATTTTAAAACTACAACATTATATTCCCAAATTTTAAAAATGTGTGAACTGGTACTCCTTCCATGAATTATTGACATTCTTTTCATGAATTATTGACGTTGATGGTTAATTATGAGTGTATTGAATGTCACATGTCACATGTAAGAAATTAAGTGATTATGAACATTGAACTATTACTTAATAAAATAGTTAATTTAACATTTTATGATGCGTATTATATGCTGCATTCTTTTACCTACTAATACAATTATCGTTTTTTGTTCTTTTTTAAAGTAAATAGAATTTTTCATTTAAGACATAAGATTAATATAATTTATTTAAAATCATATTAATATGTATTAAAAGTATTAATGAGATTATAAACTCCTAAAAAGATCATTAGAATTTATTTTTGCTATTTAAATTATAATAATTAATATTAGTACCGTGTACCTGTCTCCTATATTTTACATTCCACTTAGGATGGATCTAACAATAAGTGAAACTTATCCTTGAGAAATTTCGAAGAGTGTAAATTTTTTAGAGAATTTAAAATATTTATTGGTTAAACGTTTTATTTGGATAGAAAAGTTAAGTATAAATTAAAATTATACAAATTTATGAAAACATTGTGATTACTTAAAATGGAAAAAGAAATCACAAAATGTAAGTATTTAAAAATTAATATTTTATATTTAATTATGTTTTTAATTTTTTTTGTGTCAATCAAGTAAAATATCAATTACAAGTGTATAATATTAATGAATATTTTTGTCTCTAAATTTATTATGAACTTTTCTAAATTTTAGTATTCATTGATTATTCTTAACTAATGTTCTTAGAACACTTGTCGATAGAAACCTAACAAATTTTATTTGAACCAAACATTGCTAGCAACTAAATAAGAATTAAATATCAAAATGTAAATATTTATGTTTTGATTTTGATACGTATTTTTAATTAATAATTATATATATTAATTATTTTGAATAATTTTTTTATCTTTATCCCACTTAAAATTTAAAAATATTTCTGAATACTTAAAGTCTTTCTAGCACATAATTTCACACGCATAAAATTAGTGATGGCATTTATTTCATAATTACTCACAAATTCATACTTGTTTTCATTTTCTACTATGATTATTTATGGATTTGTGCAAAAGACTCTTAAGCTTTTGTGCTTTTTCCATCTCCAGAGTACAATAACATTCATGTTTAATGCAATAACATCCTGGGCAATCATCACTACCAGGACTGCAAAAATGTCGCATATGGTTCTCTTCTGCAGCTTCACAACACTGCAAAACTGAAAATATATTATTTTTCCTTCATAACCCACCTCTACTGAAAATATATTCATAATATGACTTATATTCAAATTAATTCTTAGATATCGTTTTAAAGAATTAATAGAATATTCATTTTATTGAAAAATGAAATAAATAATACAGTATTAATAAAGGAAATTAAAACAAATAGATAGAATTTATATCATTAACAACTATAAAATGTATTTATGTTGACTCTTATACCAATTAATGAAAATAATATATCCTAAGATCAATAAATATAAATTATAACATGTGTAAAAAATAAATTTAAAAAAAGAAGAAAAAACAATTGTACCTCTTATTTGTAGAATGTGAATGTCTTATTCTTCATGTAATTAATATAAGAGATGATAGATAGAGACCTATCAAATTGACTTTATAGTAATAATTGATCTAATAACTCAATGTAATCTAATTCAAATAATTATACACTATAGATACAATCATATATTAAATTGCAAGATAATAATAAAAATAATTAAATAATATTAATGCAAAATTACATTAACAGAATCGATCTACCTACCTGAAACAAACAGCATGACCACGAGGAAGAACCTCACGTTTACAGAAGAAAACTTGTCCATGATTTGTTTGGCTAGTGACAATTTCTTCTATGCCTAGCCTCACAACTGTACATCAATTTATAGGTGAAGCTACTGCTATAATTTGTGACAATTCAATTTAATTGTACTTCACTTTATGTATAGAAGATGTGTGCTTTTTTATATATAATATAATATAATAACTATTAATGAGAGTTGAGTCCAGAGTTCAGTCAAAGTCTATCTAAAGTGATAATGGCCGAAAGTTTTTATGTTCTGATTACGTGGAAGATATTGTATTTTTAATGCCAATACGAGTTTTCTAAAAATTAAAAAAAAAATAATAATAACTAATTAGTTATTGTTCTAAAATCTTATATTGTTTAGAAGTTAAGACTAATAGCAGTTTATAAATAAATATTTTTTTCTCTTAATCGATGAAAACACCTTTTCATGCCAAAGGTGATTAAAGATTCTTTTAACAAAATTAAATTACCACTACAAATAGTATAAAATACTTCATAAAGAAAAAGCCCATGCAACAGATGGAAAACTGTGTCAAGCTAACACAGAATGACGTGACTCCTGAGGTGTTACAAAATGGAACGTAACATCACCGCTAGGATATTAATTGTGGGTAGAGATAAGCTACAGGGTTGTCTATAGTGAAAACATTAAAAAAAAATTAAATATTTATTTTGCAACGGTTTTATAAAATTATTTTAATATTTTATTTTTGAAAGTTTAGTAATAATTTTTTAAAACAGTTTTAAAAAGTAGTTTAGTTTTTTAGTTTTTAAATTTAAATTAAAAATAAAAATAATTGAAAGTAATTTTACTTTTTAATTTTTTATTTTTTTTAAATTAAAAATAAAATTATAATAAATTATTTTTTATTTTTTTATTAATGAAATTTTAATAAATATAAAGAAATTTTTTTTATTTTTTACATGACAGTTTTTCAAATAACATTTTCTAAAACTTTTTTTTTATTTATTAAAACGGTTTTTGAAAATTATTATTAAAAACTTTTTTTAAAAACTAAAAAACAAAAATAAATCAATCAAATACTCTTTTCAAAAACTAAAAGCAAAAACAAATTAATTAAAACCTAATATTGTCAAATTTAACATAGATAATCCTTTTTACTAAATATTTTTAATTAAAATTAAATTTTCTTTCACAAAATTAACATATATTTATTACATCACAAAAATCATAATCCACATAATCATTATTTCTTTTAGCAAGACACGTCACCATTATTTTCAGCATTTATTGTCTATAATTAATTTTTAAGCAAATAATCATTCCCTTATTTATTATCTTTTTATTTAAACAAAATATTCCGATTAATTTTTTAGATATTGTTATTTATATTGCAGTGTATTAAAATAAAACTTATATATAATATAACACATTAGTAATTCATAATATATTATAATAAAACTCTTTCGCATTCTTAGATTGATTAGAATTTTTTGAAAATTAAATTGCAAATTTTGGTGAGTTCCATTTTTAAATTAAGAGAAATAGTTATTAAAAATAAGTAAAACCATCATTTCCAATAAGTTCTATCCATCATAATAAAGAGGGTTAATAAGAAAGTGTTTGTCAGCATTTCTCTTTGTTTTTTTTTTTTTTATAAAAATCAATAGAAATTTCACCTAAGTCATAGGATTAATAATTTATTTAAAATCATATCAATAAACACTTATATTAATTGACAAATGTTAATAATAATTTATTTAAAATCATTAATTTATTTAAAATCATATTCATAAACACTTGTATCAATAAACATTTATTTAAAAACATTAATAAACACTTGTATTAATAATTTATTTAAAATCTTTGATATGGTTATATCATCTTCTTCATCATTAAGGTAAATCTAACTTTTTTATTTTTTTTTCAATGCTTAATTTTTTTATTGAAGACTTTTTAGAACAATTATATTGAGTTAACTTAAGTTCATTCTCTTCCACACATCTTGCTTGTGTTATCTTAATTTATTCAACATCATCCCATACATGTTCCTTATTAACATCATCCAAACATTTTGGTATCATATTTGCAGGGGTGTCAAACTAGGTAACTTATAATTCTTTTTAGAACAAAAAAACAAAATTTGTAACATCCCATTTTTTTAGAAAAATAAAATATTAATAAAAAGGTGTAATTTATATTAATAGGCTTAAATTAATTTGAGATTTGTATATTAGAATAAATTAAAAATTAATTTTATAAAATAAATAAATAAAATAAATGTGAGTGTAAATAGTAAGATAATCAGAATGTTAAGTTTAAGTCTAGTCTTAGAAAGTTCAATTCAATTATCAACCTAGAGTAATTTAGAGAGGTTTGGTTGTTGCGCTTGAGTTTCACATTTCTGACTCTGGAGGTTTGAGAAAAAACTACAGAGGGAACCTTGTCGGGGAAGATGAAGATTGATGATGACAATAGTTGGGAACTTGAGGACACACCATTCGCAACCAAGATCATCATTCGAGGTAAAAGGGAGGAAAACCATCTCTCATGTGACATGTGTAGAGAAAATGGATAGTGAAGTGATCTTTAACTTCAATAGGTTTTATGTATGACTGTGTGGACATATGTAATTGGAATTTTGTATTTATACAATGAGATGATTTGTCAAATTAGAATTTACGTTTGGTTGGTCTAATCTAATAACTTATTTTGTTAATTGGAGATATGTGTTAAATGAGACATAAGAGAAATTGAGATTTTGGTGTGGTTGATATTCATGAATAATTATTATATGTCTATATTAATTTACTTTGTTAATTGTAGATATGTGTTTGAATGATATATAAGAGAAATTAGGGAACATATACGTTATCAGATTTTTTTGGATGTAATGATTATGTTGGTATTAAAGTTTTTTTTTATACCTTAAAAACTAACAACAATAGTGAATGTGTGTATTAATACATCAATTGTTGATATATTACTTAATTGTTGATTGTGTTGATATATTATTTGTTCATATGAATGCTATTGATGATTACATAATGAAAAATTTTAATTATATGATTGATTGATGTGATGGTTGATGAATTGCTCTATTATTTGAACTCCTCTAGATACATATTAAGATTATGTGTTGGGGCTTATCCTTATGCTAGTTTTCATTTATCACACAACCTCTGGTCATCAAAGGTAATCAAAGATCGTAACAGAACCAACATATAACATAATAGAACAAAAAGAACCTCATGATTACTTAACCAAGAAACTAGTTAGCATATGACACTATAGACCATTATAGGTGATAACATCCTTAGAACTAAGTAAGATGTTTGCAAAACGCACATGTAAACCCTTGTCTCTCAACTCAATAAACAACATGATATGAATGGGGAAGGAAAAGGTACTGATAAGCTTCCCCTCACCTCACCCAATTGGTTCCCCAACTTGACTCAAATGAGTTAGGGCCCAATGACTTTCAAATTTTGAAGGGTCTTAAGATAGAATTAAAGTACATACATGAATAATTTCAAACATTAAATAGAATTAAAAATACCAAAAATAATTATACCTCTAGAGTCTAGACCATTCCTCACTAGGAATAGTAGAATTGTTAACAACAAAATTTTGAATTAAGTATACATCAGAATCATGATTTCATAATTTGAAGTTTGTTGTAAACAATATTGAAAATAATAATTGAGA
Organism: Psophocarpus tetragonolobus; assembly: GCA_037954015.1. Classification (NCBI taxonomy): domain Eukaryota; kingdom Viridiplantae; phylum Streptophyta; class Magnoliopsida; order Fabales; family Fabaceae; genus Psophocarpus; species Psophocarpus tetragonolobus. The sequence continues at coordinate 103,390,394 of CM075688.1, forward strand.
CTCTGACAAAGCTCTAAATTGAAGGAAAATTGAGAAAGCTTATCATATTATTTCATTATTAATTAATATGCAACAACAAAACTACCTCCAAACCAAATATTTGGTTCCATCACTCAGTTCTTGCATTATGGACCCTTGGCTTTAGCATTACACTTGCAACTGCAACAAAATAGTTTTACCACATTCTACTACTAATTAGGTATGAAGCCTTGAATTGCTTTTGGGACCTCTTGGACATGGATCTCTCAAAGGTGAGTTTAGCTAGTAGCGAGCCCAGATGTAAAAAGTGAAAATTGATAAGAGAAAGGGAACGAAAACACCATTGGAGAAGAAGGCGGTATAGTGGCGGTGATTGAAGAAAGGTTTGGAGGAAGAGAGAGAAAAGGCAGCGAATGAGAAAGTGAAAACACAAGAATAGTGATGGATGAAGAGATAGGAGAGAAGGTGAAAGTGAACGAAGAGATTGGGGTTGTGAATAAAGGTGGATGTAGGTTTGGAGAGCGTGGAGTAAGAGGAGGGGGATCTTGAAGAAGACCACATGATTAATTATGGGTGAGTTTTGAGTTTCATAATTATAGTTATGGGTGATGATCATGCCACATCATTAATTACCTTTCAAATAGCTTAAAATAGTGCCACATGTGAAGTCAATCACCATGAATTATTGGTCAACGTTTTCATTTTAATATATGAACAAAATGTACGCAATTTTTAAAATAGAGGGATAAAATATTTGAAAAAAAAATAATATAACAAAATATACGCAAGTGCCAAAATAAAGAGACATAAATATAATTTAGCATAATAAATAACTAATGTAAAATCATGCATGATTTACTTAATTAATTAGATATTTTTATTAAAAATTCATATTCAATGTAAAATACATATTAATGTTTACACCAGTTTGGAATAGAGTCTTCAACAATCACACCATGCTCCGTGAAAGACCCATCCAATCTGAAAGAAGTCGAGCTCCACGCAACATCTTGACAGTTGAACATTTCAATAACCCCACCATAAATGATCGTTCGCATTCTAAACCTTTAACAAGTTAACATCTTTTGGACCTGGGATATGAATGCTTAATTATTAGGATAAGTGGTCATCAAATGTAGGTGTCGACATGTTGACAATAGTGAGAGGTTGAAGGCATTCAACCCTTTCATCTTGTAAAGTGTCTTTAGTGAGGTAAATAACTTAAATGGGTCGCTTTCAACACTAATTAGCCCTAAACCCTAAAAACTCTGGTGGTTTCATTGTTATGGGATTTATATATAGCTAAAATTTTTCCCCTCATCCCCCTTAATCCACACGTTATTGAGCATAAAAAAATGGCATATACTTCTCTGTTGTCATTTTCAGTCATCAAAGGCAAAAATATTGTTTGAGGTGGAACCATTCACTCTCATGGTTGATACACTTGGTTGAACTTCAACCTCGTACACCATCTCTCATGCAAGAAAGATACTGGAAAAAAGTCATTAAAGACTCCAAGGGAAACAGGTTTTGTGTTGAAACAATCCTTGATTCCAAGAAAATGAACATGATGACCTTCCTTCACTAAGGTCAATGTCAGATTCTCCCTCATTCCTTTAAAAATTCAGGACACATTTCTATTATTGGTAGAGCATATGAGTTCCTGATATTTAAAAACGCATGCATCAAAGTCCTTTTGTCTATGACGCCGTTAAATGTCACGCTGACAGGTCCTTGTACTTTAGTTGGGCTTCCATATGACACCCACATATTCTTTTATTTTTTTAATTAAAAACATTTGCAGCGGTTTTTAATCGTCATAAAATAATTTTTTCCCTTTCCACCAGCAAATTCTTCTTCTACCTCTTCTTCAAACTGCATCTTCTTGCCCCTTTCTCCTCCAACTCTAACCTCACCCAAAACAACAATGTCTCTCTTCAATTTGACTAATCAAACCAACTTGTTGCTCTCAATCTTCACTTGACCAAATATTTGATTTTCTTGATTTCCCAACTAATTCCACCCAAAATCACTTTCCCATCTTAATTTCTTTATCACTATCCTCTGCAACTTCGTCACCATCTTCATCCTTTGTGACACCATCGGCGTCAACCTTGGTTCCTCCAAAGTTGACGCCCCCAACCAAAACCTCATCGAGGAGACCAACCGTATCCTCGCCGAGATCCACCGTTGACCAACTCACTTATCTCCTTCCCTGGAAATCCATGCCTCACCAATCAGACAAACATAACCTAACCTTAACCCTTAAAATCAAATTCTCAACCACTTCAATGAAGGAAATTCTCATGCTGCCTTTTTCCTCAACCTAACCCTCTGCCACCTCCCCTACATCCTCTCCTCCCTTTGAACCTTAATTGATAAAAACTGACGCTAGTTTCCTCGATCCTTCCTCCACCGCCACAAAATCTCCTAGCTAGCTTATTCCCTCAATTTCCAAATCCAATCACATATCGATCGCCTTTTCACTTGCAATCTCTTCGTCTCGCTCTAACAACACCTCCCATCTCAGGTTAAGTTTCTTGTTGAGTTTTGGCACCGACTGTCCTATGGTTTCGATTTGCAGTTCTAGGACTTAGTTCTCCAAGCTAAGTTGTTCACACTCTTGGAGTACATCCTCTTGGAGGATGAGAAATTGAGTTTAAAGTGGGTGAAAGAGGAGGCGATGATGGTGATAGCTGCGTTGGTGAAGTTCAATAAGAACTTGTTCATGGCGTTGTTGTGATGGGTCCCACCATGAAAGCCTTGATTTTGATGGCTTTCAGAATGTTTCCTTGGTGTCTTTTCATGGCTGATAAGGTTCATTGGAAGCCCCTTAGTGGAGGAGATTATGTGTAGTAGGGAGATCCCAAGAATTGTAGGGTTTATGCGATAAAAGGAATTGGAGGTTAGTGTAACAACATTGGAGTGCATTATGGAGCTAACATGTATTGGGAGAAGAGAGGTGGTGGAGGCAATGATGAAAGTGGAAGTGGTTGAGATTCTGATGGAGTTGCAAAGAAATGGGTGTCATGAAATTGCGTTTGGGAGGGGCATATGGAGGTTTATGATAGAGGTGGAAGTAGGGAAGGAGTTAGGAAGAGAATAGAGAGATTATTTTTAATTTTGATTTCATTAATCTTAGGGATAAAAACAACCATAAATGTTTTTCCTTTTTACATATTTAGTATGAATGACGTGGATTGTCACATAATACAAGAGAGACTTACCACGTAAGCCTTTAACTACTGATTGTGCATTACCTTGACAACGTTATGGACAGAAAGACTTGGATGTATGAATTTTTAAATATTAGGACTCGGATTCCTAAAAAATCTTTAAAGGACCCAATTACAAACGCCTTAAACTTTCAAGAACTCATTTGATATTTCACTCTTTATTTAATTGGCTTGTTCTTTTGTGTTTTGGTAGGTGATATATCTAATTCTAGGCTTGGTTCTTTTTGGCTACCAACCTCTCAATAAATGAGGCTCTATTTGACTAGTCCAAGCCTCATTCTATGAGTTTTACTAACACTTATGAAATTTCATTGAATTTTGTGATATTTTTTAAGTTATATTTTGAGTATATGGTTTGGTGACAATTATACTACTTACATAGTTGGATGGTTTAATTTTTTTAAATTTTTTTTTGACATTAAGGTCTTTTGGTAATGGTTGAATATTGTAATTAACTGTTAGTACTTATTGAAATAGACTTTAGACCTTTTATATATATATATATATATATATATATATATATAATATAATATAATATAATATAATATGATGCGTTTAATTTGCTCTTTTATTCACTATTTTCTATCTGATTGATGATAATCATGATGATATGTATATCAAATTATAAAAAAATATATATATTATTTTACATATTAAAAATATCAATTATATTATAAATAATAATTTTTCTTATATATCCCTATATTTTATTTGTCTTTTTGACATTAGGTATATTGACATTCAAAACAATAAAAACTATCATTTATGTAAAAATATAAGTTGTAAAAAAGATTGAATAACAAGTGTATATTAAGGATTTAATGACAGTTTAAAACTACTATTATAATTATATTTAAATATATTATGCCGTAAACAAATGTTGCGATGATTTTCAAACTAGCAAGAAACTTATATTGGAGATTATCAAACAATTTTAAATAACAAGAATTGCCCGTAAGACTATATAGGGATTATTATCAAACCACTAACATTCAAGATCAATAGTGGTTTTAAAACTGTAGTGAATGATTTAAAGACTGCTTAAAAACCTCGAACAAAAATTTTAGTGATGATTTAAATCGACGGAAAGAAAAATAAAAACAGTTGGTAAAAACCAAATTTATTATAGTGGTAACCTGTTTAAAGAGATACATTTGTCATTTGAACTATTAATTTGTATTAATATAGTGATTTGTTTGTTGTAAATTATGATAGGTTAAACTTTTAGTATTGAAAATATTTAGTGTTTTAAATTATTATTAATAATAATATAATTTTTAGTTGATATAAATAAAGTTTAATTAGTTTAAAAATATTTATAATTTTATATTATTTTTAAATATATATACAGTCTCAAATACCAATTTGTTAAGTATGCAAACTTTTAGGATCAAATATAAATTTTTAAAAGAAATCAATTTATTTTTGACACATCAAATTTATTTAACTTAACAAATTTGTTTACTTACGCCACACATAAACATAATATTAAAAACAAATCAACATAATATCATAAAAATATAAACATTATTCAAATTCATATATTACAATAACAATAATAATTAATAATTCAAAAAAACAAGGTATGTTATAATTATCTAAAAAAAACAATTAAATTTAGAAATGAAATAAGCTGATTGTTTATTATTTAGCCCATTAAATGAAGCAAAACAGATGTATGAATTGTAATAATAATTATATAGTAGACATAGTGCAGGCAGAGTGCATAGCATTATCATATGCATGTTTGAAATATGTAATGCTATCACATAAAGCTGTGGAGATTCAGGTGCCCGATAGGAAAAAGACGAGAGAAAGCGCCAATCCCAAACTGGAATTGATAGAGTCCAATAGAATGTGGCCACGTCATGAATAGAGGGAAGAGTTTTGTGAGCGTTGGTGCAGGAGATTGCGGAACAGGGCCAGGCTGTCACGGGCCAGAAAGAATCCAACGCGAAGAGAGAGATTCGTTGATGCCGTGAGAAGCAACGATCGAGATTCCCTCTCACAAGACATTCTAAAATCACAACACAACGCGCCCACTATCCCTATCCCCTTCCTTTGCTCGACGCGGAGAAGGTGCGGTGCGTACGGTGCTTCCTCTCTCCGGTTAGGCTTTGGATCTAACCACATTGCCTTCTGCTTCTCTCTAGGTTTGTTTTCTCGATTCCACCTACGCTTTTTAGATCTGGACTTCGTTTCATGCTTTCCTTCCTGCATTGCCTGTTTTTACTGTTGTTGTTATCGTCTACTATTTCCTACATTTTAATTTCAGGTTTTACTCCTTTTGTTTTTCGAGTTTTGCTCCCCAATTCGATCCCTACTTCCTTCTTACTTTTGCCATCATTCATCCATTGCTAATTTGACTTCGGATTTCTGTTTTCTATTCACACAAACGTGTCAGTGTTGAGGATTTGTTTCCGTACTGTCTTCCCAGAAATAACGATTTTGAGGTTTTTTAATTTTTTCTTTCACAGGTTGTGTAAATGAATTATGGCTGTATTTTTGCATGTGAAATTATTGCTTGCCTTTTTCCTTGACGTTATGCTATAGGAGTTTGGCATGTTGTTAGTTGGATGAAAATGACGCTGGTCGTTTATGTTAGCTATAAGGGTTTTACAGGGGTCCGTTTCTTTTTTATATATTGCGGTGCGTCTTATCATTGTTATTCCAGTTTGCTACGTGAAATAGTGCTTAGCGCAACCACCACGTAAGTTTTGGCCTGAAGCAATGATAACTGGAACCTTTTTGCAATGTGGCATTATAACTCTATATGAGACTATGACCAAATAAGATTATTAAAAATGCATTATTTCCTTGTTCTTTTTGGCAACTCGCCTTCGTAGCTTCTTCCCTACAGGAAAGGTTAAAAATCAATGCCGTCATGAAGGCAAAATAAACCAATACTCGTGACTTTCCTAATCTATGTGGCTTGTAGTGAGTAACGCATATTATGCTTTTATATATAACATTGTTGCTTTTATCATAAAACTTACTTCCTGTTAGGTGTTAACATTCTTGTTGTGGTCTTTGAATTCAGTCCCAAGATGGTTGTGCAGAACTTTGTAGTTGATTTGAATAAGGCCCTTGTTTTCCAGGTAAAGGCAAAACCCCTCAACATCTTCTGTCAAACATGCTATCCACGCTCTTTCTTCCCACAGTTTTCTATTTTCATATAGGTCCCTTTTCTGTTTATGTATGAGCGTAGCTTGAGATAACAAGTGCTAAGTTTGTACTTTGTATACCAAGTAATCTGTTTTCGAGTCTGACTGAAATCTCTATTTTTTAAAGGTTGGGAATCTTGGAGAAGCGTATGAAGAGTGGGTTCACCAGCCCATCGTTGGCAAGGAAGGCCCCCGTTTCTTTGAAAATGATTTTCTTGAGGTATGTCCTTTAACTACAGATAAAACCTAGCCTTACCTAGGGATGTCGGTAGATGGAGTGATGGACTAATCGATGCCATTGGCTTAATAAAAAAACAAACTTTTAGCAAAACAATTTAGAGCAAGGTTTTCTTCAATGGTTTCTCCTAGCTCATCTGCCTTTATAATGACCATCTTCCAGTCGATCGATCTCCTTTTTTTTCTCTGATGAATCTTGTGCTTTCTTCTCACATGATCAAACTTCATCAGGCAAGTTGCTGTGATCTTGTTCTGAACAGTTACTAATCCCAGTTTCTCTTTCTCTGTGATTATTCACTCTTTAATCTTGTTTTTCATTTCTTATATGTCTACTTTTCAGCTCATTCATTCACCTCAGCGTTCCCATCATTAGAGTTATGTTTTACTCTTGTTGACATTTCTTTGTACTATATTTACTAGCATAGAACGTTGTTGGTTTCATGATGTTGATAAGCATGTTTCAACAAATTTTATGATCATGATCCTATTTCATTTCTTTTAACATTGAACATGTTTCAAGCAGATGGAGATTCAATTTTTTAGTTCTGATAATATATTGGAAAATTGCATATGTTCTTGACTTGTTACTACTTGAAACAGTTCTTAACGCGCACAGTCTGGTGGGCAATACCAGTTATTTGGCTGCCAGTTGTATGTTGGTTTATATATAACTCTGTACAAATGGGCCTCAGTTGTCCTCATTTAGTTCTATTGGTGGTTCTTGGCATTTTGATTTGGACATTGCTTGAATACTCATTGCACCGTTTTCTTTTCCACATCAAAACAAAGACCTATTGGTTAGATTTCTTTCTTTCCCTTTCCTTTATATAATGTGAAAAAATATTTTAATTTTGCTTGTAATTGTGTTTAGCTATATCTACTTCGATAAACTTATTGGTTAGAATAACACTAACAGTTTATTTGCTTTTTGTTTTGGTGGATTAACTGTTGCATTAGGGGAAATACCTTGCATTATCTTCTCCATGGCTGTCACCATAAGCACCCGATGGATGGCTTGAGACTTGTTTTCCCCCCTGCTGCAACAGCTATATTATTGATGCCGGTATCCCTTTTCTTTCATACAATATACTGCATTTTCCCGTACTTCATTGAGTTAGAACAGAATTGTGACATTTAAATTTTCATTGAATGTTTTCTATTTACCATGCATGCTTCCTATAATTGGAAAGACCAAAAGAGCTACTTTATTTTTTTTCTTTTTTCATCTACCATCTAAATTACTCTTTTAAATAGTTAAGGGTGTATCATTGAATTTTTCTTGTATAAGTTCATTAAGTTGGTCAAAAGACATTGAAACATTAGTTTTAGATGAGGTAATATATGTTGTGTGTCCTTACACTAAATGCCAGTGTTTAATACGAGAGTGAAGTACAAGAGTAGCAGATGGGATTTTCATTAAACTTGAAATTTATTTAATTTTAGTGTTTGAATTTTAATAGTTCGGTGGTGTTTTACCCTCATTTTGTTATAGAAGTTTCAGAAAATCTAAAAGAAAATTTTGCTTCTGGATTGGCTTTCTGAAATCGCAACAGTGGCTTGACCCATGTATACCACAATTTGTAGCTTCCTTTTGGAATGACTGGAAAAATTTTGACATTTAAGATTTTGTTTGACTAAGATATTTAAGAAAATTATTTGATTAGTATGTATGCATCCAGATATGTCAATACTGGTAAGATTTAGAGATATAATGTCTGCACATATGGTTTAAGGTTTCCATGAAGTGATGTTGGTCTTTTTGTCTGCCGTGTCCAGTTCTGGAACTTGGTGAAGCTCATGGCAACCCCTTCAACTGCTCCTGCTTTGTTTGGAGGCGGTTTATTGGGTTACGTAATATATGATTGCACCCATTATTACTTGCACCATGGTCAACCCAAGATTGAAGTGCCCCGAAATCTCAAGGTTAGAACACTTCTCTTCAACTGTGGATGACGATTAAATTATGCATTTCTTTGATATATATAATATATGTAAACAAAATTATGTTGATCTAGTATGTGTGTATATATTATGATTTTGTTTATATAGTTGTTTGTTTCATCAGAAGTTAGAAATCGAAGAGCATTGACTGAGCGAGATACGGTGAATGTTTATCCTGTCAGGATTTGGATCCTCCTTTTTTTAGGAGCAAGCGTTTGTTTTTTGTAGATCCTGCAAGGTTGCATTCCTGTATAGAAAATGTTTGTATATTTGAAGCATAATTTTGGTACACTTTCAAGGGAAAAGCAAAGGAAGTCACTTGTACAGAGTAGATTAAATTGTTAGGGAAACAGATTATTTAATTTGCCACATTATTTTTGCTCAGTAATAAAGTTTATGTTACAACTTGTTAGCATTTCTCCTGCCAAATGTTTCATTTTCTCCTATCCCTTTTTTTTGTTATCTATGACTGTCATATACTGGCAATTATGTTCATTTTGTTAGCCATGCAAGTTAAATAATCTTTCTCCCAATTTTCTGCAGAAGTACCACTTGAATCATCACTTTCGGATCCAGGATAAAGGCTTTGGGATCACTTCATCATTATGGGATAAAGTTTTTGGGACACTTCCTCCAAAAATGGATGCCAAAAGTATGTAAATTACTTCTGTCAAGGGGAGCATATGCTCGTTGGTTAAATAATAGCAAATTCAGGAATTCCTGCTTTTATTTATCTAATTTATTTGATCCCCCTCAATCATTGATGTTTTCTGGGTGTTAGCGTGCCATCGTTTGTCAATTTTGTGGTGCCAAATTATTAAACGTTCTGTAAAAATTAATTTCTTGTATCAGATTGATTTATGATGGAAAGCTCACCTTGTGCATATTCCTTTATGCTGTAAATTCAGTATGACTCCACAAATGTCGTCATTGTGATGGGTTAACTTTTTTGTCCAAGAAATCTTGAGCTTTTAGACAATAAGACTTTAGTAACTAAGCAACTGCCCTCCACGATCACTGCCATCTCACCACCATCATCATCCTGCGTCTTCACCCCACCCCACCGTCGCCATCAGTTATAGATCCAATGTTCATGGGGTAAATTATGCTTTAAAAATTAATATTTTTTTTATCATTTTTATAGAAATAAAATATGAAAATTAAGAGACAACAAGTTAATTTTTTTTATGAAGAAACTAAAAACAAACTTTAATTTTTGAAAGGCCGAAAGTAAGCTTTATCCTCAAATAAAATAGAATGAAATGTAGCAACACTAGATATATTATTGTTGTATTTTTCACAAAGTTATGTGTTGCAAGTGCATTCCTCGTATAGTGGTATCTACTTTGTTTGAAAGTTTTGATTGATATTATATATGTAGATATCTCATTTTTAGAATAATAAAATTAAAAATAATGTCTGGATAAATTTAAAATTATATTTAGCTATTTCGATATTTGTTGTAATGTTTTTGAATTTTAACATAACACTATATTGTATTAATCATTAATTTGCCTATTGTAGGTGTGGTTGTTACCATAACACTATATTGTAATAATCATTAATTGGTTTTGGCTATTACTATTACACCACAATTCCTAGTATTATTTGTCTTTATTGTCATCACTCGTATTATCTCATAGTCACTAGCGATGGCAACGGGAGGGACGGAGCGTGTTTGTCCTTCCTATTCTCATTCCTGTAAAATGTGGGGCGGGATAGATATAAAGAAGGTGAATATGAAATTGGGGCGGGGTGTGTTTGCGCTTCCCATTCTCATCCTCTTAAAGTGTGGGGCGGGGCAGATATAAAGAAGGTGAATATGAAATTTTAATCTCCGATCCCATTCCCGTTGGATATTTTCGGGTTTGGGTATCGCCACGGGTACCTCGTTATATTATTTTTATAATTTATATTTAAATTTGCTTATAATTTATTAAACAAATTATATGTTAATTTATTAATTATATTGAATCTATTAATTATTAAATAAATTATATGTTAAGTTTAATTATATTTTAGTTTCAATGATCCACAAAGATGTATAGATTTATACACAGACATGTGAGATTTTGTTTAACATATAATCATATGTAAAACATAGAAGCGGGAAGGTGCGAGGATGGGGCGGAGACTAGAAAACTCACACCTGTTCCCATTCTCGATTATTTTAGGCAGATGTGGGGGTAGAGACAGAACGAATACCAACAACGCAAGTTTTTTCCGTCAAAATCGAGGCGGAGATGGGACAGTACCCACGAGGGCATATATGACTGCCATCCCTAATTGTCACCACCACCACACTACCATTATAAATAGATGATTACAAGTTAATTTTTTTAGTTTCTAATTATCCTTATGCATTAATATTTTTATATTATTTTATAAAGAAGCAATATAAAATAATTAACTTATTTCATTTAACTTGAATTTGCAATTACTTTATAAAAAATTAATAAACTAAACTCAACTAAAACTTATTTTAATTTTTCAAATTCCCAAAACTAAAAACAGAAACCCCTCAAATTATGCCTTAGTTTTTTTAGTTTAATATCTTGATGATTTTAGAGCAAACTGCAATATTTTTTTGAAGTTTTATTAAATTATATATAATCTTACTCTTTATTTGAGCAAATTATAACCTTCTCAAGTTTTGTGAAATTATATATATATATATATATTAATAATTATTTTTGTATATATGATGAATAGTGTAAGATTTAATAGAAATATTTGTGTAATATTTTTAAATATATAAAAAGTATATGTGTAATGCTGTTAAACTTAGAAATAATTTATTATAGAAAATAAAATGAGTGAGATTATAATAGTTTGATAAAATTGAAGAAATATTGGTATAATTTGGTAAAAACAAATCTAGTCTAAGCCTTATGCTTTATCGCATCGATTCCTCTCAAGTTACTAGAGAGGTCTAATAGGAGAGAGAAAGACACATGACCCTTGTGCCCACCTACATAGTTCAAATCGATGTAGGGATATTCATCGGTTCAAATCGATATGATAAATCTAGTGATCCAAACCGAACCAATTAAATTGGTGCGAATTTTTTTCTCCTTTGGGTTAGACTTGAACCAAACCAATGAGAATCAATTAAGTTCAGTTTTGTTCATAGGTTTAGAATTTAAAAAACTGATCAAAACCAAATTGAACTAATTACAATATATATTTTTAATATTTTATATTAAAGCTAAAAATCATTAATGTTTTGCCTTTGTAAGATGCTTAGTTGTTTGGTTGTTAGGATTTTGTCTCATCTCACTCTCCACTTCCGAGTCTCACTTTAAGACTCATTGTTCAACTTTGAACTCTAAACACTTACAACCTCACACAAACCTTAACTGCTACTTTGTCGTCTTTCATTCTCTCCATTGTGGCAGCACTAGTCATCTTCTTCCCTAACTTTTATCTGTTTTGTTCTAGTGAGTACTTATTTTCTTTGTTTAGAAGCATTAAAGTCTTACATGTTTATACTATCAACTTGTATGCATACTATATGAATTTGTTTAGAAGGGTCATGTTTTGTTGTCTCTAAATCATCTAAAAAGACTTTAAAATTTCCTATTGTATCTCTTAGTTGTAGGTGAAATGATATTAAATTATTGACTGAGGTGCAAAGCAAATAGTGATCATGTAATTTAATGTTAATTTCTAAAATAAGGAAAAAAATTAATCAAATTTTGTTGATCTGAACTGAACCAACCAACAAGATTACCATTGATTTGGATCAAGAAAAAAACTTTCAACAATTCAAACTAATCTAAACCAATTAAAATTAATTAGTTTAAATTTTTTTCTTTTTCAAAATTGAACTAACCTGAACGATTAACATCACTATTGAGATCCAACATTTTAAATCAATTAATTGTAGATATAAATTGTAAATATACAAAAGATTGTTATCTTAGTTTGATATAGAAAAATCTTGTATTTGATATTTATTCAATTATAATTTGTGAAAATATAGTTATGATTAAATTTTTCATTCTCAATTTTGATAATTACATAAACGTTCCTAACATCCTAATTTTTTAAAAAAATTTACACATATTCTCTTTATTTTAAAATATTATAATGACATTCTTTTTTATATTACACATACAACTCTTAAATTTTAAAAATATTATAGTGAGATTTTTTTCACATTACACATGTAGCTCGTGACATTCTTTTTAATTTTTTTTTTTACATTGCGCATACAAGATTAAAATTACATTACACTCTTAATGAGAAAAGTAGAGTCACGGACTAACGGTTAAAAAAAGAAAACAAGAGTGCAAGTCTAATCGGAGAAAACAAAGAATGTAATTTATTCTAAGATAGATAGAGATGAGTATTTAGGAACTGATGAAGCAGGATTAGATTGGTAAGTATTTTTGCACTTAAAATGTGCATTCCATGCGTCACACTTTTGCTAGTTACACACAGCTTTTGCTAGTTACACACAGCTATTGCTAGCGAAGCAACACTTGTAATGTAACCTGTTCTTGTCACACACACAACAACAAAGTGACTAAGATCGGAATGATTAAGCACTGCCAACAGTGTCTTACAACATTAAATGACCAAAAACAAAATCCAGATGTATGACTTTATTGATCTAAATTAGCTAATAAACCCCATAACAAATTTATAGACATTCCATTTCCAGCATCATGGGGGCCTCATTCCCAGGTCTTGCATTTCTTGTCTCTTAGGCTCATACTTGAAACTGGAAGTGGTGGAATGCTCTGCTCATGCCTGAACACATTATCAGGATCCACTTTGGTCTTTATTTTCACCAGCCTGTTGAAATTATCCTTGAAATACATATTGCCCCAAGAAGTTGCCTGTATATAATTTGTGCTGTTCTTCTTGTTCATTCCCAAATCAAGATCTCTATAGTTCACATATGCTTCCCTTGGGAACTTGGACACATAAGGAGTCATGTAGTTGTAAAGCTTCCTAATCCAGTCTATATGTTTTGAGGCATTCTTATCCTCTTCTTGCCAAAGAGATAAGTACTGGATTTTGTATAGTGTTCCATTCCTGTGAGGGAAGGGAATATCAGATTCTGAAAATTTGCTCATCATTCCGCCATATGGGTTCCAAATCATCAAGGGACTATCCTCTTCCAGCAATCTTTGCCACAATCCCTGAAGACCAGTTTCTGGTATTGGTTCTCTCACAAAATCTGACTTGGCTTTGAAGTAGTTCTTGAAAGTTGATTTTCCTTTCAGTAGAACTTCAGGGGGAGTGTCATTTGGATAACCAGCAATATAGAGGACTGATTTGATCCAACTAGTTTCAAGACAATCTTTCTTAGTCAAACCCAGTTCAGGAAAGCTGTCCTTCATGACTTGGAGGAGTCTGTCAGCACCACCAAGGAATTGAGCATTGTAAGATGTTGTGATAGTTCTCTCAGTCTTGTTCCCAATAGTAGCTGGTTGAATGATAACTCTGATGAAGAGATCCTCATCAATATAGGGTGCCACTTCCTGCCATCTATGAAGAATCTTGGTTGCATCTTGCTCTAAGCTCCTTGTAACTGTAAAAACTGTCACAGTTTCTGGCACAGGAACAAGCTTTATCTTCCACCAAAGAAGGATACCAAAGCTTGCCCCACCACCTCCTCTAATTGCCCAAAATAGGTCCTCCCCCATGACTTCCCTATCAAGGATTTGGCCATTTGCATCAACCAGTCTTGCATCTAGGACATTGTCAGCTCCTAGGCCATACTTTCTCATCATGGATCCATATGCACCTCCTGTGATGTGTCCTCCAACACCTAAACTTGTGCAAAGGCCTGCAGGGAAACCATGAACTGGACTTTTCTGATATATTCTGTAATACACCTCCCCAATAGTGGCACCAGCTTGAATCCAAGCACTGTTGTCTTCTACATCAACATCAATCTCACGAAGCTTGGACAAATCAACAATTATGAAAGGGGTCTCAACTTCAGAAACATAAGAGAGTCCCTCATAGTCATGACCACCACTTCGTATTCTCAGATGAATACCAAGTTTCTTTGAACAAATCACAGCCACTTGGACATGGGAATCAGTCAAGGGTGTGAATATAAACTCAGGTTTTGGCGCTGAAGGCACCAAATACCTTAGGTTTTGTGCAGAGGATTCGAGGATGTTGGTGAAGGAAGCATTTTGTGGGGTGTAAATTGATGCGTAAAATGGAGCTGCTTTGTCTGAATAAAAGCTGAGACATTGGACGAAGTTTTCTTCAAGTGACGCTGAAGCTGACAATGAAACTGATAGTAGGAGGATTAAAGTTGCCAAGTGTGAGCTTGGTGACACCATGGTTTTTTGTTCTGAGGTTTTTGTTTCTATATTTTGTGCTTAAGGAGGCTACCGCAAATGTTATATTTATATGACCATAATCAACTATGGTGACAATGTCTATAATAGAGCTATGACAAACGTCATAATACAGATGAAGAGTGTTGGCATTATCTTGTGGTTCATGCTATATTCTTATTTCTTAATTATGACATTGTGGAACATGAGCTTTTTGATTTATCTTTGATTGCAAGAACATCGACCACTTTCACATATAACATAATCTGAAAGGACTTCTGTACACTTCATAGTTGCTAAAAAGAATGGTATAAGCAAAGCAACAGTCTTCAATGGCCCCACTATTTTTGAATAATAACAAGAGTCAAGAGATGAGTTTTGTCTGTATTCTTGCAGCATCATATGATGAAGCAACATTTAACTAAAGGAACTTGTGCATAATTTTTATTAGATTCTCCTTATTTCATAACACTCAATTCATTTCATGGCTTGTAATGGGGATAAACGGGAGGTCCAATGTCTACAACATCACTCGTTCATTGGTACATATTTTACTTGGCTTGGTAGTGTTACGCTAAGCTTAATGGCATGCGCACTCTAAAGTTTTCTAACACTTATTTGCCAAGCGTAGTTAATGTAACAAGAAGAGCCAAAAAGTGAATTTCTTGTGTAGAATCCTAGTTTTCAAATTTGAGAGTAATCTTTATAATTATTGACAATATTCTACGGGTGAGCGTAACTTCATAAATGTATGGAAAACTAGAACTGAAAAAATATTCCGGATGGTCATATATATTGTCTTTATTATTTGGAAAGGTAGGTATAAGTTAATTTGTTGGGTAATACATTTCGTCATTCGAAATGGAAATATTATTTTAGTCTAGTTTTTAATAGAAAATATTGTTATAACCAATCTTGTAACCTTCTCTAAAGTCTAAAGGTAAATTTTTTCTTTTCGTTTCTTTTCATAATCATGTGGCTTAAAAAGAAGAACAAATGGACGCTTAAAGAAATGGTGAGTGAGGAAAATGAAAGAAAGTAAGAAGCTTCATCTTCCTTTACGATTGGATATAGTTGGATTCCTTGTAGCATGCGCAACAGAGTAATTGTGGATAAAAAATGCTAACTTTGTGAAAAGCGTAACAAGAGGAACATTTTCTAATTTTACAAATGCTATTATAAAGTCTGAAATTTGAACCAACAAGATTGATGTCCTCCACAACTCGATAGAGAATTAGTAGATATGATTTAAGTATAAAATTTCTTCCACGCACGTAAATGAGCAAATATATCAAGAGTATTTAACATTATTAATGAATTCGTTGATGGAACCGATTAAATGGGGATTTTTTTTTTGAAAAAAACAAATTTTATTTTTTAAAAGCAATACACCACCATATTACAAGAAGAGACATGCAAATTTTTACATATTACACTAGTAGCATAGAGTTTAACCTTAGATATTACAAATTTTTCTAGAGCATACACAAAATCCAATGCTATAAAAGAGTCCATAAACTCATAACCACAACCTTTGCAAGGATTCCTGTCATACTTGTTTTGCCAACCAAAAATTCCTCACAGAATGACTAACCAAATAATGCAAACAATATCCCCATATACTTTGCGTGTGATTTTCATGATACTGAGGTGCTATCAAAAGTGAGTGTGACACTCTGGGAGCAAAACACATAAATTGCCTAGCCATATATAGCATTTCATCCAGACTTGATAACTAGACTCACATATGAAAAATAAGTGAGACATAAATTTTGATAAGATGATACTTTATTTTACCAATTCAACCTTCGTTGGATCTTATTGTGAGCTACCTTTCAAGAAAATGTTAAGACTTTGGAAGACACACCTTCAAATTTCATAACCTGCTAAAGAAATGTGAGTTAGAACCTTGAGACACCTTATAGATTAAACTATAAGCTTATCTTATAGAGTAAATAACATTGTTACTTGGATTGCCTACCCATCTCCAGCCATCTTTGACATCCACCTCAATTGAACCCCACCAAGAACCCCATGACTTTTCTCTTTACACCACAACTCTTACTTTATCTATGCAACTTTGTTGTATTTATTTGATCCACTTCAAAGAAATCACCTTTGTAGACTCTGAGTAGTAAGGGTTACCTTTGGAATCATGTAAAAAGAAAGAAAAAATGAGAGGGTAGATTTGATTAAACAAATTCGCCTCCCGAGAGATAGATTTTTTTTTGTTTCTAGGAAGTTAGCTTTACTCTTGTTTTTTGAATAATCGGTTTCCAAATTCTCACTTCTCACATTTAACTCCATTGGTAACCCAAGTAAGAGAATGACAAAGAGTGGTATTATATTTATATATTCTTTTCTCAGTTTTCTCTTTTTGATGTGAATTATAAATATGATGAGTATATTTTTGAAATATATATACAAAGAGTGGTAACAGACCAGAAAGAGAGAAAGTAGTGCGAAACAAAATAAAAGAAAAAAAATAAATACAATAACAGAATGGAGAGAGAAAAAGAATTCCAAAACAGAATTATAGTTGAGAACACTGATGCATTCAATATCACAAATGTCATATACAATGTTCCCTGGAGAATATTCGATCCATTAAAACATTGTAATTACCAATGGTTATTCCTTTGTTAATTATTAATATCTCCTTAATTAACTCCATATATATATATATTCATGTCTCACGTACTTAATAGCCGCGTCAATTGAATATAAGTAGCTAAACTCTGAAAGTTTAGGCATAAAAATAAATGTGGCCTTTACATATATTAAGCTAGTATTCCTATCGGTCTCCATTTTCATCATAGTTTTCCCAGAAACTTCTGTTTCTATTGACCTTGAAAGCGGTTTCCTCCGATGTTTTTCTTCATGTTTAGAAAACTCAAACTCAACGGAAGAAGTAATACTGATCCAAAAAAGTTCTGCTTACGCACCCCTTTTTGCAATCTTCCATAAAGAACCTTAGATTCTTGAACAGTTCAGTCCCAAAACCTAACTTTATTGTCACTACACGAAACCTAGTTCACATTCAAGCAGCAATTACCTGTTCAATGAAACAAGGTCTGCAAGTGGGAGTTCGAAGTGGGGGGCATGACGATGAGGGTCTTTCATATGTCTCTGATGTTCCATTCCTGATCATTGATCTTGTAAACCTTAGGTCCATAAGCATTAACATTATTGATTCAAGTGCATGGGTTCAATCGATCAGGTGCAACTCTTGGAGAACTCTATTATGCAATTGCGAAAAAAAGTAATGTGTATGGCTTTCCAGCTGGTAGTTGTCCCACTGTGGGTTTTGGTACAATTTTCAGAAAATATGGCCTTGCAGCTGATCTTGTAATTGATGCCGAAATGTTAGATGTCAATGGCAACATACTAAATAGAACTTTGATGGGAGAGAATCTCTTTTGGGCCATAAGAGGTGGTGGAGGGTCAAGCTTTGGAGTGATCACTGCATGGAAAGTTAAGATTGTACCTGTTCCTCCAAAAGTGACAATTTTCAATTAATGCCCCAAGAACACTTGATCAAGGTGAACTTTTTTTGTACCCAGTTATGGGAATTGCCAATTCATCTTATAATATTAGTGGAAAAACTGTTGTTGTTTCTTTCACTGGATTGTATCTTGGGACAGCGGAGAACTTGCCTCCTTTGATGCAAAACAATTTTCCTGAGTTGGGTTTGCAACTCAAAAAGTGCACTGAGATAAGTTGGATTCAATCTGTTCTTTATTTTGCAGGTTATTCAATCAATGAATCCTTGAATGTATTGCTTCAGAGAAACTAAACCTTTAGAAGCTTCAAAGCAAAATCAGACTATGTTAATGAATCCATTCCTGTGGAAGGTTTAGAAGGGTTTGTGGAACATATTACTTAAATAGAACACAGTCAACACACCAATATTGATCCTGACCCCATATAGAGGAAAAATGAGTGAGATTTCAGAATCAGAAACTCCATTTCCACAAAGAAACGGGAGGATATATGGGATCCAGTATTTGGTGTATTGGGATTCGAACGAAGAAATGCCAAAGCATATGAATTGGATGACAAGGTTATATGCATACATGGACGCTTATGTTTCAAAGTGTCCAAGGGCTGCATATTTGAATTACAGGGACCTTCACTTAGGAGTTAACCGAGGCAATACAAGCTATGAAGAAGCAAAATCTTGGTGTGTGAAATATTTTTAGTTTAATTTTGAAAGATTGGCACGTGTAAAGTCAGAAGTTGATCTGGCAATTTTTTTTGGCACCAAAAGAGCATTCCAAGTTTGTTTAATTAAATTTTCTATCTTGCAAAAATCTGGTTGGGACAAAATATATATATATGGGGGCGCGCGCGCCAAATTTCAACTATACATATTACAAAGATTTGCAAACTTTTACACAATTTTCATTAATTAGAAGCTAGAGAAGATATTTGCTGTATTTAATTAGGAGATAATTTTGACTACCATAAGAGCCAAAAATTTAGCATTGATTTTATATTTATTTTCTTGTTTATTGACAGATGTATGTCATTTTTTTGATAATATGTGATCGATGTATAGTTATTAACTTGAGAAAAATAAAAAAGTTTAACAATCTCAATATTTTTTTTAATCGTCGTAGGTTAGGAAAAATATTTTTCTTAATATTTCTTGATGTGTTTTAACTCTAGCTATTTAATATTTTGTTTTTAAAAGTTGTGAGTTTTGAATTTTGATGTTGTAATCAATAGTCTTATTAATATGTTATTAAATATCAATACATCTCTTTTTGTATCTGGATCTTTTTGGTGTAGTAGGGTGATAGAATTGACTTGATCGAGAGTGTGTCTCCCTTACAAATTATTTGCTTCAAATGTATAGTTTGGTTAGTTTTTGGGTTTTGGATAAATATAAACACAAATATAGACATATTTTTTTGTATGTTTTATGTTGAGATATATGGTTATCTAGTCTATTGTTTTTCAAAATAAAACTATGAAATTTTTAGATATTTTTACTTCTCTAAATATTTTTTAGCGTGTTGTAATTTGGGATGCTTTTTTGGCAATGTTGTATGTTGGGATATGTTTAATAGTTTATTTTTCATACTTGATGTATCAGGTTGTGAAAATGGAACTGATGAATTTTGAAATTATATAATATATGAAACATTTTGTTTCTTAGAATAAATATAAATATTTACTTTTTAAAAAAATTCAATACTAATAGTATTGATTATTCAAATATAACTTGAGGTAAAAGATATAAAAAAAAAACTTAAATATGAGTTAACTATAGAAACAAAATATCAAGTTGATAAAATGTGCTACAAACACATATATAGTAGATCTACTAATTAAACCTAAATTAAATACACATAATTAAGGATAGTGCTGATAATATTCAAATCTATATAACTTACAATTGCCTTCAAACTTCTTTTTTTTGACAGGTATTCTTCAAACTTAATACTTGAAAGTTTATCCCTTATCTTCAAATTTGAATTACGTACGTACCAAAAGAATATTTATATTTTATAAGCACCAGAGAACGCTTAAATTCTGGGAACAACTCACTCTAGAATTTTTTTTTTTATTTATAAGTGTAATTGGTATACACGGTCAGTATAAAGATTTTTATACTGACATTCAATTACAATCCTTAATTTATAGTGAGTTTATTAACTTTACTCATTACTATTTTAAAAGTCACATAAATGAAAAGTATGTTAGTGTAAAAATCTTTTACACTGACAATATATATCAATTAAACTCTTTTTTTTTTTTTAATGAGAGATGTTTATTTAAATTTTTTCATCTTTAAATAACTAATAAATTTTATGTAACTTCTCTTATTTTATGTAATTTTTCTTTTTTTTCTCTTTTCAGTTTATATGTTTTATTATTTTTTATTTTTGTATTTAATCTGTATATTCTCATATTGTTGCTCTATAACTTCTATTTTTTATTTAATAATATAAAGAGAGACACGAAATGCCTCTTCTCCACTAGTCCAATATAAAGAAAATTACATAAGACAAATGTTTGAGTTATTATAAAATAATTTTTTTATTTTATAAATAACAGACAATACAAATTAAAAAATAATATAAAATTTATTAAAATACAGTTTTTAATATTAATTTATCTTTATTGCTAGAATTCATATTATTATAACTAGCAAAAATACAGACATTGTCGCTTTTGCATTTCTATTTTGATATGTTATAATGAATATAGAATTTTAATTTGATATGTTTTATAATAACATATTAAAATATAAATAACTTACTGTGTGATTTTTCATATAACATGATATAATATATTTTGTTAATTTGTATATTACTTTGTTTATGACATTTGCAATGAATTTGAGAAAATTAAGAGAGAAAAAAATTTGAATAAAATTTAAAATGTTATTTTTCCTATGTATTTACATTTTTATTAAAAATATTAATGATAAAAGATAAACATCTATTAACAAAACTTATATTTGTGAGAGTGGAAGAAGTCATAAAATGTTTAGAGGATAAAATAGTTATAAAATGTTGACACAAAAAGGTTCTATTCCCATTATATAATAACAAAACTTATATTTGTGAGAGTGGAATAAGTCATAAAATGTTTAGAAGGATAAAATAGTTATAAAATGTGGACACCAAAATGGTCTATTCCCATTATTATAATAATAGCAAAAACACACAGATGTTGTCATACCTGTGTATTCACATTTGTATTTTGATTTGTTATAACAATTTTATGGTTTTAATTTAATATGTATTGTAATAACATAATATATTTTGTTAATTTGTATATTTTTTTTGTTTAAGATATTTATAACGAATTTGAGAAAATTGGGAAAGGAAAAAAATTGAATAAAATTTAAAATGTTGTTTTGCATGTATATTTACATTTGCATTAAAAATATTAATGATAAAATGTATACATCTATTAATAAAACTTATATTTGTGAGAGTGAAAGAAGTCATAAAATGTTTAGAAAAATAAAATAGTTATAAAATATGGATACCAAAAGACTTCCATTATATAATACTAGCAAAAACACAAACGTTGTCATGCATGTGTATTCACATTTTTATTTTGATGTGTTATAACAATTTTATGGTTTTAATTTAATGTGTTGTAATAACATGATATAATATAAATAATTTACTGTGTCATTTTGTATATAACATGAAAAAATATATTTTTTTAATTTGTATATTTCTTTGTTTATGATAACATAATAGAAACATGTCTGATCATCGATGATTATGATAGATTTGTAATGAATTTGTGAAAATAGGGAGAGGAAATTAAGAATTTGAATAAAGTTCAAAATATTATTTTGGGTGTATATTTGGATTTTTATTAAAAATATTAATGATAAAAGATATACATCTATACACAAAATTTATATTTGTGAGAGTGGGAGAAGTCATAAAATGTTTAGAAGGGTAAAATAGTTATAAAATGTGGATACCAAAGATCTTATTCCTTTTATACAATATAGTATAGATAATATAAAATATAATATTATAGATTATTGATACATTAAGTATGTTGAATATAAATGTTTTAAAGTAATTTTTTTCTTAAGATTATAAGGTTGATTTAGTAGCAGAGTTTATATTTGATGAGAGAGAGGTTGTGAGTTCGAATCTCTCCTATGACAAAATAATTTATTTTTGAAATTTAAAATATGTATAAGGGTAGAATATGCATTTTGAAAAGTAAACAACAAAATGAGAAATTTTCTTTATTAATAGTATAAATAATATAAAATATAATATTATAAATTGATTATACATATAGAGAAAAATAAGTATGTTGGATATAAATGTTTTAAATACATATAGAGACAAAGTTTACACTTGGTGAGAGAGGTTATGAATTTAAATCCCTTTTATGTAAAAATAGTTTATTTTTTAATTTTTAATTAAGTATAAGGGTAAAATAGATATTTTGAAAAGTGGACATCAAAAGAGAGAATTTTTTTATTAATAGTATAGATAATATATATTAATTATAGATTATAGATTATTGATAATAGAACAATTATAGATGTTAGATATAAATATTTTAAAGTGATTTTTTTCTTAAAGTTATAAGGTTGGTGTAGTGACAAAATTTATATTTAGGGAGACTATTTTTTAATTTTCAAATAAATAAATATTTTAAAAAGTAAATATAAGAAGAAGAATATCAACCGTATGGATAAATGATAAAATAACATATGTTGTTATTTATTCTATAATATAATATCATAGAAGTTTATGTATTATTGCGTAATCTGATGTTCTAAAAAATCACGGAGAAGCACGATCATGAGACAATTATCAAGAGAAAGGAGGAGGGAGAGAGATAGGAGAGAAATGAAGCACGATAATGGTGATTTTCAGTTGTTTTTTTTTTGGCAAGCAAAACATATATTCAACCAGGCGTGGAAGGAACCACACAATATCCTGTAACCACAATGCTACAGATTAAGGGAAAGATGTACGACCTAAGATTCAAACAAAGCAGAGCAAATCCCTTCATCTAAACAAAAGTAGCAGGTCTTGTTAATCCCACTTTTGGCTACCCTCAATTGTGAGTATTATGTTATAGAATTCTGACAGAGAACAAATAGCCACGTTCACACATAGAATTCTGAAATTATTTTAACATTTTTAATTTATAATATTATCTATAATTTTAATTAATATATTTTAATTCAAATATACCTGAAAAACAAAATAATGATCAATATAAATTCTACTCATTTTAGTTATTATATATTTAAAAATAATTTCGATATTATTTTCCAAACAAATTTTCATTTTATAAAAGTACTTTTAAAAAAAAATAAAACTATTAAAAAATATATCAAGTTAAATTAAATTCACTCTTAACTAAACTTAGTTAAAAAGAAAAGTTAAATTCAACTCAACTTAATTTTTTAACTTTAATCCAAACACATACTTTGTATTTAGACAATGATCTACTTATACCATCACAATTTATACATAATTCACTAATTACTCTTATTTAAGTTCTTTCTCTCTTTCTTCCTTTGACATCATATTATTAAGTAATCTTATAGTTGACTTTATCTTCTAATTGCTTATAGTTAACTATAGATTGTCTAAGTATAGTTTTCCTAATTTAAATTGTTATTTTTAAAAAATGAAATCAACATTGAACAGTTATGTGTGGACTGTGGATAAATTAAACTGTTAAATATTAAAATAGAAACAAATGTGTGGCATAGGAGTGGGATGCGTAGGATTGCATTACAAAGTGACAATGATATATCAATAATCCAGTTGAATAGAAAACAAAATGATCATATGACACTTCAGTTTGAAATAGTCAACATTCTCCACGTTTAAATTTAATCATAAGAATTTAAAATAAAAATAAATATCAAACTACTATACGTGTTGAGTTTTGGCCTCCACCTTCCAGCACGATCTTCTTTCTTTGTCCCATTAATATACATAAATGAGTAAATCCCCTCAAATTAGTCCTTTAGATTATAGATATTGAGATTTCATATTTTTATGAGTTAAATCAATATTGAAATAACTAATTTAATAAAAATATAACGATTCGTTGTTCAACAAAAAAAGAAGAAGAAATAATGATTCTCTTTCTTTTTACAGAATAATGATCCGTTAATGTTTAGAGAACACAGGGATAAATCTAATAAATTAAAAAAAGAGAATGAAATCTATTTTGAAAAATCTCCAAGTACATTGACTGCTTACATACGCGTTTGTTTGTAAGTAAGCTGTTTACAAATGTAACATTTTATTGTTGTATAATATTCCTTTCCCACACCATCCACTTGGCACAAGCTGCCTTTTTCGTTTATGCTGTGAATTGACTTTTTTAGTTTTAGTAACATGTTACAAGTAAAAATTGCATATTATTGTGACAATGTCATAGGACTTTTCTTGTACTTCATTGATTTATTTCTGAAGAATTTGAAGTTCTTTAAATCCAGAAATTCATATTGAAGAAAACATTGAAAATGGTATAAGTAAAAAATACAGTCTTGTGGTATGTTTTTCAATGTCATCAATTCTAATAAAATTTAAGATTATTTAAACACTGCTATAATATTTGGTTTAATGTTTTTCATTTATAATGAAATATTTCATATTTTATTAAAAATTATTAAATAAATAAACAGATGTGTGTTCATGAATGCAATGTAAAAATATCATATGTAAATACAACCAAATTTGACAGCTCTTACGAAGCATTTGAGTTTTGTAAGATTAGATCATACCACGGTTTTTAGAAACAATGAAGTTTGCTATTCAATAGGAATGAAACGCCTTTACAATATTTTAAACTATGCATTTCAGTCCCCTGATACTTGTACAAGCTAGAGACAAAACAATAATCAAGATGGACACAGAGTAAACTCCACGATGACATTTAACCGACAACATGACATTTTTTTACACAGTTAGAACAAAGGTTTTTGATCAACTTGTTTAAATTTGATCAATTTTGAGGGATTGTTTGCTGAAAAAAAAATAAATTCTACTACCCTTATAGTATTTCAGGAACTGATTTGGCTTTTACTCCTTTCTAATTGGTCATGTGATCATAAAATAGTTGTTAATTATAACCATTTTTGTATATAAACAGCCACATATAAAATTAGCTGGACAATATAATCACATATAAAATGAATGGTGCTTCCTCAAGCTCAAAATTAGTGTTATCCAATGATATTTTACACATATAATAAAAGTTAATAAATATATGAAAAAAGTAATGTTATTATTAATTAATGGCTATTCCAATGAAAATTGCTTGTGAGACTTGATGAAAATAAAAGAAAACTTTAAATCAATAGATACAAGATTATAGTATGTATAGAGAATTAAATATAAAAAGATAGAGGAAAGATAATTTGTGTAATTCAAATATATTGAATTGAAGTTCTTGATTTTCAAGAACAAAAAAAAATCTTAGGAATGATTATTGTAGAGATATAAGTTTAATAAGAACTCTTGAGGATTTTACTACCTACTTTCTAGGGGATTATTTTAGAGAATGTGTATTGTTGTTTTAATTTGCCAGATATTATTACCTACTTAATGAGATGACAAATTTATAATCCCCACGGTAGGCAGAGACCCCTCAAATAATCATAAAGATATTATAAAATATGATTATTATCATATCTTAAATTGCCAGATAATGATAAAATCCCTAAGGAAATTACAATGCACTATAACTTATATAAATAAAATCCTAATACCAATAGAGTATAAAAAAATCATTAACATAAGCCAAGAAAAGTACATTGTATAACACCAAATTACATTAATAACAATACACCGAATAGAGTATAGTTATCATCAATGCAATAAAAAAAATAATTATATCACAAAATTCACATAAATGCATCCAAAATAGTAAAATTATAATTATGTAAATGAAAAAAAAATAAATTATGCATATTGTCCAATAAATTTGTATAATTTTAATCATATATATTATATGACCAACAAAATTCAGATTATTATACCCATGATAGACAAGTAATAATAATGCAAATTAATAAAGAAAATTATGCTCATAAGAGAAGGACAATTAAGATTGTGCATAATTAATAAAATAACCTAAAATCAATTTATAAATGATAATTCAATATTAAAGAGAGTACAGTATAATTGGAGAATACAAATACTGTAAAGAATTATTACAATGAAAATAGGTCCAAAATTCAAGATTATAATAGTAAAAAAATTTTAATTTAATCTTGAATTAATCAAATTTTTTTATACTAAAAAATACCAATGCTTCTGAGAATGAATTTAACACACCAATCATCATACATGATCGTATCAAAACGACAAAGTTCTCCCTTGACCAAATCACAAAAATATGGGTATAAAAATGAGTCCATGCAACCCCATTAAAACTTTCCAAAGTAAAGTTAACACAAATATATTATGTTGCCAACACAAATGACTCATATTGGTCAAACATAAAAAAAAGGAAAACCATTAAGTAATTTTAAAAACAATTTACCCCATAATTATTTAAAAGAAAACTAGGTTTTAAAGGGGTAGTACTTAAAAAGAAGTTTCAATATATAATTTAACCATGTAAGAGTAAGGGAATGAAACTTTAACATATTATTTTAACAAATAACAAGTAGCGTAAACCCTAATTTTTTTTGTGAAGAAGATAATAGTGAACTATACACAAAAAATCTTCAATTCAAATTTAATTTTCTAATAGAAAACAACCATAATTCTCTAATAGAAAACAACCCTAATATGTATCTAATTTGGCTCTGATACCAATTGATGGAAATAAAAGGAAACCTTAAATCAATAGATAAAATTAGAATATGTATAGAGAATTAAATATAAAAAGATAGAGGAAAGAGAATTTGTGTACCTCAGATATATTGAATTGAAGTTCTTATCTTCAAAAACAAAAACCCTATGAATGATTATTGTAGATATAAGTTCAACAAGAACTCTTGAGGATTTTACTACCTACTTTTTAGGGGATTATTTTAGAGAATGTGTATTGTTGTTTTAATTTGCTTAATGAGATGACAAATTTATAATCCCCCAGGGTAGGCAGAGACCCCTCAAATGGGCTTTTTATGATTGACTCAACCCATCACAGAGTCAATCTTACTATAATCCCATTCAAATAATCATAAAGATATTATAAGATATGATTATCATCATGTCTTAAATTGCCAGATAATGATAAAATATAATTGATTAATACCAATCCACTATTATTTCCAACAAAACTTTCTTAATTTTCAAAATGCTACTTTATACTAGTCTCAAATATCGTGTCATTTATAAACAACTTATTTAATATTTTACTCCAATGATAAAAAATTTAAAGAAACTTTAAGAAACTCATACATTTATATTTTTTTTTATTTTCACATAATTATACTTCAAATAAGTTTGTTAAGATAATTTTTAATCATTATGTATAAACTATTTAAATAACGATAAATAATTATTTTGTCTATTTTTTATAATAAGATAAAAATAATAAAAAAGTTCACAATGCATAACAAAGAAGATTGGAACTTGATAACGACAAAAATAGAATTACAATATTTTTAATGGGATACTCTGTTTTAAAGTGATGAAAATTTCACATTTTTCACCTTTCAGGATATCGACTCATCACGTACATCAGTGCCCGGTGATTAAGGGGAAATGAAGGCGAGAAAATCCGATCCGGGTTGATGTATTTTCTTAAGACTTTAATAAAAGTCAACATTCTTTATGTTGCTCTAAAAGAATAGATGTAATATCAGTCTTTGAATTATTTTAATGGTTGAAATTCCATGCACTTGTACCAGAAAAAAACACCTCCTTGAACTTGTTCTCCCTAACAAGCAATTAGTCAACGAAGATATGTACAAGTCATGCGGCATCAGTATCATTCAACAAACCATAGAAAGATAACCAATCATAAATTTCTAATTTTATCGCGGAGGGGGGAAATAATCAATAATACACTTACCAAAAAAAATATCAACACATAAATTACTTTTTTTTTTAAACTTTTTAAACCCTTATTGATAAATCATTTTCTTCTTATGATGATGATAATATTAATACTGGTACAAAATAATTATTGAAATCTTTTTTCCATATTTTGTCTGATCAAAATTTGAAGATGAACTACTACTACTACTACTTAATTTAAGAATATAATCAGTTACCACCTGTGTGAAATTAATGTTACCGTTAATGATAAATTAAAGTTGCTTTTCATAGGGATGTATTAACACAGAGCATAGGTAGTGATCTATTTATCGGATAATTCAACATGGACTTAAATGCATTCATGAATAATATCGAAATAATTTAATTTGATTCATAATAGACAAAGAAAGTGATTGTTTTGAACTTTTGTTCTGTAAAGGAACTGAACAAGTGAAAACATAACTGTAAAACAGAAGAAAGGAAAATCTGAAGAAGATTCCGCAAAGACATTTCCGGCAAATAGAAAAACTCGTTTATGACAATTCTCATCACATTGACTTAGGCGGAAAGGTGGACCAAGACGAACACGAACACGAACACGAACACGAACACGTATTGCATATATAAAATCCCACTGAGGCTCCCCAACAACTGTCACAAGAACATTCACAACCGACAATGGCAAAAGCTTGTTTGGTTTCTTTCTCTGCCACTTTTCTTCTTCTAAGTGTCTCAACTTGTGTGTGGGCACAAGATTCATCTTCGCTCCACAAGACTTTCATCCAATGCCTGACAAAACACAGAAACTCCTCAGCCGAGAAGATAGTCTTGGCCCAAACAAACCCCTCCTACCGAACGGTGCTCCAAAACTACATCCGAAACGCGCGTTTCAACACGTCGTCGACGCGAAAGCCGTTACTGATAGTGACTCCCCTGACAGAATGGGACGTCCAGGGAGCTGTAATATGCGGCAAAGCAGTAAACATTCAACTAAAAATCAGAAGCGGAGGCCATGATTACGAGGGTATCTCGTATATTTCCGATGAACGGTTCATGATCCTGGACTTGTTCAACCTTGGCACAATCACAGTGGACATAGAAAAGGAGGTTGCGATGGTCCAAACGGGAGCAACGTTGGGAGAGGTTTATTATAGAATATGGGAAAAGAGTAAAGTTCATGGCTTCCCCGCAGGGGTGTGTCCCACTGTTGGTGTGGGTGGCCATTTCAGCGGAGGAGGCTACGGTAACATGATGAGAAAATATGGCTTATCTGTTGATAATGTCATTGATGCTCAACTTGTTGATGTTCACGGAAATCTTCTTAACAGAGAATCAATGGGTGAGGATCTCTTTTGGGCCATCAGAGGCGGTGGAGGAGGCAGTTTTGGTGTCATTTTGTCTTTTACTATTCAACTTGTTCCCGTCCCTCAAACGGTTACCGTTTTCCGCGTTGAGAAGACTTTGGAAACCAATGTCAGTGCCACTGACCTTGTCGTGCAGTGGCAGCAGGTGGCCCCGTTCACTGATCACAGGCTTTTCTTGAGGCTCCTATTGCAGCCTGTGAGTTCAAAGGTTGTGAAGGGAACAAGAACCGTTAGAGCCTCCGTTGTTGCTTTGTTTCTCGGAGGGTCTAATGAGCTTGTCTCCATTTTGGATAAGGACTTTCCTCTTCTTGGCTTGCAGAAGGAGAACTGCAGTGAGGTCACTTGGATTGATTCTGTTCTTTGGTGGAACGATGGTAAGAGTTTGATAAATGGTGATCAACCTGAGACCCTATTGGATCGGAATCTTAACTCTGCTGGTTTTCTTAAGAGAAAATCTGATTACGTTCAGAACGCTATTTCAAGAGACGGGTTCGAGTGGATATTTAAGAGGATGATTGAGTTGGGAAAAACGGGCCTTGTTTTCAATCCATATGGAGGGAAAATGGCTGAGATTCCTTCTGATGCCACCCCGTTTCCTCACCGTAAAGGGAACCTTTTTAAAATCCAGTACTCTGTGAACTGGGATGATCCATCACCTGGTGCAGATAAGAATTTCACGAATCAGGCTAAGAGGTTGTACAGTTACATGACCCCTTTTGTGTCCAAGAATCCCAGAAGTTCTTTTTTGAATTACAGAGACCTTGACATTGGGATCAACAATTTTGGTAAGAATAGCTTTGAAGAAGGGCAAGTTTATGGAACCAAGTACTTTAATGACAACTTTCAGAGGCTCGTGAATATTAAGACCAAGGTTGATCCGGAAAACTTTTTCAGGAATGAACAGAGTATCCCTGTACTTCCCATGAAAACATAGGGAATCGTTCATTTATGAGAATTAGAATATTACCTACTTAGTGCTATTGTTAGTTGTCACATTTTCTTTTGTTCCTATAGTTATATGTTAATAGTTGGTCTGTAGGCCCGTGATACTTTGCCCATTCATTTCATGATCATTATTATATAATTGAATTTTAAAGCTTCAAGGTGTATGTAAGGTACCTGAGTACGAACCTTCATTTATTTTATTCTTTATTTTCTTATTTGTTTCGTTATTTTCTGCCATTTGCATCAATCAAATGATTTGTGTTAAGGGTAATCGGGAAAATTCAAAAATGGTTAAATCTGCATATGAATATAATACAGTATGAATGTACTCGGTATCCGTTGAATAATCCGAACTATACTTTTGTGCTAGTGGAGGTCTTGCTTTTCATGCTGACCACATCTTGTGGTTCTTATTTTGCATTATCGTTTTTGTCTTAAATTTCCTTGTGATCTTGTCCCCTATTTTTAAATGCGTGATGTTCTGCAATGGACTTTTAAGTTTTAACTTGTCCAAGTTTTATTTCTTTAATTTTATATTCCACCCGTTTTGGTATAAACCAGACACAGTACGAAACTACCAACCAATTTCAATGGATCCAGTCACGGGAATTCTTTGACATGTGAATGTGCAAGGGAAAAAAACAAAAAAGCGGACAGCATAAAAGAAAACCACACATGATACAATGGCACTGAGGATGTAAATATGTGTTCTCCATTCCCAATTTGTGTCTGTGTATGCTTATTGGACATCCTCCTCTTTATATAGTATGTTTCGAAATTATTATTTTATATATTGACATAATAATAATAATAAATATACTATAATTAATCTAAATCTAACTTATTAATTTAATTTTAATTAATATTGATAATTATATTTATTTATTTTATTCAATTGGATCTTAATATTTTCTAAGCTGCGATTATATCTTATTTTAAAAAAATTATTAATGTGGTATATTTATACTACACTAATTGAATAAAATAAATAAATATAAGAATCAATTTTTAATTATACCTTTAATTTATTATCTATAAAAATGTCAAGATTAATTTTTATTTATTCTTTATTTCAAATTTAATATTAATTGTGAGGAAAATATTTTATCCGAAAATAAATTTGACAAAATATATAATATTTAATTCATTTTCCACAAACATACAATGTTATTTTGGACAAAAATCACATTTGTGTGTTTTTGTAAAAAATAAAGTCATAATTAGAGGTTTAAAAAATATTAGGACCAAATTAAATAAATTAAATATAAATATCAATTTAATAATTAAGCTTTTTTAATTTATTATAATAATTGAAAAATAAAATAAATTAATTAAAAAGAAAAAAAAGAAAAAGAAAACAAAGGAGAAAAGATAAAAAAAGGCACTTCTGCTTACTGTTACGTGACAAAAAGTGACCTTTTATATATGTAGTGTTAAGGTGTGATTAGGTTTATGGGCTTTGGTTCAATAAAACCTTTGTGGAGAAATAAACACACTTTCTTTTGCTACCTCTCTTTTTCCATTCATGCTGTTTATAATTTTTGTAAAATTTTAAAATATTCTCACTTGTTTTTATTTTTAATTTTTTGAAAAAGCATTATTTAGTTTTATTTTGTATAGACATTTCTATTCACTTTTCTTTATTTCGTATTTTCACCCTCTTCAAATATATATATTTTGTTTAATTTTATTTTTAAAAACTTTCCCATCATGTATGTTAGAATAGGGTGACAATACTCTTTAAAAAAAATGGGTAAAAGTACGTGATGCTGAGATTGTTAAGTGAAGCTAAGTGATACTTTGTTAAGAAGCTTGAGATAAAAAAGAATGATAATGATTTAAGATTTTCCAGAAAATTTTGAAGGAATAACAAAATTGCTAAAAGTAATTGCAAAAAATAATTCATCTATGCAAACCTAAAAAGAACGTTGCCATACAAGTTGACGATTTTGCATGACAATTTTAGGGATTCCAGCGATCCTGAGCAGGACAAACACAAAGAGGCATCCAAGAATCCTACAATCGTAGGATTCTACGCAGTGCGACACAATTTTTGCTATGATCGATGATAATTGGTTTTATTACATACCTGTTGTAATCTAATACTTTTAATGCTCTATACTTTTGGAGAATCACCTACTACATCTTGTTATTTTTTTTTCCTTAAAGATACATCGTGTTTTTTCTAACATACACACTTTACATTAAACAATATATATGCATTTCACTGCATATTTTTTTATTAGTTTTTAAGTTACATTTATATTATATTTTTTTAGCTTTCTATTTTTGTTTGTAGACAAATATTTCAGTAACCTTTTAGAAAAGAATTTCTCTATATTTTTACTACAAATTATTAATGAAAAGACGTTACCGTAAATTATTTTCATAAGCACTTTATTTTAATATATAAACAAATAAATAGTCATGAATTATTATAGTGAATTGGTTTACATATTATGTTTACGTATCCTTTTAATATTATGTAAAATTAAACTCTGCCCATGTAAACAGATCCATAAATATTTTAGTTATTGTTAAATAATTGTATAAAAAAACCTTTATAAGATGAATGAAATATTATTTAATTATTCTTAGGTAGACAAAGAAAGCGTACATAAATGTTCATTAAATTCATCAATTCGTTCCACCGGGCTGGTACCCAGTATCACAATTTTAGAGTTGGGATACTCTGTCCATTTCTGAAATAGTTTTCTTGATCAACCTCGGTTTTAATCTTTACCAATCTATAGAAGTTGTTATCAAAATACTTAATACCGTAAACCTTCCCTTCTTGATAGCTATTGTTATCATGGTGATTAATACCAATATCAAGGTCCCTGTAGTTCAGAAAAGCACTCCTTGGATTTTTGGAAACAAATGGGGTCATGTAACTGTATAACCTTCTAATCTGTGTTGTAAAGTTCTTCTCTGCAACAACTCCCGGTTCTTCCCAATTCACAGAATACTCAATTTTGAACAGGTTTCCTGCTCGGTGAGGAAACGCTGTAGCATTTGCTGAAATCTCATTCATTCTTCCACCATAGGGGCTGAAAGCCATACTTGTTTGTCCCAACTCAATCATCCTTTTCCATATCCATTCTAACCCTTCTTTGGAAATTGGAGTCTTCACATAATCAGATTTTCTTTTGAGGAACTTTGCTGAGTTGAGTTTTCTGCCAAGTAGAGCGTCTGGTTGGGTGCCATTTTGAAAACTATCCCACCAAATTGCAGACTCAATCCAACTCATTTCAATGCAATTCTCCTTCTTTAGACCAAGGATTGGAAACTCCTTTTCCAAAAGTAACACAAGCTCATCTGCGCCTCCCAAAAACAAAGTCATAACCGCAGCTCTAACAGTTTTGTGCCTCTCTCCAACGTTGGAAATCATAGGGTGTAAGTGCAGTCTCATGAAAAGCCTTTCATCCGTGTGTGGTGCAACCTGTTGCCATTGCATAACAAGGTCAGTGGCATTTTGCTCCAATGTCTTCTCAACCTGAAAAACAGTAACAATTTCAGGCACAGGAACAAGCCTAATTGTGTATGATAATATGACTCCAAAACTTGCTCCTCCACCTCCTCTAATGGCCCAGAAAAGGTCTTCCCCCATAGACTCCTTGTTCAGAATCCTACCTTTGACATCAACAATTTGAGCGTCAATGATGTGATCAATAGATAACCCATATTTTCTCATCATGTTGCCATACCCTCCTCCACTAAAATGACCACCAACACCAACAGTGTGACACACCCCTGCGGGAAAACCATGAACATTACTCTTCTCCCATATCCTATAATAAACTTCTCCAAGCGTGGCACCAGCTTGGATAACAGCAACCTTGTTTTGAACATCCACGCTGATGTTGCGGAGGTTAAACATGTCAAGCATGATAAAGGGCTCATCAGAGATGTATGAGAGGCCCTCAAAGTCATGGCCTCCACTTCTTATTATAATTTGGATGTCAACGCTTTTGGCACAAATTATAGCTGTTGGGACATGAGATTCTTGCAATGGTGTGACTATGATTAAAGGTTTTCGTGCAGAGCTTGTGTTGAACCGGGCGTTACGAATGTAGGCACGGAGAATGGAATCGTAGGAAGCATTGGTTTGAGCAAAAACTATGTTAGAGGTGTTGGGAGAGTTAATATTGTTTCTTAGACAGTGAACAAAAGTTTCATATACTGAGTCTGTAGTTGGGGTTGGGGCCGCACATGAAGCACGAAGTGAAAGCAAAAGCACAATAACAAGGAGCAAGGAAGTAAAGGAAATAGTAATTGCAAAAGGGCTTGGTTTTCCCATTGCTGGTGGTGCATCCGTTTCTGAAGTGTAGATGAAATGACATAGGGCAGGCGCTAAGTATGGCTGTATCGAAGGAGACACAAAAGTTGGGACTTGGAAGACATTAGTCCAAGGTATTGAAATGTAGGAAAGGATTTTTTTTAATCACAGTTTCATAATTTTTGACGAAAAATTTGTAATAACCATTTTTCTCTCTGAGGGACAGTATAGTTTATGACGAAGATTCTTGTTTGAGCACGCTTTGCCGTTTGCTCGGCTGGCTCTAATTGAACAAGTCATCACTGTTAGAAACAATGCAGCAGGGAATTCAAATATTAATTAGGCAATGTATAAGGTTTCTTGCTATCGATACTTGTTTTTTTAAGCCAATCAAAATCTTAGATTTTATATAGATAATATTTTTATAAATTAAAATAAGTTTTATATATTTATTTATAAATAAGCCCTTCGACATGAATTTATTTTTTCTATAAACAATTACTTTGATTTATTCTCTTTCAAAAGAAAAGAAAATATAAGTAAAAGACACACGCAAAAAGAATGAAAAATATACTCTTCATGTAATAGGAAGGGTGACTATACCTCTACTTGCTACTTATCACCATCCACTCCCTCTAGCATTTCTATTCTCTAAACAGATATCTAAAGTACATATCAACTTTGTCTTTTTTTGTTACAAATTCTTATGTTCACTCATTTCTTTAAATCCAAGAATTTGTTTTTTGGAGGTTTTAATCAATATAATATTCTTTTGCTCTTTTGACTAAGAAGTTGTAGTTGGATGATGACAATGCCAATGGTATATCTTATCAATTGAATTTGCAAAGTCAAGAACAACATACACAATGGTGTGAAACATGTTTATTTGTTAGAATAAATTTCTCTATCTTCATTCATTCTCAATTAAAAAAAAGATGCTTTTGAAAGAGAGATAAATTAAAATAACTAACTTTAGAATTCATAGTAAAATAAATTGTTTTAAGAACTTATTTATAAATAAATAAATAAAACTTATTTTAATTTATAAAAGAATGACCTATAGAAAATATAGAATTTGATTGGTTAAAAAAACATAAATATCAATACCTTAAATTAGAAAAGACACACCAGATTATTCCTATTAATGAATATGTTGCAGTCTAAAATTTATAACATGTTATTAGAGCTAATGAAGTCGTTTTCGTGTATAATTTTACGTTATGGGAAAGTTTACGAGAAAAAGGCCTTTCCAGTATACTTTCCGTCGCAACCTTTTATATATAATATAAAAATAATATGAGATAATATTAATGTTTTATTATAGATTTACACTTTATGTAAAGATACCTAAATTATATAATTAGTTATAAGTCAGTTTAGTCTTTTCCGAACAGTTGTTTCCTAACATCATGTGTCCTTTACTTGGGCTGTCTCCTCGTGCATTTCCAGCTTTCATCTTTTAGTTCCCTGTATACGTCTCTCTACCTGGCCTGAGCAACATTAACATTAAACTTAGAGACACATAATATTTTCTAAGGCTATCACCCATTGTCTAATTCTGTTGGCATAAAGTTATATCCTTATAAATCAGAATAGATCGCGAGTCCAAATAAGGAAGGTAAATTGTTTTAACACAAATTTGAAATAACAAATAAAAAGTTATTTCTTTGATTTCCGAATGTGTTTTGTAAGACGTGTTTAAAATATAAATTAATAGATCAGATATAATTATATAAAATGTCATATATTGTGTTTATTTTTTAGTAATGGTACGTGCATGTACTTCCTTTAATTTATAAATCTTGTTTCTTTCTATTTCTCCTATCTTATCATTATTTATATTTTTGTTTTCTTTCTCTCATGTGAAATAGCGTAAAGGAAGTGCATGTATAATTTTTCTTTCTTTTTAATTTTTATGTTAAAATAATATATATAACCGATATTATATATTCATATCAATACGTCTTTACGGGAAGCGTTTTAAACACGAATTAGTTCTTATGAAAACTGATAAAAGATTTTAAAAATTAGTGATGAGATTAAAAGCAAATTAAAACAGGTGATCTGCTCAGTTTCTTGAATTCTCTCCTCCTCCTTCGTGCTCGGCAATTCCACATTGAGATGAGAATCAATAGGTATAGAAACTATTGTCCTCCTATAATGAATTGTTTTAGTGTAACGTGAACCATTCAGATACATTGATGACGTGTCTAATGGAATGGAAAATAACTGGATCAGTATTTGAGGGGTGATGTGTAATCCAATACAATCTTTCTCCTTCAGTAATTTGATATTTTATAGTGAAGGTGAATTACGAGAGACATTGATCAACCATTTCTGACGTAAAAATTCTCAACCCCAACCCGTATAAGCATTTATTCAGATTAAAATGCCACTCCGCTGCCCCTGTGCAGAATAGGTATAAAAGTTTGACTGGGGAAGAGAGATTAAATATGTGAACCGGGAATGGAAGAAAGGAGACATGTCATCACCTATCATTTTTAATTTTTCAGTCTCAGCTGTAATTTTTTAAAATCTCTAAAGGCTACTTTATCAGTTTTCATTTCTCATGATTCAAGAAGTGTTTTTATTTGAAATATCCTCCTATAGAGTCATTCTTTTAGAGTCCAATGCTTTATTACTGAAAAAATAAATACATTATATCCATGCATATCGTACACTAACAAAATTCTTACCAGTAAAAATCAATTACTCATGTTCATGTCCCCATTCGTTACTTACTAACTGGATGACTTGTTGACACTTTGAATATGCTTATCAACGGACATTAACAAATTACAATGTTCCAAACAAAGATTACATCCACCAACACTTTTGCTTTTTAAAGTAGAGCATATACTTTTATTAAATTGAACTAATATACTATATTAAAACAATTGCTGATGACTTGGATTGTAGTCAAATTAACAACGTAAATATACAATAATATTATGCACTGATGGTGGCATTATTATATATATACTTTGATTAACGTCATATACTAACTGAACATTTGTTTAGCGTTTCCCTTATAGTACTTCGCGTGCCAATAGATGAGGACCATATTTCATATTCGAAAATATGAAATAAAACATTATGCAATAAGAAAACAGAAAAGAACTGCAAATCATAAAGACTTGAGAACTTTATTGGAAGAACTACACGGCAGAGACTAAGATGTATAACTTTTCAACATAACGGTAATCCATGATACTAATATAGAAAAAGATATTACTCAGAAATATATAATATATCCATGAGCAATAAACATAAAAGCACGTAAGGTTTACGAAGATTGCTTACATGGAGTGCTTATTATACTGCAGACATATATATCAGGTATAGTAGGATACATTGCCAAAGGATCATTGGTTGCCCTTCAAGGTTATAACGCTTACAACTAAGACCTAACTATACCACTCTTCTTCGTTTTGCCATCTTTGATGATTGCAAACGCAGTCACAAGTTCTGATCTTGGGTTTCATATTGAGCTGGGCTGAAAGAAGAGCCAAAAAGCTTGGTGATGAGAGCAAACAGAACGTGACAAATAACGGTGCTCAAGGTGAGGGAAACATGTTGGTTTTGTGAGTGGCTTTTGTAGGTGAAAGGGAAAGTAGTGGAAAGGATCTTCTTGGCATATACCTTGAATCACTGTGCTTGTGTTTGCTTTTCTCTCCATCACTTATATATATATATATATATATATATATATATATATATATATATATAAACTGATAACAACAATTTAAATAAAATACATATTGCACTCGATTAAAGATAACATATTTAAATAAATATTTATAGAAATATACAGATTAAAACTATTTATTTAATTCCCGTCAATGTTATTTGTTACTTTGAAAATATCAAAATTAAAGAAAATACAAATCATAATTAAATTAACTAATATTTCTTTTATATTTTTATAAGATTCAATAATTATCTATTCATGATTGCACCAATATATATGTGCTTTGTATGATACTTAGTACTTGACTTGTTTGATTTTATTTTTTAAAAAAAGTTTTGAAAAATAGTTTTTAGGATTGTTTTTTGGAAGGAGAGAAAAAAAAGTTTGATAAATATTATTTAAAAATTGTTTTGAAGATGTGAAATTTAAAAAACTTGTTTATATATATATATATATATATATATATAAACAATTTTTTTATATATATATCTACAATATATACACATATATGTAGGTAAAAAAATATCATTAATGAAAAGTAATAAACAATATATTGTTTTTGTATTTTGAATTTTCAAAATAAAAATACAAAAATGAAAAACAAAACTACTTACAACTGGATCCCAAAAAAATCAAAACTATTTTCAAAAGATATGTTAAGAAAATACTAACTAAATGAGTTTTTTAATTTTAAATACTAAAATATTAAAAACAATTTTATAAAAAGTAATAATGCATATATATCCTTCTAATTTATACATCTTATCACCACCTCTTATTTTTTTTTTATTTCTTTCATCCTATCACATCATAAATCTTATCATACTTATATATCTTTCTCTTTTCTTTCTCCTATTAGGGGTGTTCACGTTTAAGGTTGGTTCGATTCTGAGAAAAAAAAAAGAAGAAGAAAACGTACTCAACCAATTAATTTTAATTGGTTTGGGTTGATTGAAATTGTTGAATTTTTTTTTATCCAAACCAACGATAAGTTAACAACAGAATACAAACAAAGTTCAACATATTTAAAGTTATATAATATAAATTACTAAGTTGAAATATAAAATAAATTTAATAATGTATACCTTTGATTTGGTTCATATTGGGTCAAAGTTTCAAAGTGTTGAAATAGAAAATCGAACCAAATACAGTCAATTCTGCTCAGTCCGACTGAGGTTAAACCTAATCAAGTAAAAAATTTGAACCAAATTAATTAATTTGGTTTTGGATTATCGAGTTTCTTGAGTTGACCCAAATCGATAAATGACTCTATCTGTCACTAGATGTGTAATAATTAACAAGGGTGTACATCTACTTTTTTTTTATATTAAATTATTATCAAACAAACACTTATGTATGTATTTTAATCTCTTCTAACTAACTTTTTATGCTACATAATTTGTGTTGCCGGGTGGTTTTCTTGAAGTTATTGAATGTCATTTTTGACTTTACTATACTAAACACAAATTATAGTATGCAACAATCAATGTTCTATTAATAAAATAGGGATTAATGCGTATCTGAATTGGAAACATTTCTATTAGGTTCTTCTGGCCACCTTCCAATGGGTTATTGTAGAGAATTAATGCGTAAATTTGCTTAATGGGATCACAAATTTATGACCCCCAAGGTAGGCAAGGACTTCTCTTAATTGAACATTTTTTATCTTATTGACCTAATCCATCACAGAGTCAATTTCACTATAATCCCAGTCCAAATAACCATATTGATATATAAGATACAATAATAATCATATTTTAAATTGTCAGTTAATGATAAATAACCATATTGATATGATAAGATACAATAATAATCATATTTTAAATTATCGGTTAATGATAAAAGATATTGAGTGATACTAATCCACAATTTTTTTCAACATTCTCCCACTTGGATAGTATCAATCAATAATCAAAATACAAATCATTAAGCTAAAATGATAATTACTGATATATCATATCATATATTAATTAACAATATGAAAAAATATGAGCAACAAAATAACATCCAATAGGAATATTGAGCAACAATAAGAAAAACTCCAACAGTTAAGGCCTTAGTCAGTGGATCTTCTAACATCTCATCGAAATCAATGTGTTTGATCCGAGTGTGAAAATTTTGAATTTGCTCTCTAATAAATTGATACTTAATATCAAAATGCTTTGAACGAGTAGAGCTTTTGTTGTTTCGAGAGAAACTCACAGCAACAGTATTGTCACAATAAATCACAAGTGGCCTAGAAATGCTTTCAACTATGTGAAAATTAGATATCAAATTTTTAAGCCACATGGTCTGACGAGTGGCCTCAAAACAAGCAACATACTTTGCTTCCATGGTAGAGACTGTTTAACACTCTTCCAAGAGATAGCTCCTCCTGCCGTCATAAAAATAAAGCTGGAAGTAGACCTACAGTCATCAAGGTAACCTGAAAAATTAGAATTAGAATAGCCAGTGACTTGAAGTTGATCAGACTTCATAAAAGTCAACATATGATCCTTGGTTCCCTGTAAATATTGCATGACTCTCTTAACAGATTTCCAATGACCCAAACCTGGGTTGATCAAGTATCTCCCTAAGGCATTGACAAAAAGCAATGTAAGGACGAGTACAGACTTGAACATGCATCAAACTGCCAAAAGCGGAAGCGTATGAGATTTTCTTCATATAATTCATTTCTTCATCATTATGAGGACATTGTTTATTAGATAATTTTTCACCGTTAACACCATCGTATTTGGTCTTTTCAAATAGGGAAAGGTATTGAATTTTCTGTGCTTGATCAAAAGTTATAATTTTTTCACCAATTGCTTTCAGAAAATCATTGGCATAATCAAGATCTGGAATGTTCTGTCTGATAGATTTCTCCATGGTAAATTTAATCACCTTCAGGCACACTCTGTCTGAGTGTTCCCATTTCTCATGAGAAATTCGTTAAGCTTCAGAAGACTCATTAGTAAGAGGCACATGCCTTGTGATCCTCAATGCCAAGTCTAGATTTCTAATGATCAAGTAGAGATCTAATGATTTTTTCCAGTCCTCATAGTTTGTCCCATTTAGAGTTTTGATAAATTAGGGGAAAAAATGAACATCACAATAAAAAAAAAGTGATTTAAAAGTCCAGATTGCTAATTATGTTATAAGTTATAATTCAATATTGAGAGGGTATAGTATATAAACAAAGAATGTTAATACTAAGGTAATTATCACAACAAAATTAGGCCCAAAATTTGAGAGTAATATGCCAAAAATTTGAAGTTACATCTCAAATTAATTATAATAAATTCTGATATTATAAAATTTCAGAAAAATTATTAATAATTTTAAAATATTAAATAATTAATACATCAGGTAAAACGAAAAAAAAGGGTACTAGAAATGAGCCCACGCGCCCGCAAGTGGGCTTCGCGTGTACTGTTCATCTTCAACCTTTAGACCTTACGCACTATTCTGACGAGATTTTTGAGTGTTTTCGGTGACCAAATCGAACAACCTTGGACTCGTTTTGATAGTCCAGATGTAAGGAACAAAAGCCCTCAATCAATTTTGAGTTTCACTAGATGAAAACAAGGGAAATCAGAGAAAAAATGAATCAACTCATGTTGCGAAAAACGCAGAATAATTTCCTATGAGATCTCCCTTTTTCGATGCTTTTTTAAGTGTTTTTGACGTCCAAATCGAACAATCTAGTACTCATTTTGATTGTCCAGATATAAGAAACAAAAGACCTCAATCAATTTTGAGTTTGAGTAAAAAAACAGAAAAGAATCAGAAGACAAACAAAACTGCGATTGAAATATCGCAAAATGACAGTGTTGGTGTTGCGTTTAAAAAAAACACATTCCTTTTTTTTTTCTTTTCTTAAGAAACATTTAATTTTTATGATTAAAACATTTGAATCATGCGAGCAACATATAATTATTCCTGAATTGGCATAGAATATTGAATTTTAAAAAACATAATCATAATAATAATAATTAACCATCAAACTAATTTCATAAATTTAAGAAATTAAAACAAATAGGGTTAACACAAATTATAGCATGCTAAAAATCAATATTCTATTAATAAAATAGGGATGAATGCGTATCTAAATTGGAAACATCTAAGAGGTTTTTTTGGCCACTTTCTAAGGAGTTATTATAGAGAGTTAATGCTTATGTAAATTTGTTTAATGAGATAACAAATTTATAAATCTCCAAGGTAGGCAGAGATCTCACTATAATCCCAATTCAAATAACAATATTGATATGATAAGATACAATAATAATCATATTTTAAATTATCGGTTAATGATAAATAACCATATTGATATGATAAGATACAATAATCATATCTTAAATTGTCTATTAGTGATAAAAGATATTAAGTGATATTAATCCACAGTTATTTTCAACAGTTTACACATTGAATAATGTATAAGTGTGTATTCGTTGTGTTGCACACTAACTAGCTAGTTAATTAATTAATGTAACTTGTACAATTTAATATCGTATTTAAGATGAAATATTTTTATTTAAAAAAAATTACACATGTAATATGACTATATTTACGTGTTGAATTTTGAAAATGCATTTGTAGAATAGTATATAAAAACTTTTATTACATAATCTTTTTATTTTGAACGAAGTTACACTGTATTAGAATAATGATAAACAACAAATTATGTTGTGACATGGATATTTACAATGGAAATAAGCTTGTCCTCAACATCACTCAGTCCAATCTATTTTGTTTCTTAATTAAACGTCTTTGCACCGCATGACCTAGTATGCAAACCAAAGAAAGATAAAAAATAATATATGTTACTTTTGTCAGACGTTACTTCATTGTTCTCAAGTAGATACCATTTTACACACACTGACGAGGATTGATACTAACAAAAGCATAAGTATCCAATGACTCCAAGACTTATTGTAAACATAAGGCATGAATTACGTAAAAAAATAAAAATAAAGGTTTTATAAGTTTTTTATTAGTGTAAAAAATTTGTCATGAGGTAAGAAAATAACGTTTATTTTTCTTTTTATTTAAAGTTTTATCGCCTTTTATTTTACCGTTTATTTTCTCTTATAAAATAAAAAGAAATTCGATAATCATGTGTTTTTTATCTCAATACCTCTGTGATTACTTTCAACAACGTGCGAAATTCCAATCTCGAGTTCCAATGTGGTGAGCTACTTTATGTGGTGAGTTGTTATTGGACTATGTTAAAATTTGTATAGTTTTGAAAATGTATTAATAGGAGATACTTATTAGTAACCTTGTTTATTTATGTATATATTTGATGAGGGTAGGTTACATCTCGTTAACCATTTCTTTTTATCTTTGAAATGCATAGTATCAATGTAATTTATGTATTTGAAATAAATACTTATATATGAGATCACATTGTCTTTACTACTAAATAGTTTTAATAGGAGAGAGAAAGACACATGAAATCTATAAAATCCACTTAGGATGAGTCTTACACATTGTTGAAACTATTTAATATTAGAGATGATTTCTTCCCTCATATACGGTTGCTTTAAATTTGTGGATAATAATTTTTGTCCTTAGTAAATGATAAATGTTGAATATCTATATATAGCTGTAATTGTCGTATGCTAATCCTAAGTTATGCTTGTTAAATTTGCGATAAATGAATAGACCTTGCCTGTTTCCGATAGGATACGGATGACAAAAAGTATCGGTTTGTATTCTAAGAAACCTTTGGTTTCTATTATTGAATATATGCTTAGCTTTTAAAAAAAAAAATATAGTTGTAATTGTCTTTCTTTTTAAATTTTAAAGAAGAATGAAATTAATATACTAATTATAGAAAATTCATTCTTAATTCATCAAACAAAGCCTTAATCATCTAAAAATAACTCATAACTATACAACTTTAAAAACATAAGGATAAATCAGCCAAACATAAATATAACAAAAAAAAACCTCTAAAACAACGAATTAGTTCGTAAAACTTGGACATCATGTTTTATTGCTCTCCAATTTAACATTTCGCTAAAAACCACTATTTTT
The DNA here is from genome assembly GCA_037954015.1 of Psophocarpus tetragonolobus. NCBI lineage: Eukaryota > Viridiplantae > Streptophyta > Magnoliopsida > Fabales > Fabaceae > Psophocarpus > Psophocarpus tetragonolobus. The sequence goes on from CM075688.1 coordinate 103,435,031, forward strand.
AACATTTTATTCAGATAATATATGGCTTGGGACCTATCTATTATAATAGAAGAACAAAGTATGCACTTAAATTTTGTAAGGATAAGCTGTTAACAAGAAATAACAAAACAAGAGGATACAGGAAAAACGTACGGTCGTACGCTGCTCTTTGTTTAAAAGAAATTAGGAAGAAAAGTTGGTTAAAAACAAAAAGTCAGAGGGTTTTAATTATAGACTTAATTCACTGTCTGCTTTCTATTTCTCAAAATTTTTACTTTTTTTATTTTTAAATTTTCAATTGTTATGAAACTGATGTTATTGAATTGACATTTTCAAAATTTTGACATTTCTAAATCAAGACATTATTTTCAAAATTTTGATATTTTTTCCTATTCTATAAAAATTTTAACATTTTTTCTTATTTTTAAATTGTGACATTGTTTTCAGCTATTATTGAATTGACTAAAACAATAATTTAATTATGCAACAGATATTAATTATGTGATTTTAATGTGATTTAATGTGATTTAATTAATTATACAACGTTATTAAATTAATGTACATATAACAATAACGGGATGAATTTACTACCGAACAGAAGATAAATTTAACAATTTTAAAAATTAAGATATACAATGTCATAATTTAAAAATATAATAAAAAAAATCAAAACTTAAAAAAATAAGAGACAGAAAAGTATAAGAAAGTATAATTAAACCCTAATTATATTATAATTCAAGATTGCATTTTGTTACCTTCTATAAACATCATATTTCTATTATGAAAGATGAAATAAGCAGTTTTTACCTTTTATATAGAATTGACCAATTATATATATAATTTAAAAATCTTCATTGAATAAAATTATATTTTATTATTACCTACATCAATAAAAATATATAATATCTAAATATTTTTTTTGGATACTTTTATTTTATTATTTTATTTATTTTCATTATCATTGAACCAGTTTTTGTAAAATAATTTAATTTCATTAAATTATTTTTTTTAACAAGACAACTACATTTAAACGTGTTTTATCAAATAATTGTTAAATTAAATTTTTTTAAAGTAAATAAAATAAAAAATTCTATATTTTTTCATCTCTTATTTTTAAAGTTAAAAAATAACTTTTAAGTTGAAAAAATAAGGCCAATCCTACGAATTTTCACAATTTTTTTGTAAAAAAATTTAATGATATATTTTAATAAAAGGTATTTTGTAAAAATTAAAAATTTTATATATATCCAGAAGATTCTACAACTAACTTTAGTTTTCAAATAAATATATTAGTTTAACTATACTTTGTGTTCTCTATTTTTATATTTTTAAATTATAACATTGATCCTCTAATTTTTAAAATTATTGAATTTTTTATTAACCATTGTTAGATTAAAGTTAACGGTTAAAGTGACAAATATATTGACATATTCTAATATAATTATATGATTTAAAGATGATTTTCGTAATTATAATTATTTTTAATATCCAAATCTCTTTCAAATCACAAAATTAAAGTTTGTCACGTTAATCATTAAATTATTTTTTATTATTAAATTACTTAATAGTTAATGTCAATTCATCAATGACTTGAATACAAATTGAAACATTTTAAAAATTGTGTACTTAATATCATGATGAAAATAAATAGAACAAAATGTCAAAAATTAAAAAAGAAATACAAAGTGTAATTAAGCTTAAATATATTTATATTAATCAAACATATTTTGTGTATTTCTAGATATCATATTCTTGGATGTGAAAAAGTCATGATATTTATTTAGCTGCAGTTTTATAAAATTATTTTTAAAATTTCAATATTTAAAAAAACTTAACAGCTCATTTTTTGTTAGTGTTTTGTAAAGATAATTTTGCTTAATTAATCAAGTGATATAGGATATATTTTTTTGGTGAATAGTGATATAGGATATGAAATCATGTTATATAATAATATGTAACCACAAATTAATTATTATCATTAACAATATAAGAGTTTAATTAGTATAAATTAATATTTAATTACAACCTTTTACTTATACAATTTTTAAAATATTAATCGATAAAATCATAAAATTTAGTTTAAATAAATAATTATGATTTAATAAATGTGGAAAATGTTTTATCCTTTGTGTGCATACGAATAAAGTGCAGATATAATATTATAAAAAATCCTTCCATATATAGGACGTTGACCGAGATGAATTATTCTTTTAAGTTTGAAGATTTGGATAGGAGTCAGATGGAATAACAATCAACAGTGAGCCTTGTATAAATTAAACACCGCTGACCCTGAGCAAGTGAGTAACAGATTAGAATGGTGAAACTTGATATGTCTTGTCTTTTCGTATCTTTTCTTCTACTACTTGTTTCCCCTTCCTTCTCCACCCCATCCCGAAAACTCCCACTCTATGACAGTTTCCTTGGCTGCCTCACACAACATACAAAGTCCTCAACCCAACTCTCCAATATACTCTTCGCCCCAACCAACCCTTCCTTCCAAACCGTACTCCAAAATTACATACGAAACGCGCGTTTCAACACCTCCTCCACGCCTAAACCGTTACTCATCATCACTCCCCTCACAGAATCGCACGTCCAGGCTGCTGTACTATGCGCCAAAAGCGCTAACATTCATATTAAAATAAGAAGTGGAGGCCATGATTATGAGGGTGTCTCATACACCTCTCCAACACCCTTTATCATCATGGACATGTTCAACCTTCGCACAATCACGGTGGACTTGAAAAACGAGGTTGCCCTGGTGCAAGCTGGAGCAACCTTGGGAGAGCTTTATTATAGAATATGGGAAAATAGTAAAGTTCATGGCTTCCCAGCTGGGGTGTGTCTCACTCTTGGGGTCGGTGGTCATATAAGTGGAGGAGGGTACGGTAACATGTTGAGAAAATATGGCTTATCAGTTGATAACGTCATTGATGCTCAAATTGTTGATGTGAAAGGAAATCTTCTAAACAGAGAAACAATGGGTGAAGATCTCTTTTGGGCTATCAGAGGAGGTGGTGGAGGCAGTTTTGGAGTGATTGTATCGTATACTATTAAATTAGTTGATCTGCCTCAAACAGTTACCGTATTTCGTGTTGAGAAGACTTTGGAACAGAATGCTACTGACCTTGTGGTGCAGTGGCAGCAGGTGGCGCCGACCACTGATGAGAGGCTTTTCATGAGGATGTTAGTGCAGCCTGTGAGTTCAAAGGTTGTCAAGGGAACAATAACCGTTAGAACCTCGGTTGTGGCTTTGTTTCTCGGAGGGGCTAACGAGCTTGTGTCCATTTTGGCGAAACAGTTTCCCCTTCTTGGATTAAAGAAAGAGAATTGCATTGAGCTGAGTTGGATTGATTCAGTTTTATGGTGGAAGGATGATAAGAATTTTAAAGCTGGCATGAAACCCGAAACCCTACTGGATCGAGATGTGAACTCTGCTGGTTTTCTTAAAAGAAAATCTGATTACGTTGAAAAAGCTATTCCCAGAGATGGGTTGGAGTTGATATGGAAGAAGATGATTGAGTTGGGGAAAGTGGGGCTTGTTTTCAACCCATATGGAGGCAAAATGGCTGAAACTCCTTCTGATGCAACGCCGTTTCCTCACCGTAAAGGAAACCTCTTCAAAATTCAATACTCTATCAACTGGGATGATCCATCAGCTGCTGCAGCTCAGAATTTCACCAGTGAGGCTAAGATGTTGTATAGTTATATGACTCCTTATGTGTCTAAGAATCCTAGAAGTGCGTTCTTGAATTATAGGGACCTTGACATTGGGGTTAATTCCTTTGGTAACACTAGCTTTCAAGAAGGTCAGGTTTATGGAATCAAGTACTTCAACCACAATTTTGAGAGGCTTGTCAAGGTTAAAACTGCAGTTGATCCGGATAACTTTTTCAGGAATGAGCAGAGTATTCCTGTTCGTCCAATTAAACAAGGAAGAATATTAAATAAATTAAATTAAATGTCATTTGAATATTTCGTTGTAAGCATAATAATAAATATTTATACTGTTTTTGTGGTAAATATTTAATTATAAAAAATAATAATAATTTGCTTTGACTTAATTATCTAAATTTTAATGGGTCAGTTATTTTTTAAAAAATAATCACCTAAATCTGTTTTTAAAAAATTTATCCAGGTGAGTCTATTTGCGGTTTGAATTGATCAAGAGTTTTAGTGTCACTCTATGTAGCCCTCAAATTGGCATGAATCAACTGATCATGCAAATCCATAAATCCTAAATCACGCATTCAGAATATTAATCACGTAAAACTGCGAATAAGACCGGGGATTTAATTGACAAGCGCAATCCACAAACCGCATTTGTGGTTTATGCGCAGATTTCTACATGGGTGAAAGGCGTAATAGTCTTGACTTAATTTACTTTGTTTCGTGACGGAAGCTTAATTAGTTAATTATCACGTACATGGATATCCCGCACGATGATCGCCACTTCATGCAACAAAGTGCCTTTGGTAATTGGTCTACAAGTCGAAAAGTGCATTGACTTGGATTTTTTGTATATTTGTATTTGTACAGAGAAATTAGAAAGTAGCTTTCGCAGAGACCACAAATATAAAAATGTTTCTTTTTTCCTCCAACCAAACTTGGCAGCATCATGTCTCTTACAATTACCAACGTCTTTGGCCAGTCAAAGACAGCATAAATCTCTTATGTGGTTTCATGCACTGTGCAGTTGTGTTTCGTTGGACAAAGGTAGAAGCCGGTAAAAATCACTCTTTAATGACCAATTAAATCGCTGTTTATGATTTTACCTGACTGCTGTCTTTTATCATTATTAAATCACAATGTTTACCAGTTGATTGGATTGCTACTAATTTGGATGTTATCTGGACAAACAATTAACTGACACTAAATTTTATAATAGAGAATTGGGGTTTGATCAAATTAAAGTGGAAAACAGACCAATCTCAATTTTTTTTTTTTTTAAAACAAAACTATTTAAGTATAGACATCATATAAATAATATATAAATTATTCAGGACCGTATAACTGTGATGCTATTTTATGTTTTTAATTTAATAAAAAGAAAATTAACTTACGAAAGTGATTGGTGCATGTAGAGACGTTCGAAATGAAAAATGACAGATATGACAAATAGCATAGCTACTAAAATATTATCTAACAAGGAAGTTCTTCATTATTTTGCTCCACCCTACCGTCTTGCCCTTTGTTAATTCAGCCAATGGCTTTGTAAGTGCTTACTAAGCCATTGAAACCAGAAACGATGTCCGAAAATGGGAAGTTCCTATAACTATAAAAAGGCTGAAAGGAAAGGAAACCACTTGTAAGAGCCTACTGCAGAAGTGGTTTCGAGTTGTAGTATATATAGAGATGGAGCAGTTTCCCTCACCTCACCGTCAACATGACAATGGCGAAACCTTGTTTGCCTCTTCTTCTTTTTCTTCTAACTATCTCCAATTGGGTGTCAGTGTCAGCACAAACCCCAGCCCTAGCCCAAACATCGCAATCCCCAACACTTTCCTTCAGTGCCTGACACAACACACAAAAGCCGTTACTCATCGTCACTCCCCTCCAAGCATCCCACTCTCAAGGAGCGGTAATATGCTCCAAAGGTGCCAACATTCTACTCAAAACAAGGAGTGGAGGCCACGATTACGATTGTCTCTCATACATTGCCAAGGAACCCTTTATCCTTCTCGACATGTCCAATCTTCGTAGCATCATGGTGGAGTACATAATAAAAAATGAGGTTGCCGTGGTCCAAGCTGGAGCAACGATGGCAGAGCTTTATTATAAGATATGGCTGCACAATAGTGTAAAGTTCATGGGTTTCCAGCATCGATTTGTCCGACTGTGGCTGTGGGTGGCCATTTCAGCGGGGTATGGTACGGTAGCATGATCAGAAAATATGAGTTATCTGTTGATCATATTATAGACGCTGAAATTGTTGTCGTGAAAGGAAATCTTCTAAACAGAAAAACAATGGGTGAAGATCTTTTCTAGGCTATCAGAGGAGGCAGTTTTGGTGTGACAGTGTGTTGTCGTTTACAGTTAAGCTAGTTAGTTGCTGTGCCTGAGTATTTCGCGTTGGGAAGACATTGGAAGAGAATGGCACTGAGCTTGTATTCCAGTGGCAGCCAACCACTATTGACAGGCTTTTCACGAGGCTACTATTACAGCCATTAAAGCCACGGTAGTGGGTTTGTTCCTGGCATGGGAAGGGCTGATGAGGTTGTGTCCATTTTGGAGAAACAGTTTCCCATTCTTGGGTTAAAGAAGGAGAATTGCTCTGAGATGAGTTGGATTGATTCGGGACGATGAAAAGAGTTACAACGCTGGTGCCAAACCTGAAAAGCCTATTGGATCGGAAACTCAACTCTGCTGGTTTTCTTAAAAGATGATCAGAGTTTGGGTTGGAGGCTATATGGAAGAAGATGATGGAGTTTGGGAAAGTGGGGTTTGCAGTGAACGCTTATGGGGGGAAAATGGCTGAGATACCTTCTGATGCAACGCTAGGGAACCCTGTACAAGATGCACTACTCAGTGAGCTGGAAAGATCCATCACCTGTTGAGGCTCAGAATTTACTTGATCAGAGTAGGAAGCTCGCTTTACAGTTACATGACCCCTTATGTGTCAAAGAATCCCAGAAGTGCCTTCTTGAATTATAGGGACGTTGATATTGCTACTAATAGCTTTGGTAAGAATAGCTTTCAGCAAGGCAAGGTTTATGAAGCTATCTACTTTAATGCCAATTTTCCCAGACTTGCCAAAGTTAAAACTGCTGTTGATCCTCAAAACCTTTTCAGAAACGAACAGAGTATTCCTGTAGCTCCAGGTAAAGCATAGGATTTAAACACTAACATCTTCATTCCCATCTCTAGCTAAAAATAAACTTGTATATATCTCATTCCTTTTTTGGTGTGTTTCATAGTATATTTTTAAGAGCCTTGAATATAGTCTTGAGTCCCAATTATGTGTTGATTATGTAAGTATTTACTTCATTTTTTCTTTATTTTGCAGTAACTAATAAATAAAATTGGTTTTTCCTAAGACACATTTCGTTGTTAGAATGTATTGGTGCAGTGTTTGACATGTCAAATACACATTGGTACATGTATTAATTGTTGTACATATGAGCAATTGATTGACTAGTGTGTTTATCAATTTGCCCTTACTTCACTGTAGGTAAAATACTATTGAGATGATGGTAAAAGATAGTAGGTAAAATACTATTGAGATGATGGTAAAAGATAGTGGTTGTGATATTAGAGATAAGAGTGTTGACAACCATCAATCTTGATACTATTGAGATTTTGGATGACAAGGTTGGGGAAGCAGAAGTGACGTAGACCTAGACTTGATGAAGTAAATTGATGGTGATGATGATTTTCATGAATTCATTAACATTGACTATGGAACCAAGACCTTGTGAAGAGTGGTCATAAGTGTTGCAATGAAGAGGAAGTGACCACAAGATGGGACCCAAGATCGTTGAGCTACGAGATTTCGATATTGAGTTACGTTGTCAAGAAACCACATACTCAATATACACAAGGTCTTGGTTCCATTGCAATTTGTGGTCACTTCCTCTTCTATTGCAACACTCTTGGCCATTCTTCACAAGGTTTTGATTCCCATCATCTACGACAACAACACCATGGAGGTTGTCATCACCATCGATGTTCTTCGTCGTCGCTTTTGCCTCCCTTGCTGTCAAAGCTTTCCACAGTGTAAAAATTGTTGTCGACACTCCAATGTACATTTGACATGTCACATATACAACAATTAATCCATGAACCAATATGCATTTGATACATATTAATTGTTGTTAAAAAGACACTAGTAAATAAAGTCGATAATTTCCTCACATGTATAACAATTAATATGTGAACCAATGTGCATTAGGAAAAAACAATAAAATTTCTTTTCCCATTTTCCTATAATTATCTCCGTTAATTTCAACGCTTACTTTCTCACATATCAACATTGCCAAAAGTGTGACATGTCAATGATCTTGCTTAGTTGAGTTGCTACATAATTAACAAATACAAATCATTCATATTTCTATTTAATTATAATAATTAAAATTATAACTACAATTTTAGAATAATGTTTTTTTACAAAAATTGTAGAAATTAATATATTATTTATATATAGTATTTAAATAAAACAATAGTAACATTTTAAAAACTATATTATTATTACCGTACTTGTTAGTTGTTTTTCTAAAGTAATTTGTTAGTTGTTCATTCTTAACGTCATTTTGCTATTTTATTTCACATTTTTTAAAATGTGCTATACAAAAAGAAGATATATTATTATTTATGTATTTTTCTATAATTTATTTTTTAATTTTTAATAAAAAATTATTATTATTTGGAGAAGCTGTTAAATTTTTAATAAAAAACTATTATTATTTGGAGAAGCTGTTTGACCCTAATTTTTAATTTAATATTTAATAATTTATTATCTAATTTTTCAATTTAAAATAAAATAAAAATTCCTTATATATATGACTATTATTTATTTTTAAATTTATATATATTAAAGATATTTAAAACTAAAATAAATATCAAATTTATTATTTCTAATTTAAAAGTTAAAATGTTATATTTTATTATAAAATTTTAAATTATGGTTTTCGTAAAAATTAATGATATTAAAATATTAAATTTAATTATATTTTAAATTTGTTATATATATATATGTTGTGGACTAAATAAGAAATAAATATTTAATTGAAAACAAAGGTCTGACACAACTCTTCTTGACTTATTTTTGCTATTTTAGGAGCAAACTTGTTTTTGTTAGATATAAGTGTTCCTGTAAAAAAACATATCAATATTTTAAAAGAAGGAAAAGCTTTAAAAAAAAGAAAAAACGGCGCAGTGGACAAACCATACACATAAAGAAAAAACACAACTGAATACTCTCTCACCTTAAGTCCTAATCTATGTAATAGAATTAAATTAACCAAATTGCACAACCATCTGGTTTACAGCGATGACAACATAATGTAAACACCAATTGCTTCCAATCCAAAATAAAAAAAAAAAATTTAAATTAACCACAGAAAATAAACTAAATATTTATCTAATACTAATAGTATTCAAATTAAACAACTCAGTTGAACATAGAAAACTTCTTAGTAACGTAGAAAACTTCTTGTTTGTGCTGTAAAATATGAAGAAATCATCATTTGGCGAGTCATTCTTGATTTTTGGAGAGAAATTAACTAAAGGGAGTAGGGTTTCGTACGTGGAAGGAGGAAAATTTGATAAATATATTGATACACCAGCTCCGTTTTTAGCAAAATGAAAAAAAAGAGCTGAAGACACGTGTCATATTGATATTGCAAAATATATTTTTGCATACATTCATATAGTTATATTTTAAAGTATTTAATTTATTAAGTAATATAAAAATATGACAATATTTCTGTAATTTTGGGCTTTCAGAATAAAAATAGAAAATTCAATCTTATTAACTATGTGTTACAATTTAATTAACTCCTTATGGTAGTATGAGAAAAAGTGAGGGAGAGCGAGACGGTGAAGAGAGATGGAGAGTAGTGCAGAGAGGTAGGCCGAGAAGAAGGAGAGGTTATGAGAATGGTCCTTATGGAAGAAGAGCTTATATCCAAGGTTGGTCTATTGGTTCTAAGGAGATTATCTCTTGTTTATACTTCACACATTTCTCAGAGGATTTCAATGCAAGAGACATGTGGGAAGTTTTTAAAAGATATAGAAGCATTAAGGAAGTGATTATTCCTAACAAGAAAGACAGAAGAAGGCAATGTTTTGGCTTTGTCTGATTTGCAAGGGTAGATGACGAAAGAGTGATGATGCTTAAGTTAGACAAGATCAACATAGGGCTGTGTGAAGATTTGGTAAAATAAACCAAGGTTTGCTAAACAAAGCACCAGAGAAATGAGTGGGAGGCAACATAAACCATACCAACAGGCCAACTCCAAAGTCAGGGGGAATTGAGAACAGGGAACTGGTTTGGCAAAGCAACCTAACATGAAGACAACATCCTATTCGAATGTGGTAAAAAATCCAAGTGGTGCTTTTAAATCAGAGGCCAAAGAGGTAGCCAAACTCTCAATAACATATGTTGGAAAGGTTAATAAAAAATGAAGCACTTACTCTACACAACAAGTGTTGTATCATGAAGGAGTATTTGGGATAGGCAACTCCAACGGGCATGAATATGGTCCTGCTAGAAACAGATGACGCAAATGACATTAAGGACTATATAAACGAAGGATTTGAATGGTCTGAGCATGGTTCGGTGAGATAAATCAATGAGAGCCTTCAATTACAGATAAATAAAGAATGACATGGATAAAATGTTTTGGGATTTCACCTCATGTGTGGGATGTTAAATTTTTCCAGCATTTGACATCCTTTTATGGCGAATTTGTGTCTTTAGATGTAGCTACGAAGAGGAAGGAAATGATGGATGTATCAAGAATTACTCTATCAACTAAGGTGCAGAAGGTAATTAATCACGCTCTAAGAGTTAAAATTGATGAATTATTGTTTGAAATTAAATTAGTTAAGGATGGTCCTATGAATGGGAGGATGGATGAGAAATCAAACTACTCATGTCTTGCATTTGAAATAGTTATTTGCACGAAGAAGATGAAGTTGAAGAATCGATAAAGGTTGGTCACCACTTGGGGCCCTTTCAAAGGAATTGTTCAATGAAAATGAAAAGGAGCTCATGTAGCAGCATAATTTGAATTCAAATTGCAAAATTTGCTCTGATGTTGCTACTCTCAAAGGGCTTGATGTTGATGTTTCACAAACTTGTCTAAAGAAAATTATGAATAAAAGGTGCGACTCCAACCTCTTTTGGTGTGGACAAAGGCAACTGGAACCAGGTCAATGCAATTTGGGCCTTAGCTCATTGGTGGAAAGTGAACGGGAGGTGTGCTTAGCAATGAGCAATGGGACAACAGAATGCATACAACATGGGCCAAGGTTTAACAGGTGCAGCAGGGAGTTAGGTTGCACGACGACTCCTACAATCGCTCGATTCAAACGATCATCAAAAGCTACGAGTTGGTCATTCCTAGAGCAAATAGCAGCCTCTCATCTTGCACAAATCGAATGTGGCGAACCTAATGTGGAGGAATGAAGTAGATGAATTGTATGTGGAGGAAATCAAATAAATGGAAATAAGAGACAAAGCAGATTAGGAAGGAAGGGAAGGAGGGAACTCGGTTAAAGTATGAATGAAGATTTTCTTGCTGAATAAAGGGGGTTTCGGGATAGAGTCAAATGCTAGAGAATTAAAAGAACCTTACAATTGTATAAAATTGATATTTGCTTCCTTCAGGAAACCAAATGTAGTAACATTGAAGGTTGGAAAGTAAAAGAGTTATGGGAGATTGAAGACGACTAGAGGTTCATGGCATCTAATGGACTTAGTGGAGGACTATTAATTATCTAGAGAAAAAGGTTGATTGAGGTGTAATGATAGATTCAAGGAGATGATTTTTTGGGGATTGGAGTCATACAAGCTAGTTTGAATTTGATTTGTTGTCTAATGACTAATGACTAATGACTAAGATGTGGGGTGAGTTGCTAATGACTAAGATGGGTTTTCCTAATGTGCTTAGGTTGTGATTTTAATGTTGTGTCAAATAGGATGGAAGTGGTTGAATCATCAAATTATCACTTAGGGTGATGGAAATGTTTTGTCAATTCATTAGGCAAATGGAGGTTGTGGACATCTCGACTTATGGAAAGAAATTTTTTGGATTTCTTTGGATGGAACTGCTGTAAGAAGGTTAGATAGATTTCTGCTTTCACAAGCTTTGATTGATGAATGAAATATTAATTCCCAATGGATTGATTCTAGGGAATTTTCAAATAACTATTTATAAAAATAATTTTTCCATTATTGACATTTTATAAAAATAATTTTATGAATTATTAACTTATAATAAAAAATAATAACATTGACAACTAACATTTTAAGTAGATTAATTTCACAAAAATATTCTTTTTATCAAATTAAATAAGTGTAATATTTTAATTTAGCATATATCATATACTTGTAAGTATGAGTACTATGATACCTATACATGTCCTCAATAAGGATTAGGTAGAAAAAACCCACACTCATCAGTTGTATTTTTTTAAAAAAAAAATAAAATGATTCTGATTACCGAGCAATTAGAAATAAAATAATAAAAAAATACAAAGAAAAGTTATATAATCAAAACAAAGACTTATAATTAGTAGTTGTCCAAAATTTAATGAATATGAATACTTTAAAAATTAAATTAGTATTTTTAATATTTCCTGTGAAAATATCAACAAAAAAAATCGAAGTTGTGCTTAGAATTTGACTATATTGTTTCTCGAAATACAGATTCACACACTCAAAAAAAAAAAGTGATAAAAAAAATCGTAAAAATTACCTGCAAAAATATTTTTTTTAGAAAAATTCACAGGTATTTTTTGCAGAATATATCTCCTATAAAGATTTGTAGGAAATTCTTGGAGATAAAATACTTCATATATGCGCGCAGGAATTTCTTGCAGATCAATTTTTGCAGAAAATTTCGCAAAAAATTGATGATTTTTTTATATATTTGAATATTTATCTTTATTATGGGTTTTCCATTGTTCCACCAAAAATATTGATTTTTAATCTAATATTTGAAAATTTAAAATCATTGTAAATTGTTGTATAATAATTATTACTCCAAAGTTTTAAAATTATGTATTTATTTCAAATTCTAATGATTATTTTGATTATAATTATATGATGTATTTGAAAAAGGATAAAATTTCATAATTGTAATTATCATTTATTCATAATAAAGAAACTACTATATAAAAAAAATTACTATCTGTAGAAATCATATTTCGTTTTTTTAAAGGAACAAAAAGCATATTTCTGTCACATATGATGGGTTTAAGAAGCACTAGTTTCATATTTTATTTTTCTAAGTAGTCTTCTCCTCTATATTACTAATTGAAATGTAAAAGCTATAAAATAATTTTAGCATAAAAATTAATTCAAATGAAAAATATTATAGTTTTTTAAAAATTAAAAAAACATAGAATTATAATCTTAAACAAAGAAAGCATGGAATAAAAATTAAAAGGAAAGAGAATATATATATAAAACTAAAATTCTAAAACAAATTAATAAAAGTAAATATTAAATAAAATTATTAATTAATTGAGTTCATTATTAAAATCATAAATATAATACTCCTTAGTGTAATGATCAACTGATATATCTTGTTTCAACTTAATCACGCCACTACAGTGTGTTACAAACCTTTGATTATACTTTCTCTTGTAGCATATGTATCCAAAATAATTAATAGCCATTAAATTATTTGATTAGGTATTATTACCTTTAACTAAATTAATTTTTTTTGTGAAGCCTTTAATTAAATTAATTTTCCTTTATAATTTATTAATTATAATTAATAGTCATTAAATTTATTATATTTATATTGTCTCTGTGAATAAATTAAAATTTTAATGATTTTTAGTTTATAAAATTTTAAATATTTGCTAGTAATGTAAAACCTAATTCTTCAGAACAAAAGTTTTAATATCTCATTTAAAATTGTAATTTATTTTAAATTTTAATAAATTTCAAGCAATATAGTATGTATTATAAAGAGTATATTGCTTAGCACTAATATGTTAATTAGTTAATTTAAAATGTGCATCACATTACATAACTCTTTTAGAGAATCTGCATGTTTCTTTGTAATCATTAATTGTAGCTTCATAATAAAATATATATTTAATATGGGTACTATCTAACACAATTAATGAGTAAAACCAAATAAAGGGTGAATTTCTTAAAGTCTCTTGCATTAGAATGAATTTGTATTTAAATTACTTAATATCAACATGACACTCTGGGAAATATGTAATACAATTTTTAATGCATAAAATAATCCAAATAAATTGCTTCAATTAAAGATACCCTTAAGAACAAAATGGTTCTTTTTACTCTAAGATTGTATTCTTGTTAATATGTAACACTATGATATTTATTACACATTTAATTTAATAATTTAATATCATAAATTTTATTAATTATTACTAATTTTTATTGAATTAAACATTTAATATCATTACTATAATTATTATATATTAATTATAATAATTTTTAATAATAATAAAATTATTTTCTATGTTATGTCAATTTAAAATAATGATCTATTCTTGGTGGAAAACCTGTTTATTAGCATGCTTACTTTTATATAAGATTTCAAGATACCTTACATATGCTATTTAAAAAATACCTTAGCAATAATCTTATTTTTATATTCAGGTTAATAGAAAAATTTAATCAACATAAAATATAAAATTAGTTATTTTTATTTATATTTAAGTTTGAATGAAATATGTAATAATAATAATAATAATAATAATAATAATAATAATAATAATAATAACAAATATATCCACCAATGCCTCTAAATATTTTAATTTAAAAATACAGAAATTTGTACTGGATGCATAAATTATGTTACTCTATAATTTTAAATTACATTCACATGTTTATTTCTCACAATTTTTTTAGTTAATAAATGTCGTATATTTCTGTAAAAAAAAGGTCCTATATTAATTAGTAGCAATAAATGCATTATCTTAAAATGCCATTTGTACGTGAAAAAATAAATATTTTAGTAATATTTATTTTATATATAAAGATTTCACATTTTACTTTTAATTGTTTTGTTTCAAATCTTAATTACTTTTGCTCTATTTTTTTTAATTTTAAAAGTTTTTCCAAGTTTAAATATTGATATATTTTTATTTTAATTTGATTAAAAAGAAAATTCATTGAATATGATTAGTATGTATTTCGAAAAGAAAATACTAAATGTATATAAAAGAGTTTAATCACAAGGTTTAAATAATTTTTAAAGTATATAAATTGGTAATCTGAACAAACTTATATGACATATTAGAAAAAAATATTTATTTAAACATAATAAACATTTATTTTATTTTTTAAATATTTAATTGAAAATTATAAAAAACAGAAAATAAAAAATAAAAAAAAAAGTAATTTAAAAATATTTAGATAAAAATGGCTGTTTGCTAAATAAATGACTTATTTTTTTGATAAAAAACTCAAACCAATATCCTAAAATTATACAGTTTTGATTTTGTAATTCCGAAAGTTTGGTGGACTTACAGGAATGCTCTGTTCATTCCTGAAAAAGTTATCCGGATCAACTGCAGTTTTAACCTTGACAAGCCTCTCAAAATTGTGGTTGAAGTACTTGATTCCATAAACCTGACCTTCTTGAAAGCTAGTGTTACCAAAGGAATTAACCCCAATGTCAAGGTCCCTATAATTCAAGAACGCACTTCTAGGATTCTTAGACACATAAGGAGTCATATAACTATACAACATCTTAGCCTCACTGGTGAAATTCTGAGCTGCAGCAGCTGATGGATCATCCCAGTTGATAGAGTATTGAATTTTGAAGAGGTTTCCTTTACGGTGAGGAAACGGCGTTGCATCAGAAGGAGTTTCAGCCATTTTGCCTCCATATGGGTTGAAAACAAGCCCCACTTTCCCCAACTCAATCATCTTCTTCCATATCAACTCCAACCCATCTCTGGGAATAGCTTTTTCAACGTAATCAGATTTTCTTTTAAGAAAACCAGCAGAGTTCACATCTCGATCCAGTAGGGTTTCGGGTTTCATGCCAGCTTTAAAATTCTTATCATCCTTCCACCATAAAACTGAATCAATCCAACTCAGCTCAATGCAATTCTCTTTCTTTAATCCAAGAAGGGGAAACTGTTTCGCCAAAATGGACACAAGCTCGTTAGCCCCTCCGAGAAACAAAGCCACAACCGAGGTTCTAACGGTTATTGTTCCCTTGACAACCTTTGAACTCACAGGCTGCACTAACATCCTCATGAAAAGCCTCTCATCAGTGGTCGGCGCCACCTGCTGCCACTGCACCACAAGGTCAGTAGCATTCTGTTCCAAAGTCTTCTCAACACGAAATACGGTAACTGTTTGAGGCAGATCAACTAATTTAATAGTATACGATACAATCACTCCAAAACTGCCTCCACCACCTCCTCTGATAGCCCAAAAGAGATCTTCACCCATTGTTTCTCTGTTTAGAAGATTTCCTTTCACATCAACAATTTGAGCATCAATGACGTTATCAACTGATAAGCCATATTTTCTCAACATGTTACCGTACCCTCCTCCACTTATATGACCACCGACCCCAAGAGTGAGACACACCCCAGCTGGGAAGCCATGAACTTTACTATTTTCCCATATTCTATAATAAAGCTCTCCCAAGGTTGCTCCAGCTTGCACCAGGGCAACCTCGTTTTTCAAGTCCACCGTGATTGTGCGAAGGTTGAACATGTCCATGATGATAAAGGGTGTTGGAGAGGTGTATGAGACACCCTCATAATCATGGCCTCCACTTCTTATTTTAATATGAATGTTAGCGCTTTTGGCGCATAGTACAGCAGCCTGGACGTGCGATTCTGTGAGGGGAGTGATGATGAGTAACGGTTTAGGCGTGGAGGAGGTGTTGAAACGCGCGTTTCGTATGTAATTTTGGAGTACGGTTTGGAAGGAAGGGTTGGTTGGGGCGAAGAGTATATTGGAGAGTTGGGTTGAGGACTTTGTGTTCTGTGTGAGGCAGCCAAGGAAACTGTCATAGAAAGAGGGATTTGGGGATGCTGTTGCCAATGAAGTGGAGACAGTTAGAAGAAGAAAAGAGGCTAAAAGATACAAGAAACAAGGTTTCACCATTGTCCTCATGTTACTGTTGCTGGAGTTTGCCTGCCTCTGCTTTAATTTATACACAAGGTGCTGCAGCCTCATGCTGTCTATCACTTTCACAAAAAAACATATCTGCCTTCAATTATTAATTGCACACTTTGAATTGTTTAAGTAGAATTTTGAAATTACTATAATATTTATGCATTTATGGTTAAAAATAAAAAGTGTTCAATTACAATTCTTTGCTGAATATTACCTAATAAAATCAATAATAAACTTATGAAAGGTTGTAATTGAGTTTTACGACTGGTATATGTATAATTTTTTTTTCTTTTTTAAATTGCCGTTTTTTATTCTCTATAATATTTTTTTTTGTAATAATTGGAAGTGTTCACTTTTAGTTTGGTGTAGTTTTGAGACTAAAACTAGTCCAACTAAATTATAAAAATATTTTGGGGTTTCGTTTAGTTTGATATTGTGATTTCAAATTCTATTATTAAGTATTAGAAAGTACATTAAAAAAATTTATTTTCAAAATTTTGGAAAAGTAGAAAACATTAAAATTAAAATATAAACAATCAATTTATTTAAACATTATATTTTAGTGATTGTAGTTAAATTGTATTCAATGAAATTAAATAAAAAAGTTTTGCTAAAATATTTATTTATCAACTAATTCATATTAATTAAAAATCCTAATAAAAACTTCCAAACTTAGAAAATAATAAATAATTTTATATGTCTTCTTGGAGATTTGCTAAAATAATTAAGAACTAGATGTTTGATTTGGTGCGATTTTAACATATTAAACCACAAACCAAACTGAACTCCGCAATTTGAAAATTATAAAAAACAAATTACTCCAAACTAAAACGATTTTTTACCGTTCAGTTTTTTATTTCAATTAAGTTTGGTTCGGTTTTAAACATCTCTAATGGTAGTGCTATATCGCTTTTAATAAATTTATCTATAAATTTGTTCCATGGAAATAATATAGTAAATTGTTTTACATTTTTAATATGATTTGATTATGGTAAATGGTAATTGATAAGAATTATTTTAATATTAAAAATAGTTTCCTATATATTTTGTATTTAAGAAACTCACCCACTCATGTGTATAAAGATCATATTTTGTACTTAAAAAACTCACTCATTTATATAGATCTCATTTAAGAAACATTAAAAAACCAACCACCTTAGAACATTGTGGTGACTAATTTATACTTATTAATTATAAAGATTAGATGATAATATTAATTTTTTTTATAAATGTAATATGATTTCAAATTTATTTTTAATATTAATTAATGAGAGTCTAATTATCTTTTAAAATTAAAAAAGGAGAGAAAAGAAAATTAATATCAATATTTAATTCGTAATTATATGATTAAAATTAATAAGAATATTTTAGTATAAATAAATAAATATAAAAATATTTATGGAAATTAATAAAATACAATTCTTGAAACAGAAAATAGTGTAGGAAATACAACTCTTGAAATAGAAAAAGAATAATCAATCCCCAATAAAATTTTCAAAATACAAATATGAAAATATTTATGGAAGTTAACAAAAATTCTTAGTTCTTAGTGTCAATTGGGACATCGTGATAGTCACCCCGTTTGATTGGGTTAAGGGAGGTTATTATACATGAAATACACTGTTTGTCTTAATAATGAACACATAACAATAAAATACACTAATTAAAAATTAGTGCTTTGACTTTTCTTTATTCTTTTGAAAATATAAATAGAAACATAAAAATATTTATGGAATTTAAAACAATATAATCTTAACTAATCATATAATTAAAATTATTTGACTAATAATATATTTATGAAAATACTTTTTTTAAATAAATTTGCATATGTTTTCTTTATTGATTTTTTTTTTACAATTTGTTATCTTTGACAAAATAGCTAATGTGCACATTTGATTAATTCTTTACATGTATTTATCAAGTAATTTTAGAATGGCTTAAATATGTTTGACAATATATTAGTGAATTTTGTATTAGGTTTATAGTAATTTTTTTAGTCTCTAAAAATAATTATTTTATTTTTTATTCTTAAAAAAAATAAATAATTCCTTGAAATACTTTAAAAATAATTAGATAACATTTTAAAAAATCAACATAAAATAAATATTATTAAAAATCCAACTGAAAAAAAAATTAAGTCTTTTTAGAATTTTAATATCTTTTACTTCTATTATCTAGTCTCGTAAGTCGACTATTTCGGACAGTGTAGTATTTAAATCCCTCCTCACATTAACCATTTGCAAAAATGTTAGGAATAATTATTTTATAGGTGTACTAAAAAAATTATAAACAAGGTTAATATTCATTCAAGGGAAATAACACCAATTAAAAATATGTTTACATGTACATTGCAATGACTATGGGTAGAGGCACTAAAATATTAAAAACGTTAATAAATTAACTCACTTGGTTTGTTTTAGCATTGAGTTATAGTAAATTTTTATATTATTATCAATTTTTATTAAAATAAAAAAATAATATGTAGAAATATATGGATAGTTGATCTTACACCTTTAATAATTATATATATGAAACTTTACTAATTCAATAATTAAATTTCATGATGTTATTCTATAGATTATATTTATCAAATTTTATATAGTTTGTAATTTTCTAAATATATTACTTAACAATAATATTTATATATTTTTTTAGTATTATATTACACGTTAACTTTCAATTAATTAAGCATATACTCAAAATTAATTAACAATACAATTTAATTCTAATAATTTTAAAAATATTCTAGAAATAAATTCAAATATTTGGGTATGTTTACTAATTTAGGGGTCTAGTGGGGAGTTAGGGGAATCAAGCTCATTTTTTTTCTTGCCCTTTAGCCTCAATGGTGCGATACAACCTTTGTTCTTGGAATTATGTCAGTATTGCATAATAATCAATGTTGAAGCCATTTTTTGGAAAACTTGTATGAAGATTAATGATATAATTAAAGCGATTTAGCTAAGCTAATGAGAATGTTGCTCTGTTTCAAAATTAATATCATACCCTTATACTAAATAAGTGATGAATAAAGCTAATTAAGCTAAAGTTATATTATCTGTCCCTATCGAGATAATTAAGCTAACAACTCGATAAGATCTTAAAAGAGTTTATATATTATTTTTATACACCCTTCATTATCATGTTAGATTTAAATTTTTTGAATAAAATTTATTAATTTCAATAATAAATTTTTTTAACAAATTTCTTAATTTTCAGTTAAAAGATGATCTTATTTTCTATTATGTACCCTACAATTAATCCCTCAAGCATCCTTAATTTTTTATTTTAGAATAAAATATTAATTTATATTATAGTTTATTGTAATTTATATAAATATTTACAATATTAATTATATCAATTTAATACACACTAACATATAATTTCTTTTTTATTTTTCATTTACAATACATTAAAAATTATAAGAAGTAATTATCTTAAAATAAACAATTAGTTTTAAAGGTGTTACAATCCTTCTGTAACATCTCCTATCCTTGGATCTATCAAAATCAATCAACTGTAATGCCACAGTCTCCCAATCTCACAACACAATAGCTATTGGGGGTGTAGTACCAGACTGTAAAGGATGTTTTATGTTTGGGTTTGCTTACAGAATCTCATACTGTGAACTGAAAAAACAAGCTTTGTTAGTGACTTATGATCATGGATTAAGAAACTTGATGATTGAATGTGATTAGTTAAATGCGATTAAGCTTCTTGATAAAGGATGTGTTGTTAATTATGGTTACTTTCCTATTGTGGAGTATATGTATCGAGCCAGCAACAAAACACTATCTTGGAGATTCAGCTTTATCCCCTGTGAGGCAAATCTAATAGATTTGCCGATGCGGACTTATCTTTAACACACTGAACATTGGTATTTTTAATATGCTGAGCTGGGGCATTCATATGCTGAGCTGGGGCACTATCACACCATGTAGGAAGCATGACGGTCTGGGGGTGTGAGTGGCGCGACTACAAGGTGGCTCTCCAAGCTATGGGTCCAACTGTTGAACAACATATATACCATGATATCTTCAATAACCCAACATATGGAGAGCTCTTAGGAAGGCGTGGGCGTTTCTTGAGGGTGGTTTAATTCCACTTTAAACGTTAGCTTTTGGCTTGAACCTTGACTAACGACAACACTGCTTTGCATGGAGCTACCCTCACGGTGGCGGATGTTTGGAAGAATGACCATTGAAGACTGACCTCCTTATGCACTCCTCTTCCCCTCACCTTCAAGACAAAATCTCTCAAGTTACACCCCTTCTTGTTTAGGGTTTGTCTGATGGGTGGGTCTGGTCAGAATACATATCAGGTCACTGCACCGTACAAAGTACATACCCCATTCTTCTTCGAGTCCTTGATATGCTACTCCTACTCATGAAGGTTGGAATTGGAATTGGCGTTTTCCTCTTCCTGCTAACATCCAAATGTTTACATGGCAAGTCAACCATGACTCCTTGCCCACTTGTAGTGAACTACACCGTAGAAGGCTACGCGTAGACCCAACTTGCCCTATCTGCGGTATGGGCCAGAGACGTTGATGCATTGTCTAATCACTTTCGCTCGCTCAACTCAAGTGCGGAGGCGATTGAGCATTTATTCATCATGCATGATACCCAGGGAGGCTTTTTTGGCTTTTTGTTGATGAGCATACTGATAAATTTAATGTGATATTCCAGAAATAAAGCAATGTTTGAGGCACAAGTGGACCTCACATGATGTCTCTTGGAAATCACATTAAAGCCTTGCATGGATATTTAGCCAATCATATGATGTCTCTTGGAAATCAGCCATGCACGAAAACATTGGTCTTGTGGATTCCTCCTCCACATGCAACCTACGCTTTGAATGTATATGGAAGCCTTCAGCTAGAGAATGGAGTTGCAGGTTCAATGACATCATCCGGGTCTCAGCAAGAAAGTTCATAAAGGACTTTTTTTTTTTAATTTTTAAGTGACATGGAAATCCTTCGTGCAGAGGTATACATTCTTTGGAAAGTACTGTGATTTTGTTCATAACTTGACATCAACAAACAATATGAGCTGTAAATCAAATTCCCTTAACATAGTGAAATTGCTACAGAACATTGTAGACTTTCATCACGTATATGCTAACAAGTTAAAGTTTATCAAGAGGTTAATAGCTCAAAAATGGCACCATATATGGCCAGAAGCTAATTTTTGTGCCAATTTTCTCGCTAAATTAGGAGTTTCATTCAGGAAATCATATAGGATTCACGACGTTATACCCAATAGTTTATATCATTAATTATTAGCGGATGTGGTGGAGACATAACTTTTTTAGAGGTTAACTTTATTAGTTTGGTTTTTTTTTTCTTTTGTTTTGCTTTTTTTTATCTTGTAAAAAAAAAACTTAATGATTTCATAAGATTTTTTTTTTTGTTTAATTAATTACCGGTATTCTACCGTGAAAACAATTATGTTAAAGTCTTCAAGCCACAACTTTTCCTAAATATTTAAAGTATAGAGTGAAAATATGATATAAGAATTTGTTGTTGTTGTGTATTGGTTCTACTTCAATAATGAATTAAAGATGCCCGGATTTTTTTTTTCTTTAAAATATTAATGTTGACATGATTACTATCAAAAATTAAAAAAAACATTAGGGAAATTTACAGCTTATGTCCAAGACAGCTGGGGTTTATGTCTAGAACGTCCACGATCCTTAAAATATCCAACTAAGTCGTATTCTTTTTTTATTATCATAAATATTTTTTATTCATTATAAAATATCCATCTTTAAAAAAAATTAGCACTTTTTTTCCCCAACACATCTTCTTCCTCTCATTTCTGCAACAGCTAAAACACTTAACATATATTCCATCTATCATCTATTTAGAATTTTTTCCACTCACTTAAAACCATAAAAGGAAAAAAGGCCAGCTTAATTTATCCAAAGCTCATCTTCACCACCACCAAGCCTTTCTACTTCAGGTAAAAAGATACAAGGAGTGCAATGCATAACTTCTCTCTATTTTTATAATTTATATGTGGTATCTCTTCTAAATCTCAATTTATAACTTTCTTATTTTATTCAATATTTCTTATATGTAATATTGTATGGTGATAATGGGTTGGTTTTATATTTGTATGATTTAAATTTGCATATTAGTGGTTTAGTTTATGATCTCATTCGGAAAGATAAAAAATTTTGAATTTTTTTTTAGTCTTTAGCAAAGTCTCGCTTGAGACTTAAAAAAATTTATAAGAAAAATTATTTTTAATTTTAGGCTAATTATAATTGATGCCCACAATTTTAGTTGTTGTTAGCTTTTTGACCCTTCAGTTTTGCTTTGAAAGAAAAAGGTCTTAGCATGGTTTGAACTTAGGACCTCTTTATGAAAAACCATAATCCATACCACTACACTAAGCATCAAGTTTAGTTTTCTTTTGTAATTCAAATCTACTTAACCTTTAATTAGTGTTAGTTTCAAAATAATTAAAACATAAATGTAAATATACAACAGTAGGATTAAAACTAAAAGTTAAAATTAAAAACTAAAAATTTAATTTATATATTTATTAATAATAAACTCCTAGGGATTATAAATTAAAAATTAAAACTAATTAAAAACATAAATTAAAATTATTTAAATTTTAATTTCTATTTTATTTTTAATTTTAGTTCTTAGTTTTATTTAAATTAAAACTTAAATTACAAGTTAAATTAAATACATTAGTTTAATTCTTAAGTTAAATTAAATTTTAATTTTTAATTTAAATTAAAATTAAGAACTAAAATTTAAATTAAAATGTAAATAGAAGTTAAATTTAAATTAAGAATTAAAATTATTAAAAAAATTTAATTTAAATTTTAATTCTTAATTTTAATTTCTATTTTATTTTTAATTTTAGTTCTTAGTTTTATATTTTAATAATTTTAATTTATATTTTTAATTTATAATTCCTAGGAATTTATTATTAATAAATATATAAATTAAATTTTTATTTTTTAATTTTAACTTTTAATTTTAATCCTACTGTTGTATATTTACATTTATATTTTAATTAATTTTGAAACTAACATTAATTAAAGGTTAAGTAGATTTAAATTGTAAAATAAAATTGAACTTGATACTTGGAGTA
Source organism: Psophocarpus tetragonolobus (assembly GCA_037954015.1). Taxonomy (NCBI): domain Eukaryota; kingdom Viridiplantae; phylum Streptophyta; class Magnoliopsida; order Fabales; family Fabaceae; genus Psophocarpus; species Psophocarpus tetragonolobus. The sequence continues at coordinate 103,458,923 of CM075688.1, forward strand.
GTGGTATGAGTTGTTTTGCGTTATGAAGATGTCCAAGATTCAAACCATGCTAGGCCCTTTTTCTTTCTAAATTTTTCTAATTAAAATTGGGGGGCACCAATTATAATTTAATCTAAATTTTATAAAAGGACATGTAAGTTTTTTTTTTGTGACAGTAAGTGTGAATAAGTTTTTTTTTGTGACAATAAGTGTGAATTCAAAATGTGAACGGTGTTAATTCAAATTCCCACACGTGTGCTTTCCTTTGGGCCCATTTAGCTCATTAGTAATTTGAATTAATACTCTCTTTATATGAATTGACACCTACTCCTATATAAAAATATTTATATATCATTCACTTTATCTTTCCTGTACGAAAGTTTGAAATTTTTTTAACTCTCCAACTACCTCTTGCTGGAAAGTTAAAAATGTTTAAAATTTTTTGAACTCTTTGAAGAACTGTTGTTGAAGAGTTAAAAACATTTGAATTTTTTTTTAACTCCCCAGCCACTCTCACAAAAGTTAAGTCGCTAAGTCACTGTATAATATATTAAACAATTTGTCTTGAACTCTATTGTATATTTTGCTCTAATTATTAAGTTTATAATTCATTCTTAGAGTTTTTCTTTACCTTGTAGTTTATTTACATATATTTTGTTGGATTTCATTTGTTGAATGAACTCAGGAGGGGGATTTTGCTTGCAAAATGAGAAAAACTCTCAATGGGGTTTATTTCTCGGGAAAGAGTAAAACTCACTGACTGTCTTAAGCTCTTTTTCTTAATATGGTTATTTGACTTTAGATTATTTGTGGGATCCATGGTCTAAAGCCCAAATAGTTTAGTCTCTTACTCTTGAGGAATAAGAGAAAGAGTATTTTTATGAGTGATAGTAACGCTAGTGATGAACGATGATTTGATAGTGTATTTATGCATTAGAGAGATGAAAAAGTGAAATACAAACCCTACTAAATTTCTCATCATATTTCTCTTAGTTTATTTTTTATGCACTTTACTTTCGGTCAATATACAATAGTTTCAAATTAATTTCCTGTTTATTTTCAAACAATTAGTATTAAGGTTTTCAATGTATCAATCTAATCCCTATGAGATCGACCCGATATATTTATTGGATACTACATATGACTGGTGCACTTACCAGGAGTAGAGTAGAAAATTTGCTCATCTATATACAAGCTAGTTAGTGTTATGGTTAGATTAACCAAGCCATGATTAAGTGCAACTAAGGTTGAATTAATTAACTTGACTCAAGTTAACTGAACCATAATGAGTGTATCCATGACTCATCCAACTCACTAATACATATATCCACAATAGTCTAGATTCATAGTGCATGTGGAAAACATGACTAGAGGGTGTGGATAGGAAAAACAGGTGAAGAGAGAATGCATGCACACACCCCATAATCTAGTCTAGATACATTGTGTATTTAGGAAACATGCATGACTAGGGGGTGTAGGTAGAAACAGAGGCGTAGAGATAAATCATGTTTTAAGTGTAACAAGGGGTGAGAAGTTCAAGAGAGTGTGACCCATTAAAGTGGCATCTATTCATTCTTTTGGTCTTCTCAAACCAATACTTCGTTGCACCTAAGATAAATAACTCATTTATCTTTTAGCTCAAGTCCTTATATGCTCTAAAGTAAAGATAACCCTAAATACAAGGTCAAAAAGATCAACTATAAAAGTCAATCTACTAAAAAGTCAACAAAACATTGATGAAATCCTAAACCTAATACAAAAAAGAAAGAAACTAAAAATTTTCATGTATATCCTTCAAAAAGTTATCAGGTAGAATTGTATCACTACAGTCTAATTTAGTGTTAAGGATTAACTTTTCACAATGATCACTTAACTAAAAGTATCTATTTAAATAATGTAATACTACTCTACAACACATGTGACTTTTAGTAATTTTGTTTGCCTAACACTTATAAATTTTTTCCTAAAAGTTTTTGACAATATTTGAAAAATGACATCAAATAATAAATAAATGCTACTTAATGTTTTTGTAAAATTTTACAAATGTTGTGTATAATTCATGTGATTAAAATCTATTAGTAACGTTTTAAACTTTAGAGACACACCATATACAATATTTAATACAATGTCGCAAAAATTTAATAACATTTTTTTATAATTTACGACATTTTTTAAATGTTGTCAAAAAAATTTTAACAATAATTTTATTAAGTTTTATAAAATAATATTACTAATTACATATATTTGTCAGGACCACTAAATAAACCACAATTAAAATTTTAACAAAAGTTTAACAATCAGTGAATTAATTAAAAAAGTAGTTTAATTAGGATGCACTATTAGTATAAGAGTTTAATTAGTATACACTGTGAGTATAAAAGACTTTTATCCTGACAATCAATCATAACTTTTTTCATTTATGTGACTTTTAAAGTATTAATTAGTAAATTCAACAAACTTATCATTGAAGAGAATTGTGATTTAACGTGAGTCTAAAAATCTTTACATATTCACCGTGTATATTTAACGTGAGTGTAAAAATCTTTACATATCCACCGTGTATACCAATTAAACTTAGTATAAAAACTTTTACACTTATATTTAATCACAATCTTTTATTTATGATAATTTTATTGACTTTACCAATTAATACTTTAAAAGTCTTATAAACAAATAGTTATAATTAATATTAATTTAAAATTTTTTATACTTTTAACGCATACTAACAACAATGTTTATACTTGAATGGTTATAAACTAAACAACATCGTTTACCAATGTCAACGTTCTCATATTCTTCCAATAATATCGATTCACCAACCTTTTCTTTTTCTTTTTAAGGTATAGTCTCTACCATTAATACTTCTTATATTAAACTAGATACATAGATCCACCATATATATATATATATATATATATATATATATATATATATATATATATATATATATATATATATATATATATATATGTATGTATGTATGTCAGAAACTAAATATGAGACTACAATTTTTGTGACATATTTTATAAAAGTTATAAATTAAGTAATAATATATGGTTTTAATTTACACACCTTGATAGTATTTCTTATTTTTTTTATCTTTATCACATTATAAATTTTCTCATATCCATATATCGTGATATCATTTTCTTTTCTTTCGTTAGGTATCTAATAACAATAGAGTTTACATATATTATTTTTCTTTTAAATTATAGTTCTCATCGTGATTCCTCATAATTCTCGATATGAAGAGAAATTATGAATAAATGCAATATATACTATTGTAATTACAGTCACGTTACGGTCACAAAGATTAAAAAAGACCTTGCAGTTTCATTTGAGACCTTAATTTTATATATATATATATATATATATATATATATATATATTATATTTACATTAGTTATATTAATAGGACATTTGCTTAACTTGTTCCCTTCGATTGTTATCTCGTCCCAACAGAATGAGGACCGTATTTCAGATTCAAATTTAATTTATGCAGAATAAAATACTAAGTAAAAAGGGAAAAAAGAACTGCAATTTGAAAACATTATTGAAAGGACTAGGCATATACGGCAGAGTTTAACTACTAGTTGAACTTTTCAACATTAATATAGTAGCCAAGGGGCCAGAATACCCAAGTATATAAAAACATGTTACTCAGAAATATATCAATTTAACAATATGTAAACATAAGAGCAAAAAAAAAAAAAGTAAAGAAATTACCAAGATTGCTTATTATACTGCGCATATATGTTATAGTAGGATACATTGCCAAAGGATCATGGTTGCCCTTCAAGTTTAAGGCTTATACAACTACTACCTAACTAGTAGGACTAACATGGAGATCACTCTTCTTCCTTTGTCTCCCTTGATGCCATCGTAGTTGATAAACTTGGGATTCATAATGAAGGGTAGAAGAAAGTAGAACTAGTGCCACAATGCTTGGTGATGAGAACAAATAAAAGGTGAAAATAATGGTGCTCGAGGAAACATGTTGGTTTTGTAAGTGGCTTTTGTAGGTGAAAGGGAAAGTGGAGGAAAGGATCTTCCTCGCATATGCCTTATTCACTGCTTTGTGTTTGCTTTTCTGTCATTCGCTTTTTAATACATCTTTTTCTAACATAATCTGACATGTGCATTTTAGGAATCCACTAGAAAATTCTCTCCCTGGTCCCTAGCTAGTTAGTAGTGACATTTTATGGGTTAGTGATGTCAGTAGACCTGGTTTCTTAATAGCTATTCATATTGGATTAAGAATCCAGGTATGGATTTAAATAATTAATAAACAAAATTTTATAAAATTTATTGATTTCTATAATTATTATTTTTAAAGTTATATGAAGAATCTATACGTTGGACATTATTTAGTAAATTGTTGTTTTATGCACCTATCATTTTATTTATACACGTTATACTTATTGATTTTTCTTCAACTTAGTTATTCCTATTTTCACTATCTACAGTCTCCTTTCTCTCCCACTTCGCTCTTTCTCCCCATCCTTTTCTATTCACACTACATTTTTTTTTGCCTGGTCACTTTTTTTTTTCAAATTATAGAATTCAAAGAGATTCTTAACACATTTGGATTATGCACCATCTTAATGAAGGTTTTAACTAAGTAATTTGAAATGTCATTTCCCTTGTCTGGGTTACCTAATTGAGACATGAAATTTATTTCTTTGAGTTACCTAATTCAGATGAAGGTAATATAGATTATCAAATCCAGATAATACAAAAAGAATGTAAAAAAGCATTAGTAAGCCACGTTTGCGCGATCAACAAAGGAACGCGACGAAGAAAGCTAGGGCAAGTGTGTGGTTGTTGTGTAATTTTCATGGTGAAAAGTGACTATGCGTGGTGGCTGTGCAGTGTTCAGTGAAGAAGTGTGTGGATTAGAATGGGAGGGGAAAAGAGGTAAGAGTTTTTTGAAGTAATGATATTACTAAAAAATAACAAGCACGATGAGTATTTGAAAAAAGGACGGATGTAAAGAGTAAACATTTCAATCATAAACGCCCATTCAAACACATTGGACCTGACCTGCAAAATTGCATTGGTTTGTGAACAAGAAAGAAATCACAAGAAAACAACATCACTGGTTTTTTGTTGTTTTTTTTTTTATAAATCAAATTATAGTTTTTAATGTGTTAATTTCTTTTTTAACGAGTCTGATATTGGAACTTTAATAAATATTAATTAATAATAATATGTGTTAAGAATAAGAAATTAATTTCTTCTTTCAATGAGCTAGTATTTGACGTTTAGAAAACTTTCAAAGTAATTGTTAAATGCACCATTAAATCTATACTTGATTTAATGTTTGGTGTACATGTTAGGAGTGTCCGATCTTCAGTAAAATGTGCTATCTCAAAGTGTTTGATGTTCGGTCCCAATAAAATTAAGCAGCTTAATCTTGATTCTCACGTCTAACATGAGTTTAAGGTCATATTATCTAATTTTTGACTAATTAGGTAACACTCAACAGGTAAAAGCTCAATCCACCACTATAAATAGATAACAGATATCGAGGTAAAATAATATATTAAAAAGCTATTGTTCATTACTCTGACCGAATACTGCCTAACTTAAGCGTCGCAGTACCTTTTGCAAGTACTCCATCTCTTGGGAAGGATATAAAAGGCTTAACTATATTAGAACTTGAAGATATAAGTACTTGGAGAAGAAACATATGTACATTTTGGCGCTCATCGTGGGACCCGAAGTAAAAATTTGGATTCCACTTCAACATTAACTACAATTGATCATGACGATTACAAGAAACAATGAAGGCATAGTTCGAAATCAAGCCAATGAAGGAGGAGGGACTTGAAAAATGACAAGATATCCGAAGGTGGTGGATGAAACTAGTATAGTCGAGGCTCTCAGGCTACTAAAGGAAGAAGTGGTAGAGCTAAGGCATGAGACGACTAAAATCCAGAACCAAAATTGAGGTGGGAGGGGCGACGAGTCAGACCCCAAGAAGGGGGGAGAAGACTCACAGAGAGGAGAATAAGCAGCACCTTCTAGAAGCTGACCTCCCTTAAGCTAGTCCACAACTCCCTTAAGAAGTAGATCTTTTAGAGCTGAACTAGTAAACCCTCCTGAAGACGGACCAATAGCCCTCTGAAGGAAGCACCTTGCCACACACAAGTCAGACCATCCATGCCACCTCCCCTTCAAGTAGTACCACCACCTGACACATCCATGGACGAGGCCTTGGTGGTCAGGCCTCATTACCCCTTTTACGCCAGAAATAATGGAGACCCCTCTCCCAGAAAGTTGGAAACATGTGTCACTAAAGAAGTATGACAGGACTTCAGATCCCGATGTTCATTTGGAAGCTTTTATGACACAAGTGGGTATGTACACCAAAGATCAGACAGCCTTGTACAAGATCTTCCCTATGTCCCTCCAAGGGGCCAGCCTTGGACTGGTTCATACAACTACCTTCACACGTAGTGGATAGCTTCCAAGCATTGGCAGCCAAGTTCGAGAACCAATTCACAACATTTTGGTCGCATAGGTTCACCTTGCAAGCACTGACAACTGTCAAGCAAGAGAAGGGAGAGTCTCTTAGATCTTTCATAGACCGTTTTAGAAAAATGACCATGAGCATAAAAGACTTGCGTCCAAAGGTGACTCTTCACACTTTGTTAACAAATCTTTTGCTTGGGGATTTCATGTGAAAGCATGATCCACGTCCCCCCAAAGAGTATAGAGGAAATAAGAGTTGTTTCATTCATAGAGATTGAGGAATTACAAGCCTTCCAAAGGAAGGTGTCGGAATCCCCAAGTCAATATCCCAGAGACAAGGAAAAAGGAGGTCAAGGAAAGAAGAAGGAACAGTTTAGAGAACAACTTTGATGCAAAAATCTTTTGCACTCCCCTTAATCTTTTTCCTTGAGATTCGAAGCACCATGAAATGGATGATGGAGGGGAAAGAAAATAGAGGTGGGGCACCACTCTCAAAGAGAGATAAGCCAAAGTGTTTAGGTTTGTCACAAAGGAAGGAACCCTTGATAAAAACCAATTAGGAAGAGATTCCTCAAGAAAGAGGATCCTTAAGAAAGAGGATCCTCAAGACCTTTTACTAAGAATGTGCTCACAAAAAGATTAATTTCATTCAACTTCAAAGATAAAATTTACAATGAGGGAGAAAGAGTATATATAGCCTAATGGGAAAGCTTAGGCACATTTTTCTAGGCAATGTGGGACTTGGGCTTAATTAGGATTAAGATTAATTACCCAAGTCTTAGGCCTTAAGTGAAACACCTAAGTTCACCACCCCATGGGTGCAATTAACATCTCCTAAAGTGAATGGGCTAGCCCAAAATTATGTCTTGACTTATGCACCCATTCTAAATTTACCCCTCCTTTTTAACTAAAGTCACCTATACCTTCTAAACTAAAAAGAAGATAACCGAAAATACATGATCTTAAGGAATTAAAAATATGCTCATATTTAACTAATTAAAATAAAATATTTACAAGCTAAAAATAATGAAGACTATGGCTTCCAATCTTCAATGAGCTTTCATCCCTGTCATGCCTTCCTTGAATGCTCTTAGCCATGATGCATGGTAGGTGGGATTGCATACTGTCTAGGGGGTCGAGACATAGCCACTATACACCTTTAAACACCACTCACTCCAAGGTGTTCGAGCAAGCACGAGCGGTTGAACTCCTGATTATGCCGAAGAAGGCAAACTCGCCACCTAGCATGGATATTAGCAAACACTACAAGTATCACAGAAACAAGGGGCACTCCACCGAGGAATGTACGACTCTCAGGGACAAGATAGAAGATTTGATCAAGCAAGGCCACCTCAAAGATTATGTGTATAAGTAAAAGAGTGGCTACCACCAGTCTGGCCATATGGAAGAGGATAGACGAGACAACCATAGTCCCCGGAGAAAATATGACCGATCCAGGAGCAATAGAAGGTGGAGTAGAAGCAGGTTTAGAGAGAGAAGAAATGACCAATAGGGAGACCATCCCAAAAAAGTAATAAACACGATAACAGGAGGATTTGCGGAAGGGGGCTCAATCTCTTTCTCTCGAAAAAGGCACCTTCGAGCAGTAAGATCAGTAAATTTTGTGATGTACCATCTCAAATCAAAGATGTTAGTCATCACATTCATAGATGATGACTTTCAAGCTGTAGACCTAGATCAAGATGACCTAATGGCTATTAGTGTGGAGATATCCAACTATATAATAAGGAAGATCCTGGTGGATTAGGGAAGTTCGTTTGATGTGTTGTACTGGAAAACTTTCCAAGAACTCGGTATCCCCAAAGGGTAATTAATGCCTTATGACGAGCTGTTAATCGAATTTGCGAAGGGGAGAGTGGCTACTTGAGGTTGCATTGATCTATATACCAAGTTTGGGGAAAACAAAGGTTCAAGTCGCACAAAAAATATAAGATACATTGTAGTATAGGCAAACACATCTTACAATATCTTGATGGGAAGACCATCTCTCAATAGGTCGTAGGCAATAGTATCTACCCCACACCTAGCCATGAAATTCCCATATGAAGAAGGGAAAATATCACAGTCCACGCCGATCAGCAAGTTTCTAGATAGAGTTATCTAACTAGTCTAAAAGTTCGACCATATGAGGGCAAGCAAGAAACTCACACTGTCAACATGTTGGTACACCTGAACATTTTAGAGCTAGACTTAGACCAAGACAGCTAAGGCCAAAAAGGTAGAGTTGACCGAAGACATCCAGTCTTTCCAGCTATGAAGTGAGCTAGCACAAGTCATATATCTCGGCTTTTCCTAACCAAGGAAGCACCAAAGGGAAGTCATGGAGATAATGCGTGAAAACTCCAACCTTTTTTCCTGGACAACAGCAGATATGCTGAGAATAAACACAAATTTTCTATCACACGAATTGTATATGTGTACCTCGACCATGCTTTTGGCTCAGAAGAAGAGAAAAATGGGAGCCAAAAGACTTGAAATTGCTAGGGGAGAAGTCAGAAAACTGACGACTGCTGGATTCATAAGAGAAATCAAATACATCACTTGGCTCACTACTGTGGTGATGGTTAAAAAACAGAATGAAAGATGGAGGATGTGTACTAATTACACCATCCTCAACAAGGCGTGTCCCAAAAATGCCTACCCATTACCCAACATAGACAAGTTGGTTGATGAAGTTGCAGGACACCGAGTCCTGAGTTTTTTGGATGCCTATTCAGGCTATAACCAAATTTGGATACACTCTATTTATGAAGAGAAAACAATGTTTATCATCAAAGACACCACCTATTGCTACTGAGTTATGTTGTTCGGCTTTAAAAACACAGGGGCTACATACAAAGGCTCATGAATAAAGTCTTTTACAAATAGATTGGTCGAAATATGGAGATGTATGTAGACGACATGGTCGTCAAATTTGAAGAGGTCCAAAATCATGTAGAAGACTTAAAGCTCTAAAATCTAAGTGTCCTACTGACTCGCAAAAAGAGTTCAACCAAAATAGCACTTAAAGCTCTAATTTAAGTGCCTTCCCAACTTGTAAAAAAAGTTCGGCCAAGGCAGTGCTTAAAGACAATAAAAAGCCCTACCAACTTAAAAAAGAGTTTGACCAATGTACCATTTTAATTTAGTATGAAATAACACTCCCATGAAGATTAATAGAGATTACCATGCAGAAAATCAAAGTAAGAATTACCGAAGGAAAGTAAGCGTAAACAAAGTTAGAACACTTGCTACTACAATAATAAATACTTGTATTAGTATTCCAAAGGTTGATTACAAAAAGTTAAGGACCACTATTTTGGTCCATATACAAAAATTTAAAGGCTACTACACTAGCCAATACACAAATAGATCAAGGGCCACTACTTCAGCCCATGGACAAAAACTAAAGTTGCAAAAATACAAAAGATATCAACAAAAGCTAAGAAGTCGCATCCTTCCCATCCCCTCCACCAGCATTATCTTCGGCATTCCCATCAGACTCATCCTCGATACTAACGGTCTCTTCAACATAGATGGTCTTTTCAAAACAGGACATCATTCTCAGGGCATGTTCGTCTAGACTTAAGTCATCAGACACATCATCAAGATGCCTAAAATCCCCGCCGAAAAAGTCATTGTCAAAGTCATATTTAAAATAAGGGGGGAAGGAGCCAAAGTGGAAGGCTTGACACATGGCTTGAAGCAAACCAACCTCATGTTCATCACAAATATCTTGTTTGGCTTGGTTCTTGTATTTCTTGAAATCCTCTTTAACCTTTCGACCAACTCTGTGACCTTGTCTTCTTGCTCCTTTAACAATGCAGCATGGTCCTCAGCCAAAACCATGCTTTTCTCTTTCTCCTTTAAAACCACTACCTCAGCTTGCAAAGCATTGATAGTCTTCATGGCAACCTCAAAGACCTCATCCAAACGCTTTAGTTGTTGGTACAATTTTCCCATCTTAGTGGCAAACAAGTGACACCCTACCACTTACAGTTGAACAAAAAGCTTGGGGTAATTCAGCTAGTAGAGGGTTGGGTCCATCCCAAACAAAACTTGTCAACCCCCCTTAGAAAGACTTCGACCCACTTCACCAACCACGTCCAAAGAATTAATGTCCTCCTTTAAGAAGGACGAACTCATGATCGAAGGGGCCACGACCATGTCGGAAGGGCGTACTTCGGTTTTCTGTTTCTTCAAGCGGCTTGAAGATGATTTTTCCCCTTCCTGCTTTTTCTTTCCCCTTTTTCTTTTTCTTTTTGCTTTTCCTTCTCCCTGTCTTTTCCTTTCTCCTTCTCTTCAGCTTGTTTTTCTCGTGCTCAGTTATCAGAATAGTGGTGACTCTTCAAAGTAGTGGTCAACAATGGTCCAACATTATTTTGCATTAGTTTGTAGGAAGACCCAACGAAGGGAACAATGGTCCAGCATGCATTACTCCTTTCCTAGAAGGGGTGACTTCGATTGAGTTCGAGGGGTCACCTTGAAGCGTAGGAGATCCGAAGGAGTTTCAGCAGAAGACATTTAGGCAGACGTACTTGAAGGAAGAAAGGAAGACTTGAGGATAGGGAAGATGAACACTTTCGCTCAGATCGCACAAAGCTTGATGAAGTCCAAGTAAAGATATAGTCCCTATATTTATAGCCAATGGGCCCAGTAAGGCCCAAATCAACCACAGTCGTGGATCAGACATAAAATGACAATTCAGATTAAGCCAATCTTTTTAGGGACCCTCAGTAATGTTCATCTGAAGGTATAAGTACTATGGCGTGACGTCAACATCATGTTCGACCCTTTGAGGACAGACAACTTCCATGACCTCGAGGTTTCCTGCGCCACTTCTTCGACTGGGAGCAAGTGCAAGGGTCATGCATATTCGACTATCCTAGCCATAAAGGATCTCTCTAGCTTCGAGCCTCACTACACTGTGTTTGAACCTCAGGGAAAATGTACGGGTCAGGAGTGTTCGGTCTTCGGCAAAATGCATTACCCCAAGGTGGTTGATGTCTGGCCCCAACAAGGTTAACCAACTTAAGCTTGATTATTATGCCTAACATGAGTTTAAGGGTATATTACCTAATTCCTGACTGATTAGGCAAGACCTAATAGGTAAGAGTTTAATCCACCATTATAAATAGGTAACAAATATCAAGGTAAAATAATAAGATATTACAAAGCTATTGTTCATTACTCTAGGTTAAATACTGCCTAATTTGAGCGTTGAAGTACATTTTGCAGATACTCCACCTTTTGAGAAAGATATAGAAAACTTAGTTATATCAAGACCTAGATATATAAGTACTTGAAGAAAAAACACATATACAATTTATATTTTTCTTTTTTAAATTTCTCTCTTTCGAAAACTAATTTGTACATAATTTTTGCTAGATAAATGTTTTCAAAATTAATTTTCAGAATATATTTAACTAATTTACTGAACCAAATTGCGGAATATTTATTCCGTTTGCTAACAGGTCCACATTTTTGTGTTTTAAATAATGCTAATTCAAGCAAGCGTAGAAGTCGGGTATAATGCATATTCCTTTAAGATGCAATCTCTCTTAGTTTCCGTGATCGGCTAAACCTAGAACCAATAATCATACATTTTTTTTTTATGAAAAAGTGGCTTCGTAACTTCGATTATATATATATATATATATATTTATATGTATGTGAATGACATAAGTACATAACCCTACCCAGTACCCAGCCCCTATTTTATTTTTAATGAATTTATTGATTGTAAATATTTTTATTATTTTAAGTTAATTACAGTATATAAAAACACTATTATATTATATGTGGAGGCAGACCACAAGTCAAAAATCCCACCTAGCACTATCTTGTGTTTGTGCTTGCTAAGAAATAAAATCAGTTTGCCTTTGAAAAAAAGAAACAAAATTCATGTAATATAGAGCATATAGTGAGTCTTCCATTTAGTCAAATGCAACTGGTCAATCGTTCTCCATGCTTGTTGGACTGGTCAGCTGAAGTACAAATTCCTTACAGCAGCCAAAAATTAGGTATGGCGAATCAGGTACAAGTGGGTCATGACATCACAAAACTTGTTGTTACAAGTCAATGTTTGACTTCGACTAGAATTATATATCTCAGCATATTTAGCATAAATATGCTTCTTTCCTCTAGAGAACCAATATACGTAAATAACATTGCAAACCAGATAAGAGTACTGGTTTAGCCACAATGAAAATGAATCAGCAACTAGCATTCGGTATCATCATTATCATAAGATGCCATATATATCCTCCGGCATCTGCTGAATACCAGAATATAGCAATTAACATCATGAATCCAGTTTTCCACTGGAATTGGGAAAGCAAAAATGCCACGCCAGCAGTAACGAAGCTGAGCCAAAGCCCTTTCGTGTATTCCCAGGAGAGGAACAAGTTCGTGGCTGTTGGTTGTGTTTCCATTTGCCAAGACAACGAGGAAGTTAACGTCGGAATAAACGATGATTATGGTTGCCATGGCAGGTTCTGCTGCGAGACATCACTGCCCAGGAATACAACGTAACGCTGCAAGGTTTGAAAGCGAGCGTGAGTGAACAGTGTAGTTCTGCGTCAATCGTGGAGCAGAAGTGGCACCAGTCCCAGAACTTTTATTATAGGTATGACTCGACGGTGAGTGAGCTAAACAAGGAGGATTATGTAGAAGCGGTGCTTGAGTGGAACATTTGGAAGATGCTTGGCAATTCTACCCTTCAACTACCTTGGCCTGTCAACTGCTATGATCTTAATTCTTCCGGTTGGATACGTAAAAAGGAGAGTTGAATACAATTAATCTAACTTGGTTCTTGATGTCTCAGCTTTACGAGGTGAAAATAACAATCGAGTAAAGAAGTTGGCTATAGTAGGTAAGAATGAAGTTTTTACGTGCGGCTATGTAGAATAATAAAAATAGCTAGAGCACTCGTGAATTTGCATTAGATATTTATTAATATAGGTGCATGCACACCAATTTTTGTGTTGGACAAATTAGAATCCCCTTACTTATTTTCACAAATTGTGTAGGAGTTTTGTCAAGTCTCGGGATCTATGATTTTACTAGTTGGACTATTCTTGTTGTATAAGGCTGTAAAGAAGAGAGTGATACAGAGAAGAAAACAAAAAATTCTTCAAAAAGAATGGTGGTTTGCTGTTGCAACAAAGAATGTCATCCGGAGAAGTTAATGTTGACAAAACTATTCTCTTCGGTTTAAAGGACTTGGAGAAAGCCGCTAACCACTTCAACACAAACAGAATTCTTGGAAAAGGAGGTCAAGGTACTGTTTACAAAGGCATGCTAGAAGATGGTAGAATTTTTGTAGTGAAAAAGTTTAAGGTGGAGGGAAATCTTGAAGAATTTGTCAACGAGTTTGTCATTCTTTCACAAATTAACAACAGAAATGTGGTCAATTTTTTAGGATGTTGTCTGGAAGTAGAAATTCCCTTACTTGTTTATGAATTCATTCCTAATGGTAACCTTTTCCAATATTTACATGACCACGATGAAGAAGTAGCAATGACCTGGGATATGCGTATGAGAATTGCTACAGAAATTGCAGGAGCATTATTCTACTTGCACTCGGTAGCATCTCAACCCATTTATCACAGAGACATCAAGTCCACGAATATACTATTGGATGAAAAGTATAGAGCAAAAATTGCAGACTTTGGAGCATCCAGAATAATTTCCATTGAAGCTACTCATCTTACCACAGTCGTGCAAGGTAATTTTTGGATACTTGGATCCTGAATATTTTTCCACTAGTCAATTGACAGAAAAAAGTGAGGTATTCAGTTCTGGGGTAGTTCTTGCTGAACTTTTAACCGGAGAAAAACCAATATTCTTTGAAAGATCTTCAGATCCCAAGTGTTTAGCTTCATATTATGTTGAGTGTATGGAGGATGATAATTTGTTTGACATTATTGACGCGAGAGTTATGAAAGAAGCAGAGAAGGGGCAAATCATTGCAGTTGCTAATCTTGCAAATAAATGCTTAGAGTTGAATGGAAGAAAACGTCCAACTATGAAAGAAGTTACGTTTGAATTAGAAAGGATTCAAAGATTGGATAAGCAACCTAATGATGAAGAAAACCATGAAGAAATAGAGCTTTCCAGAATTGAAGATCACCAACCTTGGGCTGGATATTCTTCATCAAATTCTTTTCCAACTCTAAGCAGTGAAACAATCTCATCACACTCAACGGAGGTTATATTAATAAGTATCTTATAATATATGTAGGAGAAATTTCTCAATCTGTATTCCTTGTGGTATAGATAATCTTTTGGCAATTGGAGACATGTAACCAAACCTCAAAAAGTATAATTTTGAGAATTTTTTGTAATAAAACATATGTATATACATATGGTCGCCCTTATATAATATGAACTGGTTGCTTATTGTCTTTTTGTCATTGTTTATCTTTCTTTATAATAATTATTGAAGCATATATTTCGTATGAGAGGATTGGAATAGGTTATATGGATCTTAAAGGGACTAAATTTGCATTGTAGCAGTGTAGCTTAATGATGACATCAATACCAAATAAGCACAGACAAGAGACGAAAGAAGAAAACTAGGTTAAAATAATTTTAAAGCAATGACTAAATAATTCCTTCTTAGATGTCATGACCCAAAGATGGGATATATAGGATAATTACGGACAAAAAGATAAAAAGGCTTCCAACAACAATAATGAAACTGGATCCAAAAAAAAAAAAAAACACCAACCAAACAAAATTAACATATAGATTTTTAAGACTTGGGCCCGTAGTAATCCTACATTCATGACGGTTGTGAGTAGCGCGTCTAGGCCTAACACTTAATTCCGTGATCCTCTTCTATCCCATAACAATTTATTCATTAATTAAAAAATAATATAAAAATTTGTTTATTTAAAATATTAGAATTTACATTTAGATAAAAGGATTCATATTTTATAATATATACTTATTTTTTAAAACTATAATATAACAAAATGTAGCATATGAGTAATTATATTAGGCTCTAAAATGAGTTTTACAAGATTCTCAATTAATAAAATCATTGAAATATTAAATGATTAATCTACATAAAAAAAATTATTAACTAATTCTTCCTAACTCAATGTCACACCTACTTAGAGCATCCCATCAGAAAAGATAAATGGAAGCTGAAGTTTCATCATGCACGATATTATCAAGATCTTGCACACTTGAAAGTAATGTTCAACACAAACATAGTGCAACAACAAATGGCAAGGGGGTGAGAATATATCTCATGCATGTTAAGACACATATAGAGAGAATAAGCAGTTAACTAGAGCACAACAAATAAATACATCAGAAACACATACACATAATAACTCAAGATTCTTGACTCATGACGATTTATGCTCTTAACTTTATATGCATGTGGTACCGTAACTCTTAGCACGAATCACACATATAGTGTATAAGGTGAAACACAAACCACCAAGGGCATCTATTTCTAGATCGATGCAAGCCACAAGGGGCACATCAAACACTAGGTCTTAGAACCATTTTAGGCACCCATTATAGGTCAGCACAAGTCATAGGAGAACCCAAAACACACCTAGGGTCATACAACTAACTTAGGCATCCATTACAAGTCAGCACAAGTCATAAGGGAGCCAAAACATGTGAATGTATGTATGCATGGACTTTAGCACATTGCATCACACATCTAAACACGTGGATATGCAAAAACAAGACTTAAGCACTGCTAGACAAAGTCTAGACTTCACAAATGATTAAGCAATTCAGAGTTCACACCTAAGCAATAGCCCAAACTTAACTCTTAGCACAAATAAGTTCTTCAACACAAATTATCCAAAACACATATTCTCATGGCGTAAAACATCATTTATAATATTGAATATATTCATTTTTTGACATATGCACATAGGATTATTATATTCATAGCTCACCACAACATTTTCTAAGTTTTGAAGATTTCCTCACTCATTTTCTAATAAGTCTCTATGATCTTTGTGGAGTATAAACACAATATCTAGAGATTTATTAATCCTATGATTTTTTTTATTTAGTTTGAAAGCTAAGACATTTTATCTACAACTCTTATATTGACCTCAAGAACTAAAACAAATGTTTACTATGTTAAAACTTGGAGGAAACATGAATTCATCACTTAATTTTGGCAAGTCGACCTTTAGTCTTTAATCTGATCATAACATTAGCTTTAGGTATCATTTTGGAATAAAACTAACTACATTAATTAGATAACATCTAGGGATATAAATTTCATGAAGATTTCTTTCTCAAATTGCATATTTTTCCTATCGGTTTTCTCATACGAAGATCATGAACTCTAATTGTAAAATATGCTTAATTCTGGAAGTTCAACCTTTAGTTACTAATTTGATCATAACTTAAGTTCTAGGTATCGTTTGGGGGTGAAACTAATAATATTAGTTAGATAACATATAGGGATACAACTTTTATGAAGACCACTTTCTCAAATTGCATCGTTTTCCTATTGATTTTCTCATCCAAATATCATGAATACTGATAGTAACCTATACACTACGATTTTCCATTGTTTCTATCTCCTAATGTTTTTTTAATCCTTCTAAGCACACTCTAAATTATGAAATTGAAATTAAATTATTCTAAATCAACTTTTAAGATAAAATAGATGTAAAACAATGATAAACTAATGATACCCTTATTTCTAACTAACCCAATTATTATAACTAATTACAAGAAACAAAAAAGGTACACTCCAATTCTCCAATGGATTATTACAAACATACATTTGCTAACCTTTAGGGTATAAAAAAGAAACACCTCAATACCAAAATAATCAATATACCTAGTCTATTTTATCTCATAATTCATGATCCTCTGCACAAACACAACAAATACAATGATAAACCAACATACCAAACCATGATTAATAAATGATAATCTCATTTCCAACTAACTCAATTGTTATAATCAATCACAAGGACCATAAAAGGGCACTATTCCAAGAGTCCAATAAATTAATACCTATAAATGGACATTAATCTCTAGGGTGAAAAAAAGATAGCCACTAATCTAACAAAATTAACATAAACCTTCATTAGTTATATTAATGAATATCAAATAAAGAAAAGTTAGAAAAATCAAAACATTCTTATTAGTCAAATACAAAAAATATAATAAGAATTAATTGAACAATATATTTACACAATGATACACAAAACATATTATTAGCCCTCACTGCAGTGTTTATATTGAAGTTTAGGTATCACTTTACTACCCATATCCTTACACATGTCACATGTGAGATAATTTCTCACCCCTTACCATGAAGGTGATCCTGATTGTGAAGGGTATGACCTCAACTCCCCAAGTATTGTTCCTCAAGCTCCCTTGTCAAAGTTAGTTTTCTCTATCTCAAACTGTCAGAAATAAGAAACTGAAGCATAATACCCTAATCCCTCTCAAACTCTAGGTTAACTATTGGATTGAGTTTTTTAACAATAGATAAATTAACTTTTCTTACTATTTACCTCCACATTTATTTTATAAAATATATCAATCTTTGATTTATTTTAATAAACACAAAAAATAAATTAATTTAAATATATTAATATAAATTATATTTTTTATAATATATTATTTTTTTTAACAAATGGGATGTTACAAGAATGAGCAAAAGAATAATTATTATTGTTGAGAAGTGCAATCACATTCGTAAACATCTTAAATTATACAAGTTTTTATATAAAAATTGTTTAGAATCCTGAGATATTGAGGAAAACATAGAGAAAAACTGTAAGATAAGATAAATAATTTAACAGAGGGAGAAAAAATATGATAAAATTTAATAATATTATATATAATATATTTAGGAATGAACCAGAAGCTATCTCTCTTATCTTCAATATCGTTGACATAGGCGTCAAAACAAAAGCAAGGAGAAAATTATTTAGCGACAATACTGAGTAAACTAGATCCTGATCGGACATATTTTACTGTTTTAATTTAATTGTATGTATCACAAGTTAAGGACCTTGTCCATTCAGTCAAGGCGATTAAATTAACGTGTGTTTGGAAATACGGTAATTATGGAAAAACCCACGCGTCGACAATTTAAGGAAGATGTAGAAGCTTTATATATTTTTATAGACTTGGTTCAATTCAAATTTCAAAGGGTAGTAGAATTTTCCATTGTCACTTTGAAGCTAGAGATAGCTTCTATTTCTTTCATTAATTTTTCCTGTTATTATCGTGCATGTTTCCAATCACAATTATCTTCATAGTGCGTGAACGTCAAAATCTACTCTTTGAATTTGACCAGGTAAGCACTTAAACACGCTATTAGTCCAATTCCTTTATTTTTTATCCACATCTAACTATTGGTCAAATGTTCAACCTTATATTAATTATACGGAAAGTATACCTTAATTTTGTTAATTATGTGAGTATTGATATATTTATTTTTTAAACTAATAAAAATATAAGTTTTGTACACGTTATTATTTTTATAAGATTAAATAAATAAAAAAATTATTATTAATAACAAAATAAACTTGTTCCTCGTAACATGTTTTACTTATAAGAAAATGTTAGTTAAATTCAATAAAAATAAATTTATCAAGATAATGATATATAAAACTTATAATTTTATTGTTAAAAAAACAAATATATCAATACTCACAAAATTAACAGAGCCACACTAGATTAACGGAGTCACAAAATTATATGTAACATTTTTTTTATAAGCATGTAACATTGTTTATATCTCACCTACTTAGTCAAATGCAACTTGTCAAGAAAATCAGTTTGTGTGGTTCTATGTATTCATTTGGTATTTCACTGGAAGTATGAAAAAATTAAACAAACTAAGCTATTATAATATAATGAAGTTTTCCTTTCATATTAGTTTGAGATATTAATTTTATACTAACAAAACAAGGAAATATGAAGATGAATGACATAAATTTTGGTAGATTTTTTCTTTATTTTCTAGCGATTAAAAATCTCCATAAATATTTTTTTAATTTAAAAAATAAATAAAAGAAAAAGTGAAGTCATGTATATAGTTGAACTATCATGTATAGGGATTGTCAGCACAACAATTAACTACTAACTATTTAGTTGTTTAATGTCTTTAGTAACTAAGGAACTTACGTGCAAATGGTAAAAAAAATCAAGAACTTAAATGTCTCTAAAAATCTTTAAAGGACTTGAATACCTTTAAAAATCTTTTAAAGACCTTAATCCCTCTAAAAAAATCTTTTAAGAACCTTAATCCTTCTAAAAAGTCTTTCAATGATCTAGATGTCACCACTTTAATCTTTTGAAGACTACCAAAATGATATTTTAACTCTAACAACGTGGATAATGATAGAAAATGTCACATATGAGAGAGACATTTAATAGTTGACTCGGCACTCACTAAACGGCGTCAATATCGCGGGGACTACTATGCAAACAGTAGAAACATTCAAAGACTTTGATGTCTTTAAAAATCTTTCAACGACCTAGGTATCAATGCTTCAATCTTTAAGGGAGCAATTTATTATTTCACTCATAGAAAGAAGAAGATTAAAAAGCATGTGAACTTTTACCTATTTTATTTTGATTTAAATAAATTTTTTGTCCCTAAAATTTCACCAAAAATTACTTTTGTTTTGACTTAGATAAGTTTTTTTCCCTAAAATTTTACCAAAAATTACTTTCAATCCTTAAAATTCAAAAATATTTTTTTTAGTCCCTATTCACTTTTAGTCATTTTTCTCCTATTAAAAAATTAGTGATAGAAATAACGTTTTTGTACTCGTTAATCATTCTCCTCCTCAACTGTCACCCTTTCAATCTTCAATTTCACAACACAATAAAACAAATACACCAGAACTTATAAACGGAAAACATTAATACAAAAAACATTAATTTCAAATATTAAAAAAATATTTGAATTCCAATTACTAAAAGTAATTTTTAGTGAAACTTTAAGGACAAAAAGCTTGGATAAGTTTTTTATTTTTCTTCCAAAATGTGAAGAAGAAAAAAATCATGTCACATAGTGTAATTGTAATTTTTATTCCTCTCTTTAAATCCAAAGATTTTGTTCATCTATATTTAAAAATAAAAAATTTTATTCTCCTATGATTTTAAATTAATAATTTATATCACATCTGTTAATTAAATTAGAATAAAATTAATATTTATCGTTACATATGGTAATGTAATTAGACTTAAATGTTATTCTCCTAAAGGTAAAGAATATTAATTCTTAATCATTAATATTTTCAATTTAATATATGAAGCTTAAATTTCTTATTTTTAAGAATAAGAGACAAAATGTGTTGATTTTAAAAGAAGAAAATATTTACGAATTTAATAAAATAGAAATAGTGCAATTAAGTTTGTATTAACTAATATTTCTTTTTTATTAACATTATTTATACCATTTATTTCGTATTGAACAATTTATAATTTTTTTTTTCTCTTTTCTTTTGTTTTTCTTTTTGCTCAAAGCAAACGTTTGATCAACTGACAGAAAGGATGGGTTGAGTGATAAGTACAATGGAACACCACAAATACCATGACTAATATTTAGTAAGCAGAGAAGATGTTTTTCTATCGTTATCTAATTGACTCAACTGGGCGATGAAGAGTTTTTGTTTTTTTACTGTATGGACGATGAGGAGTTTTGGTTCAATAATTTGTCCTAGTATAATATTGAAAGTGTCTTTGTTTTTAGTTGTGCTGTCTACACCAATCATAAATTGTTTAAGCAAGTTTGGCTAGCTATCATCAAACTACTACACGGAATTGTGAATTATTCAAAGGAGTGGGACAAGATGATTAATGCTGTGTTTGGTTTTAGAATGATAAATCTCACATTTCAAACCTCAAAATGAAAAAATAACATGAGAATGACATTAGATCAAAAGTCCCGTAAGTTAGAAGCAACTTATTTTTTTTCCCCAAACACATAGATATATACTAAGTCTTTCGATCTAGATCTGGTTTTAAGTTGTCAAAATTAGCTAAAGTGATATTGCCAATATAAGAGGGGAGCATTCTGAAAAACAGGCTCTTGAAAATTAGGAGGAAGAAAATGGTTCTGAAACTAGTTGATATCATAATTTTGATGATATTGAACATACATCCATTAGCATGTGCAGAATATCAGAATGAGGGTATAGCGCAAGCCGGTTGTAAATGGGAATGTGGAAACGTTTCTATTCCTTACCCTTTCGGAATGCACGATCCCAAATGCTATGGAAGCAAGGCTTTTGAAATAGAATGCAGACATGAGAAAGACGTACCATATCTCAAGTACATAAATTTGGAAGTAATATTGATTGATATTGTGAAGGGTGTGGTTTGGATAAAGAATCCGATTTATCGTGAAGCCACGTGCCATACGTGCTGATTAGAGCAGATAATAACAGGTTCCCATACGAGTACAATTATAGCTACTGGGTTCCCACTCTTGGGCACCTTCAGGATTTCAATGATGCTCCTGCGGCCCTTGAGTGGGAGATTCCCATTCACAGTACTCTCAACTATTCATTCAATGCTCCCAGCAACTGCATTCAGACTAATCTTACGTCTCAACAGGGTTGGAGATGTCTATGCAAACCTGGCTTCCAGGGTAATCCCTATATTCAAGGTGGCTGTCAAGGTATCTCTCCTCTTTTATTTCTTTCTATCCCTTTTCAAACCCCAGCCTCAATTTTATGTTTTTACTCCTTCAACTAATCTTTTTTGGACAAATTCTGTTATTAAGATCCCTCACCTTATGTTTATCTTAATTAATTACTTGTTTGAAGCAATATTTAAGTGCTTTTTTACATCTCAAAAACGTTAAACTAAAGTTCCTTCCCTTAAAGAACAGACTGGGTCATGAATCCCAAAATACACCACAAAGACAAAATCTTATAGCAAATTATTAATTAAAGATAATGGTTAGAGAGCTTGAGAAGGTTTTTGTGAAAATATAAATATGGTTTGGATGTTAAAGAGAGAAGAATGGTGGAGGTAATTGTTGGGAAGAAAGGAAGATGGTGGGGCCACTCCTCATGCTCACAGTGGACATCTGCACATACAAGGTTGGATTCACAATGTTGGAGATTGGGATGTAAAACTCCATTCTATTAAGGATATTGAACCAGGTCAAGATTTACCAGTCATGGCCTTCAACTATATCATCATTATTCATCTTCAGTTTTCACCTTTTACTTACTATATTTTATTTTATTTTTTATAATTTAAGAACTAGTTTAACATTTTTTTAATTATTAAAATAACTTTTTAATTTGCAAGTCTTTATAAATAGAATAGATCATTAAATTGTTTAAATCTTAATCTTATATTTTCTAATTGATAAATATTATCATATTTTATTTTCTAAAATATATTTCCATATATTCAGAAGAATCAAATCCATAAACATAATATATAATATAAATATTTACATTAAACAGATTGATATAATATGTATAATGGTTTTTTTTAAAGTATACATCCTAACTTTTTTTTTAATTAACAGAGTTTTTAAAAATGTTGAAGTTAATATTTTTAATTAATAAAGGCTGAGGGATTTAGAAAAGACTAGGTTGCTGAGTTTGAAAAGGAAGAAAATTAAAGGGTATTCAAATTAAGATAGCCATATATAACAATTATTAATATAAGTGATTTAATTTTTTTTAAAATATTACAAATATGTCACCGCACTTTTTTTAAAACAGTTATTACATAATTGATCTAAAGTCTAATCAGCGTGGTAGAAAGTATTTTTAGTAGTGTTTGCAATATTAATTATGATGGAATTGAATTGTTCAGTTTAAAAAGTCATTCCTAATACTCGTTTTAATCACCAAAAAACTAATCACCACAGAATATAATAAACAATAACAAAAAGAAATATTAAGAATTTTGATATATCGGTTTAAATTTTTATTCAAGACTAAAAAAATTAGAAACTAAAAGCATAATTAACTATAATTAATTTATTGAATTTAAACATGTTCAAATAAATATAAACATGTACATAATATTTTAAAAATACAATGACTAAAATTGTTGTTTTTAAAATTAGAATTAAATTCAATATATATATATATATATTGATTGGTACAAATGATAATATTTTGTATTATTAAAATAAATATTCAAGGTTTGAGTTATAATCATATCACTTTAATTTGAGCATGAAATAAATAAGAGTATTACAAAAATTATGAAATCAACGAACTTAATTAAGCGTATGTTTAGGTTATAGTTTATATTATGAGACAGTATATAACTGAATTTTCAATATTCTTCTGTCAAAAAAAATTCTCAATATTCTATGTTTTTATTATTATTATTATTATTATTATTATTTAGAATAGAATTATAATGCTGTGATAAAATCTATATAAAAGAAAAAATATAGTTGTGAATTTGAATTCCTGTCAATATACTAATAACTAAAAAAATTTCATAAAAAAATATTAATTTTTCATTCTCCTTTTTTTTTTCCTGTTTTGTACTACATAAATATCTGTTATAAATATATTTTAACTTGATTCTTTGACATTTCAGCTAAGCCGGTTAACTCTTCAGACAATGAAAGAAAAAATCGACCAAACTGGGCCATAATAGGTACGCATTAAATGATATATATACTATTTTTGTTTATTATTTTTCACACACACACATATATATATATATATATATATATATATATATATATATATATATTATATAAAAGTAAATCGTACGTGGTTAAGAAATGACATTAACCTTTTTTTTACTTCTATTTTTAAATTTTATATTTAAATTTTTCAATAATTATATGTTCTTTTTCAATTTTATATTTAAATTTGATTCTTGAAATTTAAAGTTATTAGGACTTATACCCTAAATGAAATTTTTACATACAAATTGGTCGATAAACAACTTTAGGTATAATTTTTAAAAGAGTTTAATTGGTATACACTATAGTGTAAGAATTTTTGCACTAACATTTAATCACAACTCTTTTTTTAGGGTAAATTTGTTAACTTTATTAATTATTTAAAAGTTACATAAATAAAAAATCATTATGATTGTTTATCAGAATAAAAATTTTATACACTAAAAGTGTATATCCATTAAACTATTTTTAAAGACTTTAAAAGGATTTTAAAGGCTGGCGTGTAGTGTTAAAAATATTTAAGAATTAGCATGCTAAAAAATTAAATTTTTTTTTTCAAAGACTTTAAAAGGATTTTAAAGGCTCGCCTGTAGTGTTAAAAATATTTAACAATTAGCATCCTAAAAAATTAAATTTTTTTTTTAAAATCTATTAATAATTTCTAACATATTGAACGTGACAGTCAAACTCTTTTCCACTATTAATAAAACTTTTAATTATTTGTAATTATAACTGTTTAGGTTGATAAAGGAAATTTAAATCTAAAATTAATTAATACAAGAAACATTTTAGATTGAATATTATAAAAACAATAGTGTACTATCTTGGATTTATAAATAGATCCAATGAAGAGTCTATTTTTTCAAAAACATGTTTTACTTTTTAAAATAAGTAATTCTTTTTAAACAAATGTATGCAATTTAGGAAAACACAAAAAAATGTTTGTTTTATTAAAAAATAAAAATGTATTAAAACAAACGGAAGATATATAAATAAACTTTTTAATGCATAAAAGTCACGTAATAAAAAAATAATTTTTAAAGGTTCTCGTTCAAAAATGAAACTAGCATTTATAATATAAAGTTGAATATATAATATCAAAATACTTTAACAAACAAGAATTCTTAAATATGTTTATTAATTTTGCATCATGTTCTTTAGTAATTGAAAAGATCATGTTCAAAAGTTAAATGTATTATAGGTTAAAGACTTAAAGTATTCATTTTGACCCTATAAAATTTCTTAAAGTGAGAATATTTTATAAAATTTAAAAAATAATTTAAAAATTGTAATAATTAAATTCAATTAATTTAATTAAATATTTAAAAATACGTAAAAACTAGCTTTAAAAACCCAAGAAATATAAACATTATAAATATAAATGCAATTACTCAAGTAAATTATGGCACTACAAATGCTCAGTTATCAAATATGGCACTACAATTTAAAATTCACAAAAAAAAATAACAAATTTAAGAGAAATTTATTTTTTTCTCATCAAATTTAAAAATACTTTCTCCATTCCTAAATGAGTATCGCATTTAAAAAACTATATGTACCAAAATAAGTGTCCGTTAAATTTTCAATATAAAATTAATTGTTTTTCCTATTAATATCTCTGATAGTGTCTCTTTATTTTTTCAATGAAGTATTAATATTAAGGTTAATTTTATGAAATCATCATTCTCTTTCGAATGTTTATTATGTTTTTTCTTGATATGTGTAGAACTTATAATAACACTCATTTTGAAGAGAAGAGAGTAATATTGTCATGTCCTATAATACTTTTGTTTTTTTATATATGTGTGAGCTCATTAATTTTAGAGTAATTTGTTTTCTTTAGCAGTCATTTGCTTGAAATCTAATTATTCTATAAGATAACTAATCTCAATAATTATAATTCAAGAAAATAAATAATGAGAAATGAAACTCTCTTAAATTACTATCTAAGTAAATTGATCACTTTATATATGAATCTGATATCAAATGACATTAAAATAATTTATCTCCAATAAATTTCAATTAGATAATTTTATCTCTAAATTTATTATTGGATTGAAAGTTCTTTACATGTAGAGATCATATCTACTAATTGTAAATTAATAAAAAATCATTTGACACCTCATTCACATAGATTAATTTACATAATATATTTGCTAAAATATGAATCAATTGATTCTATTCTTATTAATGATATATCTTTATATAATTTTACACAATTGATGAAGGTATATATAATTATAATACTATAGTTAGATAAATCAAATTCATGTTAAATATAAAGTCATTGATTAATGTAATAGTTTGTGTAAGTTACAATAGTATCATTTGACTCATTGCCATATATGTATGTACATACACACATGTTTGTGTGTGTGTGAACATAGCCCTAACTACAATATGTAAATGTGTAGGAGTTTCTTCAAGCCTTGGAACCATAATTGTATTGCTTAGTTTGTGGTGGTTGCATAAAGTTATAAGGAAAAAGATAGAAAAAAAGCGTAAAGAAAAGTTCTTCAAAAAAAATGGAGGATTGTTGTTAGAACAAAGACTATATTCTGGCGAAGTTAATGTTGACAAAATAAAACTCTTCAGTTTAAAGGACTTAGAGAAAGCCACAAATCACTTTAATATAAATAGAATACTCGGAAAGGGAGGTCAAGGTACTGTTTACAAAGGCATGCTAATAGATGGAAATATTGTTGCAGTGAAAAAGTTTAAGGTCAAAGGAAATGTGGACGAGTTCATCAATGAATTTGTAATTCTTTCACAAATTAACCATCGAAATGTGGTTAAGTTGCTGGGATGTTGTTTGGAGACTGAAATTCCTATGCTTGTTTATGAATTCATTCCTAATGGTAATCTTTTTGAGTATTTACATGGACAAAATGATGACTTACCAATGACATGGGAAGTACGTTTGAGAATTGCCAATGAAGTTGCTGGAGCTCTATTTTACTTACACTCAGCTATTTCTCAACCTATTTATCATAGAGACATCAAGTCAACAAATATATTATTGGATGGAAAGTATAAGGCAAAAGTAGCTGACTTTGGTGCTTCTAGAATGGTTTCTAGTGAAGCTACTCACTTAACCACTGCAGTTCAAGGAACTTTTGGTTACTTGGACCCTGAATATTTCCATACTAGTCAATTTACAGAAAAGAGTGATGTTTATAGTTTTGGAGTAGTTCTTGTTGAACTTTTAACTCGACAAAAGCCAATAAGATCTGGAGAACAAGAATTTAAAAGTTTGGCTTCATATTTTGTTCTGTGTGTGGAGGAAAATCGTTTATTTGAAATTGTTGATGAAACAATCGTGAATGAACATGAAAAAGATCACATCATTGTCGTTGCCAATCTTGCAAGAAAATGTTTGGCCTTGGATGGAAAAAAACGACCAACCATGAAAGAAGTCACATTTGAATTGGAAAGTATCCAAAAATTGGAAAAAAAAGCAAAAGAACACCGTGAAGAACTTGATTTTGTTAGAATAGAAGAGGACCAATTCTGGGGTGCATCTTATACAACTTCAATATCATGGGATACTTCAGACACTAAAACATCAACCGAGGAGATTATGCCTATTATTACCAAATAATTGATGAATTTTCTTGACTATTATAACATGTAAAAGAATTATCATTTTGTTTAGACATGTGATTATCATTTTACAACAATATAATTTTATCAGTTGAGCTTAAGTAAAAACAATTATATCCACAAGGAAATATGCAATGGCTAGCTAGGTATAAGTTTCACTGATTCCTAGACTAGGAAATTGAGAAATTTGTATAAAATAACGAATTTAAAGACAAACTTTAGAAGAAACAATGTATCAAGCAATTGGTGTGCAAAGGGGTTTGTCTAATAGAGTATATTAATGAGGCTTAATTTCATTAATACCAAATTACCATGCATACAATTCTATTTGATTAATTTGATTCATTACCACGAGAATATCTTTTAATATGTTGGTAATCCCTTAAAAAATAAGCCTAATTTTCCAATTCATTATCAATTCCTTGAATGATGGAATTGGAACATTTGCAATAATCACAAATTCATACTCAAAGAATAGCTAACACATTATCATATTCTAGATACAATTTATCCGTTATTCCTAACAATTTGTAATTCAATAATATTTTTCTAAACACAATTAAATTATAAAATTCATGTAACAAGTTGATTAAGCCTAATACAAACAATTATAATAGAAAAGAACAATAATAAATTTCAAATTACAAAATAAAAAAATGTATTGCATAGAACTCACCTAATTATATCAAACTCCAACAAGTTACTCGTGGATATCACCTTAAGCTATTTGGAAAAAAGAATTTCCAATTTTAGTTTAGTAATGGATATATTTAAATCCTCCTAAAGTACATTTTACACAAAATATAGTTTGTAAAACGATTTTAAATGAATATTATTAAAAGTCAATAAGAAAAATAGAATTGAGTCACACCGAATTGAAATCTATATAAAAAAATTCCTGTCAAATTGTTTCAACTATTTTTCATCCAACTTTTAGTCCTTTTGTTGATTTCTCCAAAAAATACTTATACGTTGATATTTTGTTATTATCATGTATAGACAACATGTTGCCTGACATGTGTCAAAGTTATACAATATTTCATTTGTGTATCAAATTAAATTTTATTATATTTTTACAAACTTAAAAAAATACTCTCAAGTTTTACTTTTAAGCTTATTATAAATAAAAATAGAGTCAATTTTTTCTAACAAGTATCCATTTTACATATAAGTTGATTAAAAAAAAGTTACAACTCTTTTTAAAGTAAGTTTCCCACCACCTGGTTGTTTAACCAATTAACACATCACTAAATGATTAAAATATTGAAAGAAAGTTTTTAATCATTTATAAAAATTATAGATTTGTCCAAAAACATATTTGAAGGCTCCAAATCAATTAGGACTTGAGTCATATGCATACACAAAACAACAACAAAGTTATTAAAATCAAATCAATTTGTTCAATCGATTGGATAAAGAATCCACCTAGTTACTATTCAGGTTACTCTAAAAATTTGAACTATTATAGTACATGTGAAAACTGATATAAAATCGACCAAAATTGCTGAAATCCAATCAAATCGATTTGGATCGATATTTTCTTGAAAATTATTTTTAATTTTAATTTGATATAAATTATTTTAAAGATAACTAAAAATATGCATTTAATCATGATTACAAATAAAAAAAATCATTTTATCAATTAACTTTTTCTTATAAAAACATATAATTTACTCACCTATATTAATATAAAAATTATATTATAGTCAAACTATATACTTATTTAGCAACAGTTTTATAAAACTTTATTTAATATTTTAGTATTTAAAAAAAACCTATTTGACTAATATTTTCTTAAAATAATTTTCAAACATTTGATTTTTGTTTTAAAAACTAAAAAAGAAAATTACTACTAGTTTCTTTTCACTTTATATTTTTATTTTGAATACTAAAAAATAAATTACTTTTATTATTTACTAATAACATTTCTATAAATATAAACAAATTTTTCATTTTCATGTCTCAAA
Source organism: Psophocarpus tetragonolobus (assembly GCA_037954015.1). Lineage (NCBI taxonomy): Eukaryota > Viridiplantae > Streptophyta > Magnoliopsida > Fabales > Fabaceae > Psophocarpus > Psophocarpus tetragonolobus. The sequence continues at coordinate 103,488,599 of CM075688.1, forward strand.
CAGTTTGTAAAGCATACTTACTAAACAAATTTTTTTTCAACTAAAAAGCAGTTCTTAAAATTATTTTAGTATTTAAAACTATATACTTATTTAACAACAGTTTTATAAAACTTTATTCAATATTTTAGTATTTAAAAAAAACCAATTTGACTAATATTTTCTTAAAATAATTTTCAAATATTTGATTTTTGTTTTAAAAACTAAAAAAGAAAATTACTACTAGTTTCTTTTCACTTTATATTTTTATTTTGAATACTAAAAAATAAATTATTTTTTTATTATTTACTAATAATATTTCTATAAATATAAACAAGTTCTTCATTTTCACGTCTCAAACAGTTTGTAAGTCATATTTATTAAACAAATTTTTTTTCAACTAAAAAGCAGTTCTTAAAATTATTTTTCAAAACTCTTAAAAAACTAAAAATAAAACAAAATCAACGAAACCCTATATCTTTAATATCATTTTTAAAATCGTTATATTCCTTTTTTCTTCATCTTGTATTATCCACTCTGAGAAGGCGAATCTTTCTTTTCATCTTGTAATTCTTGTGAGACGGTAAGGTATTAATTAAAGGGCGAAGTATCCCTTGAGGATAGGCTCTTGTAGTGTAAAATACAAAGTACTAACAAATACGCTACAGACATATGACATTTACAGCTCCTGTTATTCTAAAATCTATGTAAAAATGTTTGTCTTACAATTAAATAAAAAAAAAAAATTCTGCGGCTTCAGATAGGTGGACCACATGTCCGAGATAAAATTGCCCATCAATTATGTATTGCCACAGATTCGATATTTTTGAAACGCTTATTTCTGTTCTTAGACCTTGAAATGATGGTAATATACACCTAACTTAAAAAGTATTAGTAAAACGCCCATGAGACGTCCTTGGGAATACAGGTACTTGTATTGAGCATGAGTATTATTTACTTAACATTGTGTGTAGGGACACTCAGATAAAATTTGGTATTCTTGAAGTCATCCAAGAGTGGGTTGTATCCATCCTTAGTTCTCGTTTTTGTGGGTAAACCAAACTCCTCCATGAAAGATGATGTTTCCAACTATATCAAATATAAACCATTAAGCTATAGAACATTAAGTTCGTAAGAATTCGTAGCAAAGTACGTCTGGTATTGTCTCATCAGATTTATAGAATTCACACACAAAAAAAATATGAGTAAAAAACACAAATAGAAAACTATAGAACTTACCGTAATTGTTCTCCTTTTTTTCCCTTTTTTTAATGAATGATCACCATAAAGTTTTAGCCACCCAGAACAATAATGATCAATTCGTTCCAAGAGCCAAAAGTCGGTAGGAAAAAAAATATCAGCGTCACCCTGCAAAAAACAAACATGCTTTAGTAGAATCATCTATCATGTATTTGTAGAAGTTCAGGAAGAAGTTGTTCTATGACAAAATCATCACTTGTATACATAGCGTGAATAATTAGTTTTGTACTCCTGTGAAGTACCTACCTTTGATGACTGAACTTAAAATGTAGTTTCTTGTTTCAAGTGAACATAAAAAAATGATCCAGAAATAATCAATCACAAAATAACTAACCAAGATACTTAACCATTATTACTCTGAACTTTTTGAATCACTTGTGATTAGAAAAAGATGGATCAATCACGAGGATAATTTTAAAACATCAGTTTGCAGGATAAATTATTTTATAAAACCATAAATCTAGTAATCTAAAGAAAATTATTAATAGTTGCAATTTAAATTATATCAAGTCATTTATGCTCCCAATGCATCAGACTCTTTCTATTATTATACTACCAAGAGATTCAATTGCCTTTTGCCTTTTAAGTCTATTATAAGGAAATATAGTTTGTAATTTAGATTGTTCCTAATCACTCGTAACCTATGAAGGTTGACTCCTTAAGAGTAGAGTGACAAATGTATAATAGCAGTTCCTAGATGGTTTAACAGGAATATCCATCCATCAGTGATAAATAAATAGATTAGATTAAGCAGCTTAATGGTTCTTCTAGGCCACTTTGGCTTCATATCCTCCCTCAGGTGTACATTCACCTATAACATTTTTTTAACAAATTATCCTTATAACAACAACAACACAAAAAGGAAAAGTCCTAGGTCATACAGTCCCTATTGTTAAACAAATGCCAAAAGAATCATGCCAGACAAATTTATTGAATAAAATTAATTTAAATTTAAAACTTCTGGTAATTTCAAATTGCAAACGTTCAACAACTTTTTTAGCATATTATAAAAGAAGTTTTATAGTCACTCTACTAAATCACGAATGCTTCAGCATACTTTACTAAATAATTCTTCAAATATAGTATTAAAATTGTGCAAGATTGTTTCCAGCTACAAATAGTGTATCCTCTAATCATGTACGGCACCAGATGAAGTCAATGAGAGAGAATAATAAAGACAATAAACTGAAAAGGAAAGCATCTAATGGTAAACTGAACCTTTGCCTCCATATAATTATCATAATCTGAGCTGCTCCCATCTTTCTGTCACCCAAAAGTAAAATTCAGTTAATTAAGATTACAAATACAGATTAGAAGCTTCTATTTGATAAAGGAAGAAAACACATCCTAACTAAAAATGATAATGAATTTGGATCTCTGTATATGCATTCTTCAAATCATTGAAATAATCCATTTGATACAATAAGCAGAAGCTAAAGAGTCTATATGTATTTGAAGTTTAGAACATAAATATTTAGTTAGTATGAATATTCCTCCACAGGCTCATATGTTAATATAGCAATAGCTTGATCATAAGTCATAACAAAGTACAGTACCAAGATTAGCAAGGGAGGGATAAAATGGTTCGGGGAATTTAAAGAGTCTGTTGTGCTCTCATCTAGATTACTATATTGTTATGAAGCATGTAATTGAAAAAAATTTACACAAATATAGATGTTTTTAAGCATTTAACTTTGTATGAGCTATAAAGAAAAGAAAGATGGCAAGTTTACCAAAATGGCAGATCCTCACAACTAGAGGACATTGCTTCTCAATCATATCATATGTACAGAGAATAATAATCTTAAATTCTAAATAAATAAAATGGAAAAAGACTATTCTAAGGACTCTTGCATGAGAACTTCACTCTATAGTTTACAGGAAGTGAAAACAGATAACTGCAATTTTTTAAAAGTATAATAAGAATATACTTTAGTTGAAACCAAGGGAGCTCTTTCACCAGGTATCTTCACATCTGGCAGGTAGCTGAAATCAGAAGCAATCAAAGACATCTTTGGTAGCACCTCATGGAGAACCTCAAGTAATTTCTGGAAAAGTGAAAGGGTGATAAATGCAATAATCAAGTTATATATCAGAGGCTTTGGGAACATTTAAGAGATTCTTACCAAGCAACCAGTCGGCAGCCAACATCTACGTGATTTTGGGGAAACCTTAGACCAAATGCTTTTCAGGGAAGATACTGCAGGGTGGTGATTTGTTTTGGATCTATCCAAATCCATGATCTCAACACAACGTGTAATTAGTGAGTCTTGCAATGGCTTGTATAACTCGTTGAAGGTTTCTCTATTAAAAGTAGAAAGTGGTTGGTAATGTGTAATTCTCATTTAGGTTGTATAAAAGCAGCCACAGAATAATGTTATGATTTAATAATCACTTAAATAATAAAATGAGAACATCTTTCTTCTTTTTTAATCTAAATGTATGTGAACCAGTATGATTAGAATCCACACACAAAGCTGAGACTTACTGATCATGTTGCCTCTCAACCCAGACTTCCATCCATGAGGAAATTTGATTCTCAGCATAGATAAGATCATGAGGAAGATTATCAAGTACCTAGAAGTAAATTAATTGCTGTGAAATATGAAAATAATAATAATAAAACATTAATGAATAATGAGAGAAAAAATGGGCAGAAGATTATTTCTAGTCTGAAACATGTAATACATAGATTCTATTCAACGTTCCCCCAATTGATCCTAACTTTTTATGATGCATGTGCAATTGATCCTAACTTTTTATGATGCATGTGCAATGACGATGGCGGATGGCCAAATGACAGATCTTAGCTTCTAAAGAACTACCAGCAGCACCAGTGTATAATGCCAAAAACTGTAAATGGCAACTGCCTGAACTTAGAGAACAGGCAGGTCAGCACTCAGCAGGGTTGCCACTTCCCAATATTTCCATTATCATACATGAGAGAAGTGAAGCAGCTTATGACCACACTAGAATGGCTGAATGCATGTGGTAGACCCTTTCACTAATAGAAGCTTGGAATGCAGCAATAGCAGCCAACAGCCGAATTCCCAAACCTCACTAAAACCCAACATCATACATTGAGCAGTACCAAATTAGGAGCTTTTACGTTCATCAACTAAATTAGGAATTTCAAATCACACTGCAAGCCAAGCATGACAGCAACTTCCTTTGTTGAAACCACAGTACTCACCCTATAGCGAAGAAGTAGAGCAGAGCTGCAATAGGCAGCTATGAGATTCAAATGGTAGAGTGGTTTCAGTAGCATCACTATAGCCAAAATAACGGCTTTTTGTTCACTATAGCAGCACTACCATGACAGGCTTCAAAGTTCAAAACCCATTGTTGTCTCCAAAACATTTTTTAGGTTTTTTAGTGGTACAAAATGTTATTCTCCCCGTTTTATTCTAAAGCATTATTTTCTTTAGAAACATAAATAGGATTTGAAACTTTTCTTCCTGGACCATTCCACAAAAAGTTTCGTTTGTTTTGAACTTTGTTCCTTCTCACTTCAAAGGACTATTTCTTCTTTGTTCAATACTTTCTTCTTCATTTTAACCTTTAGACTTTCCAGTTCACATCCTACTAACTTTCACCTTCTTTTCTATTAATTTTACCATCATGTTTCATTTTTCTTTTTACTTCATTGCTATGTTCTTGTTACTCCTGGATAGATGATTATTGTGTTTAAATACTAAATAGTGACTTATTATTTAACATTAATTTATTTAATTTTGTTGTTTGTTTAAGTATTTGTATGTGTAGTATAAATTATTAGTTTGTATTGCATGATTTAAGATAACATTTGTCCTGCATACCACACTAACCCTGTTTTGCACCATTTTTATATCACTTTTATTCTCCTTTCAAAGCTGGCCATTATACACCATTATCTGATATTAATAGCTACGGTTGAAACAAATATTAAGATTTAAGGCATACTAAGTAACACTGTTTTGCACCATTTTTATATCACCTTTACTCTCCTTCAACCTTGGTGTGTCCTTTTACACTAATCAGTAGTCAGGACTGCTGCTGCATTTACTTCTGTATGCTGTAACTCTATTTCCCATGCAGCTCAGTGCCAAGGCTTCTACCAGTTTCACATACAACTTCAGCCAATAAGGTGTAATGTAAATGTAACCCAACAGATCTGTAGCAAAGTTTGGTAATAGATACTGCTTAATATGTTTTTACTGCTATGCTCATATTGATGATTTTTTTCTCTGGTGTTCTCTTATGTAGTTCCTGACCCTTTTGTTAGCTCAATCCCTTGTACCAGGTTTTCTTTTATTATAATTATCTAGACAGACCCAGCCCTCCCATGACCATGAGTCATAAAGCAGTTCTTTCTCTAGTGTTCTCTTATGCAGCTCCTGTCCCTTTTTCTCCTCTTCCATCAATCCCTTGCACCAGGTTTTCTTTTATTACAATTACCTAGACAGACGCAGCCCTCCCATGACCATGAGTCATGAAGCAGTTCTTCCTTTTCTATGGTAAAGCCAACTGGTGATACTATTCATATGGTAAAGCCATGGAATTGTTTAAAGTACTGAAGGATAATAAAAACCAGAAGTCTATTTCCTTATAAATTAGATTAAAAACAAGTTGAAGTTTGTCTTCTTTATATAGGGGAAAATATTTGAACTGGAGGACATCAAAGCATCTCAATGATAAAACACACCTCAAGCATTATTACCCAACATGGCTGTTGCTCCACATGCCCTGTAAAGGAGGGAATAATGATATTAGCAATTTAGCATTATTTCATAAACTTATCTTTGACACACTGCAAAAGTCCTCACACATCTCCAAAATAGGAGCTTTAAGCTTTAAGAAATGTAACCTGTAAGGGAAAAATAGGTATATAATTGAGCTCCATGTACCATAATAATACCACCAACCTAGAACAGTTAATGTGTATTGTTAGAATATATGAAAAATCCTAGAATGTGGCTTTGTAAATATGTGTTGGATGACCCACACAATGTCATTATTTATAACGCACCAATATGATCAAATAGGATCAATATTGATTGCATGGGATCTCTCTAATAATGAATAAAGATCAACCTAATAATAAATAATGAGTAAATCCCCAATTACTATTTAAGAATAAATAAGGAAATAATATATAATCGTCAACACTTTCCCTCAAGCTGGAACATGTGTGATATAAACCAAGCTTGTTATAAATGTGATAAATATAATAAAAAATAAAAATTATGAAATGCACAAAAAGATGTGTGATATGAAGGGACAAAGCTCTCTCTCTCTGGAGTGACAAATACATGACCATATCGCATAAGGAGGCGAGTGCATTGTCTTTGATAGATGTGAGAGCAATCAGGAAGGACAAGCATGTCGCGCTTGGCGCATAGCACTAGGTGGAAAAGCTTCTCGGTGGCACCTGACTTGTTGAGGAAGATGAGCACATTGCAATCGGCGCACAACACTAGGCGATGACTCCTCAATGGCGCCCAACTTGCTGAAGAAGACGCGCACGTCGCGGTCAGCACTATGGAGAAGCTCCTTTGGGCGCATGACTTGCTGAGAGGAGAGGAAAGATGAGAGTAAATGTCATCATACATAGTCCGTTGCTCATCTAAGTTTACGCCATGCTTAGTGTTTCTGCAAGTTGACTTGTGAAGGTTATTCTTAACAACGTTTATAGTCTTCATTGAACGCTATTCTAGACAAGGTTTATAGTCATCAGTGAAGAAATAACAATATGACAGTGGATCACTGGGTGGCCATAAGCCACTGGCAGACAATTTAGGCACTTAGACTCTTAGGATCTAGTTTAGACTCTAATACCATGTGAATGTGTGAATTGAATATCTCCCAACACAGACTTTGTATCAACGATCTGAATCGTCAGAATAAAGAACCAGATGTTCCAAACCTACTGTTCAAAAACCAACCCAATCCAACGGTGAACGAATATACAGTGGTGATTTCACATTTGCAGCTTTGTGTAAAAACGATGGGAATGACTTTTTCTCCACTCTCTCAAAATGTTGGTGTACCTCTTTGACTAATGAGTTTCTCTCCCTTCACTTCACTTCAAAACCACTTTCTCCACTTAGGTTAAGTGAGAAATCAAGTGAACTTCTCAATTTTAGGTATTTCCTCCGTATAAGAAAAGAGTCAAATACCCAATATATCTCCTCCTCACAACTATGTGGAGATAACAGTAAAACCGGTGATCTCTCAACAAAATTCAAACGTTTCTCTTAGCAGTGCTTAGTCATCATATCAGCACCATTATTATCAGTGTGAATTTTAACCAGCTCCAACAACTTAGCATCTGAAGCATCATGTATTCAATGATACCTTACATCAATATGTATGGACCTAGAATGGAAAGGTGAATTTTTATCAAGATGGATAGCACTTTGATAGTCAACAAATAATGGATAGTTATCCTGTAGAAAATCAAGATTCTGCAAGAATTTCTTCAATCATAGCAACTCTTTGCATACTTCAGTAGTTGCAATGAACTCCACCTCTGTAGTAGAGAGAGTTGCACACTTTTGCAAACTTAATCAAATAACCCAAAATGGACATTTTGGAATCAATGTCTCCAGCCATATTTGAATCTAAGTAGTCCACCAAAGTAGGTTTATCACCTCCAAAGCAAAGCTTTATATCAACAGTACCATGAAGATACCTCATAATCCATTTCACAACTTTTCAATGCTTTCTACCTGGGTTTGACAAAAATCTACTGACTGTACCAACAGCATGTGAAATATCTGTCTTGTACACACCATTGCATACATCAAACTACCCATCACAGATGCATAAGAGACTCTCTTCATGTCTGATTTCTTAGTTTCACTTAAAAAACTCTGTTTAAAATTAGATTAAAATGAGTCGCAAGAGTCTGCTTCTAGCCTTAGGATTTTTCATCTGTAATCTCCAAAACACCCTTTTAATATAGTGTTCATGTGACAGTCAAAGCTTTTTTTTTTCTCTATCACAAATACTTCTTATACTAAGAATTTATTTAGCAACTCCCATGTCTTTCATGGCAAATGACACACTCAATTACTTCTTCAACTTGTCAATCCTTGAAACATTTTTCTCAATAATAAGCATGTCGTCAACATACAATAATAGGATAATAAAGTTATCATCACAAAACTTTATAACCAAGACATAATGATTAGAGGTAGTCTTCTTATAGCCTTGCTCACATATAAAAGACTCTGTCTCAGAGCTTGCTTTAAACCATATAGACTCTTTCTCAACCTACACATATAGTTTTCCTTGCGTTTACCTAAAAGCTATCGGGTTACTTATATAAATCTCTTCCTCCAAATCACCAGGAAGGAAAACGGTTTTCACATCCATTTGCTCTACTTCCAAATTAAGAGTAGCAACCAAACTCAAAACTGCTTTAATGGATGACATCTGTTTTCCTTTGTACCTTGGGAACACACAATTACTCTCATGTTTCATCTTGAATATCCACCTGTTTTCTAAGGTCTTCTTGCCCTTAGGCAATTTCACCAAATTATAAGTGTGATTATCCTATAAGGATTACATTTCATCTTTCATTGCATCCAGTCACTGTTGACTTTTTTTCACTCTCCAAAGCCTCTTCAAAACACTCAGGTTCTACACCATCAGTCAAGATCACATACTAATTAGAAGAATACCATGTAGACCTGAGTTGGACTGGAGACGGTTCAGGTGCATCACCAAGACCTCTAATCAGGTGTCATGCTCCTCCTCCTTGGTCATCATCAATAGGAGCATCTAATCCACCTCCAAGTTGTTGTTCATCAACATCATCATGTTGTTCACCATGTTAAATACTACCTTCAAATTATCTAGATCATGAATAGGCAACTGCACAGGATCAACATCAGTTAGATTTCGATCTTTCTCGAGTGTAGTCTTCTCCACCCTATAAATGTCCTCAATGGTTTGGTCTTTCATAGACTGTACATCACGACTTCTAATAAACAATAACAATACAGAGCACATTCAAATGCAAAGCACACTTTAGTTTGTTATCTTTATTGATGATTGTTCCGAAAAACTATGGGTCTATGTTTTGCAAAGAAAAGACCAAATGCTTAAGAAATTTAAATAATTTCATATTTTGGTTGAAAGACAATCAAGCAAGAAGTTGAAATACATTTGTACTGACAATAACAGTGAGCATTGTGGATCATTTGATGTTTATTGCAAGCAATAAGTATTGCACATGAGAAGACTCCTCCTAAAACACCTCCGCTAAATGGTGTAGCAAAGAGTGAAATGTATGTTCTCAGATGATAAATTACCTAAGCATTTATGGAAAGAGGCACTATACACAACAGTCCATGTTATTAATCTCATTCCTATTGTTATTAATCCTACTCCTATTGTTATTCCTGACCGTGAAGTGCAAAATAAAATTTGGTTTGGCAAGAATGTGAGATATGAACATTTGCGTGTTTTCAGTTGCACAGCATTTGTTCATATTCTAAAGGGATGAAAGATCCAAGTTGGATGCGAGGACAAGGTAATGCATCTTTATTGGCTATGGGGAAAATGAATTTGGCTACAAATTTTATTATCTTGATGAGAAGAAACTCGTTAGAAGTCGTGGATGTACAATTCATGGAAGACCAAACCATTGAGAACATTGATAAGGTAGAGAAGACTACATATGAGAAAGATAGAAATCTGACTTATGTTGATTCTATGTTGTTGCCTATTCATGATCTGGATAATGTTGGAAAAAAAGTAGTATTCAACATGGTGAACAACATGATAATGTTGATGATCAAGAGCTTGTAGGTGGATTAAATGCTCCTATTGATCATGACCAAGAGGGAGGAGAAGCATGAGAGGTCACTTGATGAGCGTCTTGGTGATGCACCTGAATCCTCTCAAGTCCAACTCAAGAGGTCTAACAAATAGAGACAACCATCTACCAAGTATTATTTTGATTAATATGTAATTTTGACTAATGATGGAGAACCTGAATGTTTGGAGAAGCTTTGAAGAGTGAAGAAAAACAACAGTGATTGGATGTAATGCAAGATAAAATGAAAACCTTATATGATAATCACACTTATGACTTGGTGAAATTGCCTAAGGGCAAGAGGGCTTTTGAAAGTAATGGATAGTCAAGGTGAAACACAAGAGTAATTCTATGTCTCCAAGGTATAGAGCCAGATTAGAGTGGTGAAGGGTTTCAAATAGAGAAAGGGTGTTGATTTCAATGAAATTTTCTCATTTGTGGTAATAATATCATCCATTACAGCAGTTTTGAATTTGGCTCCTACTTTTGATTTGGAAGCAAAGCAAATGGATGTGAAAATTGTTTTCCTTCATGGTGATTTGAAGGAAGAGATTTATATGAAGCAACCTAATAGCCTTCAGGTTAAAGGCAACGAAGATTATGTGTGTAGGCTGAGAAAGAGTTTGTAAGATTTAAAGCAAACTCCAAGGCAGTGGTATAAGAAGTTTGAGTCTTTTATGTGTAAGAAAGACTATAAGAAGACTACTTTTGATCATTGTGTCTATGTTATAAAATTTTCTGACAATGACTTTATCATGTTGTTATTGTATGTAGAGACAAGCTTATTGTTGGGAAAATATTTCCAGGATTCATAGGTTGAAGAAGCAATTAGATAAGTCATTTGTCAGGAAAGACATGGGAGTTGCTAAACAGATTCTTAGTATAAGAATCATTCGTGATAAAGAGAAAAAAGAAGCTTTGATTGTCACAGAGATACTATATTAAAAGGGTGTTTTGAATATTACAGATGAAAAATCCTAAAACTATGAGCACTCCTGTTGTGACTCATTTTAATCTGATTTTAAACAGAGTCCTTCAAATGAAGCTGAGAAATAGACATGGAGAGAGTTTCTTGTGCATCTGTGATAGGTAATTTGATGTATGCAATGGTGTGCACAAGACAGATATTTCACATGTTGGTACAATCAATAGATTTTTGTCAAACCCAGGTAGAAAGCATTGCAAAGTTGTGAAATGGATTATGAGGTATCTTCATAGTACTATGGTATAAACCTACTTTGGTGGACTACTCATATTCAAATATGGCTCGAGACATTGATTCCAGAAAATCCACTTCAGGTTATTTGATTAAGTTTGCAGGGGGAGTTGTGGCTTGGTAATCTTAAGTTGCAAAAGTGTGTAGCTTTGTCTACTATAGAGGCGAAGTTTATTACAATTACTGAAACAATGAGTTGCTATGGTTGAAAAAATTCTTGCAGAAGCTTGATTTTCTAAAGGATAACTATCTAATATTTGTTGATAGTCAAAAGTGTTATCCATCTTGGTAAGAATTCAACTTTCCATTCTACGTCCAAACATATTGATGTAAGGTATCATTGGATATGTGATGCTTTGGATGATAAGTTGTTGGAGTTGGTTAAAATTCACACTGATGATAATGGTGCTGATATGATGACCATAGTAATTAATAGGAGATAGCGGCCTGGAGCAGTCACCCTCCAAAAACGGTATAGCGCTATAGTAGGAGAAAATATATAATATATGTAATTCTATTATCTGCATATAGAAAACAACAAATATAACATAGCCCTTAAGAAGCACTTAGTAGAGAAGTGGATGATAAGAGCACAAAATGAAGAAGATAATGGCTCGTCAGAGAAGAAGCGGTGCCGACGCTCACTGGAGAAGAAGAATAAACATTTGGGTAAAGAAGGAAGAAGACAATCAGGACACATGCAGTTGGTACTGACCAGAGAAGAGAAGTGGTGCAGTCAATTGCCAAAGAAGAAGCAACGGCGACGATGCTCACTAGAGAAGAAGCGACATCGTTTGGGCAAAGAAGCAAGAAGACGAACAGGACACTCTGCAGCAGGATGTATGTGGTAGGAAGACGAACATTCTGCTGTTTGGGTAAAAAAGGAAAGAAGTGATTTTTCCTTTTTACCCTTCATTAAAAAAATTAATATCCCAACTCAAAACAACATCGTTTTGATTTTTTTTTTTAAATAAAACAAAAGATGACATTGTCTTCTTCATCTCTCACCCCCAACCTCGGCAAATGCAGAAGTGGCACATATGGTCGCGAAACGATGCAAACTTCTGCGTTCCTGGCCGCAAAAAGCGGCGCAATTGCCGCTCCAGCCAGGCATGACGCGACAACTACAACCAAAGCAGCATCTGACCACTCCATTCCGTCTTGCTATAAAAGCGCCACAATAGCGCACTATTGATAACTACGATGATGACTAAAACACTGCCAAGAGAAAAGTTCCAAATTTGTTGTGAGATCATCGGTTTCGCAATTATCTCCACATAGTTGTAAGAGGGAGATATGTTAGGTATTGAGCTTTCTTCCTATGTGGAGAAAAGACCCAAAATTAAGAAGCTCACTTCATGTCTCACTTAACCTAAGTGGATAAAGTGGCTTTGAAGTGAAGAGAGAGAAGCTCATTAGTGAAAGAGATACACTAACACTTTGAGAGAGAAAAAGTTATTCTCTTTGCAAAGCTACAAACATAAATTCGCCGCCGCAGATTCGTTCATCATTGCATTGGGCTGATTTCTGGACATCGGGTTCGAAACAGCTAGTTTTTTATTCTGACTATTCGAATCATTGATATAAGGTCTGAGTTGGGAGATATTCAATTCACACAGTAACAGTGTATTTAAGGATTTTCATCTTCCTTGTTCTCTATTTATAAGTTTTATAGCTTTATTGTTTGGTTGGGTGTTAGCACTATTTTGTGCATTGAGTTTCTTTTGTACTCTTTATTGATAACAATGGAGTTTTTTTTTTTTTTGTCTGGACGACCCGTGATTTTTACCCTTGCTTTGAGGGGTTTTCCACATTCTAATATTTGGTGTCTTATTTTGTGATTTCAGTGATTTGCTATTGTTATGCATTTGTTGTTGCTCCTTATAGGTCCTTGTAAGTTAGGGGGATTTATTTTCACTACATTTGAGTGTGCTCTGTATTGGTTATAATGACCTACACAGTGTGATTATTTATAATGAGCCAATATGATCAAATAGGATCAATATTGATTCTATAAAATCTCTCTAATAATGACTAAAGATCAACCTAATAATTGGTAATAAGGAGTAAATCTCCAATTACTATCTAAGCATAAACAAGGAAATAATATATGATCTTTAACAGGTCAAACTTAACCCAACAAACTATCTCAAGGAGTGAGGGTTATCCCCCACTTATATAATGTATTTTGACACTATCTCTACCTAATTTAAAATTTGGATTTCTTTCCCGATACACCCCCTTTGGCTTGGTGAGTAGATAATGTGGTGGATGGCCCGTTTAATAAATTTAAGATAGACTTGGATACCATATTCACTATTAACTTGATTACATCATAGAATATCTTGCAATAACCTTTAGAATTAGTTTCCTATTTCCTTACTATTTATTAGGATTGGTTACCATATTTCCTTATCTCACGATAAGTTTCCTTTTTAATTAGGAGTATGATTAGTATAAATAAGGATTACTGCTCGTTAAACCTATATCTCATTGTAAATTTGTAGTACATCACAATACTCAATACAATAGAATATTATCTAAAGTCTCATTCTCTCCTTTTCCTCCCTGTAAACCTAAAACTGCATAAATTCAAGAGGTATGAACTGTGAACTTTGAACAGCAATATGTAGAGCTTGTCTAGTATCTGAAAGTGCAGATCATCCATTCAATTCATTGATATTCACTATCACCTCCCCTAATCCACAATTACGTACACCAATCAAAAGCAGAAGTCCATACCTTTGTATACAAAATAACCATTTGAAAAGATACAATGAAGCACTAAGCGGTTCCAATTTAAACATTAATTTAGCATTCAGGTTTCTGACAAAACCATTATTGATAAAATAATAGGATCCTGAACACTAGAGAAATGAGAAATAAGAAAATTAAATAATGAATGGAAATTATAGACAACCAAATGTGGTCTTTGAAGAGAGAAAAACAAATACAATAAATGCTGAAACCATGTGTATTGACTACACAATGAAGTCCACTTTATACTGATTTAATGCACTAAATACAAATATATAGGAGATAATATTCTTATTTACATGATATGATATGCTTATTACAAAGATCCTAATTAAATAAGAAAACAAATCATCAAATATGAAAGAACAAATCCTAAGAGATCATCTAGGATACTCTAAAATATTCCAAGATATAAAAATTATACCATTAGTTTAGAAGCTCTAAAATATTATTGGAGATCCAAAATGTTTAAACTTGAAACTAAATTAGACAATAGGGTATGGGAAAGAGATTCGGACTCATGTGATGTCATAACCAACAATAGGTCACCATCAATGATCATCAATGGGAAAAGAAATCACCATACCCAATACAGGATGGCTTAATCTTTGGATTGTGACTTTTAGAATCCAGAACAAAATTTATTTAATTCTGCAGAATTATAAGAGCAGCCTACCCCATCCACTCCGGTCAGCAGCATCACGACATTCTACCCTGAACTTTGGTATATGGCTGCGCACTTCACTAACAGTTTCTCTTTGCACCTCAGCAAGTGCAGGACTAATCTCAACTGAGCTGTAATTAAAAAAGGATCATAATTTGAATGTGAATCATAGGGTTCCAATTAAAGGTAGGTACACAAGACAAATTTACTAAAGTAATGAGATCCATGTTTTTAAGTTTTAACCGGATCCATTAATAAGATATGACACCAAAATTACGATCAAGTGTACACAAAACAATTATGAGGAGAATGATAAGCATGAGATCCATAAATCTACAATATATCATTTGTACTTTATCTTGTTAAGTACTTGTGTTCAAACATAAGATTTGACTGTAGAAACTTTGGACTTCCAAAATGATTTGTCAAGATTCAAGAAGGAATCTCTACAGTGTGTTTGGTTAAATGGAAGTAGAGGGGAGGGGAGGGAATTTCTTAATTTTACCTAGTTCGGTTAAAAAATATGGAGGGTCGTGGAGGAAAAAAGAGGATGCGTACCTAAAAACACTCCCCCTTCCTATTTTTGCCTCTCCTCCAATATTGAGGGGATCGGGAGGAGAGGCAAAGTAGTTTGTAAATTTTGGACACTTTGCACTAAATTGTCTTGATATTTTATTTTAAAACTCGCCTCTTCTATTACAATTAATAAGGGTATAAAGGCGTGTATTATTATTGTCCATATTTTCTCTTCCCTTCCCTAGCAAATCAAACAAGGTAACAGTTCCATCTCCTCCCTTCCTATCCTCATAAACCAAACAAAATTACCTCTCTTTCCCTCCCCTCTATTAAAATCCCTCTCCTTTAAACGAAACACACTCTTCAGGTTAGGAGACTGCATAAAAAATTGAAAGAAAAATTTACAAGAAAAAACCTGCAGAATTGGTCCAAACCCTCCAGTCTGAATCAGCTGAGAATAGAATAAATTGAAGAAAAATCAAAAGGGACACAACTTCCTAATTTCTCATTTTCTCTACCATTCACCTTTCACATCAGAATGAAAGTAAAAGTCCCAAATTAAAGAATGACCCGTAAAGAGAAGTAACTAATGGAAGAAGTATGCAACAATCTGGCAAAGAAATATGAATTATACAGACAATAGAGGTAGAAAAAATATAAGAACAGCAACTATCTTAACAAAAGAATTAAAAACAAAAACATCATAATTTGGTTTTATAAAAAAACATATATTATATTGACTATCAAGGCACGTACGTGTAAGTCATACTGTTATAAACTTTTGCAGGAGCATTCAACATTATGTAATCCAGTATACCCTTGGCACAAGTTCCAGATCCACCACCAATTTCATAAATCTGATTGCAAATTACAGGATAATATCAAACAAAAAGTAACAGCCTGTGTAAACAAGATAAAATTATGATGCTTACAAAATTATTATCAAAAAGAAAATATGAGACTTAGCATTATCCAGGACCCTCAAAAGCCCAGATGTTGGATAAAGAGATAAATTTAGATTGGGAACAGTGTTGTTAAATAACCGTCATGGCGGCTCTATAGCACCATGGCATGGTGGATTTTTTGCCAACCACTATATAGAATTTGTGAAGGAAAGTTCACTATGACAGCGCATAAGGTGCAATGACGTGTTTTTATGGCAGAATTTTGGCCCTTTGCTATGTTCCGTCATCTGATAACATTGATTGAGAAAAAAGAAAGATAAACCTAGACAAGAAACAATGAACTTATTCAACAAGATTGCAATAGACTTACTTTTAGAGGTACAGAGAAGTTTGCAGTGCGCATGATGGCTTCCGCAATAGCATGAGCATACCAAGGCTACAAAAGTAAATAAATAAATAAGCATAAAAGTGCTAAAACACTGAATTGGAATATAGAAATTAATTTCATTATAATTTAATACGAGCTCATTTGTTTAAGATTATTTCTTAAAAACTAACTTTTTTTAAAAAAAATCACTTA
This sequence comes from Psophocarpus tetragonolobus, assembly GCA_037954015.1. Lineage (NCBI taxonomy): Eukaryota > Viridiplantae > Streptophyta > Magnoliopsida > Fabales > Fabaceae > Psophocarpus > Psophocarpus tetragonolobus. Next base: position 103,505,279 of record CM075688.1, read on the forward strand.
CATGAATTTTTAAGATGTTTGTATAAACTTTTTTCAAAAAGCAAAATAAAAAAATAATCAATTTTCGACTTTTCTCAAGAAGCAACTAAGAGCTGCTTCTCAAAATAAGCAGTTGCGATAGAAGAGAGAGAAAGCATCAGTTTCTCAAAGTCAAAAGTTTTTTTTTTTTATGATTGTAACCAAACGAATGATATATTGCAGCGCCATTAGCGGTTGGCAAAAAAATGTTGTCATGGCACTATTGCGCCACTATAACAGTTATTTAACAACATTACTTCTGATTATACAAAAATCTCTAAAATAAAATCAATTTTTAAAGAATTTTAAAAAGTGCTTTTTTTAAGCACAAACAAACTGGTCCTAATACCCAAGAAAAATATATGTACAATCTCTATGTATTTAGTCCGTTCATAGAAGACCAGATTTGATGCAATGCGCATGGCAACCTGATTATCAAATATCAGCTTCATACCACCAAGATATCCAAATTTTAATTGTTGGAGAAGCTGTTTGAGCCATATGATCTTACACGTAGCAATTGCATGGCACGGTATACTGCTTCAACACTAGATTTTGAAATTGCTTTCTACTTCTTAGTCTTCCATAAGATCAAGTTTCCTCCAATAAGAATACAATACCCAGTAGTGGACCTCTCGTCTGACTATGACTCCCAATCAACATCAGAGTAGCAGACAATTTTAGAATTGCCTTTATCTTCATATATCAATCCATGACCTGGTGCATTCTTGAGATAACGAAGAATACATATGGTTGTTGTCCAATAACTGTCACAAGGCTTCTACAAGAACCGGCTAAGCATGCTAACTGCAAATGTGATGTCGGATCTATTGACTGTGAGGTAACTAAGTCTACCCACTAGCCAACGGTATCTTCCAAGGTCTTTCAAAGGCTCCCCCTAACTTGGAACAAACTTTACATGTGGGTCTGTAGGTGAGTCACTGAAGCGACAATCAAGCGTATCCGTCTCGGTCAAGATGTCTATCTAAGGCATACTTGCGCTGGGAAATAACAATGCAAGTGGAGGATTGAGCAACTTCAACGACGAGAAAGTATCTAAGTGATCCTAAATCCTTATTCTGAAAGTGATTATGAAGATGAGACTTGAGACAAAGGATCCCCTCAGAGTCATCGTTGGTTATGACTATGTCAACAACATAGACAACCAAGTAGATGCACAGGCTAGTGGAGAAGTGAAGAGAGAAAACTTCAGTATGAGTCGTATCAAATTCAAGTAAAGCGGAGCTAAACCGACTAAATCAGGCACGCGAAGATTGCTTCAAATCATAAAGTGATTGGCGAAGTTTACAGACAAGGGAACAATCATTGGAAACTGTAAAATCAGCTGACTGATCCATGTAAACCTCCTCATGCAAGTCACCATGGAGGAATGTATTTTTTATGTCCAACTGATGGAGAGGCCAATGGCAAATGGCAGCCACAGCAAGAAAAAGGCGAACAAATGTGATTTTGGCCACCAAGGAAAAAGTATCACCATAATCAAGCTCATAAATCTGAGTATAACCCTTAGCTAACAAACAAGCTTTGTAATGATTAATAGTGTCATCAAGTACAATCTTTACTGGATAGACCCATTGACAGCTAATGGTAGACTTGTCAAGAGATAAGGGAACGAGTTCCCATGTGTTACTAGCTTCCAATGCAGTCATTTCTGTCAACATCGCTTGTTGCCAATTGTAGTCAGCCATGGCTTCACCTATAGACTTAGGAACAAAGACAGAATCCAAGGAGGAAACAACAGAGTAATAGGATAGAGATAAATAATCATAATTAATAGTCGACGCATATTTAGGATTAGGATTACAAGTTGACTGAATGCCTTTGCGAATGGCAACAGGAAGTTGTTGTGCAGGTGACGACATTGGAAGAACAGTCGGAACAGGATGATGTTAGAGGATCAAACAATGGTGGTGGAGCCTGTGTCTGACAATGATAGGTGAATAGTGGAGGTGCGATAGGAGAAACAAAAGGGGTTGGAGTAGGAGCAACTGGAACAGTAGGTGGGGGACCTCCAGAGAAACACTTATAATGGTGAAAGACAATGAGTGTTTTAAAAAATGGTAACATCAGTAAAGACAAGGTACCTTTGAAGTTGTAGACAAAAACATCGATAACCTTTTTGGAGGCAAAAATAACCTAGAAAGAGACATTTTAAGGATTTAGCAAAGAATTTGTTCTTACCTGGTAGTGAGATCATGAACAAAACAAGTACTCTCGAAGACATACAAAGGAAGTGGATAAACCTCCTGTGTAAGATGTAAGATGGAAAAAAGAAACTGATTATTAAGAACCAATGAAGGCATGCGATTAATCAGCTGACAAGCTGTAAGAACTGAATCACCCCAAAAACGTGATAGGGCATGGCAATGGATAAGAAGAGTATAAGTTGTCTCCATCAAATGACGGTTTTTGCATTCAGCTACCCCATTCTGTTGTGGTGTGAGCACATGAGGTCTGATGAAGAATCCCTTGTGAGGTTAAAAAAGACTGAAATTGAGATGACAAATATTCTTTTGCATTCTCAATTCGTAAAATTTTAATAAAGCAAGCAAATTGGGTTTGAATTTTAGTAAAGAAACTTTGAAAAAATAGAGAAGATATCAGAACGTTTCTTCACTAAAAAAACCCAAGGATAATGGGAAAAATCATCAATAAAAGTAACAAAGTAAAAATATCTTAAAGTTGAACAAACTCGACTAGGATCCCAGATATCAGAGTGAACTAAAGCAAAGGGTGACGCAACACATTTATTGAGACTAGGATCATAACTAGTACAGGTATGTTTATCTAACTCACACTAAAAAGAGTGAAAATTTGAAAAACAAGGGATAAGCATACACATTTTCTCCGCACTTGAATGGCCAAGAAGTTGATGTGCAAGAGCAGGAGAAGCAGAGGAAACACAATTCACCGGAGATGTAAGTAAGTATACTCCTCCAGACTCATGTCCTGCTCCAATCGTATGTTTAGTGCGTCGATTTTGTACAAGTCAATGTTATCTATGGCGGATGGCGGTCTATGGCGGTTTGCCAAAAAAATGCCATATGGCGATAGCGGATGGCGTTGCGGGAAATGGCGGACACCATGGCAGACTAAAAAATAGTAATATTTTTATATATAAAGTTATAAACATTAACAAAATACTAAATATAAATTAAAAAATTACAAAAAGAGAATATAAAACATGAAATATAATTAAAAAAACAATGAAAACAACACTCATAGTCTCATATATAACTAAATCAGTACAACGTTAAAAGTACCTAATATTCTTCAACTGAAAACATGATCTAAAATTCAAATTAACCAAAGTCATGAAACTTAAAACAAACAAAAAACAACTACTTTCCAAAACCTAAAACCTATTCATCTTCATTAACTCCAACATAATCCTCATCTAAATTCTTCTCATTATCATCAAGAGAAGCATATCCTTCTTCCTCATCTTCATCTGACTTGTCATTGTCAAAATGAGCTCTGATTGCTTCTTCTTCAGACTCTCCTTCCTCAAACTCCTCATCCTCTTGTTGAACTTGAACTTGCTTATTTTTTTCTAGTGCTTGCCTTTTAGATGTCTGGACACCATCATTTGTTGGGTCCTTTCTTTTCTTGGTACGCCTAGTATAGATCCTAGGCTCTCCAACCCCTGAAGTTTCATACACAGTTGCCCAATTTAAACCTTCATCATTATCAAACACCAACTCATTTCCATCATCTGTAGCATCATCCATCTATCCAATTAACCATTCGTTGCAAGCATCAATGTCATTGAGAGAAATTGGATCAATTTCATCTCTAGCATTATATTTGTGCTTAAGTTGTTGGTTGTATTTAACATACACCAAGTCATGCAACTTCTGGTGCTCAAGCCTATTCCTTTTTTTGGAGTGAATCTGAAACATTACATAAGTAAGATAAATAAAGGTCAAATGGAACTTGACCATGAAATTTAAATAAAATAAAATTAGCTTGGAGAATTACTTGCTCAAATACACTCCAGTTCCTTTCACAACCTGAGGAACTGCAAGTCAAACTCAAAATCTTTATAGCTAGTTTCTGCAAATTCGGAGCATTGGAACCATATATTCGCCACCAATAAGCTACATAGAAGAGCATGGCTTGTAAGTTTAGGATTTGTAAAATTAAAACTTCCATAAAATAAATTAGTAGAAGTTTCTTACTAGGAGAATGAGATTTCCTTTGATGCATAGTGTATTCATGTCCAAAAAGACCATTTTTAGTTTTGTAAAGGTGCAACTCGGTCAGAATTGCATGTTGGACATCTAATTCCAGAACCAACTTCTTAATGCATTCATATAACTCATTCGTGACTTCAAAATCAAACTTCATTTCCATGTGGTCATAGAAGAACTCTGGATTAAGAAAGTGGGCAGCTGCATGTAATAGCCTATGAAATTGACAATTCCATCTTTTATCAATAATAGCAAACACATCTTGGTATTTGCTTTCATTATTGTTGAATGACCTCATGATGGTTTCTTTTGCCTTGTCCATTGCTTCATAAATATAACCCATTGATGATTCTCTTTCCCCATCAACAAGACGAAGCACTTTTACAAGTCGTGCCTTGATTTTAAGGGTATATACCACATTCTTCCAAAAAAAAGGTATGAGTGCCACTTTCATAGCTTCCTTTCCCTTAGTTTCTCTTGATAGCTTGCTCAATGTCTATGCACTGGAAACAAACATAGTTCTAATATTAATTTTCTGAACATGGAGTCTTTCCAACGTGAGATAAGAAGTAGCAAATCTAGTCATTGCAGGTCTCACCAACTCCTTGTTTGTAAAACTTCTCAACATGCTCAAAGTACTAGAATGGGCATAGATAAACCCAACCAGTGCGATTGCCCTTCTAATTGTCTTCCTAACCAATGGAAGTTTCCCAATATCTTCAAGCATTAGATCAATGCAATGGGCTACACAGGAGGTCCAAAACAAGTGTGGCCTTTTCTCCTCTAGCTTCTTACCGACCAACACATAATTACTCCCATTATCAGTGATCACTTGCACAACATTTTGCTCTCCAACCTCCTCCTCAACTGAATCAATTAACTCAAAAATCTTTTCTCCAGTTTTGACATAATCAGAAACATCAACAGATTTCAAAAACATTATCCCAACTTGAGAGTTCACCAAGAAATTAATGATGCATCTTTGTTTCCTATCAGTCCATGCATCAAACATGATAGAACATCCATGCTTCACCCATAGCTCTCTATGGCCTTTCATCAACTCTTCAGTATATTCCATCTCTTTCTTCAACAGTGGAACTCTAATATCATGGTAACTAGGAATGGGCAAATGTGGTCCATATTGACCAATAACAATTACCATATCTTCAAAACTCTTCAACTTAATAAGGTTAAATGCAATCCCAGCTTGATACCAAAAGCGAGCAATATACTGATGAACCTTTTCCACTATTTTTTTGTCACATGCCTCCTTTATGTTCATTTATCGCACTTTCTCCCTTTGTTTTTTATTAACTCCTTGTAATGGATTTATGCAAAACGTATCCATTGGCCCTTTTCTAGCCATACTCTTTTTGGCAGCAACTACACTATAGTCCTCAAATTCATCTGGTTCATCTTCATCACATCCAATGGGAGCAAAGTCCATTTCTCTAATGTTGATAGACAAATCAACTGAAGTTGCAGAAGTTGCTATAGACTTTTTATTAGTTAAAAGTCCCCAAAGTTCATCCTTTACATGTTGTGGGTTTTTTTTACAAGCTGCCACGTTCCCTTTCTTTCCCATGATATGTTCCTTCGCTCTTGTTATTCTCCCCTTCATAACTTTTCCACAGAAATTACAAACAACTGTGTTTGTGTTAGCTTTATTTAGTTGGTGACAATATTTCCAACCAGGATCTGTTCTAGAGCTAACCCTTGAATCTGTTGGAGTTGGAGTTGGAGTTGTTGTTGGTGTTTTAGCCATTGCAAAACTTGCTCAAAGGCTGTAGTGTATTAATACTAAAAAAAATTAACAAAGATAGAGTTACTCATCAATAAAACAGAGCACCTACTCCACAAATAACACAATTAATAATTTTTACATAATGTAAAAATTATTTAAAACAAATAAAAAAGTTTAAAAAATAAAAAGAAAACAGTGTTGTCGGTTCAGAAGAAGAAATAAGAGAGAATCAGAGAACTGAAAAAAACCCGAGAGAACTACCCTGTCGCTCGTCGTCGCCGGTCCTGGTCCCTGTCGTCATCGCCGATCTTAGTCGTGTCACTGGCCAGTGCCTGTTACGTCACCGGCCACTCCCAGTCGCGTCATGTTGAACGTTGAACCTCGTCACGTCGCTGTTGCTCGCCGCTGGTGTTCGTCGCTCGCCGTCGCATCGCCGTGTGTTTATCGCTCGCCGTCGGTTTCGTCTCTCTCAGGCACGTCGTGTTGAACCTCGTCGCGTCGCTGTCACTCGCCATTGGTGTTCGTCGCTCGCTGTCGGTCACCGTCGGTTTCGTCTCTCAGGCTCTCTTAGGTGTGAAGGTGAATAAGGATTGTTTTAGGGTTTAAAGAGTTAAAAACTCTTCCGGGTCAAGTCGGGTCCGAGACCCGAAAGGCTTTTTTTTTTTTTGAAAAAACACAGATTCCGCCATGGCCCGCGTTGCCGCCATGCACGCGATGGCCATGGCGGCCGCCATGACCCGCAATCCGAACGCCAAAACGCAACCGCTATACTGTGGCGCTTTGTTGAAAATCCTTCACGCTATTCTGCCATGGCCACAATTTGATAACACTGGTACAAGTACAAAGTTATCAACAAATAAGACAGAAATATCAAGGGTCTGGGTAAGTTTACTAATAGAAACTGAATTAAAAGGACAATCAAGAATAAAAAATACAAAATTTAAGGAAAGATGTGGAAGTAGACAAGTTTGTCTGATGCCCCAGACTTTAATCTGGGAACCATCTGCAAGACTAACAGAGGGCAACGAATCGGAAAGGGTCAAGAAAGAAAAAAGGATTGGTTACCAGTCATGTGATTAGAGGCACCCAAATCAAGGATCTAAGGTCTAAAAGAAAGGGATTGAAAAATGAAAGCTATAAGGTTACCCAACTGAGCCACAGAAGTAACAAGTGATGTAATGTCCTTGGCTTCATTGACAGTACACAACTGAAGGAGCTCATTAAACTCAATAGGAGAGATAGTAATATCTGAGGTAGAAAAATTGGTGACTTGAGCCACATTAGCTGACCGAGACTGAGATTGCTCTCTAGCTTTGGTGTGACATTCTAATTCAATGTATCCTCATCGATTACAATAATTACAAGGGCAGAGGAATTTGAGACAAGGGCAGAGGATTCTCCGATAGGTGTGGAAGAGGACCCAAAAGAACACGATGTAGAAAATCGCAACAACTGTTCTTGGACTATGTCATAGGTGGGAGTAGTGGGGGCTAAAAAAATCTGATTACAAAGTGCCGCTAGTTCAGATGGGAATCCAACAAAGGTAACAATCATGAAGAATTGACCGCGTCGTTGGTGCAAGATCTTTGCATCAATAGTGAAGGGCATAAGAGCAGAATATTCAGCAATAAGACGATCAAGCTTACCAAGATATGTCTGCATATCCGTGTTCTCTAATTTGGTAGTCATCAAACTAGTTACAATGTTGTAGAAACGATGAACATCATTGGAATATAACTTCTTGGCTTTTGCCTAGACATCAAAACAAGTGGTGAAGGCCTGAAACTGTGCTTGGAGGTTAAGAACAAGGGAGAACCAAAGGACACTACATAAGGAAGCGTCAACTTGTTTCCAACAACACCGAATAACAGATGGAACATCATAGAGTTGAGTGGGTCAAGTGGGAGTCACGTCCTTGGGCTTGGAACCACAGCTGGACAACAACAACCCAACTACTAAAGTTGGCATTTCATGAGAGTTTCTCACAAGGAATCAGGGGAACGTTGGTGAAGGTCATGACAGAGTCAGAGGGCAAAGGAGTAGTCATCAGAAGGAGAAACCAGAAAAGAAAAAAAAAGTTTTAAAAAACAAGAACCAAACAAGTAGTCATTGAAGGAGGAGCCAAACAACCCCAAAACAAATGGTGGACGGTGCGGAGAATAGAGGTGGGAGGCTCGCTGGAGAAGGGCACAGGCGGCATTGAAGACGCGACAGCAACAATCCGGTAGGAGGGATTTAATCAATGACTAAATCCCTAAAGATAATACTACATAAATTTCATTAACAAGCAAGTGAGGTGCACATGACCTATTTTTGTTAACAGGATCTTTGACTGTGATGGAGTAAGTGCAAGGAAATAGCAAACATTAGGGGGTTTTGTGTAGGCATAATTTTTGGAGGGGATGCACATGTAATAATTCCTAAACTATGGGAAGCATAGTTATCAAAATCGCGAGTCAACTCATAGAATCGTACGAGTTTATGATTTCACTTCCTATTCTCAAATCAACTCACAAGTAGAATTTTTTTTTGAGTAAATGTGGATAGAATCATGTAGACTCGTGTAGACTTGGGTTACCTATTATTTTGCTCAATTGATTGTCATTTTTTGCACCTCATCTTAAATAAAATTAGGTTTTTTGATATTTCACATGAATGCCCCTCATTTCCTCAAAAACTTGTCCGCCAATCAGTGTTCTTCTTCCCCCTAGGACACAAATGTGATTTCTAGGCAAGCTATGAGTACATGGTACAAGGTGGTGATTCACAAATACCTATTTTTCTTCTACTAATATGAACATATTTATTTTAATTATTATGCCATTATTTGCTTTATTATTTTGTTAAAATGATGAATTGGATATTTTATATATTATTTATAGATATTTTATCATTAATTTTTATATTATCTAGACTTTTATGAGTTGACAATTTGAGTATATGAGTCAAGTCTATGAAACTCTCACGTGTCTAAGTAAACTCTTGATTTGATAACCTTGAAGGGAAGGTTAGTGTAACTTCCCTGTTTTATATATTTATATTTTATAGAGTAAAGACTAGAAAATCTTTATCCCATAGAGTGTACCTTAAAAAGTTCCACTGGCGTAAACCATGATATGTCACTCTGCTTGTAAATATTATCCAAGTATTTCATATAAGCTTTCCGACCTGAAATATCACCACCATACTACATTAGTATAAACCATGGAAAAAATTTAAAGTTATATCCAGTGTTAAATTGTGTTATTCAACTTCTTAAATTGACAACAAGTATTTGAACAAAACTGATAATAGTTTTAGAGCAGTGTTGTCAATGACGGATGACAGATCATTATGGAAGGCAAAAATTCTGCCGACAAACACACCATTGCGACCATGGTGTCATGGTGCCACCATGATGGTTACATAACACTGTTTTGGAGTTTTAAAAAGTTCTATGCTTTGCCTTTAATCCAGAGAACTGAAATTGTCTGAATTGAAATAATCTGAAAGCAAAATATTGAAAAGCCAATACCCAAAAGTGTTATAAAGGACAGTCAAAATTATCAAAAGGTCATTCTCAATCGGGTAAAGTAAACTCACCTTCCTTCAGGTATAGTAAAACAACACTAACTCTATTTTCTTCTAAAATGACAAGGGAACAAGGAGAGGTCAGTATTTGCAGGCTAAAACAGCAACAGCTTTGCCAGAACAAAATCATAAAGCTAAAAAACTGCATCATGTAATCCAAAATAATAAAACCTTCTGGCTATTATTTCCATAGTGACATCTACTACCTATTTTATCAAAATAACCTCACTGCCTTCCTCAAGCGATGGAAATCCCAACTTTTATCTATCTACCGCTTTACTCCACCAGAATCTGAGCAAGAACTAGAATCTCAGACCAATTTGGTTCAGGTTTCAGTATTGGTGAGGATTGAACTGTGAAATTCAAGGCACACTATTATACAATTTTCAATTTCACAGAACAACACCCAGGGTTGCTAAAGATTGAAAGTAAAGCGTATGTCTGTATTGGCTAGTTCGAGTTACCAACATTTAAGAGAGATGAATTTGAAATTGGAAGTAAAACCAATTTGAAGGAACTTCTCCATAATAAGTTATGGAAAGAGAAAATAAAAGGAAAAATAAATCAAACTTCTTCCATAAATTAAATTTAAAATCAATTCATACACCTTAGCTTTTGCATTTTGGAGAAGTTAAATGAGAAAGCTCCTATAAAAGAGGAAGTGCATAAGTTGATTTAGCTATTTTCTTCTGGAAAAGTATCCGTAAAGAAGTTTGTCCAAATCAAACAGGGTCTAAGTTAACTGACGGGATAGACTATGATTTCTAAGTAAGAACCCTAAGGGGGTGGAGGATGCACTTTAGCCGTATTAATTATCAAACAAAAACATCAATTTGGTACCTCAAGTATTCCCTTAGCTCGTAAGTAGTACTTCCAGTAATGAATTACATAAGTAGTTCCTAAAGTATTGAATATCCATCGGTTCAGTCCTTAAGGCTCCCCGTCAGAGTCGTGTTGGGTGGTTTTTAGTCCTTAAGTTGATATATATTTTACTAGTATTGAAGGACTAATTTGAAGAAGATTTTAATGCTTGGAGGACTATGTAGCATGGTTTCTAAATGTTGAAGAACTATTTATATAACTTGTTTACTTTAAGGACTACTTAAGAGAGACAGGAAATTGATAGATTATTGTAATTAATTATCAAGAGACATATTACCAGAGTATTAATTCTCGGAAACCAATAAAGTGATATAAAAGGTAAATGAATACTCAGAGCGGCACCTTGGAGTTGATTGAATTTAATAGCATTAGGAAGAACTCCAACGGATCGGGATCTTTGGGAGAAGTAGCCATGTAAAGGATGGTAGAGTGCGGAATGAATAAAATCCCGAACCTGAAACACTGACTCGGTTATAGAATATTGAATATAAGAGAAGAGAATGGGTTACTTACCAGAACGGGCTTATCCCCGACAATGTGAGTGGAGTAGAGGGCTTCGAGTGGAGAGGCACACACTAGATTGGGAAACATAGTTAGGTCGAAGAAGAAGAAGAGAGCGAGAGAGGGGGGAAAGGAAAGAGTAGTAGTAGTAGTAGTACCTTTGGATGCGAGACGAAGAGTGAGAAACATGATTCAACTTACTTCAGCTCTACTCTCCTCTCCTCAACACCACAGGGCACTTCCACTTTGCGCTTAAACCCTTAACTATTCTATTTCAATCTTCAAGGGTTTTGTCTTCTACTACTATTACTAAGTTCTATTCCTTTATTCAATTCCACAAAACTAGAGTTTATCTCCATAATATATGCTTATCTTTATCATCAAGACCAGACTTTTAATTTTCATTGAAAAATATTGCAAGATTGTATCTGGCTTTTTAAAAAGAAATTTGTGGTTTTATATTTTTTATGAATAATGTTCCAAAAGTATTATATGTTTTAATTTTGGTTTTCTTTCCCCAAAGTTTTGTCCATAAAGTAATAAAATTAATATTTATTTATTCTTTTGTTAAAACCATTGATTAATACGAAAAACAAACGAAATAAGGTGATTTTTTTACATTAATAATAAAAATATTACATACTAGTTCTAAATTTTTTTAATAGAAAAATGCTATATTTATATATAAAAAAATATTACAAATGTCTTTAAAAATTACATGAAAAACATTATATTGCACTAACATTTTACTACCAAAATTTGAAATAACAAATTAATCTAACATAAATAGTTGAAGGCTTAAATACAATTCGTGCCCCCAAATTTTATCAAATTGTGACATTTTATTTTCAAAATAAAAAACTATGATATTTTTTTCTCAATAATTTTAAAATTTGTCAATTGATGTCCCTCCGTCAATTGACATCATTAACTTGGTTTCAAGACACAATTAAAAAGAAAATTACCATTAACTTACTTACATGGCACAATGACGTGACAATACTAGTTTAAAAAATTAAAAAACTACAAAATTTATAAAACTAAAGTAGGTGCATGTGTATTATTATTATGTTTTAGTATCCACTTTCATAATAATAATAACAAAACTTATACAACTGGGCACTTAAAAATAAAATTGCATGTATATTAATTAGTAACATAAAGATATTGTGAGAGGGTAACATAAAAACAGATAAAATTAATATAAATGGAACATTTGGTCTAATGGTATTATTCTCACTTTTGATGTGAGATGTCCCAAGTTCTTAAAAAATTACTTACATTTATGTTATCCTGGTAACTTATGTCATCTGAGTTGTGTTTGACTAGTCAATAAGGATACATATGAAAAATCTCCACAAACTTGTAGATTCTTTTAAAGATAGTACAATATTTATTCTCCTACCTAAAAAAAATATTTAACAACCCTAGCTATTAACATCAAACATCTATTGACCTCCATAATGCATGAATAACCCTATTTGCTCACATTGTTTCTAAATTGCGAGGTGCGTTTTTTTATAAATAGTCATAAAAATTGCTAAACCTTATTACGATGGTGATATTTTAGCAGCAAACATTTTAATCAGTAAATCTTTCCATGGTTGAAAATTAAAGTTTACAACCCAACTAAAACTTTTCTAAACCTCGTTTTTTCCAACTACTAGTTCAGCTTTTTTTAATATAATAGTGTCCATATATATTTTGAAAGTTATATGATATCTTGCGTGATTTAATTTCTAAAATTTTAAAATTTGAGAAATTTGTACACAAACAAATTTAAAAGGAGAAAATAAAACATGGAACAAGAGTTAATCAGAACATTCACCAAAACAGGAGTTAATCAGAAGAGAAAGAATTAATGGGACAAATTAGGACTTGTTTGGCTACCCATTTTCTGGTTTTATAAAATTGTTTCATTTTATTATTGAATTTATTATGTCAAATCATTTATGAACTATCAAATTTAATTAGTAATGCAAGTTGGCTCATTTACGCAGTTACACTCTTAACTGATATTCTTACTATCATTTTTTGACAAAAATAAAGCCATCCGAGGATGCTCTTGTGAATATGTTATGAACCCGTAAATTATGAGCGATCACCAGTACTAGGTTATTACTGAGCTACTCATCACTATTATTCATAAGCAGATATGCTAATGCTTCAGCTTCATAGCCATGTAGAGACTATTTTATTTTATATAACATTTATTTGTTATACAAAAGATGACATTTTTTGACTGTTGGTGCCGTGGCTTGAGAAAATGGCATCCTTAATAGTAACCTAAGCAGTGGTAAAAGGAAGGCTCTCAATGATGCAATCATGAAGAAAACACAAATTCTAAGTGGGAATCTTCTATTTTAAAGCACCCTTCTACTTGATTTCTATCTCCAACTTGAATTCCTCTCCAATGAGAAGTGACAAATTTGAAACTTGTACATTGACAAATTTTGAGGAGCAATCAAATTGTGACATCACAACAGCCTTCCTCATTGAAACCGTGCCATTCACAATATTCGAACCATTCCCTGCCAAATCCATTGTATTAAGTCTCTGATGCTTGGGTATCCCCAAGAAAGTTACATTGTTTATGATCCACCTTTGGTCCAGAGCAAATCTTCCATTAGTGACCTTAGATGTAACATCAACGCTATTGTTGTTTAATGTGCCAAAAAAGCGTACCAATGTCCACTGATCTTTCACCCCTGCTATGTCAATTGCCTCCCCATCATCCAAATATACTTGTCCATAACTATTTATGCTGCTACTGATAACCACCACAAGTTGAAATGCAGTTTTCCGGGCGGCTTCAGTTGTCATTGCTTCTCCTTGCAAAGCCAAAATATTACCTTCCCCAACATGCACATTTATGTGATCAGATGGAGCATCAAGAGTGACATACTTGCCTGATTCTGCATTCACTGAACTTGAGACATTGAAGAGGTCAAACCATATTCCTTTAGGAAAGTATGCATCAACATTGGTAGCCTCAGATTGTAATACAGGCGAGACCAGAACCCCTTTACCTAATAGAAACTGTGAGTTTATTTCATATGTTGTGACATCCTCAGGGAAAGAAAAGAAAAGGGGTCGTGCAATGGGTGTCCCTTTAGTATGTGCTTCATACATGAGTGTGTAGAAATAAGGGAGAAGACGGTAACGGAGGCCAAGCACTTTCCTAGCTGACGAAGCAACTGAATCCCAAATGTAAAGCTCTTGCCTTATGGAGTTTAATTCTGAGTGATCCCTTGCAAAGGGATAAAAAGCCCCCAACTACATTAAGAAAAACATATATGTCATATGTATACTATGGCCTGGATATGTATATTATGGTGTTTCACAGTTCGTTCCTGCCTATTATTATTATTATTTTCAATAGAATAAAAATCCTAGTACTTTTCATATGTGACTTTCGTATATTTAGCAAGATAAGCTGATAAGCAATTCACACAAGTGAAAATATTATCCCATATACTACAGCATCTGAGGATCAATTATACCTGGATCCAGCGCTCGCAAAGTTCTTCAGTTGTATTTCTTCCAAAACCACATATATCTGCTCCAACCATTGGAATTCCAAAGATTCCAGAATTTAATATTGACGGGATTGAGTATGCCAAATCATTCCATGTAGCAGCATTATCTCCTGTCCAGTGGGCAGCATACTTACCAGAACTTACATAAGTTGATCTACTTAGGATGAATGGCCTTTTCCCAGTTATGTCCACCAACACCTTGTTAGTTACTTTGGATTCTAATAGTCCATACAAATTATGGACATTATACTCACTAATGTTAGCATAGTGCAAAGATGTTGCTGGGACTGTTTTATAATTAATGGATCCTAGAACTTCACGGTTGTTAATTTTGTAGGGAGGGTTATCAAGAGTTGAATTTTCAATGGGAGGAGAAGTAATGAAATTAGACAACTCATTCATGTCAAGCCAAAGACCGTCAAAAGGGAGCATGTCCCTAAATAATTTGATTTCGTCACCCCAAAATGCTTGGCTGCGAGGGTTTAGAAAGTCTGGGTAATAAACGGGTCCAGGCCAAACTTCACCAAGATAATTGACACCATCCCTCTTTATGTAGGCATCAGCCTTCAAACCTCTAACATAGGTTGCATATGAGTCATTTACACTGATACCTGTTTCAAAAATCTACCTCAAATTAATAGAAGATGAATAGATATATACGCCCTCACATTAAAAGCAGAATATGATTTTTTATTTGTTTGAAAGAATTTAATGTCAAAATTAGGTACCTGGATCCAAGATAAGGACGTATTTCTGACCATTCTTGTGAAGAGTATCAACAAAACTTCTCATCTTATCCAGTGGAAAGTTGATTGGATCTAATGTGAAATCTTTAAATGCGTCCATGTAATCGATATCTGTCCACATAACTTCGAGGGGTATGCCTTGTTTTGCGTAGTTGGCAACCACACCCTCGAGATCACTTACATTCTTGTAGCCCCATCGACACTGATGAAAACCTTCACAAGAGATAAACAAGATGTGGATTAACAAGTAGATATGATGGATTAGCATGGATACACAGAAAAATGCAATTCAGAAGTTAGATTTGATGACTGTCACCTAATCCATAGGAAAATTATTGAAGTACACAAGGTACACCAAACACATCTTTAATTGAATGAGGCAATGGACTATGCATTTGTCCTTGGGAGAAAGAGAGTATATCAAAACAAAATTGTGTTCACTTATCAACTTCGTCCTTATTAATATTAAAAATTTTCAATAATGAAAAGAAAGCAAAGCCATTTAGCTTTGTCCCTGCTATTTTACTTCTGATATAAAAAGGAATCTTGCTATATTTTCTAGCCTCTATTATTTGAGAAAACACGTAATTAACTTCCTTTGATTAATGCAATGGCATTTTTGTTGCTTGTTGTTCATCTGCCTTGAAGAATCTGCAGTGGTTATATGCATCTATAAACTATAATATGAGAATCGATATTCACCAAAAAAGTTATGCAGCAACAGGTAAACAACTATACCAATGGCATGGCTAACTGCTTTGTTGCTATGTCACTTACCATTCTCCCGAAAAGTGTACATGTTAAGACTTAAAGAGTAATCCTATAAATCATTTTATCACTAACAAATCTTGTCGTACAATATGGAAACTATAAGACTACAGAAGCAAGCTAAAGAATTGTACTACGGTGTGTGTGACTTACCAAAGGACCAATAAGGCATGGAAGCAGGCCTGCCAATGAGTTCAGTGTACTGTTCCAACACCAGTTCTGGAGAGGATCCAGCGAAGAAATAGAGATCAAAAACCCCACCAATGACCTTATAAGTAATGCGATCACCGCCATACACGATGTCCATTCCATTGCTGTTGAGCAGCAACACCCCATGTGAGGTGCCAGCCTTCACTCTGCCATCAAAGGTCGGTGATCTCACATCCAAGTAAAAAGGGTGAGAGCCATAAAGGTTCACATCCAAGTTGTCACTTCCAATGTCTGCATTCCATAGTGTAAGGGTCTGGTTCGGTTGCAGCTTGAAGGAGCTCTTTGTGTGCTCCCCGAGGCCGTAAAGAGAAGCTCGTTGTGGTGGGAGAGAGGAAGAGAGCTGCAAGTACTGGTCTTTGAAGACAAGAAAAGTTTCGGGGTTTGAAGGGTCTGGTGCAGTGTTAAAGAGGACATCATTGGAGGATTTGCGTGAGACTGTGAAGCCAAAAGGGGTAGTGTTGTGGAGAGTAAAAACAAGGTCTGAGTGTGGATGTGTGAGAGTGAGAGAGTGTTGGAAACCTCGTTCACTATTGAGGAAGTAAAGAGGGTAATAGTGAGAAGGTGACCCTCTTGGAATGACTTGTTGGGGGATTTCCCATCTTTGGTTGTTAGAGTCAGTGATTCTTACTCTCAACCTATCTTTGTTCTCAAAACTGCACGCAATTCAGAACATCCAATTACTTAGATAGATTGATCACATAGATATGATAAATTTTATGGTCTCTAATTGATCCTCACATGAAATATAATTAAGTTTCATTTAATTCTTTTATAAATTGAAAATTTAAAACAGTGTCATGGTGAGATCAGTTAAGATCACAGATACTTGATGCTCCTGCAGTATCTAATTAGACAGGTTAATGATATTAAATATGTACGGGTTAATGGACAATAGTCAAGAACATCAATTAGTTGGTTGAGTTACCTGGCAGCGAGGGAAAGGTAAGGAAGGTCGGGACCGAAAACAGAGGAGGCTTTGACGAGGTTAAGGTTAGCAGTCAAAGAGATGCTTGTGGGATAACTGTTAACAGCTGAGATGGTGTAGCCATAACCAACTGGTACTGTTGCTTCTGAGGATGAAGCGGAGCAGAAAGTAAGACAAACACAGACACAGAAGAGTAGTTGAAGAGGAGTGATGATAGTGGTTGTAGCCATATGTCTCCAAGTATGATGGTGAAAGGAAGGCTAGTTGACTAGCAAGTCTTTCATGAACTTGACTTCTTGCAACCTACCACTAAATTTTCCCCACGTCCACGTGTATTTATTATAAGCGAATCTGTTTGATGCAAATGTATTTCAGCATGTCGTTGAAACTAGTATACTTTAGAACTAGTATCATATTTAATACTGTATTACGTAAATTTTACTGTTATAATAGGCCGTTAATTTATGAAGAAGGCACAAATTTATTTTTGTGCAAGAATCACTCTAAGCCTCTAAGTTGAAAAGTGTACACGACCTCAATGTTGGGCTCCTAGTATACAAAGACTCAGATATTTAGTGTTCAGTTCTCGTACAAGCGAAATACCAAACACCACAAGACCATAATAAGTAAAGAAAAGAGCAAAGAAGCCAAGGATTACTTAGCTTAATCTTAATTATTAAGGCGAGAAATTAAGCTTACAGCCGTATTACCTAATTCTTAAATGATTAGGTAAGACTCAACAAATAAACTTCTAATACTCTTCCATTAATAGGTGACAGCTAAGATAGATTCATTCGTAAATAATGTCTTTATTACGCTCTAAGTCAAATACTACTTGACTTGAACGCGGAAATACCTTTTGCAAATATTCTTTATTGACTTAAGACTCATAGAAGGACATACCTGACTGTCCTTGCAGGTACAAAAAG
Source organism: Psophocarpus tetragonolobus (assembly GCA_037954015.1). Taxonomy (NCBI): domain Eukaryota; kingdom Viridiplantae; phylum Streptophyta; class Magnoliopsida; order Fabales; family Fabaceae; genus Psophocarpus; species Psophocarpus tetragonolobus. The sequence continues at coordinate 103,523,325 of CM075688.1, forward strand.
TATATAAGAGAAACAAAAATAGATGGAGGTCAATAATGATCAGGTGACATTGGCATAGTAGGAATAGTTGTGAGGAGAGTTCAGTTATTAAAGAAATGATGAAAAGATAGGAGAATAATTGGGAGGATTTTGTTTGGTGGTAAAATGATTTGTGCACTCTGAGAGGAGTATTGTTCTGGGAGGGAATTATTCAGTTCTCTAAGTTACTATCTTTATTTTAGTAAATGCATACCAAATTTTTCCATTTCTCTCTTCTATTACACTAACACTCATCAGTTGTTATCTATGGTCATTCCCCTTCCGCTTCATTCCCTTTCTAAATGTTACCAAAGTTATGGAGTTGGAATGAAGGCAAAATGTATTGCGATAATTTAGGCCTAATAACATCTGTGGGTCCAGTCACAACATAGATCTAGGTCACATGAGTCTAGTAAAGGCAGAATGGCTCAACATCCAAATCTAAGTCCAAGTTTGAGAGAAAATGGAGTATGGGCAAAAATAAAGGGATGTGCCATTTGTCTTATCAACGGGTGGTCAAGAGGAAACAAAAAGGATTATGCTTTAAGTGTAGAGGCCCCTTTCCACCCAAAGCACCAATGCTCAGATAAACAACTACATATAATGTTGACTGAGGATGATGATGACGAGGTAGGTGAAGCCCACAAAATGGAAGATGATGAGAAAGAAGGAGGTGCTTTTGAAGGAAAGTTTAGTGTTATGAACCTTCAAAGATTGGAAGAATTCAAATCTCTTTAACCATGCACACTAAAGCTTTAAGGTATAGAGAAAGGAGTACATATCCTTATTTTGGTTGATAATGGAGAAACCCATAACTTTATGTCTAGAAAGATTGTTGAAAAGATGGGGTGACTAATTGCTAAGACCAAATTCATGAAAGTCAAATTAGGTGATGGTCACAAAGTAGAAGCCCGAGGAAAATGCATGGAGATAGAGCTTTAATTGGGGAAGCATGTGGTGAAATTGGATGTCATTCTATTTGATTTGGAAGGAATAGATATGGTATTGAAAATATCTTGGCTAGCTTCCCTTGGAAGGATATGGGTAGATGAGGAGAAGTAACTCATGTTAGTGCAGTTGCAAGAAGAATGGGTTGAGTTGAAGGGAATTGGCAATTAAATGCAGCAACACATAACATTACATAGTTTTCTAAACAAATCTTTTCAATTGATTGAGGGTACACTTTTCTTTATTGAGCTCACTTTGTCTCCTCCAGTAGGAAACATTATAACAACATGGTAATTGCAAAGTTACTTAATAATTGCTAAATATTTGTGTTTTACTATGTAAATATTTGCAATTATTTCTGTTTCCTATGCTTATGAACTTGAAATTGTCTCTTACTTGTTAAAAGTTTATTTGGTCTAAGATTTGGTAGAAATTTTGTTCTTAAATGTGTTTGCTTTTGGAAAAAATCTTACAAGAACATGTTGAATGATGAGAAGAGCAACCAAGAGTGAAGGATTCATAGGAACACACTTGACTATGCCCGTTTAAACAACGAATCTTGAGCACATGTAAGCAAATGAAATGGAAATTTAACCTTTTTTAGCTTTGTAAGTACTCAAGCGAGCTATTGTAACACTTGGGCAAGCCCAAACCCAATGTACCCTGACATGTCACTTGTTGAATAAATAGAACTTTAATTTGGGAAGTAGTTAGAATACTTTTGATTTTGCATTGTAACATTTTAAGGTTTTTCTTCATGGTTTCCATGAAGAACTAAACCTCATGTTAATGGGGTTTGAAGTAACCATGATCATTTCATGTAATGAAAAAATTCTTTTTGTTTTATTTTGTAATTTATACTGTTCCTTTTGATTTTTATTATTTATTTTGGAATTGATCATTCTATTACATGAGTTCCTTAATTTAATGGTTGACCGGAAGAAACTGTTAAATTAAGAATTGTTTGAAATAACTGACGAGTTATATGTATAGGAGTAGAGTATAATGTGTTAACCATTTTGAGTTTGTGATTCTCCCAATATTATGAGTCAAGAAATTAAAAGTACAATTTTATATGTTATGCTTTCAACTATTCGTTAATTCATGTTCCACATGTAAACTATTTGATAAATTATTTTTACATTATTATTTAATTTTTAATATACTTTTACACCAAAATTTGTAGTCTAGTAAGTTTACTAGAGTTAATTTGATTATTGCATGATTCCCTATAGAGATGACTCGACTATATTCAATTGATAAATATAAATTGTTCTTGTTACAAATTTTCCTATAACATTACCGACTTTGTATGAAGAGGTATTTCAAGAACTTAGAAGGTTGCCTCCCAAAATAAAAGGAGAACATGTTATTGTGTTGTTGGATAGAGCAGGTTCGATTAATGTAATACCATATTGTTATCCTCACCATCGTAAGAACGAAATCCAAAGACAAGCGAAGAAGTTGTTGTAGGCTGGAATGATCAGGCCAAGTCAAAGTGTCTTTTCTAGTCCAGTTACTGTGGTAAAAATAAATGTCTGTTGAAGGATGTGTGTTGACTATCGTGTTTTGAACAAGGTTATTGTCCCTGGATTTCCCATTTCAGTCATTAATGAATTATTGGATGAGCTCCAAGGTGCGAATATTTCTCTAAACCAAATCTTAAATTTGGATTTAACCAAGTCAGAGTAAGGGAAAAAGATGTGCACAAGATAAACTTTAGGACTCATAAGGACCACTATGAATATTTCTCTATGATGCTAAGTTTGTGCTTGTGTTTTTAAATGGCATTTTGATTTATAGTATGGATTGGGACTCTCATTTGGAGCATGTGACCAAGGTGCTAAACGGTTTCAAGTAGAACAACTAGATGCAAATAAGAAGAAATGTTGTTTTGCTCAAACTTCAATTGTGTACTTGGGTCATTTAATTACTAAGGATGGGGTAGTTTTATCCTAGCAAGCTTCAGAGTGTTTTGAATGGCCTGTTCCGATTAATGTGAAAGGAGTTCATAGTTTCCTTGAATTGATTGGCTATTTTCAAAAATCATACGAGATTCTGGAAAAATTTCTAATCTATTAACTTCTATTATAAGAGGGATGGTTTCCTTTGGTCAACTGAAGCACAAAAGGCGTTTTAGTTATACAAAGAGAATAATTGGACTACTCATGGCCTTACCTGACTTTTCTAAAGAATTTATCATCAAAAGTGATGCTTTGGGGCTTGGTTTTGGAGCAATCTTGATGTAGGCATGACATCCTGTGTCATATTTCAGCAAGGCTCTTATGTAAAGGAATTTAACTAAATCAACCTATAAGAAGGAACTTATGGTTGTGGCTCCACCTATCCAACGTTAGCCTCCCTACATTCTTGGTTGTAGGTTTGTCATGAAGATAAACTAGGAAAGTATCAAGCAATTAATGAAAGCGGTGTATTGCCACTAATAGTTAGAAAAATTGGGTCGCCAGGCTCCTCGATTACCAATTTGAGATTGAGTATAAGCTTGGTCAGGAGAATAAGGGAGTTGATGCTTTATCTCGTATGTTTGGATATTCTAAACTCAATTCTATGATCCATACACCTAGCAAGTTGAGGAGCGAGGAGTTGATTAACTAGGCTGCACAAAGAAGTCTATTTTATGAGAATTATTTCTGCATTGCAAAACTAGCAGCTTACCAAGCCAAGATTCACCTACACAAAGGGTGTTTGGTAATCTTTAACCAATCTGCTAGAATTCCTACCTTGTTAAATGAGTTTTATTCCTATCCACAAGATAGTCATTCTAGTTTTTATCAAACTTATAGAAGGGTAGCAGCTTGTTTTGATTCAGTGTGAAATGTTCGGTTCAAAATTTTGTGTAGGAATGCAATATGTGTCAACGTCAGAAATATTGTCACGACCCAAATTCAAGGTCGTGACTAGCACACAAACTAACCTTCTCTGGTAAGCCTAACAAAAAAAGAACAATACCTGACAAATAATTTTCCAAAATAAACATGTTTTCAGGGTTTTATAGAAATTTTAACAGAGCTTCCTCTATATTTTGGATATCCCAAAATTTACAAAAAAACATGTTATCAATATAATTCCCCAACTAGAGTTTCCAAGAACATCAAATATACAATATCTAAACAAAATCTCATAACTAGACTTTTTATAGCTTCAGAATGTACAACTAATCCCAAAATAACATCAAATGTCCCTAAACACAAACAAGGCCTACCAAAAATAAATAATAGTATAGATGAAAGAAATGAAATGTCATCAGCCTCCTACTTAGCTACCTAAGGATCTGGATGAAAAACAATAGAAGGAAGGTAAGTCATAAAGACTTAGTGAGGGCCTAACAACCACCATGAACTAGAAAGGAAATATATTAATGCACGAATTGTTCAATAAAAATATTTCTCAATATAAAACTTACTAAATTAACGAGTTCAATAAATCCCACAACCATGGTAACTTATACCCAATATCCAAAATGTTATGTTTATCATGTTTAAAACAATAATAGATTTATCATATATATTAAATAAGCAAATTTGAAATGAAATATATTAACGTAAAACATAATTCAAATGAAATGTGAATACAACAAAGATCACTCACGATAGAACCAAGAGGCAACTCCATCTCGTTGATAGCTCTCTCCTCTAAGAGTGACCCCTCTCTTGGGGCTGCTTCATCTAGCAAATAGTTTTCTTCTCCCGGAGTCATATCACATCTCAGTATTGTATCATATCATATCACCGGGGGTAGCTCCATCTCGTTGATAACCCTCTCTACTAAGTGGCAGCTATATCTAATGGATAGTCATTTCCACTTGGAATCATACAACTAGGTGCACCTGAATTATTATCATCCACCAAGGACATACAAGGTTCTAACATGGATCCTTATAATATAAATATCAAATTTATTCTACTTCAAAGTCTCTTCCAAAATAAATCTCTAATTTCATCAAACATAATCAATTTAAACTTATAAAGTTCTCTACCTTTGAAATAAATTTCATAGAGAATAAAATCAAATAAAAAAGTATGTTTCTCAAACTCATTAAGTAAACAACATTAAAATATAATAAGATGAATTAAAATAATAATTATAAAAATATTAAAATAGGTCAAAAGGATCGTTAAACTACTCACAACTACGGAGAGTCAACCAAATTGTTTCCCAACAACTTCAGGAGTACTGTGCGAGGTAGAAATCAACAAATCTGAACATAATAAATATTTTCAACATTTAGAAATTTGTTTGAAACTCTACCTATTTATGCTAACCATAAAAATCCCTAAAACTAGTGCTTGATGCTCTAAAAATAATTCTATCTGAAGTTAACACCTACCAATAGTCTATTCTTTAGGTACGAGTTATGGGTTTACCTTAGAGAGCTAAAACAAGCAACCTTAACAGTGTGGGTACTCTTCTTCTTTCTCAAAGTACTATCCCTAACACCAAAAGTTACCAAACTTAGGTTTGAAAAGAAAAAAAGAATGAGTAGGAGTTTTGGGTTTCATTACCTTTCATTAAGCGTAAAGGATTTGGGAGGAAATGGAACACAAAAGGATATGGGAAGATGAAAAGGAAGGAAAATGAAGCAGAAGGGGGAGGAGAAGTGAGTGAGGAAAAGAAGGAATGAAAGGGGAAACATGGATTATGAAAAAGAGAGAATAATGAAAGAAGTTAATTTATAATTCAGTTTTTTTCTTGGGTTAATGAAATAGGGCATTTCAAATACTTAATTGCATTTCTTGCTAGCTTATTATAGCCATTGTCAACTCCACAACAGATTTGGGAAGAAATATATTTGGATTTCATTATTGGGTTGCCAAATTTAGAGGGTTTGATTCCATTTTGATGGTGGTAGACCAATTTTCAAAATATAGTCATTCCATCCCTCTAAAACATCCTTACTTTGCTAAAACAATAGTTAATGTTTTCATTAAAGATGTGGTGAAACTACATGGGATTACTACTTCCATTTTGAGTGATAGAGATACCATTTTTGTTAGTAGCTTTTGGTAAGAGTTGTTTAAGATGTAGGGGATGCAACTGAAAATGAGCACTACTTATCATCCTCAGATCGAAAAACAACCTAAGGTTGTAAACAGATGCCTTAAGGCTTACTTGAGATGTTTTATTGCTAACCAACCTAAATCTTGGGTTATTTGGTTACCTTAGGCAAAATTTTGGTACAATAACATCTTTCATGCCTATACAAGAAGCAATTTTTTCTCGGTTCTTACCAGGTGAAATCAAGGTGGAAGTAGCGGGAGAGAGCTTAAGGATAGAGATAAGGCCTCAAGCAACTCAAGAAACATAGCCTAAAGCTCTATGAAGGTGCCAGCCAATAACAAGTGAGTAGATCCATAGTATGACATAGGTGAGAAGATGTTTCTGAAACTCATACCTTATGGTCAACAATCTATTGGTACAAGAATTTGTCCGAAATTATCCCCTCACTACTATGGCCCTTTAACTATCTTGGATAGGATACAGAAGGTTGTTTACCAACTTCTATTACCTAAAGAGTCTCGCATTCATCCTATTTTTCATATTTTCCTCCTCAATAAGGTTGTGAGAAACTACTCAATAGATGATAATTTACCTACTGATTAGGAAGGCAATCTCAATTCTTCTTTAGAGTCTACTACTATATTGGTATCTCGAGTTGTTACTAAGAAAAGGATGTCACTTCCTTAGTTGTTGATCCAAAGAAAGAGGCTACTTGGGAAGAGGAGTATAACATCCACATTCAGTTCCCTAAGTTCAGGCTTGAGGACAAGCTTGACTTTCATGGAGAGGAGTATGGTAAGCTCTTAATTCATAAAGAAGACCGAAATGTATTTTTGTCCATGAATCAATCTAAGCCTCTTATTCGGAAAGTGCACCAGAGAAAGAAAAAAAGATGAGAGGTTAGTAGTAGGCAAGTGACACACGAGGACTAGTGTACGAGGAAAATTCAATTATTAGGGATATGATGAGGAGAGAGGAGAATCATTGGGGATTTTGTTTTGTAGAGGCACACATTTTTCATTTCTCTCTTTATTACTTTTGCATTCATCATTTGTTGTCTATGATTTCCTAACATGTTATGTTTAACTTTTATATAAAAAGAAATATTTTATAATTAAAATAAAAATTAGTTAAAATTTTATAGTCTCTCGAATTTATGATAAGTTTAATTTTATCTCCTAAAATTAAAATTCATCATTTTAATTCCAGTATTTTGCAGAAAAATAATGTTCTAATCCTAGTTAATTGATTATTCCTAATGTTAATGAAGGACATTGTATTGCAGTGGTATGACTGGTATCTAGTGGAGAATGCTCTTTACAATGGCTTTTCATATTTACTGGTAATATTTGTTTGCAGGTTTGGATTTTAAATAATTTAGTCCATGAGTTGGAGCCTAACGCGGTGCCAATGTGGGTTCCGAGGATGCTCTTGTGGGTATTATATGAACCCATAAGATTTTGTCGATACTTCTCTTCTAACCCGCATGCAACTAAGGATAGAGTATAAATAGTTATAAGGGTAGGACTCATGGTACCTCAAACAAGGTATCTGCCTGATAAAAAATAAAAAACGGTAACTGCAATTTTGATGCCATAAATTATGATCGACCACCAGTACTACTGTACTAGGTACTGCTGGCCCCTGTTATTTGTAGGCAGATATGTTCATGCTTGAGCTTCATAGCCATGTTGACAATATTCTGTAACGTTTATTAATAATAAAAAAGATGACATTTTATGAAATGTTGTGTCGTAGCTTGAGAAATGACATCCTTAATAGAAACCTTAGCAGTGGTAGAAAGGGGACCAATGTTACAACCATGAAGAAAGCACATATTCTTAGTGGGAATTTGCAATCTTAAAGTACCCATCTACTTTATTTCTATCTCCAGCTTGAATTCCACTCCAATAAGAAGTGACAATTTTGAAACTTGCACATTGACAAACTGAGATGAGCTATCAAACTGTGACTTCACAACTGCCTTGCTCGTTGAACTTGTTCCATTCACAATATTCAACTCATTCCCTGCCAAATGCATTCTACTAAATCTCTTATGCTTGGGTATCCCTAAAAATGTTACCTTGTCTATGATCCACCTTTGGTCCAGAGCAAATCTTCCATTAGTGACCTTAGATGTAACAAAAATGCTATTGTTGTGTAATGCACCATAAAAGCTTACCAATGTCCACTGATCTTTCAACCCAGCTATGTCAACAGCCTCCCCATCATCCAAATACTCTTGTCCGTAACTACTTCTGCTGCTACTGATAACAACTACAAGTTCAAATGCAGTTCTCCGGGCAACATCAGTTGTCATTGCTTCTCCTTGCAAAGCCAAAATATTACCTTCCCCAACATGAACATTTATGTGATCAGATGGAGCAGCAAGGGTGACATACTTGCCTGATTTTGAATTCACTGAATTTGAGACATTGAAGAGATCAAACCAGCTTCCTTTAGGAAAGTATGCAACAACAGTGGTTGCCCCAGATTGTAGTACTGGCGACACCAGAACCCCTTTACCTAATAGAAACTGAGAGTTTATATCATACGTTGTGACATCCTCAGGGAATGAAAAGAAAAGCGGTCGTGCAATGGGTGTCCCTTTAGTATGTGCTTCATACATTAGTGTGTAGAAATAAGGAAGAAGACGATAACGGAGACCAAGCACTTTCCTAGCTGATGCTGCAACTGAATCCCAAATGTAAAGCTCTTGCCTGATGGAGTTTATTTCTGAATGATCTCTCGCAAAAGGGTAAAAAGCCCCCAACTACATTGAGAAAAATAAAACGAGTGAGATATATGCTATGGCATTTCATAGTTTGTTTCAGCAAAACAAAATTCAGAGAACTTTCCAGTTTTGACAAGTGACTTCTGTATGTTTATGCAATTCAGTACTTCATAACATTTCACACAATGAAATAATTATCCCATACTACTGCATTTGAGGATGAATTTACCTGGATCCAGCGCCTGCAAAGTTCTTCGGTTGTATTTCCTCCGAAGCCACATATATCGGCTCCCACCATTGGAATCCCAAATATTCCAGAATTTAATATTGCTGGGATTGAGTATGCCAAATCATTCCATGTAGCAGCATTATCTCCTGTCCAATGGGCAGCAAACTTACCGGAACTTACAAAAGTTGATCTACTTAGGATGAATGGCCTTTTACCAGTTATATCCTTCAATGCCTTGTTAGTTACTTTGGATTCTAGTAGTCCATATAAATTGTGCGCATTATACTCAGTGACATTACCAAAGTGTAAAGATGATGCTGGTACTGTTCTATCATTAATGGAACGTAGGTCTCCAACATTGTTAATTTTATAGGGAGGGTTGTCAAGATTACAAGATGGAATTGGAGGAGAAGTAATGAAATTAGATAACTCATTCATGTCAAGCCAAATTCCATCAATAGGGAGCAGATCCCTAAATAATTTGATTTCCCCACCCCAAAAATCTTGGCTGCGAGGGTTTAGAAAATCAGGGTAGTAAACAGGTCCAGGCCAAACTTTACCAAGATAATTGACTCCATTTCTCTTTATGTAGACGTCAGCCTTCAAACCTCTAACATAGGTTGCATACGTGTCATTTACATTGATACCTGTTTCCAAAATCTGCCTCAAATTAATAAAACATGTCTGGATGCTTCCTCAAACATTAAGAGTAGAATATGATCGAGTTGTTTGGAAGACTCTACATGGTGTCAAAATTAGGTACCTGGATCCACGATAAGCACATATTTCTGACCATTTTTGTGAAGAGTGTCAACAAAACTTCTCATCTTATCCAGTGGAAAGTTGATGGGATCAAATGTGAAATCTTTAAATGCATCCATGTAATCAATATCAGTCCACATAACTTCAAGGGGTATGTGTGCTTTTTCGTAGTTGGCAACCACACCCTGGAGATCAGTTACATTCTTGTAGCCATATCGACACTGATGAAAACCTTCACAAAAGATAATAATGATGCGGATTAACGAGGGTAGTAGATATAATGGATTAACAATACCAAGAATAAACAGAAAATTGCAATTTATAAGTTAAATTTTTATGCATCCAACGGAAAACTCACAAAGTAGACAAGGTACACCACCGCATCTTTAGTTCAATGAGTCAACGAATCACGAATTTGCCCATGTAAAAATCAGTGTGGCAAGATTCGTCACTATCAAAACAAAAATTGCGATAACTTATCTACTTCGTCCTTATCAGTGCTTAAAGATTTCTATAGGGAAAAGGAAACAGAGCCATTTAGCTGTACCCCCTGATATTGTTACTTATCCTAAAAGGAATCTAGCTAATTGCTATATTTACTAGCCTCTCGTATTTAAAAAGACACGTAAACACCTTCCTTTGATTAATCCCATAACATTCTTTTAACCTATTGCTCCTCTCCCTAGATGAATCTGCAGTAGGTATATGTATAAAAAGTACAAGAATCGATATTCGGCCAAATACTTATGCAGCAACTAGCAACAAAACAAGTAAACAACTATACCAATGGCATAACTAACAGCTTTGTTGCCGTGTCATATTTTAACTAACAAAATCCAAACAACTAAAGTTTATCTCCCAAACCAAACCCTGATTAAATTTTCAGCCTGGCACGGCAATGTAAATACTCTATACTGTACGCTATTATCAATCATCAATAGCAACAACAAACCTTATCCATCTATAATCAATTATTCAATTAATTTATACAGTACCATGATGTGTGTCTTACCAAAGGACCAATAAGGCATGGGAGCAGGCCTGCCAATGAATTCAGTGTACTGTTCCAACACCAGTTCTGGAGAGGATCCAGCGAAGAAATAGAGATCAAAAACCCCACCAATGACCTTATAAGTAATGCGATCACCGCCATACACAATGTCCATTCCATTGCTGTTGAGCAGCAACACCCCATGAGTGGTGCCAGCTTTCACTCTACCATCAGAGGAAGGTGATCTCACATCCAAGTAAAAAGGGTGAGAGCCATAAAGGTTCAAATCCAATTTGGCACTTGGAATATCTGCATTCCACAGAGTGAGAGTCTGGTTGGGTTGCAACTTGAAGGAGCTCTTGGTGTGTTCCCCGAAGCCATAAATAGAGGCTCTTCGTGGTGGAAGAGAGGAAGAAAGCTGCAAGTACTGGTCTTTGAAAACAAGAAAAGTTTGGGGATTGGAAGGGTCAGGTGCAGCGTTGAAGAGGACATCATTGGAGGATTTGCGTGAGACTGTGAAGCCAAATGGGATGGTGTTGTGGAGAGTGAAAACAAGGTCCGAGTTTGGGTGTGTGAGACTGAGAGAGTGTTGTGTCTGAGGAGAGCCTTGGTTGGTATTTAGGGAGCGAAGAGGGTAATATTGGGAAGAGGAACCTCTGGAAATCACTTCTTGTGGTATTTCCCATCGTTGGTTTTTAGAGTCAGTGATTCTTACTCTCAACCTATCCTTGCTCTCAAAACTGCAATTCAGAACATCCAATGTGTCAGAATTTTAGTACAAGACTGAAGAAAGCTAATACGTTAATAAATTGGTTGTTGTTATAACCTGGCAGAGAGGGAGAGGTGAGGAATGTCAGGTCCGTAAACAGAGGAGGGTTTGATGAGGTTAAGGTTTGCAGTTAAAGAGTTGGTTAAGGGATAATCGGTAACAGCTGAGATGGTGTAGCCATAACCAACTGGTGTTGCTTCTGACAATGAAGCAGAGCTGAAGAAGATAAGAGCAACACAGATACTGAGAATAGAGTTTGTGATTTCAGTCCTGCAGTGTATAGCCATTGTGTGAGTGTTTGAATGAGGATAGCACAAGGATTTATACACATTGGTTTATCTTGGATGGAAGGATTGTGGAAGAAGCCAGGCCAGTTGACTATTACTTCTTGGAACCAACCACCAACAACATTTTCCCACGTGTACTTTCTGTGAGCGAATCATAATTCACGCAAATCTAATTTGCCATTTCTTCTGCTGCTAGATATTATAATTCACTTTGGTCTTCGTGTGTTGTTCTGTTTCCTACCTTGTTTTCACTTTTCAATAGAAGTAAAACAAAATGCATGTCTGGGTAAAACAAGGATCCGGAATCACGATTAAAATTTTTAATATTTTTATATTTTTTTATTATAAAATTTATTAATGTGATTGAAATTGTACGCAGTTATATAAACCAAATCTATATATGTAAAATACTTTATTGGTGTAAAATTACTTTGCAATTAGTTTGATCGTCTCAATTAAAACAATTAAACATTATTACTAAAGTCCTGTTTATTATCAGATTTATTCTATTTTTTTCTTGTGATCCATTTCCTTAGTTAATAACTATATCTTTTTATATTATATTAAAAAAATAATAGTGTTGTCCTTTCTTATTTAACTTCTTATCTGTTTTGCTTCCTACAATGAATGCATGTGTCTATTGCAGCGTCCCTTTTCCTTGTCAATTTTCTTCATTTTTTGTTATCAGCTTCGAAAATTGGAAATTTTTTCAATCAACCCAATCATATGGGATGAGCAAATCGTGTCTTTTTGTGTTTCATTTCATCTTTGACGAGTTGGTGGATGCCAATTGTTAAAACTTTGAAATGGAGAGCATTGTTGGATGATTATGGTGGTCTATCATATCTCCAACTTATCTCCTTTTGCCCCACCGTTGTTAATAAAAGAAGGGTTAATTACAAAGTAGGCTTTTTCTTACTCCATTGTCATTCTCCATCAAATCTCCCATATGAAAAAAAAAATCATTCCAAAAGTATTATATTTCATTTTTAATATAATATTAATTTATTTTACTAATATCCATTCTAGTATTATTTTAATTTTTATTGCCAGATTAATTTAACATTAATTTTCTAAAATTACTTTTATTTATTTATTAATTTTTCTTAACATTTTAAAAATAATATTAAATGCACCCATTTTGAAATGGAAAGAATAATCAACTAACTTGGCGTTTAAGGTTCCAACAAGCTATCTCTTTCCACCTTTTGTTCTTAAAGTCTGATCACCGGTCGATCCTGATCAACACGACAAGCAAGGGAAGTGTTACTAAGAGGCGAAGACTGTTTCGTTTTGAGATAGTTTGGCTTTCCCATCCAGATCTTCAACAGTTTCTCACTGAATTTTGGAGTCCAAGTGAGACTTGGCATGAATAGATGCTCAAACTTCATAAAACCTTGTGAAAATGGAATAGAGAAATGTTTGGAAATATTTTCAAAAGAAAGAGACATCTTAAAAGCAACTAGACAGGATTAATCAGTAGTTGGTCGCTTCTCCATCTAGATACTTGTAGGAGAGACAAGAAAATTTATGGCAGAATTATCAATAGGTGCTGCAAGAGGAGGAGATGTTGTGGTTTCAACGATCTCGTGCCAAATGGATCACATTTAAGGACAAAATTTTCAAGTACTTTCATAGAGTTACTGCCATTTGAAGGAGAAAGAACAAAATTGAATGATTCTGAAGAATTGAAAAAAATGGTTAACCTTTTCTATATGCATCTTTATAAGAAGGAGAATCATTGTGGGGCTTCAACCCTTCAGGGTGCCTTCCCACGTCTATCAAAGGAGAAGTGGAATACACTTAACACCCCAATATCCAGAGTGGAGATTCGAAAAGCCTTATTTGTCATGGGTAATTTCAAAGCGTTGAAGGATGACAACATACAAGCTAGTTTCTATAAAGCTAATTGGAGCACTGCCGAAAAATCCTTCTACAAGTTAATTGAAGAAATGTTTATAGAACCTAGTAGGATAAGGGAAATCAACTTTACTTTGATAACCCTTATCCGTAAAATAGAACCAGTTGTAACTCTAAAACAGTTGAGACTAATTAGCTTATGTAATTTTACTTACAAGACAATCACTACGATACTTGCCTTGTAGTTGCGCACAGTAATGGATAAGCTAGTCAACCCCTACCAGAGCAGTTTCATGGCTTTGAGAAGCAACACTGACAACATAATTATTGCTCAGGAAGTCATTAATTCCATTAAGCAGAAGAAAGGTTGGAAGGGGTATACGATTATTAAAGTTGATCTAGAAAAGACTTATGATAGCCTTTGTTGGCAATTTATTAAAATACCCTGGTTGATATTAGACTACCAAACTCTTTTATTAATGTTGTATGACAATATGTCTCTTCCCCAAACATGCGTTTACTCTGGAATGGAAAGGCTATAGAACCCAATGGGAGTCCAGCAAGAAGGCCTCATCTAGTCTTTTTTTTTTTTTGTGCCTTAAATGCCTATTTTAGATTATAAATATTGCAGTTGAGCAAAAGCACTCAAAGTCAATCAAAGTTTCAAAAGAAGGGCCACAATTATCTCATTTAGCCTTTGCAAACGACCTCCTCCTATTTCTTAAAGCATCCCTTGAACAAGTAGCAGTGATTAAGTAGATTATAAAGCTCTTCTGTGACTACTCTAGAAAAAAGTAAGTTAAGACAAACTGTGTGTCTTCTTCTTCTCTGCAAATAATAACTGGTAGTACCAAGAACAGTTATCAAGCGCCTTGGGTTTCGAGAAAACTGATAATTTGGGCAAGTACCTTGGGATACCATGTAAAGACTAATTTAATTAATAGGTTACTATGGGAGGGAAAATAAATACTACAGGAAATTAAATGTTTAATTATATTTAGATTAATATAGTAATGGAGAATAACTGAGTTTATTAATAATATCAACATTAGTTAATTAATTTTTAGAGAAGAGTTGGGAAGTGGGAAGTGAGATAAATTATTATTCTTTAGTTTTAAAAAGTTTTGGTTGAGTTTCAAGGAGTTTTCAGAAATCTGTTTAGGAAGGGAGTGTGAATAGTAAGTTGAACTTACTAAACACATCCCCACTTTCGTTTTCTTTCTCCTTCTTCTTCTTTCCCCTTTCATTTTTCTTCTTCACCTTGGAGCACCGCTTTTACTCTCTCCCTCATTGTTTTCTTGCGTTCTTTGCATGATCAACGATCTGTTGACAAATTTCGACGTGGTCTCTTCCATAACTCCTGATTCTAAGTGATCACTATCATAGGTAAGTCTGATCATGAATCATCAAACCTTTTCCCTTCGTTTTCGATCTTGTCATTCTCGTTAAAAAAGGAATTTCTTTGAAAATCTTGATTTCTAAGGTTCTTGTTTAATCTAGAATTCTTGTCAGATTCCTATGTATACCCTTAGATGAAATGTTTAGTGAGGTACATTGATGTTAGGGTTACAACTAAGGTTAATATAATCCAGAATATTATATATACAAGGGGATATTCGTGTGATTTACATTGTGGTCCCGTTACTAGATGTAAAGAGATGTGTATAAGGACATACTCAAACAATAGTTGTGTGTCATAGGGTGTTAAGTAGACACTAAACAACAATTGTGATTGTCATATTAGTATTTCTTAGACTTAAATTTGTGGTAACACATTGCAGATTGGACATTTGTCGCCAATCAGAAAGGGTCTTAAGCTATCTTGGTGTCCAAACTTAATGTAGATATTCTGAAATGTGTCAAGTCTGAATGTGTTGTTCTGTAAAATGCTTATATTTATGAGAATATAACTATGATTGATTTGATTATTGTTATTGTTATTTTAAGTTATCTCTACTGTGAATTTTATGTTTGTTATGCTTACCCTTGCATTATGTATGGATATTGAATGATTGTGATGATCATACTTTGCACGAAAGCAGATACTAGTAATGATAGTGGATGTCAGAACTAGGAAGCGTGATAGAAGATATAAAGCAGAAGCTGAAATACTCTTTGTAATAGAAATAGTTTAAATTTTAATGTGTTAGGGTATGTATATGTACATAAAGCTATATCTTTTGAGAAAGTTAAGAGTATGGATTGACTGATATTGTAAGCTATGTTTTAAGTATTTTTAAATATGTAATGATGACTTGATTTATGTTAGTGTAAGTTATGCAATAGTTATGTTTTAACAGAGAAATGACATGTTATGCATCTGCGTAGTGCGAGTTATGTATTGATTATGTTTTGATTGTGAAAGGGCATATAATGTATCTATGTAGATAATAAGTGAAAAAGAGTATTTTTATGTATGATTGAATTGCATGGAGCAGGTTTAAGTAAATAGGCAACAAATGCTTTGTTATCTGCAGGGTCTTGTTGGACGATGAGTCTCTCCTAACACACTTTAGCCTCTGTTAAACCTATGTTGTAACTTTGTGCCTAGTGAGAGATATCGCTCAGTGCAAATTACACTCTCTTTAGAATTAAATAGGGTCTTCGTTGGGCGACAATTATCAATGGGTGAGCTACCCTAGGTCTCGTCAAGCGATGAGGTTCATTGGGCGAGCTAAGAAGGTGTCTTTTATGTTATATATTGCTTTGCTTTGAAATTATTGTGATGTATATTATAATATTGAATATAATGTAATGGAAATTTTATATTTCATTATTTTCAAATATAGATTGTAAGTAAATAGAATTATAAAAGGAAAATAATGGTGTAAATAGGATAAATATTTTGGGATGTTACATATCACTCAACCATCACATGGTTACAAAGCAAGCGTACCAATTCCTTGTTGATAAGGTAAATAAAAAACTGGGTAGTTAGAAAATGAAAACCCTCTCTTTTGCAGGAAGACTTGCTTTGGCCAAGTTAGTTATACAAACTTTGCCTAACTATGTAACTTAAACTAATTTATTACCAATCTCTATATGTAATTTTATAGATAAGAAATGCATGGATTTTGTTTGGGGTGACATGAATGAAAATAGGAAAATCCACTAGTTTGCTTAGCAAAAAGTATGCACCCTAAAACAATGGGGTGACCTTGGGTTGCAGAAGACAAGGCACACTAGCCAAGCCCTCCTCATGAAAGTTGATTGACACTTGATCACTAAGAGGAGAGGCTCATGGGTACAACTCATTCAATCAAAGTATAACTATGGGAGAACTATCAAACCAAGCATTGACACAAACTGTAGGGACACAAATTTCTAGAAAGAAATCAAGGCATCTTGGACTGATGTCTACAACAATCTTGGGTGGTTGGTTGGGAATAGGAGAAGAATAGACTTCTGGTTGGATAATTGGGTGTTAAGGCGAGAGTCTTTTGTTCGATGGTGTACTTATGCTAATAAAATCCAACTTTTTTTTGTGGTTCTTGACGGGACGTAGGATGTGCCCAAGTTTGGGGATATTGCTTATAGATTTGGTAAAAGGCATTTGTAAAATCTAGCCTTCTTAAGGAGACGCAAAAGACAACATGCCCAATTGGGGAGAAGGAGTGGACTGTGAATTCATCACCAAAAAGACATATGAAGCCTTGATATGTCAAACACATAATCTAGAGAAACTCATCTTTAAACAACTTTGGAAATGGGAAGAGTTGGAACGGATTCAAGTAATATTATGGAAAGTGACAAGGGGATCATTCCTACAAATGAATTGAGACATAGTAGGCATATGATAGTTGAATCTTATGCCCTATTTGTGGCATCACAAGGAGACCTTACTGCATGCATTACGAGACTTTTTAAAGGCTATCAATGTTTGGATAAAAATAGGTGTGGCCAGTATTTCTAATTTTTTCTCTCACTAGTCACCAGAAACCTGGATATCAAATAATCTATCTTGCAGGTAACTTCACAAAGATAAAAGGTGGAGCCAAGTGTTCAATATTACCCTAGATTGGTTATGGTATATGCGAAATATTGTTGTTTTCAATGGAAAAATTCAGAAAAATCAACAAGTGGTCGATGGTATAAAATCTCTACTACGTAACTTACAACAAAGTTTTGCACTGTGAGTTCTATTGAATGACATCGAGGTGCAATGTTCTAATTTTTTTGCAGGTTAGTATGGATGCCCTTAATTGGTGATATGCTCAAGATAAATTGTGCGACAACATTTAGAAGTTCCCAGGAGAGTGTTGTTATTGGAGGTATGGTTTGTGATTACAAAGACGCATTTGTGGTTGGTTTCTCCAACAAAATCCCTTTATGTAAAGTGAAAAAAACGGAGCTCTTGGCCATCCTTAAATTCCTAGAAACCGCTACAACAACGACTTCTGAATCATCATTGTTGAATTTGACTCTCTCATTATAGTCAATCTCCTAAACGAGGGATGCCCTATTGATCATATGTACTACCCATACAATAAAATTTACAAGCAGAGTGGACAAACCTAAAAGTGTAATTTTGCTTTTGTTTTCTATAAGTCAAACAGAGTAGTCAAAGACTTTGCAATGATAACAATATTTTTAACTTTGCAAATGATATGTATTGTATCTCACTTTCTAGTAATTAATTTTTTCTTGTGACTTGTGGCCTTATTATTAGAAAAAACATAGATGTAATTTTATTTTAAAATAGAATTTTCCCTTAAAGAACCTAGTAATTATTTTAGTCATAAAATAAAAGAAACTTCAAATGTCGTATTCAATGAATACGACTTATAAATTTTTTAAAATAAAAGAACACAGTATATTGTAATCTAGAACAAAAAATACACTAGAAAAACCTATAAAACATTATCTCTTTAAAATTAACGTGTTAATAATGTTAACAACTTTTCGAAATTAGATAAAGACAGCATGTGGTTGTTTTCATATTCCAAACATTTTACTTTTATATTTTCATAAATATTATTTAATAAATCAATCTATTTACTGTTACTTTATTTTTTAAAAAAATCATAAATAAATGCAAAGGAATACTGTGAGCACTCAAATATATTTCAGCAAATTATTTAAGTTTTGAATTACTTGAAAGTACTCCTAAAAAATTACTTCAAAGTATAATATTACTAATTTGAAATAATAAAATATCTTTAACAACACTACTTTTTTATACGCACTCAATTATAATTGAATTCGATAGAAAGTTCATAAGTTTTAAATTCATTGATATTTGTTTTTTATAAGACTTAATTTGATCATAATGTTATTTACATTAATTATTTTTAAATTAAAATTAACTGTATTTTAATGTTTGGGAAGCATGTTGCATCTTTTGTTAATTTGAGGCAAATTTTAGAAAGAGAAAAACACGTATACATCATCAATGTAAGAAGTTTTATAGTGACATTTAATAATAATCTTTTATACATAGCAAGTTTGTTAATTTTACTAATTAATATTTTAAAAATCATATAAATAAAGAATTGTAATTAAATATCAATATAAAACTATTTTACACTGTCAGTATATAAGTATTAAACCCTTTTGGAAATAGTTATCAATGTAAATGGTGCAATATCGTCTAACAAAGAATTAAGCTAGAAAGAATAAAGGAGAGATATGGCTTGAATAGAGCTTGAAGAAGCCTATTTTAGGCAATAGTCTATTTTTGTATATATAATTAATTTAAGTAGCTTGAATTTGCGCCCAACCCTTGTAGTAAGTTGGTGATATAATTAGTTTTATTTTAAGCCTTGTATTTTTATTTTAGGAAAGAGGTGTCACTAGTATTTTGTGTGGAGTGTAAGCATGGGGAATGAGCCTTTTTGTGGAGTTTGGATGTGTGGGTTTTGTTGTCCACACCCCCTATAATCTTTCCCACACCCTTCTAGTACATATGGAGCATGAGAAACAAATGGGACCTCCTTGTTCCCCTATTTAGGCATCAACTTCATTTCTCTTTCCTACATGACACATTTGAATTCAAATTGAAATTGGAGAGAGCCTACATGACACTCTCAATTTCAAATTTGAATTCTAGAGGAAACATAGATCCTAAATATTAGGACATTATTTGAATCTAGTTAAATCAACTAAGTGTTAATTAGTTATAAGTCTAACTCTTTTACAATTAGGGTTTTTATCTTCTTCAAATGATAAAGGTGGAATACATTAAGAAAATGTGTCATATTTGGTAGTTATGCTCTTCATGTGCTACTAAAACTATTCTAATTTGGTTTGGTGAAACTTCTTTCCTTCGATGTGGTTAAGGAGTCTTTTTTCACTAAGTCAAAAGATATTTTCAATTTAAATCGAATGGCACATTAAGTATATAAAAAATTTTAAATAAGGTAATAGCTAGTAAATAACTTTAACTTAAGAAAGCAAATTCGTATTGGAATTATGTGAAGCGTTAGTTTTTAAATTATTTTGTTAAAAGTTAAACAAATTTTTAAAATTAAAATGTAAAGCTTGCACGTTTTAGTTTAAATATAATTATGGTCAACAGAAATTATAAATACATTCTAAACTCACTAAGAAATTGATTTATCTTTATTTAAATTTATTGGTCTGAAGATATTAACTACGATCAATAAACTTATTCTATATATATTTATTTTAATATCGACCAAACTAATAAATATATAATTCGCATCAATTGGATTATGCTACTAAATATATGCTTGAAGTAAATAACATCTAGAATGAAATCCTGATTAACGTAGAATTAATTAGTCCCATCTAAACCAATTTTCATTATTATTAATTTTTACTGTTATCAGATTTATTAGCTACTATAATTCATTCACCAAAAAAAAAAAAAGCTACTATAATTATTACATTATTCTCTCCGTCTTAAAATAGCATGTCTTCAATTATTTTACACAAATTAAGAAAATAATAAATAGATAAAATAATAATTTTAAAAATTAACTATAATATCATAACGATATTATTGTATGAATATTATTAAAAATAATAATATCTTATTAAACTAAATGCTATATTTATTTTTAAATAAATATTTTATAAACATAATACTTATTTAAAGTTAATAAAAATTTCATTTGTATTACATAAATGCATATACTATTACATATAGGAATATGGACCTAAAAAAATTAGGAAGGTTCACGGTCCGGGTTGTTCGAATCTGGGTAAAAAAAATTTTAACTAATTAATTTTAATTGTTTTGAGTTGGTTTATATTACTAAATTTTTTTTTCTAAATTGAATTAAATCAAACCATGCTAATTTGGTTAGTTCTATTCAAATGAGCAAAATCTGATAATTTTTTTTAGTTTAGAAATTAAGATAAAATTATGTAGTCACGGCTTGTTTTACACCTTGAGCAGTAAATAATTTAATACCATTTTACCTGCAATTAAGAAATGTAATAAGAAATTTTAAAGGTTTTTCAGATCATTCAAAGACTACAAAATCTGACATGTTGATAGGATAGACATGCAAGACTTTGACTCTTCTAAACAAAGAAAACACGTACTCACCAAAATAGAGTAGAGAAAAGTTGGGGAAGAAGGTGACCAACATCACTACAATGGACAGAGTGAAAGATGACAAAGAGTGGCTACCAGAGTTCATGTGAGACTCTAAGTGTTAAGAGTTCGAAGTTAAATAATGAGTTTCAAAGTGAGATTTGCAATGGAGTGTGAGATTTGTGAGTGGAGAGTGAGATGGGCCAAAAGCCCAAGAGACTAAATGACTAAGAGTCTCTCGCAATAAATAAAATGTTTAAAAAATAGGCAACTTCTTTTAGCAGTGTTCCAGATCAACCAATCTGGAACACAAAAAATTATAGTTTTGGATTAATTAGTTCGAAATATAAATTTTTTACAATTCTGGATCACTTGATCCAGAATGTATATAATGTATTATGAATCAACTGATAGGAATATAATTGTCAAATTCATGTTTGCATTCTGAATCACTTAATCTGGAGTGTACATAATGTATTCTGGATAAACTAATTTAGAATGCATTATGTGCATTCCGAATCAAATGATTTGGAATACAGTTGTCAAGTCCACATTTGCATTCCAGATCAATTGATCTGGAATGTACATAATGTATTATGGATTAGTTGATCTAAAATACATTATGTATATTCATGTGATTCAGAATACTTTTTGTGAATTTAAAAAATTTAAATTTTTTTTTCTTTAAAGTTAGGAGACAAGGCAGAGGAAACTTGATGAAAATTAACGAAGAAGCCAATTAGTACTCTTTGAAAGAGTTGACACATGTGCATGCAATGTGAAAGCCTGATTTTAATCTCTGTAAAAAAAAACTTTGGTTAGAACAAGTAAGGGTATCTTGGGAATTTGCAGAATATTATAAATGTTGAGGGTGAGAATAACAATTGAGGGAGTGTTAAAAGAATCTGCTTTATTTATATATATATATATATATATATATATATATATATATATATATATATATATATATATATATATATAGTAATTGGTTCAGTTTGATTTAAATCGATTTTTAAATCCTGAATCCACAAGTCGAATTGAACTTAATATACCCCTTAAAAAAATAAACAAATATGGGCGGTTGCAGCTAGGCATGGCAACAAGGTGGGGCAGGAACGAGTATGACATTTTCATCCCCATCCCCGCTTCCCAAACTCATCCTATCCTCGTTCCTATACCTAGCGGGTATGAGATTTATGTCCCCATCATCATCGAGTATCAGGTATAATAATATTTTTGTAAAAAATAATTTGTTGAAATATAATGATATTAATTAAAAAGTTATCCAATAAACACAATTTTTAATTTGTTAATTAAATGTTAAACTTTTATTTTTTTAAGACAAATGAATATTTTAGTGATTAAAATATGAGTGGGGTGAGGCGGTTATAGAGACGGGTACAGGTGCGGGTATAAGGTGAATATGTATATCCTCATCCTCATCCCCATCCCTGACTTAATAAATTGGGTATTCTTCATACTTGTACCCGTGCTCAATCAAATCGGGGATTCCCCATCAACATCGGGCGGGTTTGAGGATTACCCACAAGTGCATCCCTAGTTGCAACACTACTTCCCCTTGTCATTTTTCTTTACATTTTTGTTTTACTTATATCATTGTCTTTGATAATCCTTCCAATTAGAAAGATACGGGTTGAACAAATCTTGTTCTTTTAATTGGAATTTGAATTAACATCTCTCTTACCTTGAAATAACACCTACTCCTATGGTAAAAGACTTATATGCCCTTCATTTTATCTCTCATATTACTCTTCAGCAAACTATTGTCAGAGAGTGAAAAAATTTGCAAACTTTTTTACTCTTCAGCAAATGGTGGCTAGAGAGTAAAAAAAAATTTGCAAATTTTTTCACTCTCCGAAAAACGATTGTCAGAGAGTAAAAAAAAATTGCAATTTTTTTTACTCTCTGGCAAACAGTTGTTGGAGAGTAATAGGAGAGATAAAAAAATAATAACTATACTAAAAAAGTAATTAATTAAGAAATTAAATTACTATACTAAAAAAATAAGAAATTAAATTACTCTACTAAAAAAATAAGAAATTAAATTACTCTACTAAAAAAAAGAAATTAAATAATTATACTACACTATACTAATCAAATATTTAATTAAATAAATATACTAAATACATAACTCATTAAGTAAATTAATATAATAAATATGTAATTATTATAATAAAAAAATAAATTAAATAACTATACTAAAAATAATAAAATAAGTACATTAAAATAATTAAATTACTATACTAACAAAAATAAGAACTTAAATAACTATATTACATGTAATTAAATACACTAACCAAATATTTAATTAAATAACTATACTAAATACATAATTCATTAAGTAAATTAATATAATAAATATGTAATTACTATAATAAAAAATAATAAATTAAATAACTATACTAAAAATAATAAATTAAGTACACTAAAAATTAATTAAATTACTATACTAAAAATATATAAGAAATTAAATAGCTATATTAGATGTAATTAACTACACTAACCAAATATGTAATTAAATAACTATACTAAACCCATAATTTATTAAGTAAATTAATATAATAAACATGTAATTATTATAATAAAAAATAATAAATTAAATAACTATACTAAAATAATAAATTAAGTACACTAAAATTAATTGAATAATTATACTACATATATACATTAACTAAGAGGTGAGCAGAGAGAACACAGATGGCGGGAACAAAAAAATAAGTTGAGGAAAAAGACTTTGTAAAAGAAAGGAAATCAAGGATGAAATGAGAATTTAAGAAAAATTTTAAAGAAAGTAGTATTAATTTAAATAAGGGGTTAGTGATGATTGAATTTTTTTTATTTGTTAAAAAAAAACAAATAATGTCTTTTTGTGTTTAATTAACCTTTCCTAGTGCGTCTTTGTTTTGAAGTTGGAAATAATCAAATACCAATCTATTATATTCTTGCCTTCTAAAAATTAGTTAATTAATTTCTTTGAATGTCATGAATTTATAAATATTCAATCATATTTAAATGAAATCACAATATTTTATTTAATTAAAAATTAAGTATAAACAATGAGAATTATATTATTACGCGTATAAATATATATGTTTTAGCCTCATTTTTTTATTTTAGCTTTAAAATAAATTTTATAAATAATAATAATTCAAATTAAAGGTTTTATAAATATTCAGTTTATTTTAAAATGGTTCATCATATTTTAATTAATTAATAATTAATTTATAAATAAGGGTACAAATTAAGATATACAGAAATGTCAGTCGAAATTTAAACTGCACTATAGTCATTAATAAAATGCAACATAAATATAAATAAAGAAATAAAATTTTCAAATAAAATATTATTTAGATTAATTGAGTTTTTAATTTTAAAATTTTACTAAATTCTGCTTTTTAGCCTTAAAAATTAAAAATGATTTTTCCCTTAAATTTAATTAAATTTAATCAAATTTAGTTCTGAAAACAATAATACTTAAAGTTTCAAGACAAAAGAAGTTTCAATTTTCAGAGACAAATAGCTGAATTTAGTTAAATTTTAGAACTAAAAATTCAATTAAGTCTATTATTTATTATACGATTTTGAAATTATATATTAATTTTACTATTCTTGATATTAAAAAATAATATTAAATTCATATTACTACTTGAATACTTTTTAAAATTATTTATTTAAAATATATTCACAACAATATAGCTGCAAGTAATGATTTTATGAATATTTACTTAATTTAAAAAAATAACATTTTATTTAAATAAAAATTACATATATAAATTAAAAACAAATTATTATTTATTTATATATATATATATATATATATAAATATACTTTATTTTTAAGTCTAGTTATGAAAATATGTTTCATGGATAATGATAACAAAAAAATAATTTTATAAACATGCGTTGTTATATTTAAAGAATTTATAAAATCATATTTTCATTAATAATTAAGGAAAAATTAAGAAATACATAATTATTTATGTAAACTTAAATTTATAATACTAATCTTAATTCACTTTATTAATACTGATACCAAATCAAATCCATGTAACATAAATAATTATATTTAATAAAGACTTAATTTTCTCACTTTACATTTTTAAACTAATACATGTTCGCATAATATTTTATTGAAAAAAATAATATTCAAATTAAAATAATTATATAACATATATTCATATTTACATTGTTTGTGAATTTACATTTAAGATAGGTATATTAAATAAATATTATTGCTTGAAATTAAAATTTTATTTGTGAAAAGAAATAAAAGATTATAATAATTTCAATAGAGTTAATAATTTTAAAAATAAAAATTTTACTTGTTTTTGAAAAGTAGGGACAATGTTCAACTAAAAATATGTATGCATCATATAACTAAGATTCTTAAAGTAAATATGAGTCATCGTAAAATAAATTTAGATATGAAATGAACCTTATAGTTGGTATTAGGGCAACAGCAACTTTCCAAAATCTAGTATAGTGGATATTATGATACACAGAGGCTTTAACTTTAGCTTTAACGGGTAAAAGAATGATACTCTAAGGACCAATAAAAAGGAATCATAGACTTACGTGGTATTATGAGGTTTTAGGTAAAATTAATAATGGAAGTCAATATGGGCGGCTGGTTTCCTTAATATAATAAGTTTTAAGGATGGGTTGGAGAAGTGGTAATAAGAATTGAAGCAGTGATGTGGAATTTGGTGGAGTGAGTCAATGGGGTCTTGTTCATCGAACAGCACACACTGGATCTACGATGTCTTCTTGAGCTTCCGAGGAGAAGACACGCGTAAGAGTTTAGTGGCTGATCTCTACGTCGCCCTCTCTAACAAGGGAATCTTGACATTCATGGATGACGAGCTTCCCAGGGGAATGGGGATCAAGCCTGAACTTGAGAGAGCCATAGAAGGGTCGAGGATTTCCATTGTGATTTTCTCCAAAAACTACTCTTCCTCTAGCTGGTGTCTTAATGAGCTCCTCAAAATCATGGACTGCTGTGCAACTTACAACCAGGTGATTGTTCCCGTCTTTTATGATGTGGATCCCTCGGATGTACGTCATCAAAAGGGTCGTTTTGGAGAGCATTTAGATGCCCTTGATGCCACTCCCGATATGTTAAGCAAATGGAAGACTGTGCTCACCAAGGCTGCTAATATTTCTGGTTGGGATGCAAGTATTTTCAGGTTCCTACGCTTGCTTCTTTCTTTTCATCTTTGCATGCATCTCCCCTTTCCTATTTTCTCATTTTCTCCTATTATTTTGGTTCCAGTCAAGATTATGACCTTGTGGATCACATTGTTGAGGACATTTATAGAAAAGTAGCCATCGACATTTTGTCTCTTCCCAAATTCCTAGTTGATTTTAAACCCAGTGAGAACCAACTCATTAAGTTTATTGGTGATCAATCCGGCAGGGGTTGTGCTGTAGGGATATTGGGTATGGGGGGATTGGGTAAAACAACCATGGCCAAAGTCATCTACAATCGGATTCATGGCAGATTCATCCATAGATGTTTCATTGAAAATATTAGAGAAACTGGTGTAAAGAATAGTAAAGAGTTTATTGATTTGCAAGAAAATCTTCTCTCGGCTCTCCGAATTAATACACGGGAGAAGATACATAGCAGTGAGAAGGGAAAAGCTTTGATCGAGACAAGTCTTGCTGGAAAAAGGGCTCTCATTGTACTTGATGATGTCACTGATTTTAAGCAAATAGAAATCTTGTGTGGAAATATTGAAAGCATTATTCAAACAAGTGTGATCATCATCACAACCCGAGATGAACATCTGCTTAATGCCCTTCGAGCTCGTTATGATAAGGCCATTATTTGTAGAATAAAGGAATTGGAGGACAAAGAGTCACTTAAGCTTTTCAGGTGGCATGCTTTTAGAGGACAAATTCCAACAAAAGACTTGATTAAACTCACAACCAAAGTTGTGGGTTACTGTGGAGGACTACCACTAGCTCTTGAAGTCCTTGGATCCTACTTACTTGATCGGACAAAAGAAGAGTGGAAAGATGTGTTGTCAAAGTTAAAGAAAATTCCGAATGAAAAAGTACATGAGAAGCTAAAAATAAGCTATGATGGGTTAGATTATGACCAAAAGAAGATATTTCTTGACGTCTGCTTTTTCTTTATTGGCAAAAACAGAGCAGATGTTACAGAAATATTAAAAGGGTGCGACTTTCATCCTGTGACTGGAATAACAACCTTGGTTGAAAGGTGCCTCATAAAGCTTGACCACAAAAACAAGCTCAACATGCATGATTTAATACGTGATATGGGAAGAGAAATTGTTCGTCAAAGTTTTGAGGAGGAACCTGAGAAGCGTAGTCGATTATGCGTTCACCAAGAAGTACTTGATGTCTTGTCAGATGAAACGGTGAGAACTTTTTTTCATATACTACTTTGAAACTTCCTCCATCATTTTGTCATGATCGATCTCAAAAATATATAATTTGAATCATTTTATTTTGTTCTTTCTAACTATAACTTCTCACTAAACTTCGTGAGGTTATTTGTGTGCTCTACATGTATGCAATGTTTGACCGTGCTAATACAATACATACGGGGAATTTCTCCCTACACCTCCATAATTCATGCTTCCACCGAGACTTTTCTGGATTAAAAATATACTTCCGAAATTAGGTTCAAGAGAAATTTCAAAGGGGAAGAAATTGTTTACATATGGTTCAGACCATAGTGCTGACAAACGAATGTTAGACTTCTAAATTGGACAAACTAGAGACCAATAGGATGATCCAAATTGGACTTTTTTTATCACCCCATTTTACTTTTTGCTCCTCCATTAATTGAAAAACTCTTTTATCTTTATGGCTTTATAAATTTTAGGTTGTCTCTTTCTTCTACTTCTCTGCACTATCATTTAACATCCTGAGCTTTCATTTCGAACATTTATATACAATGTTATGCTCATGACCATATGTGCTGTTTTTGTTGTTATAGGGAGATTTCATAGCGTCACATTGTTTTAATCGATAAAATTTTTCATAATTACAAATTTCATGATCCAAAAAATAATTTTTCTATATTATGAATAATGAAATTTGCAATACATTACTTGTGATAATGGACAGCGCAAAAATATTATAGCCATGAGAATTACATTGTGATTACTAGATTCACAATTATATAATTAGAGATTATGTAATATGTAAAGTATTATTATATAATTGTGGATTATATTATCCGTAACACAAAAATATTATAGTGCTAAAAATTACGTTATGCATTATGAGATTTGTAATAAAGTTAAAAAAAATAAATTTTCAAATCTCTTTCAACCAGTCATTTAATTTATTTTTTATTTCTATATTGAATTTTGATATGTTTTAAAAAAAATTATGATAATTAACAATAACCTTATACAGCATCATAGAACTATTCATTATAAATAAAACTACAATTAAATGTTTAAAATATTTACTTATTATATTTTTAATTATTATAATATAACTTATATATTTAATAGTATTTATTTATTATAATGAATTTACTACTTTCTTTTTGTTCCTAAGCTTTTCAGGTTTTTGCAGATTATGTTAGATTTTGATTTTTTTTTTCATAGTCATTAGTGTTAAGTAACAATGTTGAATAATGATATAAAAATAATGTTGAGAATTTAATGATTTATCGTATTATTTAATAATTTGATTTGATGGGACATGTAATGTAAATCTTTTGATAAGAGATTAATAAAATTATAATTTATAAAAATTAATTTTAAATGTTCATTTGATTCTTTAATAATAACAAATCACTTAACTGTCAATGTTATTATTTTTATATTAGAAATTAGTTTTGAAAAAAGTTAGAGAATAAATAAACCATATTAATATTTTAACTATACAAAAAAATTTATTTTATGAAATGCAAAAATAACAATACTAGTTTATTAAAATGTTTTAATTGCTTTTGAAGTGTGTGCATCCACTTCAACCTGGGACTTGTTAGATCAATTGTATCCTTTAATATTACATTGACTAAGTTGAGTATATCATTGGATGTATCCACAGACTATCTAGTTTCTTATATTGCTCATTTGCTTTCTATTGAGTAAAGGACCAAGTTTCTTTTAATTTTAATTTTTTTATTGCTTCTTTTTTTTTTTTTTATTTCACAGGGAACTAAAGCAATTGAGGGTTTGACTTTAAAGTCGCAAACAGATGGAGGACTTTACTTCAATACCAAAGCATTTGAGAAAATGAAGAAATTGAGACTGTTGAAACTTGATAATGTACAGCTGGATGGAGATTATGTGTATCTTAACAAAAACCTAAGATGGGTTTGTTGGCAAAGATTTCCTTCAGAAAACATACCATGCAACTTACATCTAGGAAATGTAATTTCTATAGAACTAAAATATAGTAATATTAGACAAGTATGGAAAGAACCTCAGGTAAATATTACCTACTAAAGTTTTCATTGACAATATATAATAATTGTTCCCAACATTGTCTCTCAATGTTTTGTTAAATGTTTGCAGTCCCTAACAAGACTGAAGATCCTCAATCTTAGTCATTCAAGGTACTTGAGGTGCACCCCTGATTTTTCAGAAATGACAAATCTTTCAAAGCTCATTCTCAAAGATTGTCCAAGCTTGTCTGATGTGCACCAATCCATAGGAGATTTAAATAATCTTCTTTTGCTAAATTTGATGGACTGTACAAGCCTTAAAAATCTTCCAAGGACCATGTATCGGTTGAAATCTGTGCAAACTCTCATTCTTTCTGGTTGCTCAAAGATTGACACATTGGAAGAAGATATAGAGCAGATGGAATCTTTGAATACACTGATTGCTAAAGATACAGCTATTAAAGATATGCCTCGTTCAATAGTGAGATTAAGAAACATGGGATACATATCCCTCTGTGGACACGAAGGATTAGCATGTGATATTTTTCCTTCACTCATATGGTCTTGGATGTCTCCAACAGCAAATCTTGGATATAATGCTCAACCATTTGGGAGTTCGTCAACTTCTCTAATCTCCATGGATATAAGACATAAAAATTGTGGTGATCAACTATTGTCAATGCTACGTGGAGTTTCTAAACTCCGATGTATTCTAGTGCAGTGCGACTCAGAGTTTCAACTTACCCATGAATTCAGAAAAATTATGGAAGCCTTATGTGATGTAAAATTTACTGATTTGGAAAAAACATCATGTTCATCACAAATTTCAGAAACGACCATGGAATCTTATTTGATTGGAATGGGAAGGTGCAACCAAGTCATCAATATGCTTAGCAAGACCATATCAAAGGTTCTTTCTCACTCATTCTATACATACCTTACTTTTAATATTCATCTTTACTTGTAATTAAGGGAATATATATTTTCTTCAACTAATATATGTGTTGATTTTCACTATCAATGAGAATATAATGAACACATGATGCTTAGCATGAACAATGGGAAAATTGATTTCAAAAACATAGTATGTGATTGTGAACCAACAGTAGAAAATGAGCATTTGCCTATTACTAGTTGAAAACATGTTTAACATATCAATTTTGCATTTTCTTTTTTATCTTGGTAAGGGTTTCACAATTACTATTGTACAAGAAATATATCCAAATTTTTATTGTTGGTGGTGCATGACAACGATATTATATCATTATATTAAAATTTAGCCCTTAGTAATTTCAAATGACAATATAAAGACTAAAAATATGCCCATTTGAATGGCATAATTTCTTAAATAATTAAACTTTTCTTTATGATATAGGGATTAAGAACCAATGATTCTAGTGGTTTTTCTCTTCCGGGTGACAATTATCCTTATTGGCTAGCTTATATAGGGCAGGGACATTCAACTCATCTTCAATGGCCTGAGGAAAGAAGTGATTGTTGCATGAAGGCAATGGCTTTGTGTGTTGTTTATTCATCAACCTGTAAAATTATGCCAGCTGACTGTCTTACTAGTGTCTTGATTGTTAATTACACA
The DNA here is from genome assembly GCA_037954015.1 of Psophocarpus tetragonolobus. Lineage (NCBI taxonomy): Eukaryota > Viridiplantae > Streptophyta > Magnoliopsida > Fabales > Fabaceae > Psophocarpus > Psophocarpus tetragonolobus. Next base: position 103,554,440 of record CM075688.1, read on the forward strand.
AAGTGTACCTTCCAAATGTACAAGCGAGATACAATAACTTCCTTCAACGATGAAGATTGGCAAGGAATAATATCAAATCTAAAACCCAATGACAATGTGGAGATTTTTGTAGCTCTTGGGCATGGACTGACAGTTCTAAAGACTGGTATCTATCTAATATATGGTCAGCCACACGCTATGAAAATGGAACAACCACTTAAAGTGGACGTGCAACTATCACCAAATGTGATAATGGATGAGGTATCGTCTAGCATGAAAACAGATACATCACACAATGTGAAAATGATGCCATTACCTAATTTGAAATCAGAGCCATCAACAAAGCCAAAGAAAAATATCTTTGCGCGTCTGGCAAAAGGAATGGAACAATTTTCATGCTTTAAAGGCAAAAGAGATTTCAACAAGTCTTGATCAGTTTCAGTTTTCCATTGTCATCATATATAAGCATTCCCTTGTTTTCATTGAAGGGAGAGGAGAATTCATCTGGTTAATATTGTTTATTTCAGTAAATAATGTTTTACATGTGGGCAGGTGTGAAATTTTAACCCTCATCTAGTCTCTGTTGGCAATGGTGACCGTAAAATTGTTATTTTATAATTAAGAGTTGATTAAAATGTAATTAACATTGTTTATAAATATAGAAACATGGGTCAAGGCAAGAATCAATTCCAAGTCTTCAAAGTGAGAATGCTAAAGGCATTTGGCTAGATAAAAAACTAATGTTAGTTTTTTGTGAGATTCAAATTTAATTAAACTAATTATATGACAACGTTAGTTTTAAAAATATAGAAAAATTGGACAACGTAAGATTTGAACTTAGGATTTATGGGAATGTTAAGATGATACCATTAGACAATGAACCTACATTGGTTTTATTGTGTATTTTCTTTTGTTTTATTTTACTATTCTAGGTCATTTATATTGTAATTTTTTAAATAGAAAATTTTTTTAGATTCTAAAAACTACTTAACTTCATTTTATGTTAAATCTATTTGGAATAAGTTTTTTTTTTAATTTTTAATTTTAAATTTTATATTTAAGTTTTAGTCGTTACTTTAATCTATAATTTTCAACTTTTAATTTAAATCTTAATTCTTAATTTTAATTTCTATCTTTATTTTTAATTAGATTTTATATTTTATTTGTATGTTTTAATTTTAAATCTATTCTAGGTCATTTTAAAATTTTAATTTCAACTTTTAATTCTTAATTTTAGTTTCAAAAGTACAAATAAAATATAAAACATAAAATTACCTAGAATAGATTTAAAATTAAAATATACAAATAAAATATAAAATCTAATTAAAAATAAAGATAGAAATTAAAATTAAGAATTAAAATTTAAATTAAAAGTTGAAAATTATAAATTAAAGTAACGGCTAAAACTTAAATATAAAATTAAAAATTAAAAAAAAAACTTATTCCAAATAGATTTATCATAAAATGAAGCTAAGTAGTTTTTAGAATCTAAAAAGTTTTTTTATTTAAAAAAATTACAACATAAATAACCTAGAATAGTAAACAAAACAAAGAAAAATACACAATAAAACCAATGTGAGTCTATTGTCTAATGGTATCATCTTAGTACTCTCATATGTCCTAAGTTCAAATCTTATTTTATCCAGTTTTTCTATATTTTTTAAATTAACGTTGTCACATAATTAGTTTAATTAAATTTGAATTTCATAAAAAATTAACATTAGTTTTTTGTCTACTGGTATGACCTTAGCACTCTTATTTCTAGGTCCTGTGTTCAAACTCTACCTTGTCCAACTTTTCTTTATTTTTAAAATTAACGTTACCACATAATTAGTTTAATTAAATTTGAATTTCAATATAAAGCTAACATTGGTGTTTTGTTCTAGTGAAATGGATCTATTATTCTTACTTTTAAGACTTGGGTTCGATTCCTACCTTGACCCATGTTTCTATATTTTTAAAATTAACATTTACAAATAATTAATTACTCTTTAATTAACTCTTAATTATGCAATAACAATGTCACGTCACTATATTACGCCAAAACAAATTGAGGGGGCACAAATGGTAATTTATTAAAATATAGAATATAGATTTTTTCATATTTTATCTTTTTTTTAATATCCAAACTAATTCTTTCTTTTTTTAAAAATTCTAATGAATCTTTATTTTAATATTTTTATTTTTATTTTTTACTAGATAATAACTTAATATTATTATTTACTAAGAAACTAAATTATTTTATATCTAGATAATCATTATTTATTAATTTATTTTATGAAATAATTTTTATTTTAAAAATTGGAGGATGTCACAACCATTGCCAACAGTCACCATCACCACTACCACGACGCCACGGTTGCTATCACCATCATCGTCATAGTCACCACCAACACCACCACCATATTGCCATCGACGGTGGTGGTGGTGACGGTGGAGATGATGGTGATTGTCGACAATAGTGGTGGCAACGAAGATGGGTGGTGGTAGCAATAATGATGATGTTAAGGGTGGAGGTGAGAGTTAGTTAGGGTGAAAGGAGGTACATGATATCTTTAAGTGAATTATTTTAATTTTATGTTTATTATATATTCCTCTCATCTTTTAAAATATTTTTCTCACTGGATATGCCCTATATATGTGTGTGTTGTATATCTAGAGCTGTCAAAACGGGCTCGGATCTGTGGGTTGGCTCACAGATGGGTGGTGGTAGCAATAACGGTAATGTTAAGGGTGGAGGTGGGAGTTAGTTAGGGTGAAGGAGGTACATGATATCTTTAAGTGAATCATTTTAATCTTATGTTTATTATCTATTTCTCTCATCTTTTAAAATATTTTTCTCAATGGATACGCCCTATATATGTGTGTGTGTGGTATATCTAGAGCTGTAAAAATGGGCCCGAATTCGTGGGTTGGCCCAACCTACCACAAGTCCGGGTCGGGCCAGGTTCAAAAATAAAAAAAGTAAGCTTATTGTATTGCATATATAGGTTAGCTCACTTACAACCTACCTAAATTTTATTTTTATTATTATATGAATATGATTTTTTTTTTTTTTTAAGTTTTAAATTATTATGTTACTTATTTGACCTATATTCCATTAAAATATATTTTTTAGTTTATTGGTATCATTTAATTAATATTTTATATTTTAAAGCTAATATTTAACACGTTGTAAATATAGATTTTTAGTAGAGAATACCATTTAAGTATTTTTGTTTTATTTTTAAACTTATTTAATTTAAAATTAATGTTATCATAAAATATTTAAATTTTAATATTTTTAAAAATAGTTTAAAAAATTTCCTAAAAAATATTTTTTTAATTTTCGGTGGTTGGTGGACCGACCCATTTAACCCACCAACCCATGGTGAGTCGGGTCAGACTCATTTTTTTAACCATAAAATATGACATTTTCTTTTAACACCCTCCATTTTCTATTTTCACCCCCCAAAGTTTATATTTTTTGCAAATTTCTAATATACCCTTATCTTTATTTGATTTTAAATTTTTTAATTTATTTTATTATTATCTTGTCTTGTTGTGCTTTATCTTACTACTCTTGTATGTCAAACACTAATTGTCACATTTTACCCTATTGTAAATTCCTAATCATTCTTATAAGTCTTTAGGGTATTATTCGTTGATTTAAGCGCTATTTAAAAAAGAAAACACAATTTTATTCAGGTTTGATTTTCTTGATTTAAAGTTTACGCTTTAGGATTTATGATTTAGGATTTATTTGTGTTTTTTATTCATACAAACGTCGATGAGTGTTACAGTGTTTAAGATCAGTTGATCTGGAACTCACAATAATAATACGCATTTGATCCACTTCTGGATTAGTGATCTGGAACATACTTGCTGAATCTCATTTGTTTTTCGAATCATGTGGTCTGAAACATACTAGCTGAATCCCATTTGCCTTCAGGATCATGTTGTCCAGAATATACTTGTTGAATCTCATTTGCCTTCTGGATCATGTTGTCCGCAACATACTTGCTAAATCCCATTTGCCTTCCAAATCATGTTGTTCGGAACATACTTACTGAAAGGTGCTCGAAGAGGTGACCAGAAAGGTGCTTGAAGCGGGTACTGGAGAGGTGATCGAAGCTGCGATTGGAGATGTGTAGTGGTGGCGCGCACGACTGTTGTGATGTGATTCGTTAGCCAAGTAGGGTAAGAAAAGGGAGGGTATTTTTGGGTTTTGAAAAAAATTGTGAAGCCTGAGGGGGTGCGAATAGAAGATAAGGGGTATTAAAAGCAATTGCCTAAAAGATTGATGAACCGAGTTGAGCTAACCCATTTATTAGGTGGATTAGGATGACTCGTTTTAACAGCTCTAGGTATATCCAGTGGAAAAAGCCAAATTTATGAGAGTATTTATATGAGGGTGATATGAGAAAATCTCAGTCATTGAGAGAGGAAAGAGAAGAATATCCAAAAAACAGTGGTTGATCTAATCATTAATTTTTATTTCAATAGCTTAGATTTACTCTTCGCATTCTAATTCATATATATATATATATATATATATATATATATATATATATATATATATATAAATTGGATTGATTCTGAAAAAAAAAATTCCAACATAAATTTGGTAAAAAAAAGGAAGTTACTTGTAACTTTCTTAGGAAAGTTGGAGTGGCTTTTGGTTTTAAAATTTATAAAAACAAAAAATTAATTTTGGTTTCAAATTTTTAAAAATAACATTGTTTGGTTTCTAAATTTAAAACATTATTTTTAAATTTTAATCACATTATAATTTTTTTTTCTTAGAGATGAGATTTAGTGGCGAAGGCAGAGGTGGTGGTGGATGACCAACAGTCAAGTAGCGATCGATAACTGCTGGTCGGGGTGGTGGCCAATGATCACGGGGAGGAGGTGACAGTTGTGACTACTAATTGGAGTTGGCAATTGATTACCATCAATTGGAGGCGGTAATCAAGGTGACAGATGGTAACTAATGATTGAAAGTGGTGATTAGCAATAACCAGTTTAAGGTGGTGGTCTACGACGACTAATTGGAAGTGCTGATTAATAATTACCAGTTAATTAGAGGTAATAGTTAGTAGAGGTGAGTGATGAATAATGTCAAATGATGAACTCAAATAAAAACAAAAAATCTGAAAAAAATTATTATTTTTTAAATTAAGTAAAATTAGAACTATTTTTTCCAAATAGATTCTTGTTTTCAACATATGTTTTAAAATTAAAAACTCAAAATCACCCATAGAGACAGGTGATTTTCAATTTTCAATTTTAAAATTTGTAAAAACAAAAATTAAGTTTTGTTTTAAGTTTTCAATTTTCAATTTTTTAAAAACAACATTGTTTTGGTTTCTAATTTAAAACATTATTTTCAAATATTAACTAAAAAGAATTTTTCTTCTTTAGAGAAAATTGATGGTTCATGATGAGTGGTTGGTGTCAAAAGTAAATGGAGGAGGTGGTCAAAGATTGTAGTTGGAGGTTGCTGTCAGTAACTAATGATCAGAAATGACAATTAGTGATCGTCGATCAGAGATGATGACTCATGACTATATAATAGTAATAAGCAATATCAAGTGATTAACTTGAATAAAAAAAATCTAAAAATCAAATTTCATTGTTTTTAAAATTGAATTAAAACTATTTCAAAAATAAATACAAAATCAAAATAAAATATTTATATCAAACACATTTTTATTTTCAAAATAAATTTTGAGAAGAAAAATCAAATCACACCAGAAAGGGCTTCAGATATTTCATGTTGAGTTACACAAAATGCACGTTGATGTTTCAACCACTAGCAATGATTCATTAAGTTACAGGCCTGATAAGAGAAACAGGTCGGTGTAGCTGTGTTTGGTTGAGGGACTAGAATCTCTTCATTTTTATGGTTCTTGGCGAAAACAAACAATTAATCAGGGAATTCCAAAACGACTGTTACTTTGATTTCAGTTTTTTTACGGATATTTAGAGTTTATTGATTTAATTTTTTTTTATTTTTTAAAAGATTTTTGAAAAAAAAAATATTGTTTAAAAATTATTTTGAAGATATGAAAATAAAAAATTTATATATATTTAAAGAAATATTATTAATAAAAGTAAAAAACAACTTTTTTCTTATATTTTGAATTTTTAAAATAAAAATACAAAATTTAAAAGTAAAATTACTTAAATTTTTTTTTAGTTTTTAAAAATTAAAACTATTTTTTGTCTTAAGAAAACAATAATTAAACAAGGTTTTTTAATTTTTAAATACTAAAATATTAAAAATAATTTTATAAAACTACTAACAAATCTTTACTTATCTATTTCTTTACTAAGCTTTCTCAAAGTTCTTGAAGAATTCTAATTAGGTAATTCTATCTTTTTATATATATATATATATATATATATATATATATATATATATATATATATGTCTTTCTCAAAGTTCTTGAAGAATTCTAATTAGGAATTCTATCTGAAAGTTCTTCCTTTTGAAGTGTGAGATTTGTTGGTCTTATTTTTCTTTATTAGTGTTGTATGTTATACCTGTCTCTTTCTTTCTTCCTTTGTAGAAAAAAAATAAAATTGAGTATTATTATTTTTAATGCAACTGTGTTTTGGTTACTATAAAACTAATCCATTTTTTATACTTTTGATTTTTTTGCTGAAAACTGCACACCTTCTAGGTGTTAATTTTTTGTTTAATTTTTTAAATTAAATAAAGACTAAACGACAGGCACTGGGTAATGACTGCAAATGAATGTATTGAAGTTAATCAATCACACATATTTTACTTCATATCTGTTTGTTGTTGTTGATATTTAAACTAACACGTGATTTGTGCCCGTCAGTGGCCACAGCAATTGTAACCCATGATTAATTAAAGCATCCTAAACATTTTTTCTTTAAATGCACTGCCCTTGCATGATTTCGTCAAATAACTTTTTTTTATTAAATAAAGTGTTTTATACTTTAGACTAAGAAAAGACATGCTTCTTGCTCGAGCAGGAAATATCACTAACAACTGCAAAATTTACGATAAAAGTCGTATATTTCCTACTAAGTTATACATATGAAAATCAAACTCGTCAGTGTCATTCTAACTAGGACTTCTTGACTACATGTGTCAACTACTATTCTAATAAAAAAAAATAGAAATAAAAACACCTACTATAGCACTAGTGCTTAAGTTTTCTCACTTTGAGTTCAATTCAGGCTGTATTTAAGATATGGTTTATTATCTTTTTTATTGCCACATACAGATGGCAGTAGTAACTAACTAAATAATGAAGTTATTCTTGTTAGAAGACAATCAATTCCACTCACTTTCTGCAACAAGGCACCCAATAAATTACGCAAAGACTTGGTAATTATTAAAGGTAAAATATGATGCTCTTAATATCAAGTCTTCTCTCCAAAACTAAATTTAGTAAGTTTTAATTTTAATCCATACAAGTTACTACTCACTAACAGGCAAATTGTGGCATAAGATACAGAAATTAACTAATTAATTACAAGAGAAATCTTGTATATGCTACTTGAGGTGCCGAATCCAATGTAATGCGAACAGTCCGAACAACACAGAAACCAACGATTTTTCAGTAACCATTCTAACAAATTCCACATGGCTATGTACCGGGATGCTTTGTTCGGTTCTGAACAAATTGTCAGGATCTACCTTGGTCTTTATTTGAACCAATCTTTTGAAGTTATTGTCAAAGTACTGGACTCCATAAGCACTCCCTTCAAAGTAGCCATAAAAACCATGCTTGTTGATGCCCAAATCCAAGTCCTTGTAACATATGAAAGCTTGTCTTGGGTTTTGGGAGACAAAAGGAGTCATGAATTTGTGAAGTTCTCTTAACAAGTTTATGTGGTATTCTGCTACCTCTTCTCCTGACTCAAGCCAATTTGCTTGGTATTGGATCTTCCATAGGTTCCCAGCTCTGTGAGGGAAAGGCGTGTCTGTTGATGAAATCTCAGCCATTTTTCCACCATAAGGATTGAGATACATTATTGCCTTTTCCAATTCAACCATTTTTTTCCAAATCTCCTCCCAACCCTCCTTGGAAATTGGTTTCTTCACATAGTCAGATTTCCTTTTTAAGTACTTCAAAGACTGAGGTTGTCTCTCAAGCAAAATCTCAACTGGGGTTGCAATGTCTATGGTGTCCCAAAATAGCACAGATTGAAGCCAGCTTGTTTCAATGCAATCTGATTGGTTCAAACCCAATTGAGGAAACTTCTTCCTCATGAGAGAAACAAGGCTTTTGGAGTCACCAAGGTAGAGGGCGACAAAGGTAGCTCTCACAGTCTTGGTTGCAACTTGTGTGCCATTTACCACCTCCAAGATTAGCCTAATGAAAAGATCATTGTCGACGGTAGGTGCAACATGCTGCCAATTGTAAACTATATCAGTGGCATTTTGCTCCAAGGTTCTCCCAACTTGAAAAACTGTGACTCTCTCAGGAACTGTAACTAGCTTTATTTTGTAAGCAAGTATGACACCAAAGCTACCTCCAGCACTGCCTCTAACAGCCCAGAAGAAATCTTCACCCATGGTTCTTCTATTAAGCAACCTGCCTTGAGCATCTACTATCTGTGCATCAATGACATTGTCCACTGAAGTGCCATATTTTCTCATGAGATTGCCATAGCCACCACCACTAATGTGACCTCCTACCCCAACAGTAGGACATACCCCTGCTGGGAAACCATGAGTTTTACTCTTCTCAGCAATTCTATAATAAACTTCCCCAAGCGTTGCACCAGCTTGGACCCAAGCGGTTTCTCTGTCCATGTCAACCTCAATTGCTCGGAGATTGAACATGTCAAGGAGGAAGAATGGCTGTGAAGCCACATAAGACACCCCTTCATAGTCATGGCCACCACTGCGAATTTTCATCAACAAATTGTGCTTTTTGGCACAAACAACTGCTGCTTGCACATGAGAAACATGAAACGGGGTGACTATGACGAATGGCTTCCTTGTTGTGGAGGTGTTGAAACGAAGGTTTCTGATGTAAGCTTGCAACACTGAAGAGAATGAGGAACTGTTTTGTGAGAAAATTGCTGCAGATATGGGGTGAGAGGGCTCAGAATGGTTCACAAGGCAATGGACAAAAGTTTTTTCAGCTGAATTTGTAGCAAAAGCTGTGCTAACAAGTGAAAGCAGCACAACAATTGGAAGCAGTACTGTAGAAGAATGGAATCCCATTTTTTTTTTAGTTTACAAGGGCAAAGCACAAGAAAATGGATAGTATGAAGTTAGAACTAACCAACTATGGTATTAGAAACACACCAAAATGGATAGTATGATCTGGTTTGGGGTTGGTTGAGTACTTGACAAGGGCAAAGCACAAGAAAATGGATAGTATGAAGTTAGAACTAACCAACTATGGTATTAGAAACACCAAAATAATTCCTTACTTACCAGGTTACCATAAAGTCACAGATCTTATATGTTGTTGGAGACTGGAGAGCTCCAAACATGGATTCCTGGAATACGTTGCAACCTCTTGTTGGCTTGGCTAAAAGGTTTTCAGACAGTGATACCTTCCACCCAGTTCCACTTATGTAGCATGCTCCCACAAGAATTGGAACAATTGTAACTTTCTTATAAAATAGTCTGGTTCACTTATCCGAAGAAAAATAAAAACACCATTGTTTTATCTGACTGAAAACTAGCTACATTTGCGGATGTAAAACTTAGACGTGATTTGCATAGTAAACAACACTGTTGTACTAATAGATTTTGCACTTTTAAAAATTGGTTTATAATGAATGAAATTGATTTTGAAATAAATTATTATTTTTTATTTATTTTGTTTCATGTGAAAGAATTGTTTTAAAATAAATCTTGATATATTTTGATTTTGCATTGAAAAAAAAATTCAGAATTGATTATAAGTATAAAATTGTCCTTTACTTCTAACTCATGTTAATAGGAAACATCCAAAATTTAATTTTGCAAGATCAATTATGCTCAAACATCATCTAAAAATTAATTTTACAAGATAAATTATACTCAAAATCAATTTTAGTAGTGTTCGTTAAAAACACATTTCATGTTTTGTTTTTTTTTTATAATAAAATGAATTGTATTAGATTTCAAATTAATAAAATTTTAAAAACATATTTTATTTTAAAATGATTTTATTTTATTATTTAAATAAAATTAATTTTATAATAATCTTAAGAATAAATTAGTTTTTTAATTTGAATTCTCCAAAAATAAATACTTTATTAGTTTTATAAAAATTAAAATCAACTGTAACAAAAGAAAGCGTCTTAAACTATTCTCATCTTCCGCTTTGGAGTGTATTTGGTAAGGTTAACAAACTAGCTACTAACTTATTTGACTAACTTATAAGCCAATTTGCCCAACAAAAAAGTGATTAGTAATATACTTTAAAGTAGTTTAAGAGTTTCTAAAATAAAAGCTACAAGTTACTTCAGTTAATTTTTAGCTTGTAGCTTATTTTATTTTCTTCCATTACTATATCTTGTATTTTAATACATTTCTCTTATTATCCTTAATTTTTTTACCTATTATTACCTATTATTATTACCTATTTTCAATTTTACAAAGACAAAGCTTTATTTCTCCCTCTTATATTCACTTTATGGTCGATTAACTTACAAAGAAAAATACATTAACAACTATGCTTTTGACATGAACTAATAACATTGTCATTTAATTATATATCATGTTTAAACTAATTTTAATTTTTGAAAAATAAATTAATGTAAACATTCATAGTTTATACGTGTATATATATATATATATATATATATATATATAATAAATAATTTATAGACTTATGAATTAATTAACTTTTTTTTACTATTTTATGAAATTATTTTTATATTATATTATTTATTTTATCAATTTTACTATTAGTTTTAATTCTTGATTAAATATTTTATCACTAAAAGGTTTAATAAGAATTTAATTATTTTTTAAAAAGTAAAATTATAATTACATATAATAATATATTTTTTCTAGAAAAACACAAATTTTATTTATATAATATGTCATTTTACCTTTACTAACTTGTATATCAACTCATTCTACTAAACACTTTTAATCTAATAAGCTAGTTTACCAAGTCATAGTTTATAAGCTAGGCGTTTAGCAATTAGTTACAAGTTAGTTTTGTCAAACATATCCTTAATATGCATATTTAAATGTAACGGTATTTTGTTGGCAATATTGGTATTGTTTTGTTTTGTTGAGATTCATTTTTTAAATTTGTATTTTCATTTCAAAATTTGTTTAATTAACAAAGGCTAGGAAAGAAGTAATTAGTTCTAAGTGTTCATACTGATAGTAAGTCCTAACCGTAGTCATAAGATCATTGGTTTAGTCTAAGTGGTCCCAGTTAGAAACTAAGAGTTTAATCTATACGCATTAACAACGGTGTGAAAGAGTTTTATGACTTTTAAATTATTAATGGGTAAAGTTAACAAATTTACCATACAGGAAAACTTGTGGTTAAACGTCGTGTAAAACCTTTTTACACTAATAGTGTATAAGTCATTTTCTCAAAAATTAATTAATGATAATTAAAATGTTTTCAAAAGAAAAAGAAAAAGAAAAGATGGAAAAATGAATTAAAACAAGATAAACTAAAATCTAGTATGATTCAAAATAAATTAAAAAATTTAAAATAGAAAATCAATTAAATAAATGGACTCTACCTAGACTTGAAATATTGTCTTTATATAAAGCTTCATTTAAAGGCATTAAAAATTTAATACATAATAAAACAATTGAAAAATAAATTGAATTACAATATAGTAAAAAAGGAATTCCTTTAATTTCTAAACAAATAATTGATAAATATATTAAAATGCATAGATATCTTCATATAGCACCTATACAAAATAACCATAAAACCCTTGTTCAAACAAGGCATGAATATGCCTATGTTTGTTGTATTAAGAGATAATAGGCGTGTAAAGTTTCAAAATCAAGTTTTTAACAATTTTTTAAACCAACCTTCATCAAGGATTCATTTATATTAATAATTATCCCGATTATTCAATAGCTATACAAATTTTATAGATACTCCTAATTAATTATATAGTTTTAAAGATTAAAATTCTAGAAAATCAATGGAACATTAATTCTTTACCAATAACTATAGTATATAAAATATATTATAAAAAGTTTGAAAACCAATTAGTATCAATAGCTTTACTTTTATCTCCAAAAGATGAAACTAAGTATTGGTAGTTAACCCAAAAAAGGAAAATGCTGCTTTACTAAAAACTTTAAAACATATTGAAATAACCTCTAGTTTGAAAAGGAAATTAAAAAAATTAATAGCCCTAGAATTACTAGAACTCACTGTTCTATATAATATCATAAAATACAAATATTAAGCAGTTGAAGTAGCTTTCACTATGTTAAGAAGATTATGTCTTTAAATCTCCTTTAACTTCTTTTTCTATCGCTAGAATATCTATATATTGATCTAGCATTTCTCTTCTTAATTATAACTCTTAACTATAGAGGATTACATCTAATTCCATTGTTCCAAAGCCAAGATATGAAGAATAAGGGAATTATCATAGTTCTTCTCCTTTAGTAAAATTATGAATAAGTTGATAATAAAATACCTACATTAAACTATCCTACTGCTTCAAAATTCAATCAATTAAATGTTACTAAAACATTTACCTTAGATAATATTTTTTTGAAAAGAGAGTCTCTTAGTAAAGAAAACAAAGAAAAAAGATAATTGGTGTGGCCACTGACTGGCACAAATCACTTGTTAGTTTAAATATCAACAGCAACAAACAGATATGAAGTAAAGTATGTGTGATTGATTAACTTCAATGCATTCATTTGCCGTCATTACCCAGTGCCTGTCGTTTAGTCTTTCTTTAATTTCAAAAATTAAATAAAAAATTAACACCTAGAAAGTGTGCAATTTTCAGCAAAGAAATCAAAAGGATAAAAAATGGGTTAGTTTTATAGTAACCAAAACACAGTTGCATTAAAAATAATAATACTCAATTTTTTTTTCTACAAAGGAAGAAAGAGCACGTTAGGAAGAAAGAAAGAGACAGGTATAACATACAACACTAATAAAGAAAAATAAGACCAACAAATCTCACACTTCAAAAGGAAGAACTTTGAGATAGAATTACCTAATTAGAATTCTTCAAGAACTTTGAGAAAGCTTAGTGAAGAAATAGGTAAGTAAAGATTTGTTAGTAGTTTTATAAATTTAAGTTCTAGTTTTTATTGTTTTCTTAAGACATAAAAAAAGGGCCCATTTATTATAGGGTATTCCGTTCATTTCCTACCTTTATAGTAAAAAATATAAATTAACCAATTAACCTTAATTGTTCCAATTTCATTCAACATGATGCAATCAATCCATGTGCATCAGTTCAGCCTTCAAATTCAGACAGACCTGACATTTACTTACATCACTGCCATGCCACGTTGTTTATCTAATTATTTACACCTTTTAATTCTGCTACTTTAGTAACCCCGTGGAACGCACGGCCCATTTATTATAGGGTATTCCGTTCATTTCCTACCTTTATAGTAAAAAATATAAATTAACCAATTAATCTTAATTGTTCCAATTTCATTCAAATTTTAATTAAAATTTATTAAAATATATTTTAAAAAATTAAAAAAATAATAGTTTTTTTCCAAAATTAATATATAATATAGTATTGATGTGTTGCATTTTTTATTTTTATGTTTTATTTTAATTATAATTTTATTTATTTTTATGTTATTTAATTTAATATTTTTATTTTAGGTGTCTTTTATTATATTTCATAATTTGTTATGCTTTTAGTGTTTTTTATGTTTTAGGATAAAATTTGTTAGAATTTGATACGCTTTTGGACTAATTTGTAGCATTGAAGTGAAGTTTGAAGCTATGGAAGACATAAAAAAAAAGAGTTAATTAATTAGGTTTAAAAGATTTTACTTTCATCTAAAAATATACATTTATTTGTTTAATTATTTTAAATGTTCTAATTTATGACTTTTTTGGGTGTATTAAGTTTAAGTGTTCTATTTTATGACATTTTTTGGCTTACACATTACAAGTCCATTAGTTTGAATAGAAACATGGATATCTATGAATCGACGTTAATCCTTGACTCTATTATTTAAGTATTTTATTGTTCTTATTGGATTTCTCTTAATTTCTTCTTTATTGCTTTTACTTATACGATAGGCTTATCATTTTTGTATTTATAGATAATTAGGGAAGAACTAAAAGTGAGCTTAATTATTGGAACCATAGAGAAGGGACATATGAATTAAATTATGAAAGTAGGTTTAGCTCTTTGATGACTCAAAGAATTAAGAAAGAACTTAATGAATTTAATTAAATATAGCTACCACAAAAATAGGGTTAATTTAATTAGATATACATTCGTATGTTGAAAGATGGTGAATGTTACCTTAGATCAATTCACCTTCATGCAAAACCAATAAGAGCATAAGAGTAATTAAGAATTGTGATACCCCCAATCCTGGAATCTTGAAATCTTGAATTATTTTTTCCTCTAATTTACCTAATATTTCTTTATTTTGAAATATATATATATATATATATATATGTATATATATATATATATATAAATAAAAAACAATTTGTCTTCATGTTAGTTACAATTTTCTTAATTTAGATTTTATCTCATCTGAAATTGTTATTTTTATTTTTATTTTGTAATTTACTCACTTTATTTTTATAATTTTATTATAGAACTTTGATATTTTATATGAGTTTAACTAGGATGCACTGACATTGTTGTGTTAATAGTGTATACTAACTGAACTCTTTTTATATTAATATAAATCATTTATAAAATTAAGAAAAATTATAAGCAATTATTCTTTACTAAACGCACAGTCCTATGGAAGAATAATAATTTTTATATTATTGCTTGAGGACATCATACACTTACAGTTTTTCACATCAATTAGTAAAAAAATTAAAGAGAACATGTACATACACCAAATTAGTTAAATCTATCAAATTAATGATTTTATTTTAAAATATCAAAATGTTAATATACATAAAATTAGCAAAATCGACCAATATAATCACTTAAGTGTAGAACTAAATAAAGTTATAAATGAAGTTAATTTCTCAAGAAACACCAAACTAATAAGTAACTAAAAAATAAATAAGAATACTTAATTTAAGAAGTAACAATTAAAAATAAGAGTTTAACATTTATGCACTAATAGTATAAAAAGGTTTTATACTAACGATTAATCACAACTCTTGATTTATATGACTTTTAAAGTATGAATTGGTAAAATCAACAAACTTGTGATATATAAAGAGTTGTAATTAAATGTAAGTGTAAAACTTTGTTCACTTGTAATGTATAAGTGTTTTTCTCTAAAAATGTATATTAACACCTGAGTTGTTTGTCGAGATAAAGAGAATGGGGGGTTAGGGGTGAAAGATTTAAGGGCATTCAATTTAGCATTATAAGGGAAGTGGAAGTAGAGGATGAATGTTGAAAGTCATAGTGTGTGAGGTAGACTTTTACAGGCTAAGTAGGAAGTTGGGGAGGAGTTGGTCATAATTGCTCTAGGTGGCTGCATGACTTACATTTTATAGAGCACGAAACTTAGGGAAGAGGGGGTTGGTGGTAAGATAATATGAAACATAGGATTGGGGAGGGTAGTCAAGTATTGTTTTGGAAGGATCGGTGGTTAGGGGAACAAGCATTAAGCACACCATTCGATCGATTGTATGAGTTAAAAGAAAGTCAATCGGCCTCTGTCAAAGATATGTGAGGTACATGGTCAGGATGAAAATGGTCATGGAGAAGCAGGTTGTTTGCTTGGGAGGAGGAATTGTTGGGAAGATTGCCAGAGAGTTTAGAAGGGATGGTGTTAAGGGAGAGAGACATAGATAGATGGATATGGACCTTGGATGGCTCTGGTCATTACATAGTCTCTTTAGTTTACAGGGTACTAAAAAGAGGATATCTTCACCAGCCTTAGTATTTTTTCAAACTGCTATGGGGATCACAAGTTCCACCAAAGGTTCAAGTTTTGGTGTGGCAATTAGATGTGGATCAACTTACTAATAGGTGTAATTTGTTGCCAAGAGCAATAATCCAGCAATGTGAAACAGTATGTAGATTGTGTAGGTTTACTGAGGAGACTGGAACACATCTCTTCTTCAACTGTGATGTTTCGATTCGGGTTTGGCAATCACTCTGTAAATGGTGGGGGATATCTACAACCCTCTCAACTGAAGTTAAAAAGCATTATTACCAATTTGTGGGGTTAGTGGATGTTGTATGCAAAATTTCTACATTATTCCTAGCAAGTGCACTAGTCTATGTAATATCCAATAAATATCGGGTCGATCACATAAGGACTTGGATGATACTAATACTTTCTAGATGTAATAAATAAAGGAAAGATTTTTATACTATCAAATACTAAAGCGAATACAAATAAAAGCATGAACAATAAAATAAATGGTTACACTAATAATAAGATCTGTTGGGTATTGTTCTCACTCTACCATCCTTCAAATACATAAATGAACTCAAAATCATCGTTTACCACTCCCATTTTCATCACTCATAAAAGTACCCTCAACTCCAATTCCTTACAAGTGGGAGACTAAGCTATTTGGGCTTTAGACTATCAATTCCTTGCATATTCTAAAGTCAAATAATTTTCATTAAGAAGAGGAGCTTAAGATGGCCAATGGTTTTACTCTCTCCTGAGCAATAAACTCCATTGGGAACTTTTCTCATTTTACAAGTTAAAATTCTCTCCCGAGCTCATTCAACAAGTAAAATCCACATAATATGAGTAAATAAAGCATAGGGCCAAGAAGAACACTAACAATGATAATAAACTTAGATTAAGAGAACAAAATATACAAATGAGTTCAAGTAAAAGTTACATCAAAACCCAACCAATGATGCGCGTAGCCAACCATGAAGATGGAGGACATGATCAATGGATGGGAGATATAAAATTGGAAGGAAAAATATAAGAAATGATAGAATAATCCCGTTTGGACGTCTCAAGTAACTCAGGTATGTAACTGTGTAACCCCTTTTAAATTAGAAAAGTGCCCTTTTATATGTGTCCTGATGCAACACCAATACCCAATGATGACAAAGTGGCCTCTAGACGCCAAGGCTACGTAGGCACTAATTTTCCTTGGGCGCTCGGATAATGGTTGCGAGACACCAATAATAAAATTTGCATTGCTCTCGGGTTGCTAGCCAATAGGCGACTAGAATGTGGGCGATGGACGCTTGATCTTATCACACCACAAAAATTGTTGATTCTTCTGACATTTCTTCTATCTTTCTCAAAATTTATCTCAAAACACAGAAACATAGGAAAATAATGATAAAATAAGTATAATTATAAACCTAAGACAAATTTCTCAATGCAATCTAATTTTAATTAAAATACAAGGAAAGCAAAACCTTAAATAAGAAAAAATTAGGATAATTGATCTATTTTACCTATGTAAAAATAAGTAATTTAGGCAATTATCAGTAGACGGGTCACAAGTGCTTAGTAAAACATGATCTTTCATGTGGTTCGCAGGGATTTGGCAAATATGGAGAACCAGAAATGTGGTAGTCTTTAGAGCTCAGGAAAGTGATATTCAATAACTCATATAGGTCATCCAATTAAGCTCGTGTGAATGGTGTAAAGCGAACTTTATAACCTTTCACTCTCACGCAGAAAGAGTCTTGAATCCAACTTTCTTTATCATTTGTCCTTGTTCCCGTTTGTATGGACTTTTTATTGTTTTATGTGCAGAATGTATTTCTTATGGTTTCATACATTTCTTAATAAAAATTCCTTAACTTATAAAAAAAATTAAGTTTTTTTTAATTATAAAATTTCAAATTTGTAAATTGAACTAATTGAAGCTGGATTATTATTAGTTGAATCGGATGAAATTATCCAAACTAATTTAATTAGTTTGATCTTAACAATTAGATTTATTGGATAAATTTAAACTAATTAACACTCCTAATTTGTTATAAGATAATTAGTGGAATATGTATGTCATGGACATCGATGCCACGGTGGATCATGGGTACATATGGTATATGGTGGAGATTTTTAAAGTTTCATTGTTATTTTTTATCATCATGCGTATTGATACCATTTTTTGTTTATCAATGTATTGTTTAATTTTAACTCAAATTTTTAATGTCAAATCACTTTTAATTTTTGTTAAAAAATTAATTATAATGTGTCATATAACTTATTTTGTGTGTATCACATCAAAATATGGATGTAAGGTGAAAGTAATGTTGACAAAAATAATAGATAAAAAATTTAAAATTGAGTGACAAAAATTCTAATTTAAAAGAAGAAGTAATAAATTGCCTCATGGATAAAAATAAAGGGATAGAAATTAAAATTAAATGTTTTTTTATGATATAGTTAGGTTTCCATCTTTAGTTCATCTTAATTGTTAACGAGAGCTTGAGTTTAAATCCTCAATACCCCGTGAATACTAGGGATGACGGGCATTAAAGAAAAAACGAGTAATATGAACACGTAGAAACTGATTATGCTAAAACAAAGTTGTTCTAGTGAATAATTAAATACGGAATCTATTCCTATTCATAATTAGAAAGTTCCTCTAATCTCTTTCTAATCGGAGCTAAAAGTCTGAAAATTAGAAATATCAAAATTGGAATAAAACTTATATTATTAGAAACAAGCAAAAATACAGACACTGTTGTGCCTGTGTATTTACATTTCTATTTTAATATCTTTTGTAAAATTTTATATTTTTAAATATAAATTATTACGTGACATGTTTGGAATATATTTTGTTAATTTTATATTTTTTGTTTATGATAACATGATAAAAACATGTTTGATCATCAATAAATATGTCAAATGTGCAATGAATATGAAAAAATGGAAAGAAGAATGTTGAAATATAACTCAAAATATTGTCGCACCTGTGTAATTGCATGTTTATTAAAAATATTTATCATGAAATGTAAGCATATATTAATAAGGGAGAAGTTAACAATAGGTATTTTGAAAAGTAGACATCAAAATAGGATATTGCTTTTATTAATAGTATAGATCTAGAAGTATAGATATAGTATATAATATAATATCATATATTATACATTATAGATATAATTGGACAATTATATATGTTGCATATCAATATTTTAAAGTAATATTTTGCTTAAAGTTATAAGATTGATCTAGTAGTAAATTATATGTTTGGAAAATAAGAGGTTATAGGTTCAAGTCCTTCTTACGATAAATTAGTTCATTTTTTAAATTTTAAAAACTGGTATTTCTTTTATTAATAGTATAAAAGTATAATATATTATAGATATAATTGGACAATTATGTATGTTAAATATCAATATTTTAAAGTAATTTTTTACTTAAAGTTACAAAGTTTGTCTAGTGATAAAATATATGTTTAGAAAATAAGAAGTTATAGGTTCAAGTTCTTCTTATGAAAAATTAGTTTATTTTTTTAATTTTAAAATAGGTGTAAGGGTAGAATAGGTATATTGAAAAGTAGATATAAAAAAAAGGTATTCCCTTTATTAATAGTATACATGCCTAAAAAAATATTATTTTCATAAACTTATGAAAAATAGGACGGATTATTATTAATTAGTCATCTATTCCTATCCCAAATGAAATGTTATTAATTTATTTTTATATTTATATTTCTTTTGTTTTAGAATGTTAGATATAAATTTGTTTTAAAAATGTTAAGTTACCCTTATTATCTTTCTTCAAAATCACCTAACTGTAAACAAATAGGAGTGCATCGTCTTTGGATATGAGACAGTTATTCAAAAACTTCGAGCAGTGTATCATCTTTCAATAATATTGGAGATCAAAAGGCTTATGTGAATAAGATTGTGTGGAAGTTGGTTGAAGAACTCAGTTAAATATTAAAACACAGTAATTAATCAACAAGTACTCCAATGATCCAATCATAGTAGAAAATTAAACAGGAGAATAAAATGTAAAAACAAAAGTAGCCCCGTTGTTATTGTGAAGCCTTCTCAAAGCATTTCGTAGAGTTCAATTCAACGAAACAATCCTTATTTACCATTATCTCTAATAATAAAAACAAGCTATACAGCAGCCAAGCTTTTAAGAGAGGCATTGACATAGCATAGCAAAATCTTGTGTTTGCATGATTATTCAAAATTGCCGTAAATTCATATATTATCCCAATAGATTCATCTCTTTAGCTATGGAGGTGCCTCCTCCAACCTTTTCATCACTGCAATTCACGATTCGTTGCACCAGTTCATCAGCAACGCATTCTTGAACAACCCTCTTGAATCAGAATGGGTTAACTGCACGTCATCGCATATTTATTTTGCTCTAAATTCACTGTTACTGATGATTCTTCTTCGTTGTAGAGAGATGAGATAAGGCCATTAAACTGTTCACCCAATCTTTTTTCTTTAAAAAATAATAATATTACTCTTGTTAGGAAAGAGCGGAGATAAAAAAAGAAAAAAACAAAAAAACCCAATCTTGTTAGACAAGAGAGATTCTTAGGTTCTTACATACTCAATTTGTACCACAACACCCAAGTTTCTTTGTCAATTAACTTAATTATGAACTTAAAATGACATCTTTTTATTATTATATTTCTTTTCAAAAACTAATTTTAATTATTTTATTTTTAATTCTAGAATTGTTTTCTATAAATTGCTTTCATTTATTTGTAAAGGACCACGTTGTTTTTGGGGATTTATTTATTTTTAATTAATAAATGTATAGTCCATAGAAACACGGAGAGAAAGGTATAAAGAAACTATACACACACCCATATTTAAGTGTTAGATTTGATTTTGTTAACTAATATAATAATCCATTTAAAATTAACTTTTAGTATATATTATTATCGCAAAATAAACAAGTAGTCCACTCTACTAATATCGTTAGGTCATGTAATGCGCTTTAGATATTGTTTTGGTT
Organism: Psophocarpus tetragonolobus; assembly: GCA_037954015.1. Classification (NCBI taxonomy): domain Eukaryota; kingdom Viridiplantae; phylum Streptophyta; class Magnoliopsida; order Fabales; family Fabaceae; genus Psophocarpus; species Psophocarpus tetragonolobus. The sequence continues at coordinate 103,575,396 of CM075688.1, forward strand.
GGAGTTAAGGGATAGAATGGGTTAGGTTTCACATTGCTAAGATTATTGTACCGGATATAATATTTGCTTTGAAATTTGGTAGTTCATCATGATTTTATTTAAAATATGTGTCTCCGTAGGTTAAAGTAAGAGACCCTTGACGTTTATTCCCTAACAATGTGTTACAGTGCACCAGAACATATCTTTTAGAGAATCATAATACTTAGTAATTTCTTTTATGGATAATACATATTTTATATAATTTACAAATTATCTATAAAATAATACATAAGATGATGATTTCTAAAATTTAATTAAGACAAACGTATATATGTAAACAATTAATAACGTAAATATTGTGTAAAAATGTAAACAATAAAGAAATTTAAATTTCTTAAAGAATTCCATATTATGTCAATAATTTTTTAAAGGAAGAAGCAGGATATAAAGCATATCAACCATCAACAAATTATTGTTAAATATTTAGAAGGAGAGTTACAATGGAACGTGATTCAATTAAGAAAAAAAAAACACATAAAATCAACATATATCCTAACTCGTTTTAAACATAAGTTTTTCTTTTTTTATTTTCACAATCAAATTTATTATTCCGATAAAATGATTAATAAATTACAGATCTGATTGATGGGTGGAGATCAATAACTTATTTAATAACTAGTAAAAAAAAAAAAGAAATAGAACTTTAAATATGATTTTATATATATCATATTTATTCTTTCATTAACACTTTATTCAAGTCTACTACAGTGAGGGAACCAATAAGTGTTAATAAGGTGTTTAGACCAAAGAAGATGGAGTCTTTGTACTTTAACAATACTTTGTTGATTCCTAAAGAAATTATCAGGATCAACCTTGGTCTTTATTTGAACCAACCTGCTGAAGTTATCATTGAATTACTTCAATTGTGGTTGTTAATTCCCAAGTCAAGGTCCCTATAATTGAAGAAAGCCCCTCTGGGGTTCTTGGAGACAAAAGGAGTCATGTACTTGTGAAGTTTTCTTGCCAAATTTATGCAGTGATCTGTTACCTCTTTCCCTGCCTCATTCCAATTCGCTAAGTATTGAATCTTCCATAGATTCCCAGCTCGATGAGGGATAGAAGTTGCTATTGATGGAGTCTCAGCCATTCTTCCACCAGAAGGATTGAATTGAAATTGTGTACCCTCCAACTCCATCATCTTCTTCCAAACCCTCTTTGGAAACTGGTTTCTTTACATAATCTGATTTCCTTTTCAAATAGTTAATTCATCGTGGTTGTCTATCAAGCAAAATCTCAACTTGTGCTGAAATGTCGATGTTTGTTCAAAACCCAATTTAGGGAACTTGTTTCGATGCAGTCAGATTGCTTCAAACCCAATTTAGGGAACTTCTCATTCAAGAGAGAAACAAGGTTTTGGGAGTCACCAAGGAATAGAGCTACGAAGGTAGCTCTTACGGTCTTTGTTCCATTTTGTGTACCGTTTACAACGTTCAAGACAAGTCGAATGAAAAGGTGGTTGTTGATAGTTGGTGCAACATGTTGCCAATTATAAACTATGTCGGTGGCATCTTGCTCCAGGGTCCTTCGAACTCGGAAAACAGTGACTCTTTCAGGAACTCGAACAAGCTTTATTTTGTAGGCAAGTCCCCCGCCACCTGCAATGGCCCAAAAGAGATCTTCACCCATAGATTTTCCATCAAGCAATCTAGCTTAACATCAACCATTTGTGCATCAATAATATTATCCACTGTGAGACCATATTTTCTCATGAGATTGCCATATCCGCCACCACTTATGTGGCGTCCTACCCCAACAGTGGGACAAACCCCTGTTGGGAAACCATGAACTTTACTCTTCTCAGCAACTCCATAATAAACTTCACCTAGAGTTGCTCCAGCTTGGACCCAAGCGGTTTAAGTGTCCATGTCAACCTCCATGAATCGGAGATTAAACATGTCAAGGATGAAGAATGGTTGTGAAGCCACATAAGACACCCCTTCATAGTCATGGCCACCACTACGGATTATCATCAGCACGTTGTGTTTTTTGGCACAAACAATGCTGCTTGCACGTGGGAACCATGCAAGACTGATGTGTGCTTGCAAGACTGAAGAGAATGAGGTGTTGTTTAGTGTGAAAATTGCTGAAGTTATGGGGTGAGAGGCCCCTGAATTGTTTACGAGGCAGCGAACAAAAGTGACGTGATCTGAATTTGCAGCTGAAGCTGACTATGAAAGAGAAAGCAGCATGGCAATGTGTTAACGGGGTAACTCCTTCCTAGGCCCAAACGCTCCAGCAGACTTTATTTAACGTCTTTATTTGCTTTATGTCCATCATTCTTAGGTTGTTGCTATTTATGGTTGTGCGGGAGTTGTTCAGCCCTCAAGGAGAATGAATGTTATTTTTCAGTTTTATTGTTTTTTTTTTAAATTCTTACGTTCCTTAACTTATTTGCAGCAATTGCTATCATCATTAGTGACTTTGTAGAGCCTCACGGAGAAACTAACAACTCTTCAAGCTCAATTGCAGTCCCACCAACTACAATACGAGGCCAGATACTCTTCCTTGCAATAATCGATGGAGTCCCAACAACTCTCACTTTCTGGGTTGCAAGGCCAAGTTGTCGTTCTTCCTACGTTTCCTTATGGCCCTTCAAGCATGGGTAATAACTCTATTCCCTTTCTTCAACCTTATATAGCCACCACTTTTGCACCTCAACCCTTAGCACAATACCAGTATACACAACGCCCACCTCTACACGTAAATGCCACTACTGTAACAGTACCACCCATCTCACCCCCTCACTCACCAAACCTCTCCCAACCTCTCACCTCCCGTCCTGTCCATTCCTTTAACCCCATTGCCCATACCACCATGCCTTTTAACCATGCACCTCAACCACCTAAAACTCCCAAAATCCAACTACCACCTTTTGACGGCTCAACCCACTAGACTGGGTTTTCCAAGCAGAGCAATATTTCCCATTTTATAAAGTGCTGCCAGAACAACGTATTCCAATCCTATTATTTTACATGAGGGGTGAAGCTTTAAGCTGGTACAAGTGGTTAACTAAGAACTTCCAATTGGTTGATTGGGCCTCATATACTCGTGCTCTAAAGATACGATTTAGCCCCTTAGAATAGTTGAACTATTCAAACTCCGCCAAACGAGATCTGTCCAAGAATACTAAGCTTCGTGTGAAAAATTATGAAATCGTGTTCCTAGCCTCACTCGGAGCACCATTTTAAATTGTTTCCTTTCTGATTTGGCTCTAGATATTTGTCGCGAATTGGCAATCCACCGTCCTCAATCCGTTTCTAGTGCCATTGGGTTGGCCAAATTGGTGGAAGACAAGATCAAGGATTCGCGTCCTCACCACTTTAAAACCATGTCTGCAATTTCAATGCCTAAAAATACGCACCAAATGGCACCATCCCAACCCACCCCATCTACAATTCCACCACATAATCAATTGCCTATCAAGAAAATCAGTTCAACTCAAATGCAAGAAATACGGGCCTTAGGACTCTGTTATTATTATGATGAAAACTTTGTTGCAGGTCACAAATGCGCTCAAGCCAAAGTTCTCTTACTCCTCCTTGACGATGACGAGGATCCTTACCCACCAAATGATGAACTTCCACCATTTGACCACTTTCCAGAAGAGGAAATGCTCCACTTTCACTTATCTCCTCAGGAAATTGTTGGGTCACCAAAATCGTTCGCTATTAGAGGGCGCCTTAAAAGTTTGATGATTAATAGTGAATGAATCATTTAAAGCTTCCTAGGAAACCAGCACCAAAGATCTCTATCATGGTTGGATATGGTGATCGAATCAACTGGGAGAGTGTTTGTCCTAACATTCCACTAATTTTGGATAGTTACTCATTTTTTGTTACTTGTTACCTATTTTCAATAGAAGGGGCTGACCTAGTTTTAGGGTTGGATTGACTTGCTATCCTAGCCAAGTACAAGCAGATTTTGCTATCCCAAGTCTTACATTTGCCCACAATCAATCTGTGATCACCCTTTAACCAACCCCACCTTTTCCCAGCCAAACTGCCATATACCCACAACTTTGCCACTTCATTCAAAATGACTCCATTGCTTCATTTCACCTCCTTTTCATTAACCAACCAACAGGCCCACCAATAGACATTATCCCTACCAAACCACCCCTAAACATTTCCATCCAAAACCTCTTAGATGAGTTCCCCAAACTTTTAATCCAACCTATCAGCCCTCCCCTTAACCGAAGCCATGATCCCAAAATTCCTTTATTACCTAATACATTTACGAGAAATTTTAGCCTTTTTAGAAACTAATCAGTTTTATGCTAAATTCTCTAAATGTGTTTTTGGGGTATCATATGTGCATTACCTTGGTCACATTATATCAAAGGGTTATGTTGCCCACGATTCAGACAAGATCAAAGCTATCATGGATTGGCCTAGGCCACGAGCACTTACGAAACTTAGAGGATTTTTGGGACTCAGCGGGTTCTATAAAAAAATTAGTCCCACGTCTCTTTCGCCACTCCTCTCACCAATTTAACAAAACATTTCAAATTATAGTGGTCCACAATACAAGATACAACATTTGAAAATTTGAAATGGAAAGTAACCGAAATACTGGTGCTGATTCTTTCGAATTTTAGTCAACCATTTTGCGTTGAGACAAATGCTTCTCAATTCACCATCGGAGCGGTGTTAACCCAATTTACCATGCTAGAATTGGATGTTTAGGATCTCTAATTAAAGTGATAACATTACTTTATGTTGGTTATTTTTAAATTGTTAATGTTTTAAAATAAATCTCCTATTTATTAGGGAGAATTAGTCATGAGTCAGTTAGCATATTTTATTCCTAGATAGGTGCCGTTTTTTAAATTTCAGTAACTGCTCATTATGCATATTTTATTCCTAGATAGGTGCATAGGTGCCGTTTTTTAAATTTCAGTAACTGCCCATTATGCATATTTTATTCCTAGATAGGTGTCGTTTTTTAAATTTCAGTAACTGCCCATTATGCAGAGCAGTTGTGATGTACTAGTCTTTTTTGGCTTTTATAAGCCTCACTTGATTACTCAATAAAGTATACATTTAGACAAGTTTCATTCTACGTACCTATTTTATAACAATTGGTATCAGAGCTCTGTAAGGGGCCTGATACAGAAGTGTGCACGAGTGAAACAGGGTGAGAAAAGTGTATCTGAGTGTCTAGAGAAAAGTGATTAAAGAGAATGGCTGAAAAATTTGTAAAGCCAGCCATCCCAAGATTTGATGGTCATTTTGATTTCTGGGCCATGACAATGGAGAATTTTCTACGAAGCCAAGAGTTATGGGAGATTATAGAAGAAGGAATTCCAAAGCTTGAAACTGCACCAACAGAAGCGAAACAAAAAAAAGTATCTGATGTCAATCTTAAAGATCTCAAAGTGAAGAATTATTTGTTTCAAGCTATTGAAAGGGAGATTCTTGAAACTATATTAGACAAGAGCATGTCTCAAGTCATATGGCAGTCGATGCAGCAAAAATATCAAGGGTCCACAAGAGTCAAGCGTGCTCAACTACAAGTTTTGCGTCATGAATTCGAACTCTTAGGAATGAAGGAAGGTGAAAAGGTGGATACATATTTGGGAAGAACGCACAGTATTGTTAATAAGATGAAATCCAATGGTGAAGTGATTAATACAAGCATGGTGGTTAGCAAAATTCTTAGATCGTTAACCCTAAAGTTTAACTACGTTGTGTGTTCAATTGAGGAATCTAATGATTTGAATACCCTCAGCCTTGATGAGCTTCATGACAGCCTACTTGTTCAAGAGCAAAGGATGCAAGATAGTCATCCAGATGAACATGTGTTAAAAGTCATTCAAGAAGAGAGACCAGTCGTGGGTCGTGGTCGCGGTAGAGGTCGCGGACGTGGTATGGGATGTGGAAGATATGTGCAAAATAAAGCACACATCGAGTGCTTTTACTGTCATAAGTTAGGGCACTGTCGGTATGAATGCCCTGAATTGGAAAAGAAGGTTCATTACGCATCATTTGGAGAAGGAGAGACAGAAGAAGAAATTCTATTGGTTGTATATGAGGAAACACAAATTGTACAAAAGGAGGATTGGTTTCTAGACTCAGGTTGCAGTAATCACATGACCGGTAATAAGCTATGGTTCACAAAAATACAGGAAGAAGGACTTAATAGAACGGTAAAGCTCGGCAATGATTCGACTCTAGCTGTCACTGCAAAAGGGAGTGTTCGAATTGAAGTTAATGACACTTCTCATATTGTATCAGACGTTTATTATGTACCGAGACTTAAGACAAATCTCATAAGCCTAGGACAACTACAAGAGAAGGGTTTCTCTGTCCTAATTCAAAACAACATGTGCAAGGTTTTCCATCCAGAAAAAGGACTCCTTATGCAGACCAATATGAAGGGAAATCGCCTGTTTTATCTATCTGCTTCCAGTCCTGTTGCCTTCAAACTGTGGAAATTTCAGAAGCAGAAACTCACTTATGGCATCGGCGATTCAGACATCAAAATTTCAAAAGTCTTGGTACATTAGCTAGCAAGCAGATGGTGATAGGATTACCATTTCTAAAACCACCCAAAGACATTTGCAGTGCCTGTTTGGTAGGCAAACAACATAGAGATACGTTGCCAAAGCAAAGCACATGGCGAGCCTTCACAAAGCTTCAATTAATTCATGCAGATATTTGTGGCCCTATTTCACCATCCCCTCATAGTAACAAAAGGTATATTCTAAGCTTTATTGATGATTATTCATGTAAGGCTTGGATTTATTTCCTGCATGAGAAATCTGAAGCACTCACAACCTTCAAGAGCTTCAAAGCAAATGTTGAGAAGGAATCTGGTGCCTTTATTACTTGCCTTAGAACTGATAGACGGGAAGTATTCACTTCCAAGGAATTTTCATATTTCTGCACTCAACAAGGTATATCCAGGCAATTGACAACTGCTTACACCCCGCAACAAAACGGTGTTGCTGAACGAAAAAACCCCACCATTATGAATGTCGTGCGTACGGTTTTGCATGAAAAACAGGTTCCTAAACAGTTTTGGCCTGAAGCAGTATGCTGGTGTGTTCATGTTCAGAACAGAAGTCCTACAACTGCAACTCTAAATCATCAAACACCAGAAGAGATGTGGAGTGGTTCAAAACCAAGGGTGGATTATTTTCGAACATTTGGTTGCATTGCCCATGCTCACGTTCCAGATCATACTAGAAGAAAGCTGGATGATAAAAATCAGAAATGTATTTTCTTGGGGGTAAGAGATGAATCCAAAACTTATAAATTGTTTAATCCTATCACAAAGAAGGTTATAGTGAGCAGGGATGTTGTATTTGAAGAAGAGAAAAACTGGAATTGGCAAGATGACTCTGAGAAAAATAAAACAAAAGCTCTTGACTGGGAAGACACAGCCACTGCAACAGACGAACACTTTGAACCTGCTTCACAGGAACGTTCTGAACCTGCTTCACAGGAAGTTACAATTAATGATGGTGTAGATCCAAATATAACAGAATCAAGCTCTGAACATGTTAATATTCCAATGGCAGGGAGGGCAACCAGAATTCGAAGACCTCCCAATTGGATGACAGATTATGAAACTAATTTGGTAATGGAAGAAAGTGATGAATTGTTGGCAATGATGCTGGCAGAATCTGCAGATCCCCAGTCCTTTGAAGAAGCATGGACGAGTCAACAATGGAGATAAGCAATGAAGGCTGAAATGGAGGCCATTGAGAAAAACAATACATGGCAGCTTGTAGATCCACCAGCAGGATCTACACCCATAGGTCTTAAATAGGTTTGCAAGACCAAATTTAATGAAAATGGTCATGTAGAAAAATATAAAGCCAGATTGGTAGTTAAAGGTTATGCTCAAAAGTATGGAAAAGATTATATAGAGATATTTGCACCTGTAGCTAGACTCGATACAGTGAGAATTTTGATAGCATTGGCTGCACAAAATGCATGGGAAGTATTTCAGCTTGATGTAAAAAGTGCGTTCTTGCATGGTGATCTTAAAGAAGAGGTATATGTTCAACAGCCAGCAGGTTTCATGCAAAAGGGTCGACAAACTCAAGTTTACCGGTTGCAGAAAGCTTTATATGGACTTAAGTAGGCCCTACGAGCTTGGTATAGCAAAATTGAAGCCTACTTTGCCAAAGAAAAGTTTAATCGATGTTCCAGTGAACACATATTGTTCACCAAACAAGTTCAGGGTAATATTTTAATAATCAGTCTTTATGTTTATGATTTGCTATTTACTAGAAACAGTAAACATATGTGTGAAGAGTTTAAAAGTTCAATGAAGCTAGAATTTGATATGACTGATCTTGGAAAAATGAAGTATTTTCTCATAATAGAAGTCATACAAAGCAAGGTAGGAATTTTCATTTGTCAAAGAAGATATGCACATGAGATATTAGCTCGATTCAACATGACAGAAAGCAATCCAGTAAGAAATCCTATTGTACCAGGAACAACATTGTCTAGAGATGAGGAAGGAGTCCCAATAGATGCCACAAAGTTTAAGCAAGCAATTGGTAGTCTTATGTATCGTACAGTCACTCGACCTGATTTGATGTATGGGGTAAGTTTAATAAGCAGGTACATGGCAAATCCAAAGGAATCACATTGGGCAGCGATCAAACGGATCCTGAGATATCTTAAAGGCACAATTGAGTATGGAATCTTTTATCAACAGAGTGGAAGAACTGGTCTTGTTGCCTACAGTGACAGTAATTATGCAGGTGACTTAAATGATCAAAAAAGTACTTCTGGTTCAGTTTTTTTAATGGGTACGGGAGCTGTCTCTTGGGCATCGAAGAAACAACCTGTGGTGAGCCTATCTACAACTGAAGCTGAGTATATTGCAGCGACATTTTGTGCATGTCAATGTATTTGGCTTTGCAAAAATTTAGAACATCTCGGTTCAAAAGAAGAAGGTGCAACAGAAATTCTATGTGATAACAGCTCTACTATTCAATTATCCAAAAATCCCGTCTTTCATGGAAGAAGTAAACACATTGCAGTAAGATTTCATTTTCTTAGAGATTTGGTTAAAGATTAAGTTGTTTGTCTTAGTTATTGTTGCTCTGAAGAACAATTGGCTGATATAATGACCAAAGCATTGAATCTTGAACAATTTGAGAGTCTACGTCGAATGCTTGGAGTTGTGGACATAAGAGAAATAAGCTAAATGTGACAACATATAGCTTAAGGGAGGGAATGTTGGTTATTTTTAAATTGTTAATGTTTTAAAATAAATCTCCTATTTATTAGGGAACATTAGTCATTAGTCAGTTATCATATTTTATTCCTAGATAGGTGCTGTTTTTTAAATTTCAGTAACTACCCATTATGCAGAGCAGTTGTGAGGTACTGGTTTTTTTTTGCTTTTATAAGCCTCACTTGATTACTCAATAAAGTATACACTTAGACAAGTTTTATTCTACGTACCTATTTTATAACACTTTACACCCTATTTGGTTGGGAATAAAGGGAAAATGAGGATTTTTTTAAAAAAATATATATTTATTTTGAAGGGAATGAAAGGGAAGGAAGGAGAACAAAATCCCTCATTAGATAAGAGGGAAGAAAATGTTAATTAATAAATTTTACATGGTTTTACAAAATTACTGTTAATTTCTTTTTATCTTTTTTATAATTATATGTGGATTCTTTTTCTTGAGAATTTCTATTAAGCTTTGATTATTTCCATTCAATATATCGTTCATTGTCACCTCTATGTTCAATTTTTACATGTAAACATATATAAAATGAGACAACGTACGTACTTGAAAAGAAAATGTATAAATGTTTTGACAACATCGTTATATACATATGTGTAGGAGGGGCGCTAAAGAAAACATCAAGGTTCACTTCATAGTGGTGTGGAATATCTAAGGGTGAATACGAGTTGGATCAGGTCGGTTTAGACAAATTCAAGAATCAATTTAATCATAAAATATTATGTTGTGTTGAGTTGGGTTAATTTGGTCACAATTTTAAAAAATATTTTTTTCAAAAAAAACTAAATTTTAGAATATTGTTTTATTATCTTTTTTATTAATATGTTTTTTTTTAAAAATAGACTATATCATTGTTATAACATAAAAATAAACAATAAATTATAGTTACAAACTATATATCAAAACTAAAACAAATTAAAATTAACAAACAACTAAAATTTCAAGCAATAATAACTAAAGAAACATTTGTCTAACATAAAAGTAAACACAATTCGTCTAAGCTATTCAAGCTACATAATTTGTTCAAACTAACAAAAACATAATATCAAAAGCAACACATAAAAACAAACATATAATTTCAATTAATAATAATAATAATATATAATTATTTAATATTATGGTCAAGTTGGGTTAGGTTGAGTCTCGGATTCAACTTACCGAACCCGTCACCCAAAACGTTGTGGATTGAGTTTTATTGAGTTGGGTCAGGTTTCACCCAATCATAAGAAAAATTCAAGGCAATTGCTTTTAATACCCCCTATCTTCTATTCGCACCCCCAGGCTTTACAATTTTTTTCAAAACCCAAAAATATCCTCCCCTTTTCTTACCCTACTTGCGTAATGAAGTACATTCAAATGGGATTCAGCTAGTATATTCTGAACAACATCATTCGGAAGGCAAATGAGATTCAGCAAGTATGTTCCGGACAACATGATCCGAAATGTATTATGTCCATTCCGGATCAGTTGATCCGGAATCTATTATGTTCATTTTGGATCAGTTGATTCGGAATGTATTATCTATATTCTGGATCAACTAATCCGGAAGTGGATCAAATGTGTATTATCGACTAGGTGGTCTGCGGTAAATATTGTTAGTTCCAGATCAACTGATCCGGAATACTGTAACACTCGACGTAATACGAATAAAAACGCAAACAAACCCTCAATCATAAATCCCAAAACCCTAAACCCTAAACTTTAAATCAAGAAAGTCATACTTGAATAAAATTGTGTTTTCCTTTTTAAATAGCGCTTAAATCAACAAATAATACCCTAAAAACTTATAAGAATGATTAGGGATTTACAATAGGGTAGAATGTGAGAATTTGTGTTTGGCATACAAGAGTAGCAAGAAAAAGCACAAAAAGACAAGAAAATAAAAAAATAAATTCAAAAAATTTAAATCAAATAAGGATAAGGGTATATTAGGAATTTACAAAAAATATAAACTTTGGGGGTGAAAATAGCAAATGGGGGGTGTTAAAAGAAAATGCCAAAATTCAACTCAATCTGTTTTGGGTTGTATTAGATCGGATTTGGTCTTTGGGTCCCCCAACCCAATGAACACCCCTAGAAATATCTCATAGAAATACGAAAGAAGTAATAAAAGAAAAATTACATCAAATGAATGCTCATAAAAGTGTGGCCTAATCTTATAGAGGCGTGCTAGACGACTAAGCATTAGGGTTTCTCTCATAACAATGTGACATAACCCACAAAGATGTAAAAGACGCGTTAAAAGAGAAAGTACATCATAAATTTGACATTAGAACATGGAAAATTCCACATATATGTGAAACAAATACTAAAAGTTGCATATAAATAGGTATTAAGTTTAAAATTTCCCAGCTTCCCTCGTGGACTAAACAAGAATAGAGTTATTTTTCTTCTCTCCTCTCCATTGAGTTAAATGGTGCCTATAAAGTAAATATGTCTTTGTTATTTCATTATCCAACTATCATGATTAATTTAAGTTTAAAATATTTAAAATCTAAAAAACAAGATCTTACCAAAATATTTTATATTTTTTTATAAATAAAAAAATCTTATGAAAATATGTCTTATAGAAAAATATTTCAAATTAAAAATAAATTTACACAAAATGATAATCTTAATTATATAGAAAACTTAAGGCGTAGAAGTTTTTTGTATTTCTAAATTATGATATCATCTATAATCTTAACAAATATATTTTTTTACAGGTGTTTACGATTCGGGTTGATTCATTTTTTAGGGAAAGTAAAAACAGAACCAATTAATTTTAGTTGAGTTGGTTTGCTTTTCTGAAATTCTTTTCTATGATCCAAATCAAATTGAACCAATAACAATTAGGTTGGTTCGGTTCATTTCAGAGAAAATCGATCAAAAAATTAAAAATTAATTTTTTTATTAAATCATAAAAAAATAATTTTATGCATGAAACTAGCCAAATCTATTAGCATGGTAAATTCATAATTTTATAACAACATATCAAGTGCTTTATATATACTAAATTAGTCAAATTAAACTATTAAAACAACACAATGCAATCAATACAAATAACAAATTATATAAATTTAAAGTATAAAATAAATTTACTAAATTTATTAACTTAAAAATATAAAATAGGATCGAGTCAAAGTTTTGAAATGTAAAACCATAAACAAAACAAGTTATTAAGTTTACTAACTTAAAAATATAAAATAAATATATAATAATAATAATATATTATATATACTTATGGGTTGGTTTATGTTGGGTGTAGATTTTGAAATTCGAAAATCGTGCAAATTGAGCATGATCATTCTGGTTGGTTTGGATCGAGTACAGATCCGATGAAGTAAAAAAACAAAATCAAACTAATTAGTTCAGTTTGGTTTATCAAATTCGCCTGATTGATTTTTTATACTATATCCAATCAATATTCTTTTCTGTTCTGACATATAGATATTTAGTTTTATGATTTCTAAATTTTGAAAAATTTTCAACGATTAAAAAGATTTTAAATCTTAAAATATATCTTTAAGAATAACAAATAATATATAGTAGCATATCTTATTTTTTTAGCTGGTTAATTAATAAAACTTTTTTGGCTGATAAAAAAGCAGATAATATATAGTTACAAAATAAAATATTTTACTACCTATTTATATTTAATTGTTTTTCTATTTATAAAAAATTTAAAATACACACATATATTTAAGAGCTTAATTGGTATACACAGTCAGTATAAAGGTTTTTACACTGACATTCAATCACAACGCTTCAATCACATAAAAGTTATAATTCAATGTCAGAGTAAAAGAAGTATTTCGGTGTATATCAATTAAACTCTATATTTAATCTTTAAGTATATTTTCACAAACAATATTTGTATTAATATATTCTTTAAAATTTATTTTTCTAAGTGTTATATTTAATAAGTATGATTATTGCTATTTAAATAAATATTTCTATAATGGTTATTTAATTTGGGAATAACTAGTTAAATAAATATAATCATTAATACTATTTAATTTAGTAATATTAAGTGTATCATTAATATCCATGTTATAAGTAGTATTTCAAATTACAATAATACCCTTTAAAATTTTGTCTTGTACAAAATCCTCTTGTGTTTTTGTTATCTATGTGCAAACATACTTTATATTGTTTGAAAATAGTATATTGATTCCTTTCTTACATTACATGCACCTCGGAAAGTATAAAAAACATATTTGATCGTGTATCCCTTCTAGTGAAGTCAAAATAATGATAAAAGATGGACATTAGGTATAATTTGATAAAATTTGAAAATATACATCTAATTGTCCGAATGTGTTTTGGTACTAAAATCTTTACTGGAGTCGTCAAATTTTTTTAGAGTTTGAGTGGTTACAATCAGCATAGGTGAGTACCTATAAAGACATTCTAAGATTTAAGTCAATGTGAGCATAGTTGTACTATGTGTTAGAAAGAATAATATTATATTAATAAGTTATTCAAACTTGAGGGGTGCTACCTTTTATAGCATTTTACCTTGGGTTTGGGCATGTTACACAGATGTTTATCCTATAAGGGTAATTTGTGTATAATTGGTGAGATTTTCTTAAAGGGTAATCTTAGCATTTTGCATGAATTAGCTCTTTTCCCTGGGCGTTTCAGCTTTGACTAAGGTTATAGTCATGCTCCAATCTATTGCCAAGTCGTTCCCAACCCTACTAAAAAGGTTAGGGTTCGATATTGGTCTTTGAGTCGTTCCTATATAATTTTAATATAATTTGTTCTAATTATTATTAATTTGATCAATTTAATTTTTATGAAACATAATTATTGTTTAACTAATATGCATTATCCTTGTAAAAAAAATTACATTTATGTTAAATCATACTCTTCTTCATCTATGACTTTTTAAAGATTAATTAGAAAAGTTAATAAATTTACAAATATTGTAATTAAATAACAGTCTGACTTTCAATTACACTCATATAATTAATATATTAATTTGATTAGATTTGACTTTAACATAAAATTTAGATTTCAATCGATGATTATGTTCTAGATTGCGGTCCACAGCTGAAATTGCGGCTACGAATATACTGTCGTAATGGTGGTATAACCCCATTGCTTTGCATGGTCCTCTTCGATTACATGAAATGCCGCAACTAACCACAATAAAATTGTGCCGCTACAAAAACTTTTACATTGTTTTATTTCAGTTTTTTTTTTTAAGAAAGAAAAAATTAGATGATGATACTTTATTTTTACGTTCAAAATGTGAACGATAGAATGACTAAAATCGCATGAAGTTGGGATATAATAATTATAAAATTCATTCTTACTTTAAGTATACAAACTTATATAATTTCACAATCAACGTCGCAATACTGGCAATGGTCTCAATCAGACTTAAATCAATTAATGCAAAATGAATATGATAAGTTTAATTAAGTTTTCTTCTTTATGTACATCAAATAAATATAGATATGAATAAAAATATAGATGTAGAGATATAGAAACCAAACAAGTCAATTATTTATTTCCGCAATCCAATTCATTACCAACGAAGTAAATAATGAACAAACTACATCAGAAAACAACAATTAATATATTTGAGTCACCACTAATTATTCTAACTCTTTGGATATGGCAGCGTGGGGATGCTTTGTTCATTTCTAAAGAAGTTACCAGGATCAACCTTGGTCTTTATCTGAACCAACCTGTCGAAGTTATCTTTGAAATACTTCACTCCATAAACTCTGGCTTCAGCGTAGCTGTTTTTACCATTGTGGTTAATTCCCAAGTCAAGGTCCTTATAGTTGTAGAATGCCTCTCTAGGGTTCTTGGAGACAAAAGGAGTCATGTATTTGTGAAGTTCTCTCGTCAAGCCTATATAGTAATCTGTTTTCCCTGGCTGCTGCCAATTTGCTTGGTATTGCATCTTCCATAGGTTCCCAGATCGATGAGGGAAAGGACTTGCTGTTGATGGAATCTCAGCCATTCTTCCACCATAAGGATTGAATTGAAATAGTGTATCCTCCAACTCAATCATCTTCTTCCAAATCCCTTCAAAACCCTCTTTGGAAATTGGTTCCTTTACATAGTCAGATTTCCTTTTCAAGTAGTTGACCGGTGATTGTGGTTGTCTATCAAGCAAAACCTCAACAGGTTCGGTTACGTTGATGTTTGTCCAAAACAGCACCGAACGAACCCAACTTGTTTCGATGCAATCAGATTGCTTCAAACCCAATTGAGGGAACTTTTCGTGCAAGAGAGAAACAAGGCTTTTGGAGTCACCAAGGTATAGAGCCATGAAACTAGCTCTTACAGTCTTTGTTCCATTTTGGGTACCATTTACAACGTCCAAGATAAGTCTAATGAAAAGGTCATTGTCAATAGTTGGAGCAACATGCTGCCAATTATAAACTACATCAGTGGCGTTTTGTTCTAAAGTCCTCCTAACTTGGAAAACAGTGACTGTTTCAGGAACTCGAACAAGCTTTATTTTGTAAGAAAGTACCACACCAAAGCTAGCTCCACCACCACCTGTGATGGCCCAGAAGAGATCTTCACCCATGGATTTTCTATCAAGCAATCTACCTTGCACATCGACCATTTGTGCATCAATAACATTATCCACTGTGAGACCATATTTTCTTATCATATTGCCATATCCACCACCACTTATGTGGCCTCCTACACCAACAGTGGGACAAACCCCTGCTGGAAAACCATGGAGTTGACTCTTCTCAGCAATTCTATAATAAACTTCACCAAGCGTTGCACCAGCTTGGACCCAAGCGGTTTCAGAGCCTATGTCAACCTCAATGTTTCGGAGATTGAACATGTCAAGGATGAAGAACGGGACCTCAGCCACGTAGGAGGTGCCCTCGTAGTCATGGCCTCCACTTCGGATTTTCATTTGCAGGTTGTGCTTTTGAGCACAAATAACGGATGCTTGCACATGGGATACATGCAATGCAGTTATTATGAGGAATGGCTTTCGGGTTGTGGAGGTGTTGAAACGAAGGTTTCTGACGTAGGCGTCTAAGGTTGAAGAGAATAGGTTGCTGCTTGGTGTGAAAATTGCTGAAGTTACGGGGTGAGATGGCTCTGAATGGTTTACAAGACAATGAGCAAAAGTATTGTGTGCTGAGTTTGCAGCTGAAGCTGACAGCGTAAGAAAAAGTAACACAGCAAAGGGTAACAATGATACTTGTATTCTATGAAGAGTAAGGACATCCATTTTTGGTTATCTTAGTATAACAAAGAAAAGAAGATGTCTAGAATGAGTCTATTTGGCTTGATCTGTGTTGGGTTTTATAAGGATCACTTGGGGGCAGAAATTGTCAAAGATAAACGAGAAGATGGTTTTGGCGGTTATCCAAATTGACCAAAACATTTCAGGACAAACGAATTGGATAACGTAACTCAATCATTCTTTGAACTTGCAAATTATCATTGAGCATATTTTTAATTCTGAAATATCCGTTAAGCATGATCAAAGATGTCGTCACTATTTATTCACTACGTACATTGGCCTTTTGTTTTAGTGGGTCAGTTAACCCAGTGTAAACACTGTAATATGGGCAAGGTAAGTCCTTTGTAATATATAGTCAAGTTTTACAATGGATTGAGTCTACTATAAAATAAAATAATCTTTTTTATGTATTTAAAATTAAGAAATGTTACATTCGGCAAGCCTATTGAAAACACCATGTTGATATATCTCTCTCAAATTTATGGATGTATCTTGTATGTTTATGTAAGGAACAAAGTTACAACGGTAATCCTCTTACAGCCACTTATCCTACCAAATAATCCAACTTGAGGTAGCTCGTAGCTTTTATGATGGAATCGTAAGTGTAAGTCTGTCAGATGCTCCCCTCATAACTTGCTCATGTAGAACAGAATCATCCCTCAAACAGCGAGCATTAAGAAGTTGAACCCACAACTTATGTCTTATGTTTTTCATACAACAAATCCATACGTACGTGCAAACACACATGTGTGTGTATATAATGGTGATTTGGGCCTTGATACCACCACCATCACCACTCACCATGGTCGCCTCACCACCGTTTCTACTATCACTTTCATTGTACATCGTCGACACTATTGTTTTTATCATTAATATTGTCATAATCATTGATTTATCACTAATACTACAACCATTATTGATATCGTCAATGACGATACGAATGATGGTGATGACAACGAGATGAAGGCACTGATGATCTTAATATTAGGTCAACAAGAGAAAATAGGACATCAAAGAAAAATTTGGTTTGTGACAAAAAATTTTGTAAGAAAGAATCCAGTGATCTTATTTAATTAATAACTCAATGTAAATCTAAATTATTTATTGAAATCTTATGGATATTATTATGTTTTTCATTTTTTATCGTAATTTTTTTTTACTTGAGTTATCCTTCCTCTCTCTATGTATATAAAAGATTCATTTACTTTAAAAATAAATTTAAATGAATTATTCTTTATTTTACTATTTATTTTATTAAAATTTAGTTGTTATAATGAACTGTAAGAATAAAAAGTTTTTTATATTTATTTTTTAAGTAAGTAAATCTTTATTTATATATATATATATATATAACAATATGATTGAAAGTAAATTTGTTGGACTTATTAATTGATATTTTCATTTATTTTACTATGATAAGGATGAATTTCAATTAAACTATGCATAACGTGTTTTATATGATATTATATCCGGATTCAAGAATTATTTATTATTTTCCACGTGACATTTAGATATTATATTTGGATTCCTGGATAAAGTGCTATATATGATATAGAATGTGATAAAATAAAATATTTATAATATTGTTCTAATATTAATTGTGGAATAAAACAAAATGATAAAAAAAGGTTTAATTGCATTTTTTTATTTTATAAAATTAACAAATTTTATCTTCCTATTTTAAAATTTTTAAATTAAGATATTTTACACTTTTTTATTTTTAGAAATTAGCAATGTATGACTCATATGATACATTGGAAGCTTTTACTGGTAAAGAATAACATTGATTGTCACAACATTTCAAGTGATTAGTGATCAACGTGCTCCTTAATGTTAATTTGTATAACAGTTAAGTTTTTCATTAATAACAATTAACTATCACATATTATATAAATATTAATATTGACTACTAATCAATTGGCACGATTAAAATACAAAGATGGCATATTATCTTTCCACAACACAAAAATCCATAAATTTAGCATTATGAATCATAACTAGAACTATGTTGCCTACTCTTATAGATTTCATGTTTTACAATATAATGAAAAAACATTTGCTTTTTGAATAATGAAATTCATAATTATAAAATTTATTAATCAAAACAAACCACTTATTTTTCATACAAGAACAAAATCTACAATTTGCCGTTGTGATGCCTATTTAGAACAAGAATCAGCACACACCATTGTGTGTAAACATATTATAAAAAAACATTCACAACAAAAGCTCACATATCGAGATGTTAGACTATAGTGCACTAAGAAAAAGTAGTAAAAAATCTTTATAAATATAAAATAGAAGTGCTTAATAAATATATATATATATATATATATATATATATATATATATATAAAAAGATGAGATATTCATTTACTTCAAGATTAAGTATAAGAGACATATTCTTTATTTTAACCATTTGTTTTCTTGAAATCTAATGATAAAGATTAGTTACTTATTATAACCATTAGATTTTGATAAAATAAATGGTTAACATAGAGAATAATTCCCTTAATCGTATTCTTTGATGGGAAGGGGGATGTAGTGTTGAGTTCAATCAGAGTTGCACACTGAAAATAGTCATAAGATCGAAGGAGACATTGTTAAGCAAAGGGCTAGTCTGGTACCATGTAAATTGAATCAAAATATATTATTTTGGATGATAATTTTACAAGTGTTGGTGTGTCAAATATACAGCAGCAACTGAAGATTGTAACTGCTAGGAGATAATGCCAACAATCTGAAGATTGTAATTGCTAGGAGATTATAACTGTTAGGAGATAATGTTGCTATATGAGATAATGCTACTACAGGAGATAATTCCAATAATATAAATATTGTAAGTAACTGCTAGGAGATCATACCAATATATATATATATGACAACTCAAGTGAGGAAAAACGTTACCGTGCAAAATGAGAAAACATAATAATAAACAATTTAGATTTAGATGTTAATTAAACAAACTCACATGATTTCCTCACATAGAAACTTGTCTCACAAACCAAATATTTGTCTATTGCGTTGCTCTCTCTCGTCAACCTCGTGGATCCTCTACAAGATCGTCACCACCTCCGTCGATACATCGTCGACGGCAGTGGTAGAGGTACTACCGGTGGTGGTGGCAACATCGACAGTGAGGATGATGGTATTGATTCTGGTGGCAACGGCGATAGAGTTGGTGATGATGACGATGGTACTGGCAATTTGGGACAGTGCCACTACCACTGTCAGCTCCCACCATCGCCATCGTCACCACCATCACTACTACCACTTCTATCGTACATTGTCGACACTACCGCCACCATCGTCAATACTGCCACCACCCAGGGGCAGAAGGATGGGGGGATTGGCAGAGGCTATGGTCCCTCCCCCAAATTTAAAATAAAATAAATTATATAAAAAAATTAATGTTAATTATCATCTACAAAGAGTAAAATAAAAATATAGCAAGTAACATGATTGATAAAATAAAATAAAGAGAGCAAAGCAACATATAAAGATTTGATTTGTGAGTGTGTGAGAGAACTACATCAGCTTGCTTAATTAACAACTAAATCTGAACCATTTATTGAAATCTTATAATTATTATTATATTTTCTCATTTAGTAACTTTTTTTCTCACCTGAGTTTTCTTTTATATATATATATATAATCTTTTGAATTATTAACCGTGCTAGCATACTCTTAAATGGAACACTTGTTAGAAGACTATTCCTCTAATATAGTATATATATTTCTCATGATTTCTTTTTATCAATTAAAAACTATGACATTCATCTCATCAAGTCTAGCACATATTAAGATATTAGGTGAAATTTTGTATATGTTGATCTTTCTTTAGAATCTAATATATATTTTTGAGAATTATAAGATACATTTACTGAAACTTTTTTAAGTACAGAAACTATATTGAAAATAAGGAAATCGATATAAAATTATAAACTTAAATTAATGTTTCATCTAATCACAAGACCTACTACTGAAGAAGTGAAGATATCATCATCTTTCATCATATAAATTTTATACTTAATAAAAAACTTATTCCTTTTCTATATATAAGAAAACTATTCCTTTAATTATTTGTTAATTATAAATCATAACAAATTAACTAAGGGTGATAATTCATCTTACATTCTAAGATAAAGTAAATTATATGTAAATAAAGAATTTTCTATAGAACTAGTTGTGAATCAAGTTCCTCCTTCCTCCAAATGAAGATGTGAATCAAGTTCCTCCTTCCTCCAAATGAAGAAGATATAGAGAATCATCATCTTCACATTTCAGCACTCACCAATTGACCTTGGCCGGAATTCAAACCCTTCTAATCTTGCAGGCAAACACTATTTCATATTTTTTAAAGTAAGCGTAGATTTCACAACTTCTTAATTTCCGCGTACAAATTAAACAAATAGGAAAAGGTTTCTTTTTTCTGGGAATGCTAGTGTGGGAAAAGGGACTGGTCATAGCCATAAGGATTACATTGTGTCTATTAATTTAATTTTTTAATTCAAAACAGTTGGTGGAAATTCTGAAAATGTTTCAGTGTTCGTAGTCAAATAATTAACTTTTTCTTGGATTATCGAATATTATCCATTCATTGCACAATACAAATCAACTTTGAACAACTGAATTTTATGTGTAAAAAACTGAAATGTAGTACATATTAGAATTGGTCAGACGTCAGAACCTATTAAACTCTGTTATTTGTCCACGACTTTTGTGGTGAGCAATCATACAATATATACGGCTTAATTGCTTAAACACGTTACGAAACGAAACAACGCTATTATCTCAATACTGTTTCATTTATATATCATTGTGCATGTCTCATGCACTTCATTTTGCTATTTGAAAATTCGACATATTTATGTCATTTTATAGGTTATGTATTAAATATTCAATCGCCTACATACTTTCGGAGAGTATTTAAAACTTATAGCATAGATTTATTTTTATATTGAAAATTCTTTATATATATACAATTTAGAGAGAGATTTTCACTCTTTTAATTTCTCATCAATTAGTCATTTTATGCTCTTTTTTTTCTTTTGAATTTACATTTTACATATTGTTTATGCAATTAATCAAATATAAATTTCGTTTAACTATCTCAAACTATTTTTTTATCTTTATTAGTATATTTATTTTTTTAATCATCTATCTCTTTTATGTCTTTTATATCTAACTCAAAAATAAATTTTAATACTTTTTAAAAAATTATTAATAAGTAAAAGATAAACTTTAATCATAATTTAAATTAGACCAAAATTCATATATTAAAATATTTATAATTATAAATTTAATTATATAACATATTTATATGTAATTAATGGCATCATCATGCAAGGATATAGCATGTGCACTACTTTTTTGGGTGCTGTAATTTTGGTTAGGCATCGCCATGTGAATTCTTGGCCTAAGCATTAATAAATTTTCATCTTCCAAAAAAAGGTTCTGTCTAGTAGTCACAATTAATGTGTTTTAGCAGCCATGCATCAAATCCCTGAGCTTGTATGTTTGCTACTCTCACACCTCTCTTACAAAACCATCATTATCATTATATGTTTGTTTGTTTAGGTTGATTTCAATGAAAATTTTGTGATAACATAATTAAATAAATCTAATAAAATTTTTAATACAATGACCGTACCACACTAAAATTCCAATGTAAAACATTGTGCATATTAACTATTCGAATCTAAAATTCTAAATCAACCTAATTTGAATTGGTTTGGATAGAGTAACTATAGGTTGACATCAAAAAAATAAAAATCAACCATAATTCTATTTCATTCATTACATTAATTGTTCATTATATGCCAATTTCTTAAATTTATTCCTTCTCCTTTTCAACCTAAAACTTAGAAACAAAGCATTATCCACACACACCAATAATATTAGTGTATACATAGTCACTATATATTTATAAAGTAAGTATACTTTTTATTTTCTTTTTTTCAATTTCCTTTTATTTCCTATACTTTTGAAAAAGTTAATTAAATAAAAATGACATAAATTTTATAAGATGTAATATTTATGTAGTCAAAAGTTTAGGAATAGAAGGAAATAAAGAGAGAAGAAATGGAGATAAATTTTAACCCATATTTATATATTAATTTTAATTATTTTTTTAAAATAATGTATTATTTAACATATTTTTTCTATAAATACCTGGAAAAGTTATCAATTTTAATTTATTTTTTAAAGTGTTGTATATATACACGAAGAAAATAATTATAAAAACATACTTAAGCAAACCCACTACTAAAATTAATACTTGTCTAAATATCATCTATAATAAATTAAAAATAAAGTCAACTTTATACATTGTTAATTTATTTAATAGTGTCCGTAAAAAAAGATTGATTTAGTAGTATGTAGTTAAATTAATTATTGCTCCCTTCTCAATTAACAGAACAAAACATGTATTTTTTAAATTAGGATGAAAATCTGTTTTAGCAATTATGTCTCATCTCATCCCAACCTATTTATAAATGTCATATCATTTCATTTGTTGTATAAGATAAAAAATTTATAAAAACAAGTAAGTTATGATGTGATGTTATAGATTAGTTTAAAAAGTAAGTGAGACATAGAGGATGTCCATCCTTCAAATCAATCATTATTTTATAAAATATTAAAATGATGTTTAATATCTTAAAAAATATATCTTGTAGTGGAAAAATATATTTAGATTCTTAAGGGTCACTAATATAAATTCTTATTTTGAATTTTTATTTGTTTTGAAAATATTTTTAAAAGTAATTAATTAAATTTATATTAACATAATTTTTAAATTATTCAAAATTTAATTACATATTTAGAATTAATTATATCTAATATTTTCGTATTATATTTTCTTTTACCTTATAACATAGTATCTATCAATTTATTTTCAACCATTTTTATCCATAATTAATATATATATATATATATATATATATATAAAAAGAGAAAAAAGAGATCTACTTAATCAAAGAATAACTTTAAGATATTTATCATTCATCTTTGTTATTCTTTAAAATATAATAATTATAATGATTAATTAATATTAATCTAAAAAGATAAATAGTTAAAATGAAAGTAATTTTCTTAAACGGAAGTTGATCTCTCCTCTCATTATTTATTTATTTATATATATATATATATATATATATATATATATATAAAATTAAATGTACTAATTAATGCCATCAATCTAAAATTTATACTAATTAATGCCATCAATCTAAAATTTATATAAACGTGTAAATAAATAAATTTTTAACTATTTAGAAAATGAATGTTGGTGTCGTTTCCTTTTAAAATTTAATTTTATATATGAAGATGTTTTTCACACGAACTTGAACTTATTTAATAAACGAATAATATTATACTTTATAATAATTCTTTAAATTACTACATGAAACATATTCTCTTTTTTATAAATTAATTCTTTTGGATAAATTTCATTATTTTTGAAAAGTTTTAATATTTTTAAAAAAAAAATTAATTTAGTCACTATAATTCAACATGATTTTATTTTTTATTTATCTCATTAATATTGATTACGAAAAACATTGATAATAATATTGTTTATGTCAATAAGTTGTTGTATCACTAAAAGATAATATCATTATATTTCATATCAATAAAATTATTTTTAAGTACAAATTATATATAAATACAAAGTGATGTATTAGTATTATATATTAAATTTTTATTTCTTGTAAGTTTTTCTTTTTTTTACTCATGTAAACTTCTTTTTTTGTTTTTTAGTTTCTATAAATTCCTTTTTTTCATATTTAATATTTTATAATTTTTTTTAATTTTTACTCCTTTTGATATTATGATGAGATAATATTATTGATAGTTTATGATAAATGACATGTCAACATATTAACATGATGACATTTTTATGACATCAACATTATGTTATTATTAAAGCTTTTTATAGTGGATATTAATAGAAAAGACTACCATAAAAAAATTTCAAATTTAAAAATGAACCAATTTCCTATTTTTCATTTGCTATATTTAATTTTTCACATAATTTCTTTGAAATCTACACCAAATATTTTTTATAGTGGATATTAATAGAAAAGACCAAATAAAAAAATATCAAATTTAAAAATGAACTAATTTTCCTAACTAATAAAACACATAAGTGTTTTCGAAATTTAATCTATTTTTACTTTTTATTTGCTATATTTGATTTTTCACATAATTTCTTGGAAATCTACACCAAACATAGAATGAAATGGACAAAATTGTAACAATCGTATAACATATTGGATAAAAAAATTTACTTTTTTTTAAGTTTAATACTCATATATTATCATTCGTTACAACTTTTTATATATTATAAATTTATTGATTTTATCAAATAAATGATGGATTGAGATTGATTAATAGAATAAAAATCTTTTACATTTTAAGAACATTTTTTTTTTTACAAAATTTACTTCTTTGGCTTTCTCTTAATTTAATGAACAAAGTTAAACACATTCTCGTAAATTAGCTTTTAAATATAGAAGCATTATTATACATCAATTCTCCATTTCCCCCTTTTTTAAGAAAATTTTCATATATAAGGGAATAATTTGATAAAAACATGTTTAATTGAAAATGTTTATAACTTATAAGGTACTTTTATTTATCTTACTTTAAAGTGGTGAATGAGAATTTAAACTTGCAACTTCTTACTATCACTTGTCTTACTCTTCAAAAAGAAAAAATATTATTAAATTATGCCATCAAAAATTGAATTACCCATCAGAGTAGTTTCTTCATGCCACTACTTTAATTTTTTTATGAAAAAAAATATAACATTATTTTTTAAAAAACTATTTTAGCAATAACTTATCTCTCTAGTCTTCTTCTTTTTTGGCTGTGATAAAAAAATTGGATAATTAAACACACTCATATATAATAACAGTTTTTATTTTTGATAAAATATTTGGTTATTAAGTTAAAAAAAAACAAAAACTAACATGATGTTGCATCTAATTTTAAACTATGACATGTAAATTTGATTAATTTAACAATTAAAAAATTTTATATTCTTATTAAATAGACAAATATAAAAATTAAATTATTTAATAATTTATGGTATCACTTAGTAGTTACTAAGTCCTTATTCTGTAAGTGTAAAAATTGTGTCATCAATTTGGAACGGAATTTTCACTTATTTCCTTGTGTTTCTATCCCTGTCTTTTCTCCCTCACTTCTCTCCTTTCTAAAGTGAGTTATGAACGGATTCTCATCCAAATAAGAATTTACAACCCCATCACTAACATTCAATCAATTCTAACTTTTTATTTATGCTATTTTTAAAATAATAAAAAAAAACCCAATATATTTATTATAAATAAATTATTATGATTAAATTTCAATATAAACGTTATATATCAATTAAATTCTAATTTAAATATACTTATTTTAATTTTTGAGGTATTAAAAAGTAATAATTAATGAATTATATAAAATCAAAGTCGAGACATAAGCAAGGTGACTGACACAAAATCAAAGCTGGTAAATAAAAGGTGAAATAACTTGAACTTTTGAAAAATTATGTGTAAATTAGAATATACTTTAAAATTAAATGAAAATGCAGAAGCTAAATTAAAGCAGACACACTGTAAATCCTAAAACGAAATCCAGAAGAAAATTTACATCATCAAAATAAGCAGATTAGATACATTATTGGCGCATAAAAAATAATGAATGAACTTTAATCAATTTCATTTACCTGGTATACAAACCAATCAAAAACAATGAAAGAATATCTCTGGTTTTTCAGTCTTTCATACACACCTATTGACTTGCCTTCAAAACTATAAGCAACACACAGTTTAACAAAAATAGAGCTTCTGAATTGTGTTCTCAGAAGGAGCTCTTGTTGGTCTTGTAACGGTACAGTACCCTCTTCTTCTTATTTGAAGTGTTTTCTACGGTGAGGACAACTTTCCCTGGTTCATTGTTCCTAAAACTGTTCCTTACAACACCTTCTTGGGAACCCATTTTCTTCCCTTTTTGAACAATAACTGTGTAAGAACCCTCATCAGTTGGAACAAATTCCTCTTTGTAACTCACCTCCCAACCCACAACAGTCAAATCCCAGCACAAAGCGTTTCCAACCTGTTGAGATGCAACAACCTTTAAGTCCAACACTCCTATTTCTAAAAGCACACCACTAAATAGTATAATAGTAAGGACAAAATTCAAATTCTTTAGGTGCTTTTGATATTGTTTTCTGTCATAAAATTGAGGTTGCACTAGTTGACATGACTTAGAGAGGTAGATCTTCAAATTCAACTATGAAACTATATAATGATAGTATAATGGTAATGCATAAAACTTTAGTTCGTACCTCCAATGCAGGAATCTCAATGGTTGCAGTTGATCCAGCCTTGAGAATGAGTTCTGAAACAGCACCATCTTGGGAAGAGAACTCAGAATCATTTTCCCTCTTAAAACCACCATAGTGTACTGGGATCTCTTCAATTGGAATGTACCTTTTAAATAGAAAGAAATTAAGATCATTAATGGGATGCTATTCAAATTTTGAAATAGTCAACAAAGAAAAAGTGGTTAAATGGATAGGATGGGAGAACATACTTGGTCAGTGTTTCAGTGACCTTATTAGGACGAGCCACCACAATTTTGCTCTTTGTTCTTTGGGTTAAGAAGGGTGATAAAAGGGCATTGAGAGCATAATACCAGAAAGGAACATTGATGAAAATCTGCAAAGAAGCACAAGCATGTTTATCTATCAAATACCTTAAATATTAAAATAACAGCACATTATATAGTTTAAATGAATAATATAAAAAGGGAAAAGAAAAAAAAGGGCAAAGAACTTACATTCTTAGCCACCATTTCTGGATAATTGTCCTGCAACATTGCAACAGTTTGTTTTGTGGCAATTCTAAGCTCCTTCCTTGAAGGCCCAGGGGAATTCTTGAGGTCATTGATTTGAAGCAAGGAAGACGCACCACCTGGCTTCAAATTGAGCTTCTGAATACCCTTCTCCATCAACTGACACCTCCATCTCAAGAACTCACTGCGCTTCTCCTCGGTCCCAAAAGTCTTCTGGTAAAGCTCTTCAGTGCCAAATGAACCAAAGATGTTATAGCAAACAGGGTGGCCCTCATGATCAAGTCCATTCATGTAAGCTGCGGAGGCCAAGTCAGAGCCAAAATCCTCATCCACAACAGAATCAATCTTTGATTCCTTCCTCCACTTAAGGGTCTTCTTCAGCATTTCAAATGCATCATTGACTTTGAACTCCCTAGCCCTCAAAAATTTCAACAGAACCACATCAACACCTTCTGCTCCTTTGCTTGGCAAAAGCGGCACTCCCCAAAGATACACATCATTCTCTACCACAACCTTTTTCTCCTCTTGGGCCTCATTCTCCGGTAAAGCCTCCTTCTTTGGCTCTTCTTTCTCAAAAAGGGTGTTCCCCAAGATAGCTTCCTCAAGCTTTGACTTGAGTTCACTCAAACCCTTCCTTTCAAACTCTTTGAGATCAGAAAGGAAGTTGCTTTCTTCCTTGTAAGAAGAGCTTTTCTCCACCGTCTTGGGTTTGGATTCATCCACTGCTGACTCTTTTGGTTCCACACTCTCTTCAGCAACCTTCTCCTCCTTCAATGGCTCAGCAACAGCAACAACCTCAGCAGTTTGGGCCTCCTCTTGAGCCATAACCTCAGCAGTCATGATTCTTACAACTGAGAACAAAAACCAATACAAAATAACAACTTGAGACACACCCAGAAACTTGAAAAGCGTTATATTTATGTGAATGAAAGATAGAAATTTAAATAATAAAAAAAAAAAGACAGACACCTGAGATATGAACCAAAATAGGGGAACTAAAAATAGAGGTGTGAGTGTGTTTGGAAGAGTGGTGAGTTGTGAGGTAATATATAATTAGAAAAGAGTTGGGACCCACCAACGGTCACATAAGTGGATCCAACGCAGAGGAGCCGTTGGGGATTCTTTTTCCGAGGATTTTGCTGTTCTGGAAGCCAGCAAATTCAGGCGTGATACCATCTATGTGGGGCCCCCACTACTATAACTAACAATGCCTCCTGGGACAGCAATGCCAACCACAATAATGTAGGTTCACAACTCAGTTATCTCCATTAAGTATAATTTGTGGTTTAATCCATTTCAACTAGCACTAATAGTAAAGAATGTATAATAATAATTCACCCACTATTAATTAATTCATTTAAATTTTCTTAATTTCAATACATAACGATATAAAAATTATTATTAATCAAACAAAGTATTATAAAATATGATTTTAAAAGTTTTATAAAACTTAATAAATTTATCATGTATGTTATCACATGATAAATTTGAATGCAAGAGTTTAACAATGGTATAACAAGAGGAGGTTAATTTTTATTTTAACTTTCCTTGATTGAATTTTAAAATCAATGAAATGAATAATTATAATCACTATGTAACTTTTTTATTTTATATTGATTTGTATAGATGTTTATGATTCAATAATTTAAAATAAAAATTAAATACTTTTTAATTTTTTTCCGTTTAAACATACTATCATAATCCTTGTTTAAGAGAGATTTAGGATATATCTAAGAATTGGTTATGAAATGTTATAAATTAATGTTCACATTTAAAATTTGAGAATAATAAAGATGAGTCGGTAAATTTGGACGAGCAAAGTGAGGTGCGAACGGGTAGATTCAAAAAGGAAAATGTTAAGAAAGTCAGAGTTAATGGACATAGTCCAGATGATTCGGCAAGGAAAAGGGGAGAAAGGAAGAACTAACAACTTTCTTTTTCACACATTTTTCAGATGATTACAAGGAAAGAGAGATGTAAGAGGTGTTCAAATTGTATAGTAAGGTTGTGGAAGTATCCATTCCTAATAAGAAAGACAAAAAAGGGAATAGATTTAGTTTTGTGAGATTTGAGGAGGTGGAGAACGAAAGAATAATGGTTCTTAGACTCAATAACATTTATACAGGGGAGGAGAAGCTCTGGGTGAACAAATCTAGGTTTGGAAGACATAATATTTTTGTTGTTGGGGTTAGGAGGCAGGTTACAAGGAAGGCTAAAGTGGAATATCAAGGAGGTATCAACAGAGCCTAGAAAAGATGTGAAAGAGGAGAAAGGGAACGTCAAAGCTTATGTGAATACTGTGAGGTACTCAAAAGAGATAGCTAAGAACAATGGTGCTATGGGAAGAAGGATTACAACGGTGTACGTTGGGAAAGTTATTACGAAAGGGTCATCATATTCTACACAGCAAAAATTACATTAAGAATGAGTGTTTGAAAGCCACGTCGATGGGAATGAACATGGTGCTATTGGAGACGGATGGAAAAAAGGACGTGAAGGATTATATCAATGGTGGTTATGATTGGTGGAAAATTGGTTCTCTGAAATTATTCAATGAGAACCTTCAATTTTAGATTCAGAGAGGTTAGTGTGGGTTAAATGCTTAGGGGTTCCACCTCATGTGTGGAATAAGAAATTCTTTAAAATGGTGACTTCATTTTATGGCAAATTCCTTTAATTAGATGTAGCAAAAGTTATAAGAGAAAGACTTAATGTCGCTCGTTTTGCTGTTAATACCCATGTTCAGGATATTATTAATGATATTCTGAGAGTCAATATTGATGATAAGGTGTTCGGAGTTAAACTGATGGAAGAAGGTATGCTAGATGGTAGGGGGGATGATGCTAATAAAGGGGTTCAATTGGGATCAGAAAGTAGCTCATGTAAGGAGGAAGATGAAGATGATGTTTCCATGGAGTTGGAATAAAGATTGGAGGTTCTTAGGAAGGAATCATGTAATAGGCAGGAACATCATAATGAAAAGTCAAAGCTACTGTTAGATTTTAATTCAAATTCAAATTCTTCTCAGCCTTGTGGTGATATTACTAGAGATTTTCAGGACTCACCAAGAAAAGCGAGAAACCAAAGACATGAATCCAATTTATTTAGGTGCGGTGATGCAGTAGTTTCTCAGCCTTGTCATGAAATGGGCCTTAGCCTATTGGTAGAGGAGGCTAGGGAGGTGCAGTTAGAAACTGACTTCAACAAAGAGGGTATGGAGAGAGAGGTGCACTCTTTTCGTAAGGGTTCTCCTTCTTTTTGTGAGGCTTCTTTCATGGAAACTTCAATGGATGATTGTGAGGGTTCTCGTGTGGCTATAAGGCATCTCTTGCCTATCTACATCTTCTCTGATAACCCTCAAATGGGCGTCGATGACCAGTGTCATCTGGTTGCCAACTCATTCAGCACGAAGCCTTTCAATTTTAAGTAGTGGTTATGCATTGGATATGAGCATGTAGATTCAGTGGAGGGTCTGCCATAAGGTTTGGTTGGTGTTTGGAATGAGACGTTGAAAAGCTTCCACAAAAGTGAGATTAGTAATGCTAGACGAAGGGGTGGTGTTGTGCTAGTGAGCTCCAGCATCATAGCATACCCCACTCATCAGGTGCTCAATGTGCCCCCGTGCAGTAGTCGAGAGGTTCCGCAACAAAGTGGTGACACTTTATCAGGTCCAATCAGAGTTTGGCAACAACTTAAGAAGATTGGAGTAGTGGGGATTGATCAAGGCGAAACATATATGAAAGAGATTGATCTGATAAAGGAGAGGGACATTGTAGAGATGAAGGGTAGGAGAAAACATATTGTTTCCAAATAAGGATTTTTTTCTCTTAATGTGCAAGGATTCCGTGATAGAGCTAAACATCGTCGTGTAAGAAGAACTTTGAAGTTAAATAATATAGATGTTTGTTTCTTGTAGGAGACCAAATCCAATGTAACTGACAAGCGGGAAATGATCAAGTTGTGAGGTAGTGATAAATGTGAATGGAGAGTCAAATCTGCTGATGGGCCTAATGGCAAATTGATGATTGTGTGGAAGAAAGGTCTGTTTCAGATAAATTGTGAGATTTAGGGTGATGGTGTTTTGGTTTAGGCTATGTTGATTTGGCTCTGAATTCTCAATGTTGGATTGTAAATGTATACGTTTTTCGTTCTCTAGCGGGCAAAAGGAAACTGTGGACGGATTTTTCTATGACTAAGAGGGGTTTCCCGGATGCACAATGGTGCATTGGAGGAGATTTTAACGCAGTTCTGAATATGTTAGAAGTAATGGGTTCCTCTACTTTTCACTCTTGGGTGGAGATGGATGAGTTTCATAAGTTCATTGAAGAAATGGAGGTAGTAGATATCCCGCTAGTTGGAAAAAAGTTCACGTGGATCTCTCCAAATGAGAAAGCTTCAAGCAAGTTAGATAGATTTCTTATTTCTCCATCCTTGTGTGATTCATGAAATGTTTATTCTCAGTGGATAAGGTCTCGGGAGTTCTCAGACCATTGTAAGATCCTGATAAGAGATAATAGGCAGAATTGGCGTCCTAAACCGTTTAAATTTTTTTATTATTGGTTCCAATATCCTTTTTTCTTTGAGGTGGTCATAAATTGTTGGAGGTCTAATCTAGGTGGTTGGTAGAAGATGTACCAACTTAAAGAGAAGCTAAAACATTTGAAGGGGGAGATAAAAAAATGGTTTATAGAAGTGGTGCATAGGGATGACTTATTGATGGAAGATATGGTAAAGGATTTGGACAGGTTGGATTAGAACTTAGTGCAAGGAAAGTTTCAATGGAGGCTATTAGAAACAGAATTTTCTTGGAATATTGGAGCAAAGCCAGGGTCATGGAGCAGTCTATTTTAAAGAAATCAAAAGATATGTGGGCTTTGGAAGGTGACTCCAATACAAAGTTTTTTCATATTTGCTATAAATTGAGGTATGCGATGAATAATATTATGGCTGTGAATTCTGAAGTGGGTTTGGTAGAGGTGGTGTTAGAGGTGAAAGCAATGGTGCTAAAACATTTTCAAGATAGATTCAAAGAAAAAGGGTTATTAAGGCATATCTTGGATTGTGGTGCATTTCAAGCAAATATCAGAAGATCAAAGGTCATGGGTGGAAGAGTCATTCTCAGCTGAAAAGATCAAGGGCATGTGAGGGGGTTGGAGTCTAGGTCCAGATGGGTTCAAAATCAACTTCTATAAGTCATGTTGGGATGTTATAAGAGAGGACTTAATTGAGGCAGTTTAGGAATTTCATGTTCCAGGGATAGTTCTTAAAGCGGTGACCTCCTCTTTTATATCTTTTATTCCTAAGGTAGAAAGACCCTAAAATCTTTCTTAGTATCAACCTGTCTCTCTCATTTCAAGCATCCATAAAATAATTTTGAAATTGTTGTCTATAAGGATGAAAAGGGTTCTAGAAGGGGTGATCTCAGAGTGTCAAACAACATCCCTACTTGAGAGATCTATCCTTGATGGTGTTCTAGTTGCAAACGAAGTCATAGATTTAGCTCATAAGGTTAAAAAATCTTGCTTTTTTTTAAAATGGGTTTTGAAAAAACCTATGATTCGGTCAATGGGTATTTTTTAGACTACATGTTGTGCAAGTTGGGTTTTGGTCAAAAGTGAAGGATGTGGATTAATAACCTTATTTGGAACAGTCATGTTTCTATCCTTGTAAATGGTAGCCCAACTTTTGAATTTAGACCGGGTAGGGGTATCACACAAGGAGACTCGCTCTCACTTTTTTTGTTCTTGGTGGCGGCAAAGGGCGTATTTGGATTATTCAGATCAACAGTGCAGAAATGTGAGTATAAAGAAGTTAGGGTGGGGGATCTTTCCTTGTTTTCTCATTTACAATATGCAAATGATGTGATTTTGTTGGGGGGAAGCAAACTCTCAAATAGTGTGGAATTTGAAGGTAATTTTAAGAGGTTTTGGGTTGGTGTCATGGTTAAAGGTGAATTATCATAAGAGTCACTTCTTTGGCTTAAATGTTAGCCCTTTTTTTTCTCATACAGTGGGGTGTTTATTGAATTGCGTTGTTTCATCTCTACCTTTTAAATTCTTAGGGTTCTAGCTAGGGTCAATCCAAGGTGTTCGACTATATAGGATTCGATGGTGGAGCAATTCAAGAAAAGGCTAGCAGGTTGGAAATGTAGGAACTTGTCATTTGGAGGTAGATTAGTCCTGGTAAATTTTGTACCCACTAGCTTGCCTTTGTATTATTTTTCCTTCTACAAGGCCCCAAAGAAAATGGTGCAAGTCTTAACTTCTTTGCAACGATCCTTTTTATGGTGGGGTGATGTGGAGTCTAAGAAAATAGCTTAGGTGAGCTAGGAGAAGATTTGTTTGCCTAAGTATGAAGGAGGCTTAAGGGTGAAATGGTTGTCAAATTTTAATGTTAATTTGTTGGCTAAGTGGAAATGGCGTTTTTATCCAATAAAGAATTAATCCAGGGCTCGTTACTTCAGTGCAGATATGAGAAGTTTCAAGATTTCCCATATACAAATTCTAGCTGGGAAAAATGCTCTATTTGGTGGAGAAATGTTTGGTCAATTGACAATAACGATGCCCTATCCCCGAGTTGGTTTTATAATAATGTCAAGAGAAGAATCGGTGATGGATCAGAAATTATGTTTTGGTCACATAACTAGTTAGGGGTGGCCCTCTAAGTCACAATTTCCCCAGACTTTACACTTTGGCCTATGATAAGTATGTCATTGTAAAATATATGGGGGAATTATCAAGTAGGCACCTTGTGTGAAAATGGCATTGGCGCTGGAATTTGTTTGCCTGGGAGGAAGAGGTGCTAGTTATGTTAGAGGGTTCATTGCAAAATGTGCATGTAGAAAATCAAGCAAGTGGATTTGGATTTCAGAGGCGTCTAACAATTTCACAGTTGTAGATGCATACAAGAAGCTTACTACAACTTTGTCAGTAGGAATCAACTTTGGTTTTGACCCTCAGATGTTCAAGCAGTTGTGGAAGGATAAATTACCTAGTAAAGTCATAGCCTTTTCGTGGAGGTTATTGCTTAACAGGGTCTCGACTGTAGATAACTTGCAAAGAAGAGGTATGATCTTCTAAGCAAACTTACAAAGATGTGTTTTGTGTTGGATCATCTAGAGGAAAGTAAACATCTCTTTTTATCTTATTCTTTTACTCAAAATTTGTAGTATAGGGTATTGAATTGGATTGGGATTCATTCCCCCTTCGATGATGATTTAATTTAAATGTTTCTTTGACTGGATCTTGGATAGTAGGTAGGAAAAAAAAAGTTTAGATATTTGTTTTAGCATTTTGTTTGTTAGGGTATATAAATATCTAGAAACTGCATTATCTTTAATAACATAATATTGGAGTCTTTGGATATCTATCCTATATTTAGATTATTTCATAGAAATAACTTCTTTACATAGATAATGAGTTCTTTTTTTCTTACTGATGTTGAAACTTTTGGATGTGCCTTAACTTGTTGTAGTGGTTAATGTTTGTAAAATAATGAGGGAGGATATTTTGAGTTAGGAGGCTCGGTAACAAAATAAATTTAAGCTCTTAGAAGATTTATGTTTTTTTTTTTAGATATAAAAGATATGAAACGTTTTGTTTGCTTTTAAAAAAAATGAGAAGAAAAAAATTGTATTTAAGTTCACGTTAATGATAATGACTTGTAAAGATAGAGTGAGTTCACGTTATGTATACCTAAAAAGAAGTTATACAGGGAATTTTAAAAACAAGGTGTAAAAGTTATGACTAGTGCTAGCCAGTGAAAAAGTTTACTCCCAACCAAAATAAAGGATCCATGATTTCCTGAGTGATTTGCACGAGATATAAATGCGTGGGCACAAACTTATACATGATGATAAGATGCAATCAAAGTGTGGTTAAAACAAAATAGCGGATTCGTATAGGGTTTAATTAGTATACAGTATTATTGTAAAAAAATTTTATATTAATATTTAATTATGATTTTTTATTTATGTAATTTTTAAAATAATATAAAAAAATTTACTTTAATAATATATACTAATTAAACTCATTTATATATACTGATCACTCTTATTAAAAGGATAAATATTTTAGAAAAAAAAAAATAACCGTGAGGAATTTGGCATAAACCACTTTCCTTTCATACCTGAAAATGTAGGTTGGGAAAAGGGCCCTTGAAGTTGATTAATTGGTGCATTGATTTTTTATGCAATCAAAATCGCCCGTCTGCATTATGCTTATTTACTTGTTTTGTTTTTAGATTTTCAAACTTTTCAAAGCATTGGAACGTGACTGCAACAAATTGTCGAATTCGCCTTAAAAACTTTGCAACTCCATCTCTTTTATCGTCGTCCTCTCCACGTTTGTTTAATGCTTGCAAGTTGCCCAAAGTCAAGATAGAACTCGAATTAGATTATAAACTGTAAATTTCACACACAATGTAACGTCAAGAGTTTACATTTTGAGATAAAAATTGAGAACAAAAAAAGTTCATATACTCATCTCTGTGGAACACTGATTAGTTCTATGTTTATTATTTATTTTAATCAGATTTAGAACTATTTCAACGCTTACCAAGTGTTCCCGTCGGTTGTGTAATCTTGAAACATGGTAGCTTATGATTAGCAAAAATATTTGCTCCTTAGTTTGACTTGGTCTTTAATCACTTTGCTTAGTTGGCTAACGACAAGACAAACCATAACATGTGGTACATTTGTCCATCAATGACGCAGATATGGTATCTATTTGTTTACGAGCACAATATTTTTATATTTCCTGACAAAAATTATTTTTAATAGTATTTCGAATTATTGCACCCTGTATATAACTCCAGTTTGGAATCATTCATTCATTCATGTGAAAGTTTTAGCAAACGGTCAACCAGCAAAGCTGGAAGGACCTTTTTTTTTTCCCCTTTCTTTTTCTTTTCTTGGCGATGCGAGCTATGATTTGGTTACAAATAGAAAAGAAAAACAAAAGATCAGATTATGTTAGGACTTCTGTAGAATCTTTGCTAAAATATGACAAATATTTGGCTGGGATTGGACGGTAGGCAATATGTATGTACCAAAAAACATATAAATACGGAGTATAATTTATATAATTATTCCCTATAATTACGTAGTTTGAGTTACCATATGATGATCAGAATATTTCTCCCTTTTCTCATATTTTGGAGTGCACAGTTATTAACAGGAATGAATTCTCTCCACTTTTTTAAAACTGAATGACATCTTAACCTTTCATGTATTTTTTTATTTAATAATGTTAATATATAGAAAAAGTAAATACTTATAATAGATAGTAGGGATTTATTTAACTGGATACTTTCCAATTTTTATAATTGGAGAGGATCCTTCATGTTATTAACTCTTATTAAAGTTAAATGTATGTACTAAACTTTTAAAGGCTGAGTTGTGTTATATTTATGAATAAATAAGTTTTTTGTCATTAAATTATTAAGAAAAAAATACTTTTGATTTTGAAATTTAAAAAAAAAATTAATCTCTGAAATTAATTTATTTTTTATATTAATGTTGTCTGTTTATAAGTTCTAATATATTTGGTTATGATGTAAAATTGAAGATGGATAAAGTTAAGGTTGAGGAAAAAAGTAATTCACGAGTATAAAAACGTGTTTCCTATTAGTATTTTTTTAACGGTTGAAAAAAAATGACAACAGATTTAGTAGTGTGATATTATAACAATTATCTTGTTAAAAAACTAACCCACAATTGGGAATTAAAATGACATAGTTTCCTTAATCGCCTCTATAAAAAGGTAGAAAAAGATTGTATTGAACAATAAGGGTTATTACAAACTTTGTAAATTTCTATAAGTGGTGGATTAGTAAGAACAAAAAAATGCTCCAATAACGAAGACAATAGCACTATTACAAACTTTGTATTGAACAATAAGGGTTATTACAAACTTTGTAAATTTCTATAAGTGGTGGATTAGTAAGAACAAAAAAATGCTCCAATAACGAAGACAATAGCACTATTAACTCTACAACTTTAAATGTGGTGAACTTGATGACATGACACATCCCTTAACCAAATCAGCTGTTAACAAGATTCGTTTAATGACAATTATCAAATTGAAACATTAAAAATTGTTAGATAATAAAATAAAAAAATTTACATATTAAAATCAAATTGGACAATTTTTTAAGTATTAAATACTTAAACCATTTAAGAATAAAATATAGGAATTAATTTATCTTATTCAAACTAAATTTATAATTTAAAAAATTGAACTCATTTTTGTTCATGTTTCCTAAATAAAACGTTTAGAAAATGAAGAAAATTTAAATCAAAACAATTCAAATGATTTTAAATTTTTTAAAACCTTGAAATGTTTCCAAACATGGTAAAACTTTGCTAAAAAGTTTTCTAAGATGGTTATAAAGGTAAAATAACCACCAACGGTAGCTTAAAGATGAGTTAGGCATTCTGTTAGCTAAATTTTGTTATAAATCACAAACGCTAATCATAATTTAATTTAATAAATTTTAACTAATAAAAGAATATATTAAGTAAAGGTATATTAAAGTGGGGCACTTCTAACCCATCTAGCCATCATACGAAGAAATTAAATTATAAAAGGGAAGGCCATTATTCTAACAATTAAGAAGTAAACCCTTAATCCAGTTTCTGAGATTGTAAATGTCAATTACATTACTCCCTGATTGCATAAAGTCTACTATACTAACATTTGGTATAAAACGGAAATTATACAAATAACAATGTATAGAATCAAGAATTAAAGTGAGTGGTTTTGTAAAGTCAAGACTAGTGACAAATTAGTTCAGGGACTAAAATAGGACTAGCAAAATTGTGAACAGCCTAGAAAAAACTATAGCTCGTTTGACTGAAAGCTAAGGGGCTCCGACAATGAAATCTTTCTACTATACAAGGATTAAAATGCTTCAAAATTAAATTAAGATGGAATCCTAACACGTATATACTATACGACGCCTATAGGATACAAGTTCTTCAAATAATCAACCCAAAATAATGATATTATACATTCACTTTCTCCATCCATGTCAAGATGTTTTCCACTATCCAGTATTGTTGATCTTGACCTGGCACAGTGGCACCCCAAGTGAAAAACATCATTGCCATGTGTTAGATACAACCCCCGAGAATCAGAGGTTAACTTGATTTTAAGACGTACTTCTTGTTGACCACTATACAAGCCTATTGAAAAATTATTTGTCTCAGAATCGTCTCTTTTTGGCAGATGGTCTCTTGTTATGATCAGATGGCGTGTACTCACCAGTAACCCTGCCATTGCAAAAGAAAACCAGTTACTGTGGATTACTTTAAACAAACACTAATAGTCCGGGAAATTATTTCTTTTAACAAAAGAAAGCATGAACAACATACTATTATATTAGAAAAGCTGACTTTGCACGTCATATTCACAATAAAAATGAAGAGATTAAGATAAGTTTCAACAAAATTCATGATCATATACTGGAATATACTCCAGTATAATAATGAAACTATATATAAACAGCAGTTGAATGCATGTTAGCTCCAAGGCAAAAATATATTTACCTATTATACAACAATATGGCATCACCTATTGTACCTGCAACCTTATTCCGTACCTTTCGAACACAAACCTGAATGCGCATTTGTTAGTGTCAGAAACCCTGTATATAATCTCGAATGTATCTTTCGAAAAATCTTGTATTTATTTTCTATCATTAGTAAATTAGGAAATATTCCATCATTACAAGAAACTTAAATTAGGAAATATACCATAACTATAGGGATCTGCTTTCAGAATAGACTGTCATTTTATTTCTTTTATTTCCAAAATTAGATTACAAAGTTATGTATATATATACCTGATGTACTCTCAGACTCTCACTATTAAGGAGCATATAAAAAATAAATTCACTCTTCTAAAATTCAAGAGTTACTTTATTTTATTTCATATGATACAAAACTATGCACAATTATGCTACAGGCACTCACCTGTACTTGATCAATGGGTCCAGCTTCAGGATCCCGATTACGGTGAATAACAATTCCATTGTCACACTTATTTATGAAGTGTGCACTTCCACTTATATCATAGAGATTAGGGGGACCCCCGACCCAGTTATGCAGCTAATAAATGAGAAGGAAGAATATCAGAAAGAGTATAATGACAAAGGATGAAACCAAAGCTGTTTCTTACCAACCTGCCTAGGATGTGCTACAAACCAAACATGGCAGCCATGATGTTGGGCAAAACGTTTGATTAAGGTAAGCATTTGGCTCACATATTCTGTTTCAGTCCTGCACGTTTTAGCAACAAATAAATAACATCAATTTGCCATCCATTATCTAGACAACAATAAAGCAGCTGGCTACAGAAAGAATTATCAGGGTAACAGCAATTTCTTGAAGAGATTGATTTTAGCACAAATGCAAAACATGAAACAGTGTCAAATGCATAATGACATCCAACATCACAACAAACTTTAGTTATCTTAGATAATGTTCAACTAGATAGAAGCCTCAGATTCCAATCACAGATTTTTGTTCCTTCCCCTGTTGGCAAATCTACTGTTGGTTGTCAACGAATTTTTACTATCAAAATGGGCCTTGATAAACAGGTTATTTTTTATCGGAAAATGTTATTGGTTAATTTTGTTAGTTTTGTCAATAGAAAGAACTTGAACCTACAACCTCTCTTCTCCTTCTCTCTTCACCAAAACTTTACCACTAAGCTACCTTATAACTCCCCCTAGATGAACAAACTAGTTGAAAGTTTCCTCGTGACTAAAGGCTATGCTCAAGTTTTTGGCCTTGATTACACTTTCTCCTATTGCTAAAGTGATAGTCTTGCTTTTCCTATAAATGGCTGTTACAAATCATGGCCTCTACATAAATTGAACATAGGTTGATTACCATTTTATATTAGAGAGTATGTATGAACGTCACTAGAACATTTTTTAACTACAATCGTCCTTTGAAGTATAACATACTTTGATAACAAGCTCGATGCATATGATATATTTATGCACCAACTTGAGGGCAAGTATCAACTGTAAATAATATACTTATCCCTATAATTTTAGAGTTCTTTCATTAGAGATTTCAAAGGTCACTAAAATAAATGCATAGGGAATGAAAGGAATTATCTCAGGCAAATTCCCAGTATTTTAAAGAGCTCAAGTACAACATAAACAAAAGCAAACAAAATCGAAGTGTAGAAAAGGATCTTATAGGAGAATTACTGGTTTGAAGGTCGCTGATGATCAAGCTCATTGTATGGATCAATTACAAGTCCACGCACCCCGTGCCTCAATACAGCAGCTTTTGCAAGGTCAAGGACCCAATTTATATTAGGAAGGGAGTCATCTTCACACCTAGTGTCAACAACCAAGTAGCCCAGCACTAAATTTCATCAGTACAAATTAAATAGCTAACTTAAAATATCCGTTTAACCAAATTGTAAGTATTAGACAGTATATTCAAGAACAGCTAAAGCAAACAATTGACATAATTTGAATATAAAAAGATCAAAAGTTTCATGTGAGGATTCATCGTCATTCATCTCTATTGAACCATTTCAAAGGCTTACGAGAATATGTTAAGGAGACCAGAAAATCTCTGCATCACCATATCTACCCAACAGCCGAACAAGGATTAAAATCTCAGTCCAATCATTTTATGAGTATGCATCATGTATGTTGTTGCCACCACCTCAAGTACATTGATTCACAACACAACTATGGCACCTAAATACCCAAATATTAAGGAAACAAATATAAATTTAATGCTACAACAAAAGAATATTCAGTTACTAATAAACAAGCCAAATCCACTAAAAAACTTATTGCTACTGCCTGCATCATTTCTACTTTCATTTAGGAAGGTTTCCCCCTTGACAATTTAAATAAAAAATCAAATGTACCACTAATGATGCATGCATCACTTTTCAACTACGGACGGCTGAAAAGGGAACTGGTAAATTTGATCAACTTTACAAATGAATAAGATAACAGTAGTCAAGCTAAAAATGTATGAAAAATGTACAAATGATTGATATGGTATGCTACAAGTTACAAATACCAGCTTGAGTTTCTTGTAAAGACGTACCGTATGAGAGAGAAAGTGTCGCTTAACCAAAGCTTGCCTTGTTCAAATTCTTCCACACTCATCCGTTCAACATTTTCACCATAACTACATTAGATAAATAAGTCAATTCAGATAATCAAACATATGCATAATAACAATCACAACTATTGAATTAAAGAACATTATCCAATACAGGTTTCCTTATAATGAAAGTAAAAATTGCAACATTATAAAGCAGAATACAGAGAATAAAGACAACTATAAATCCTTAATGAGAATAATAATACTAACTCCACTAGTATAGATCATAATACCAAAGTAAAAACATTAAATTGAGACGTCACCATCTGATGGAAAACATATTAGTGGTTGTAGGAACGAAAAGAAAAATCTGAAAATATTTCAGGGACTACTTAACAGAGCCAACAAAATGACGGGCTTCTACAAAATAATTCTTTTGGAAACGAAAAACAAAATCTATAATTTTTAAGGACCAAAAATCAAGAAAAAAAATTATTAGGAACCATATGCAAAATCCATAAAATTTTAAGGACCAAAAACATATACATGTGTGTGTGTGTAGAAAAATCTGAAAATATTTCAGGGACTACTTAACAGAGCCAACAAAATAATGGGCTTTTACAAAATAATTCTTTATCCATAAATTTTTAAGGACCAAAAATCAAGAAAAAAAATTATTAGGAACCATATGCAAAATCCATAAAATTTTAAGGACCAAAAACATATCCGTGTACGTGTGTGTGTGTGTTTACTTATTCCAAAAGTAAGTATAAGAGACTTACTTTTTATTAAGGATGATAATCACACCCACCCACCTCCATTGACCAGGAGCTGAGTCGGGTTTCCCCATTTAAAATTTCAAAAGCAAAGGCAAGGATGGGTATGATGGTCCATGCGGCTACCAACTATTAGTTATTTATTAATTATTACAACCATTAAATTTCAATAAAATAAATAGTGAAAATAAAGAGTAAGTCTCCCTCTCTCTCTCTCTCTCCCTCTCTCTCTCTATATATATATATAGCAATTTTAGCAAGAAATAAAAGGAAAATGATTTAAAAAATTAGATATACATAACACATGTTTCCAAATATTTGAGATCATACCAAAATGATAGGAAAACTAATGAAGACATCATGCACAAAATACAATTTAGATGGTTAAAATTGAGAAAAGCACTATGGGATATTAGTGACTACGAAATAACTACTAAATTCAAATGAATGTTAATACTATAGGGCAATGAATGTTAGGCTTTAAAGGGCCAGGAGAAAGAATTAAGAGTAACAATATTGAAACTGTTATAATAGATGTGACACCATAGATGAAATGACAAGATACAAAATTATTATAGTCAACGAGATATTGATATGATAATTATCAAGGAAAAGATGACAGAAAATTGGTTAAGATGGTTTCTACATATGCAAAGGTCACTACATGCCTTTACAAAGGAGTAGATTCCATGGTTTTTAGCTTGGTAAAAAGGAGTAGACGGAGACTGATGACATTGAAGAAAATTATTGAAAGGGGTGTTATGGAGAATAATATTACTAAGAATTTAGTTGAGTCTAAAGTCATCATGTAATCCATATAGACAACCTCACCATATTTGACAAGGCTATTGTTGTTGTTGTAATAATAAAGCAATAAATAACAAATGCCTG
This sequence comes from Psophocarpus tetragonolobus, assembly GCA_037954015.1. Lineage (NCBI taxonomy): Eukaryota > Viridiplantae > Streptophyta > Magnoliopsida > Fabales > Fabaceae > Psophocarpus > Psophocarpus tetragonolobus. The sequence goes on from CM075688.1 coordinate 103,618,502, forward strand.
AAAAGATAATGATCAATAGAATACATCGTTAATATAATATGCAAAGCTCACCGTCCATTGAAGAAAGGTTTCTTCAAGTGTTTCTCCAAAAGTTTTCGAGCATGTTCTCTAACCTGTAGGATGATAAAAAAGAATCAGAAAAAATGCACAAATTCTGACAGGAATGTAAGAGGCAATGATTTAAAAACAATGATTATTGTTGGCATAACAAATCAATTAAGATTATAAAGAGAAACCACTCAGCCCTGATACTGCAATCCAATAACAACCAACACTTGTTTTTGAATATATTTTGGGATCACTAAACAATGGAATGAACAAGACATAGGCACATAAATACGTCGTCCAAAAACAAGACGTGCATTAAAATAAGAAAAAACAGCTGGACTGCAAATCTCTCTGTATATCTGACATATAGACCACTCCTAAAAGTAAACATATAGTGCAGACAATCATTTGAGCTTGAGATGTGGGCAGAGCACAAGCCATATTTAATTTTAAGGATACGTGCAACATACACATTGGAATCATACACACCCGGTGTCAACTCAGCTACCTAGTTAACTACATGCGTAAATAGTCAATTTTACTTCACAAGTGGTTAAGAGTAAATGAATGTAATATATACAATTATTAATATTTATATTGGTTATTGAAATTTCTAATAGTAGTTAACTTTGTCTCACAACACAAGTAGTTAATAGTGTCATAAGATTACCGGCTGTTACACATGCTTAACTACATATATAAATATAGTCAACTTTGGATTAGTAAGGCTTAAATTACCCTTTTCACCCACTATTTTTAAAATGTTTAATTTTGTCTCACTATTATTTTTAATTCCAATTCCATCCCATGATTCTTTAAATAGCTTCAATGGCATCCTATTATTATTTTTAATAATTATGTTAGCATCTACAATTAACGACAATTTTATTGCTAAAAAATCATTACAGAATGACATTGAAGCTATATTCAAACTTCAAAGAATTGTAAACATTAATGGTTTTACAGAGTTAGCTTCAATTAACGAAAGGGGGTGACATTGAAACTATTTAAAATTTTGTGGAATAAAATTATATCTAAAAATAATAGGCCAACAAGGGGATGACAATTAAGTTATTTAAAGAATTGTAAGACAAAATTGAGAACAGTGGAACGAAATTAAACATTTTATAGTGGAACAAAAAAGGTAATTAAGTCTACAAGTACTTAAGAATAAATTAGTGTGATTGTATACAATAATTTATCATTAATATATAATTAACTTTGTTTAACAATAAATTAGGAGGTAATGAATGTGACTGTATACAATTATTAATGTGATTAATAGTGTTATAAATTTATTGAAATATCTAATAGTGATTAACTTTACCTCACGAGTGATTAATAGTCTCACGAGATTATTGAAATTTTGAAATGCCTAGTAGTTTGTGTTTTTTTTAAAGGCAGAAATGCCTAGTAGTAGTTAACCACTAGTGGTACAAAGTTAAGTGCATGTTTGATTTCACGTTACAAAATTGATTTCAGACAAATTTTAATATGTTTGGCTTTACGTTGAAAAAGAATTCAAAATTGATTCTGAGTTGAAGAAAGTTGAAGTAGCTTTTGTTGAACCCAAATTTATTTTCATGTTTACAGTAAAAAAAAAAATTCAAACATAAATTACATCATCTTAAAACAATTTTAACTAAAATCAATTATATTCAAAATCAATTTTGCTAATGCTCATCCAAATACACACTAAATATATTCACAAATGTCCCTAAACATGTGCATTGAGGCATTGATAAGGAACCATTTTAGATAAATTTTCAGGAGCATATGCTTACAATAATTATTGTGGTTTTGCTTCCAATTATTCTAATGTAGTTTATACTTTTACTGTGAAGGTTTATGTTTCCCCAAACATTTTAAAAATTCCATAGCTCATTCATATGAACTATGAAGATGCTTTTGACAAAACACAACACGAGTAGTTTATATAATGTGACCACATCAAATGGGGTTGAGGCTTTTGTTTATATTTTTTTTATAAACAAATGTTAATTGTTAGTGTGTTAATTTTATTAGTGAAAGGATTCAAACCCACTACCTCTCCCCCACTTTTGTCTTCACATATCAACCTTATAACTCTTCTTTTGATTATAGTTAATATGAAGAAATATGTTGGAGATTGGACACAAATAGAGTTTTTTATTCACCCAATGGTATTTATGCAATATTAAGCATCCAGAAATCAATGGTTTCTGAAACGCATTCAATTATATTACTGTGCAACAAGCCAACAAATCGCCATAATTACATGCAAATGCAATGAAGTAAAACTAGAGGGAGAAAATTACTTTTCTTATTGAGGAAAAAGATCTCTTAACAAAAAAAGCTTGAGTGATGCAATCCCAGGGAGTGCATCATAGAGCCACAATGGAGATACAAGAGTAAGCAGGGGTATCATAATATACTATTACACAAACATCTAAACATGATCTACCATTTCATAATCAACTAAAAGTAAGCAATAAATATCCTGAACAAGGCCAGGAATGCATGATTCTTGTTCCAGTTGCAAATGTAAACCTTTTTTTTTTGGCTAAAATAATTTTTTTGTTATTACAATTTCACAAAAAATTACTTTTGGTACTTAAAATTTAAAAATATTTTTTTAGTCCATGATTTACTTTCAGTCATTCTTTTCCGGTTAACACCGTCAAAAAAATTGTTGACAGAAAACATGTTTTTGTACTTGTTAATCACTCTTCTCAACCCTAACTCTCACAATCTTCAATTTCACATCCGACACAGTCAAATACACTGCAACTTATAACAAACAATAATACAAAAAAAAATAAATTCAAGGACTTAAAAAAATATTTTTGAATTTCAAATATCAAAAGTGATTTTTGGTGAAACTTTAGGGACAAAAAATTTATTTAAGCCAAACTTTTTTTGGTGAATAAAAGCATAATTTTGAAAGTCACCAATGAACAATCTAACCTTGTTCTCCATAGAACAAAGTGCAAATTTCCAGCCAGCAATTTGATTAAGATTGCAAAGAAGAGCATCAATCCATTCACTCTTCCCAGAATTAGGAACTCCAGTTACTATGGTCAGTTCTCCTGGTACAACCTGATAAAAGTAATAATAGAATTATATCAGAATCCCCAATTGCATACACTGAAAACAGGTTGTATTATTACAATGAGGAATGCTAGTTAGATTATCTCTGGCACTCTATAATTGGTTAAAATTTATTGGAATTACAAAGTTTGGTGAGTTTCACCACTAGTTTATTGACTCTCTTAATTTGGAAATGGAACCCACCAAAATTGGTGATTTCCAAAATTCTAACCAAATTATTTGGCAAACATAAAATAATATTCTAAACTTATTCTAATTCTCAAAAAATTGGAATTGAAATTAGAATGTAGTGTTTCAATTCCAATTCCAACATCTAAACAGACCCTAAAATCTTTTGTGGAGATATTCATATTTATTACATAATCTAACAATTTTTAGATTTTCAATTTTTTGCTCTTTATTAAATAGATGAAATCTAGTCACATTATTATGACAATCTGCATTTACAGTGGCTCCTTATGTTGTTTATATATTATTATCCATACATAAGTAAACAATAAATAAACTATAAAAAAATACAGAAAAATGTTTATAATAATAAGAAAATATAGGAATGCAATAAATCTCCCTTACATTGTATAAGTCATTCAGATTATTCCACCCAGTTGGAATACCAATATCATATCCTAAGGTTCGATGGTAATATGCATCAATCTCATCAAAGTAATCTCTGAAGTTAAACAATCCACGTATTGGATATAATTCTGCATTCTCAATCACTTCCTTGAGTGTATCAGGGCCCAAATACATGAGAACCTGTGAATATGTTATAAGCTTGCTACAGTTATCAAAAAGCAGAATTACATACAAACAACTTAAAATGACTCTGCATAATAAGTGACATACACAAATCAGGCAGGAGTGGAGGCAATTATGTAGTTGTTTGGAAACAAATTATAGGAAATAATCCCTTCCATTTCAGAAATGTATGAGAAAGCTGATCCAGAAAAAAAAAATATATCTAAAATAAGTTAATCAAAACATGTATGTCAATAAAACCATGCATGCTAAACTAACATGGATAGCATACACCAGACAGTAAACTGTAAAATTATAACCTTGAGTCTGCTGTCCTAAGTTTCCAACCTTCCAATCTAACCAACTAATAAACATGAGAAACACTAACAACAATATCCTGAACACAATCTCTACGATTAGTTAAAATTTATTGAAAATTACAAAAAGTTGTGGGTTCTACAAGTTATCTAATGTCCCTCTCGTGATTTTGTAGTTTTCAATAAATTTTACCAATAATAAAGTAGGCTAGTAAGCCTATGTCGCTAACACTCATCTATAAACTTAACAATAACATGCCATGCAGTGATGAATAATAAATTCACAAACAATACATGTAAACATGCATGTCACTGATTAAGAGTAACCAGCACTGTTCTTGTCTGTAACATGTATCTTCATTCAAAGTCCATTGTCACTTGAATCCAAACAAGGGTTGTCTAGGGAAAAGTTACAAAAACATCATTTCTTTTGATTATGTTGGGGTTTTATTTTTTTAAGAAACAGCGTTGAGAGGAAAGGTGCAGGTGAAGGGGAACTCATGCAAATTGATTTCTGACCTCATTTGCATCCTTGCAATTGTTTAACCTCCCTTTTTTAGGCCACCTGACCCGCCAGCATCTGCAACCACCCAAGAGAGAGGGGTTAAAGAATGTGAAACAAGCATGAAAAAAGGAAAACAATCCGTCCATTATTTTTTTAAAATGGAAAAAATAATTGAATAAACTAAACTAATAGAACAGAGGAAACAACCATTCTGTGTTGTCTAACCATGAAGATTTTGAAACAATAACAATATCAACATCACAAAAAATTTACAGGAGCACCCAAATCTTAGCAAGCAGTAAAATCAAGACAAAAAAAATCTTACTTTTCTTTCCCAATGCGGCGTGCAAGCTCCTCAGCCAAAGCTTGACCAGGTGGATCCCCATCAGTGGCAAGTATAACTCGAGTTGCCTATCAATATAAACATTGAGAAAACAAATGAGGAAAGTTTATGTTTCTGCACATTAAAAAGAAAGAAAAAATAACATTTGTCGAACCTTCTTTAGTTCATCTTTACAGTTCCACAGATACTGATACTTTTTGTCCTAGCTTTACAGAATTAGAAAAATGACAAGAGCATTAGATTCTTACACTATATATACAACCACAGTAAAGACCAACAACAGATAAGAAAATGAAAAATCACACACACATGATATTATAGATACAGTATTAAGAGTAAAAAAGAAGACCTTGTCTGGAGACGGTAACTCCTCCTTTGAGGAGACTGATGGAGGTGCACCATCAGGAACACTGACGCAGTTGAAGAAGCCAGCTTCTTCCATTGCCAGCTTGTCCATTTCACCTTCAACCTACAGCATTAAACCAACACACTAAGCATAAAGAAAAATTGTAATCTTTACACAATTTCTACAGAGAGCAGAATGCATACAATGATTATATCACTCTGTCCCACTATGTCATCCAATCCATAAAAGATCTTTTCAGTATTTGCTTCCTGAAATAAAGGGATATCATGGGAAAAATAAAACGTAATTATCATAATATCAGATAAATATAATAGAGCATAAAAACAAAATCTGACAACTGACAGAAAACACATGTTAAGATTTTAGATAATATGAGAAAATATCTTCCAGCAAAATCTAATATATCGTTAGATACTAATATAAAACCACTCATATCTCTTCCTCTAACGCTTTACGCTCTTGGGATAGTTAGTTTATGACATGTTATCAAAGCCTTTGTGACCAAATGATCTAGGGTTTGATCATTGCTACCCCTATTATTGCAATAAATAATCAAGTAAATTACATTGACACCCCTAAGATTAAAGCAACCCACTTAAAGATCACATGCCGTTAGTGATGGTGGTAATGGTGGCGGCGACAATGGGGTTAGTGGTAGCGACAACAGTGGTGACGTTGGGGATGGTGGTGAGAGTGGTGGCACCAGCAGTGGTTGGAGAGTGCACGTAAGTTACGATAACGATGACACGTTATATTTTTAAATAAGTTGTTTTAATCTGAGCTATTTTTATAATCTTACAATTATTATTCATTCTTCTCATTTCTCACGATAAAGGTTTTTCTCACTTGATACGTTTTCTATATATAGAGAGAGAGCAAGAGAGAGAGATTTGTTGATAGGAAAAACTTGTGTGTGATTAAACATGTGCAAGTATACTGTTTTTTTAATTTTTTAATATAGACTAGTTCAACTGATTCAATTAGCAATCATCTAATTCGACCATTAAACCACCAAACCACTACCTAAATTAGTTTGATGACCGATTTTAATAACATTGATAATATCTAGGATATTATCTCTACATATTATATTTTAAATCAATATAATATCAAAGATTCTCAACAATATCAAGATAAGATAATATCTAATATCCTCAACATTTCCCTTCAAACTCGAACTTACTAAGCATTCAGCTTGTTACGAAAAGCAAATAACAAAATAGAATTCTACCATTAAACAATATTTGGAAAGACAACACAGGAATGTTGGAGAAGTCAGAAAATATTTCTAGAAATATAACACTGTCAGATAGCTAGAATATCCATCAGCCTAAGAAAATTTATGGCAATAACTTAGGGTAAGGCAAAAAAGGTGGTTATCCTTTGGGAAAAAATGTCCGAGTCTCTGACTGTTTCAACACCATTCCAGCCACATTGACATTGAACATGTTTAAGCAGGTAAACTCAAATCTGAACATGTTCTGCTTTCATGTCTTCTGCAAACTCATACGCAAAATCTGGAAAGAAACTTATTCAACGGACACCACCATCTCTTGCAAAGAAGACAATCTCCGGTGAACAACACACCTCTGGAGAATGAATATCTTGTTTTTCCCAGGTAATCTCTATGTTGCTTGGCACTGTTTCTTTGTTTCCTTCTCTTTCTCTACTTCTTTCAACTGCTTCCTTCTCCATTCTCTCTATTTCTCTATATCCTAAGTCTCTCTTTGCACCTGTTTTCTGATTCTCTCTATTCCTGATATGAGTCCCATAGACCCTAACAATTCGTCATTTCCTCTTTATTCTCTGAATCTCAGTCCCCTCTGATCTCCCCTCGGTGGTTCTCACTTTTCTGTTTGCTCTGCCGCTTGTTGTCTAGTGTACTTAATGCACATAAATTATTCTTTATCATTATAGCCACCATGCTTCTATAATTCTACCATAGTCCATGTCCACCATCCATCATTACTAACATTGATATATAAAGATACAGGAAACTATTGAGAAAACTGAACTATTTGACTGTTACCAGGCCATAAATTGCTTTTGCATTGTGCTGTGCATCAGTTATTCGTCTTAACCATCTAACACTAACTGTGAAGCTCTTAATAGGAAAAAAGGAGAGAGAGAAAGTGAAAACTGAAAACAGAGATGTTGGAGGCATTAATCAAAATTTTTAGAATCTTCTACATTTGACTTTATATACATAAATAGAGGTTATCAAGGCCGTTAGAGTAGGTGCTCATTGCACATGCCCATAACTAAAAGGCACCAACACTGATAATCTTAAAAACTTCATGTTCACATTATTAGAAGGGATGTTTTAATTATGCTTACCAAAATATGTACAGATGTTTTCAATCACTGTTGTTTTTAACTTTAAATAAAAATTATTTCTAAGCATATCAATTTTAACGCTCAATCTAAATATGAACAGAATCAGTAATTGTTATACCTGCCAAAACAACTTGTTGACGTCTCGATACTTGCAACTGACAAGCGCTCCATTTCGATGATATGTGAATGCAATCACGATCTGCCAAACATATATATGTTACAGACTTACAGAAACAATTACTAACAGGTAACTCACTAGTAAATGTTTATATATTATACTTGGAAACAATTGAACTTTAAAAGCATCATCTTCATTAAATAAAAATCAATGGCAACCCTTGCCCAATTAATCAATAAGTAAACAGTGTTTCAAAAATAGAAAATTTTGTCATTTCTAAGACTGACTTTTTAATCAGCCAGTACAAGCTGCAACTGAATGCAGTCATATCATCAAATTCAAAGTTACTAATATATACCAAGTAGCATTTTCTGGTAAATAAAACAAAAAACAATCTAAGATGTTTGCTCCTGGATCTTTCTTTCAAGTTTCAACCAAAAAAACCAAACATCACAAGGAATGTTACCGTAATTAGGTAAAGGAACTACCAATACATGGGTGATACATATTCATATTCAGAATATTAATCCCTAATTCTTTTATCATTTGAAAAAGTATGGAAAATATGTTCTGTCACGATAACAGTTCCATCAAACTTACATTGTTAACTAACTGGATCATTATTATCTTAAAATTTAATAGTAATCACTGGTTAACTGCACCTGATCGTCATATTTTTTCTGCTTCACACCATTTCTCTCCAGAGTCTCTTTTGAAATCAAGCGCTCTGAAAAATACGCAAGCAGCTGAAACAGGGCAAAGTCACATTTACCACAATGATAGGAAATGAAAAACATTATCAACATAATTTAAAAACACATGATATAATGACAAGCATAAAACATATAAAGCAGGATAAACATATCAGTATCACTAAAGACTTTTTTTATTTCTATTTACAGTGAGTAACGAGCCACCACTTTGTGTTTGCTACTTTCAATAAATACATGCTTAGTTCCATGCATATCCAGAACAAATAGCTCATAACCAAAAGTGGAGAAGAGAAACAATCTGAGAAAATGATGGCTCTAATGCCAAGATACAAAGAATATGTTAATAGTACAAAACAATTGGCCTCCACATGTGACAAGGAGGGGGGAGGGAGAGGTCATGAGTTTGAATTCCTCCACTAACAAAAACTAGCATATTAACAACTAACATTTAACCTATAAAAAATAGTACAGAACAATGAGAGTATGACAGCACATGGAAAGCAAGCTAGAGTAGCAACCAATTTTGATTGCTTGTCAAAACTTAAAACAGTTGAAACATATCTATATCTATGGATAGACAAAAGAAAGAAAACATGATTCGTTTTTTAAAGTTCAGTAGAAATTATTTTAAACCATTTAATGTTATTGGGAGGTGTGTCCAAAATCCAAATTAATCTTAAGTTCTTAACCACAAATTTTCCATAGGAATATGTGTCAAACTGTAAAATTGTTCTAGATGGTAAACAAATATGCACTACAGAGCATAACAGATAAAAATACCCAATAATTAAACAGCATATCATGGACAGAAATTAGCAATCATATTAGCTTATTCAAAAGATACACAAACGCAATGAGACAGGAACAAATTCAATTAACATTTAGTGTCAAATTTGGAAAAATTAAACCTTTAATTTTTTTAATTTTTTTTGCAAACAATAATGTTATAATTCCAACCATGCAAGAAAAGTTCTCATGAAACATATCAAGTTCACAAAATTTTGCACAAATTAAAAAGTTAGTACTTTTTGGTTTCATGTTTTATTGTTTTCAGTATTTTAGTATCTAAAACTAAAAAAATTATTTGATTACTGTTTTCTTAGAACAGTCTTCAAAAATAGTTTTGATTTTTTAGTTTTAAAAAACTAAAAAACAGAAACAGTTATCAGTAGTTTTGCTTTTCAGTTGTCTATTTTTGTTTTGAAAACTCAAAACACAATAAAAATATATTATTTTTTGCTTTTCATTAATAACAATTTTATAAATATGAAATTTTTTTTTTTATTTTTACATCTTTAAAACAATTTTCAAATAACACTTACCGAACATGTTTTTTTTCTCTTCTTCCATAAAACAGTTTTTGAAAACTATTTTGAAAATTCTTTTAAAAAAACTAAAAAATTCTTTAAGAAAACTATTTTTCCTAAACTCTTATAGTATTTCACTACAAACTTGCTTTTGAAACAAAAGCTTCCAAACATAATAACTTCATTTCAAAATAAAATTTAACCAAGACCATTTTTGCAAAATAAAAATCAACTAAAATCAAGCTTGCAAACACTCACCCAAACATACACTAAGCAATGGAGAACAGGATTTTGTCATGAGCAATATCTGCCCCACAGATATTAGTGTAGCTCATCCAAAATTCATAAAGTGTATGGACAAAATTAAGCAAGCTGGCAAGGTAAAATCTAATAACCTCGTCACAAAGTGGTTCTAGTTGCAATTCCTCCTCCGTTATTTGTCTTATCTTTTTAATCGGGGTCATTTGACTTCTTGCAGAACTGCTACCAGCAAAGGCCTACAGCAGAAGGTAGAACAATGAAGCAAACACCACATTTGCCTATGTTAATCAGGACCTGACAAGCTTGAAAATGAACATATTTAACCTGGGTGCTGCCTTTCCACCCACACTTTCCACGAAAGCACACCCATGCAGCAGATCCCCTAAAACTCAAAATTTGCCAAAATTAAAACAAAGTAGATGTACAATCTCCTAAGAAATAGAATCAGATAAGTTTATGAAAAAGAAAATGAGAAATATCATACCCATCTGGAGCAATGTAAAGAGACAAGCTCTTTTCTACCTGATCACCACCTTGGCACTAAAAAAAAACAATATTAAATGGCACATACAAGACTTAACACAAAAAACATGTTCAAATCCCATTGGGATGTATGAAATGATGTCCATGTAAGGAGAACGAATTACTCTCACTGCATAGTCCCACTATCACAGAGAAAATGGAGATAAAAAATACAAAAAGTTAAATGTATTGGTTTGAAGTGCAAAATAAACACTCTTCAATTAACTATTTTGAGGATTCTCATTTTTAACAGTATTATAAGTCGCCCCTTCAAATAATTACCTTATGCCAAACAACCAAAATGAAATATATTACACAACTTTACACCTGAAAAATTATCAATAACAAAGACACATTTTTTTGTCTCAAGTGAAACAGCTATTTTGGGACAGAAAAAAAGGTATAAAGAAATTGCAAAAAAAATCCAAAGCATCAAAACATCACATTGCACATGTCCTACATGAAAACCTTGTAATGTTCAGACAACATTCAACTTAGAAGAAAGGGAGGAGAAACCTCTGGACAAAGCAAGTGATTGTACTGCCCTGGCACACATATATCAGCTTCCAGTCCAACAGCCTCCAACCTCTTCTTCAAAATATTGAACTGCAAGTCCACACTCTTCTCCTCAGCGTTCTCCAATAGAACTTCGGAAGACAAACCAGCAACACAAAAAGTTAGCAACTTGACACACATTGAAGGCTGTTCTGAGCCCAGCAGAAAAGGGCACCTTACCTGGTCTAGGAACACTGGCATGAGAGGCACCGTGGTATCCATTGGTTTTGAGTGGGGATGGAGGGTTCCTTGAAATGGGTTTGGAACAAAGCACTGTAAAGAAGGATCTGTGGGGGGGAAAATGGTGTCTTGGGGAAAAGAGAATGTTTTTGAGGGTTGGGAATGGAGAAGTGTTGAAAAGGGTTTGAGTGGTCATGGTGATGAGTTTGGAAGAGGTAAATAAGGGACATAGAGTGTGGGGATAACGAAGGCGCATGCTTCCTCGTTGCCCTGTTGCAGAGAATGTTTCTCTAACATGAGTCCATGGTGATGACTCTGTGTGTGAGAGAGAAGAAGTGGGAAAAGGGGTTTTGGTTTTTAAGGCTTTGAATTGGGCATCACATCATTGGTCTTGTGTGTGTAGTGTTGTAGCTGTACCATAAGGGACAAGGCACCATTGAATTTCAACATCTGAATCTTCCTTCAATGCATCTCATCCATCCATTATTTTGTATTTTAATCAAATAAATTTAATGGTTAAGATCTCCTCCACCGATTATGTCACCCAAGAGGATCTAAACCCTAGCATATGATATTATTGAATCCGTCCGCCCCATTCATAAGATTTAATTATTTACTTCTCTACTTCAATTCTATTAAAAAAAAAGTTATTGATTTACTGAATTATAATAAATATAAATATATCCTAAATTTACATTTTTAAATTATTATTGTCTATAATACTCATTTTTCTCTATCGATAGCAGATAAGTAAACTCAAAATCATATATGAGTAAATTTTGTATATCTCAATAAAATATTTTCTCCTTATAGATCATTAATATGTACCTTAACATTCTCCTTTAAATCAAAGAAATATAAGTTAGTAATTCATATTCTTTAAAATTTCTAGTTATTCTATGTTGAATAATAATAATTCCAATATTACTATTGCAAATTATTATTATTATTATTATTATTATTATTATTATTATTATTATTATTATTATTATTATTATTATTATTATTTCCTAATTTTTATTATAAAGTAAATATAATTCGCATACTAGTGACAAAATTAATACGGTTGGTTTTATTCATCTTTTACACAAATATTACTGATTTATCAAATTTATCCTTGCTAATGATTACTATCAATAAAAAACATAAATACTTAAAAATTTATTAAGGATAATTAGTGAAAACAAAAATTAAATGCTACATAAAAATTGTGAAATGTTTTGTAATAAGGACCGATAATAATAATAAAGATCATCTTGTGATAAACATTTTCATGTGTATTTATGTCATGGTCTTGTTTTGTTTTATTGATTTTTAACTTGATTTTTTTTATATAAGAAGCCTATGAAAAGAAATAAAGGTGAAAATAGTAAAAATAATAATAAGTTAACTCAAGATTTAAAAAATGGACAAGTTGATATAATTCATTTCTAAAAAAAACTTTTGTCGTGTTTTTTTTTATCTAATTTTTTAAAGATTGTGACACACGTAAGAGATCTTTAAAAAGAATTAGCAAGAACTTAAGATAATGGATTTGTATAAAAAATTTATTCTTATAATTTTGTTATACTCTTTGAATTGTTTTTACTTCTGTAATTGTAATGTTAACAAATTTAATGACTCAAGCCTAATTCTTATTTTAATTGAGATTATGTTTAATTCGTGGTTGAAATTTCAATGCGTTTATTAATTATTAGAATTGATGGATATAAACCTAGTGATTGAATTGTGGATACCAACCTATTTCTATTAGGAGAACTCATTAATAATTAAGTTTTATGCTGATTATTTTAATAAGAGACATCTTTAATTAAGGCTTTAGCTTACGTATGTTATCGATATGATAATTGCCCAATGCATCACACATGTAACTAAAGCAATTTTGATGATGATGTCTTCACCGAAAAAAAAAAAAAAAGCTTATTGATAGTTAAGATTTAAAATTGTCACAAATCATTTTTATAAAATAAAATTAAAAATTGTTGCAAATTATGAACCAATAAACACAACAAACAAAGAGACTTCAAAAAAGTAAGTTTTCAAAATTTTGAGGAACTGATAATTTTTTTAAAGGATTAATAAAACAATAATTTTATAGGTACTAAAATCTTAATTAAGTCAACGATAATTTCAAAACATACAAGAACAATGCGGAAAAAGTAAAACAAAATGTACCAAAATAATATTTCAGTTAAAACTAAATTAACCTAACTTTATTTATTTATTTATATTATATGCTTGAAATAAATGAGTCAAAAAAAGTTTACAGTAACTCATACATGTCTACTTCACCAAGATAATTATCAAGAATGTGATAGTGAGGTAAAGGCATCAAGTGGTAATACCTAGAGTTATAAATTTGGTTTAGTGACAAAAATTCATATGTGAAAAAAAAGATAAGAAAGAGATTGTCAATTTGAATCCCTCAACTTACAAAAACTAACATATTAACAACTAATATTTGATTTATAAAAAAAAATCAATTGGTAAATGAGAAATGTTAACAACACAAGGGTGGATATGTAGTTTTGAGTTCGTAAATCTCGCAAGTTTTGGGTAAATTTTAAACTTTTTTTAAAGAAGCGTAGTGGTAAAAAAATTTGAGTCTAGTCTATGAAGTTTGTTGACTAAGGATGACAAATAAATCCGTACCCGTGGGTAATATCCAAAGTTGATAGGGAACCCTCAATTTGACCAAGCACGAGTAAGGGTATGAAAAAATCTTATTTGTTAAGTTGGGGATGAAAATGGGAATAGAGATATACATACTCACCACATACTCGAACCCATCCTGGTACCCGCCTCACTGCTCTTATTTTAATAACTAAAACATTCATTTATTTTTTTTAAAAAAAAAGAAAAATTTGACATTTAATTAACAAATTATAAATTTTGCATTTATTAGATAACTTTTGAATTAATATTATTTTATTCAAAAAAATTATTTTCTACTAAAATATTATTATAATTTTTTTTGCGGGTGGTATACCTGATACTCAACGAAGATGGAGATGGAGACATAAATCTCATACTCGTCCCCCGGCCCTGTTGTCATGCCTATTGTTGATTAAGTTTGCAAGTTCACCGGTTTAACCCATATTCTATCTAAAAGGATAAATTTGTTAGTTGGCATGTTAGTATGTGTTAATTTTGGGATTTGTTTGTTATAAATTATGATATTTTAAATTTTTAATATTGAAAATATTTAGTTTTTTATACTACTATAAACAATGATATCATTTTTAATATGATAAAATAAAATTTAGTTAGTTTAAAATATAAGAATTTTTTAATTAGTTTTTTAAAAAGAAAATATGTGCAAGCCTACCATCTTCTCTAACTAGATATAGACTTAAAAAAAAACTCATTATTTTGACATACTAGCCTTATCCATTTTATTTAAAATTCAAACTTGACGAATCGGCTTTAAATGGATTGAATCAGTCTCTATCCGTCTATCCACCATAATCATAAAGTGTATTACTAACATTTCTCTAACTAAAATATTATAATTATTATTTTCTTTTTGAAATTTTCCTAAATATTTTGAAAATAAATATTCATAATAGTGCTTAATCTATTATTGTAAATTTATTTTTATTTTATTTAATTCAAAATATTTGAAATAAATATTTTTGTTAAGTCACCTTTGTTAGAACGATAGCATAATTGACCTGTACATTATCTTCCATATAAAATTATGAATAAAACATAAAAACTAAAGTTTTTAGTTGAATTAATTCCAAACTTACAATAAATATTCTCATTAAAAGGGCTATATGAATGAATTAATGTCTAGCTTACCAAAGGTTAATCTAGTAACAAGCAGTTAGGATTCATGAGAAATTAGGTTTGTTCCCCAGGCCTTATTTAGTTTACCAAAGGTAGAAAAGGGAAGAGGAGGGAAGCTACGAAAAAGAATTTTAATTACATATCTTGTTTGATTAATAGAGAGAAAATGATTAATAACATCTCTATTCTTGTTTTGTTCACGAGATAAGAGAAAAGATTTTAAAGTTAACTATTTTTACTGTTATTATATTATACAAGTTTATATAACTACTACTTATTTACATGTTACTTTTAGTGTTTATGTCAAAACATTTTTAGTGATAATTGTTTAAATAAGTTCCTTAATATAAAAACTATTATTTTAATGTAGGTATTGCAAGGTGAGTTGTTTAAAAATAGATAAGAGTTGTTTCTTACACATTTTAAAATAACAATTCATTATTTAGTATGATTCATTTAATGTAATTTCTCTTACAATACACCTATTTTCTCTATGATATTCATTTCAATATAGACGAACTTTTATGCATTTTCTCTTCCCACACCTCCCGCATATATAAACATAATTATAAAGATAAATAATTAACAACATTGAATAGAAAAAAAAAATAAAATTTGATAAGAATTCGTGAAAAAAAAACTGACATAATTATAAAAAGATAATTTAGTAAAATTATAAAATTTATTAATTAACTTTCAAACCAATCACATTTTTTTTTAAAAAAAATACATCCCATCCATTCATTCCCCTCCCCCCTCTATCCAAGAAGAGTGTCAGTGATATCATTATACAAATAAAACAAAATGGCTAAACATAATACATAGTTACATAAAGGGCGTTTAGGCCATTTCTTCAAACCGAACACGTTTTTTAAAAAAAAAAAAAATACATCCGTTCCATTCCCCTATACATAGTTACATAAAGGGCGTTTAGGCCATTTCTTCAAACCGAACACGTTTTTTTAAAAAAAAAAAATACATCCGTTGCATTCCCCTATACATAGTTACATAAAGGGCGTTTAGGCCATTTCTTCAAACCGAACACGTTTTTTAAAAAAAAAAAATATATCCGTTCCATTCCCCTATATCCAAGAAGAGTGTCAGTGTTATCATTATACAAATAAAACAAAATGGCTAAACATAACACATAGTTACAGAAAGGCGTTTAGGAGCCAAGACTAACATATTCTAACCCACTAAAAGTTATCAGAAAGGTGTCTTCCGTCATTTGACCCAGGATGGCTAATACATAATACATAGTTTACATAAAGGGCGTTTAGGCCATAAGACTAACATATTCTAACACACTAAAAGTTATCAGAAAGGTGTCTTCTGTCATTTGACCCAGGATGGCTAATACATAATACATAGTTTACATAAAGGGCGTTTAGGCCATAAGACTAACATATTCTAACACACTAAAAGTTATCAGAAAGGTGTCTTCTGTCATTTGACCCCGTTACAGAGGCCTTCAGTTTTGGAATCTTGAAGCTGGAAGTGAAAAGTTTTGGAGTCTCGGATATGGGAATAACTGGAGCCTCCTCTTTCCTCTTCATGCTTTTAGTCCTCTGGGCATTAAGATTCAGGAAGCAAAAGCAAATAAAACAATAAGACGTTATTTTTCTCAATTATAAAACAAAAATCAATCTAAAACTCCATATCATTATATACTGTTAAAGCTATTTTCAGATGGGGAATATAAAACAGCTCAATGATTAATAAATATGCTAAACTGTCTCTATCAGGTTGGCAAGTTATTGTGGAATAAATGGAGTTGCAGATGTCAGAAATGAATTGCAAATAATGCGGAAGGCAGTATTGGTAGACAATAAAAGGCAAATCAAGGATGGGAACTCAAACAATGAATTACTTTATAGAAATAAATATTACATTATGTTATCATACTTTGGAGGACAGTTTCACCACTTGGATTTTTGTGAGCAGGCTACCACTTACATCATATTCCAAGAGCAAAATCCTCCTGAGTTCTAATTAATGATTCATTACAAAAGAAAGCCAACATTTATCAATTCTACCACTTACAAAGTGCAAAGATAAGTATTAAGTAACCATACCTTTTCAGAGGATTTTGCAGGAGCAGACACTGGTGCATCGGGAGTACATATTTCCTTCTTTAAAGTACTTTTCCTACTCCTGTTGCTCTTAACAACTCTTGACTCAGGTGCTTTAGTTCCTTCTGTGCAATGATTTAAAGCAGGTGATGTAACTCGGTTGTTCCCGAACTTTCTTAAAGATTCCAATTCCGCTGAGAGTCCTGATATGTCTTTGTTTAATCTTTTTGTCTCAGCTTCCATCTCAACCATTTTACTTTCTAATTCTGAAATTTTGCTATCCTTTTCATAATTCTCAGACTGTAGCTGCTCCATGCTGGAAACAAGTACCTTTATCTTTTCATTTGCTTTCTCTATTTCAGCTTCTTTAGTCTTTAATTTATCGGCATAGTCATTCTCCATTACATTATATTGATTCCAAACAAATTTCTTTTCTGCCAAGAGTGTAGTCACCTCTGAATATTTCTCTAAAGCAAGCTTATCATATTCACCTTTTAACCTTCTAAATTCATTTTTTATTTCGCCAGAAAAATTCTCTTTTTCTGCAGTATTCTGACTGAACTTGTTTCCTCTTCCTTTCTTCTTCAGGTCAGTATCCTTAGATGCTGCTCTTTGATCCTGTTACAAAATGACTGCTCAGCATAGTGTAATGCATAAGAAATATCAGAAAACTCAACAAATATGTAAGACTGACTAACAGATAACATACTTCTCCACAAGAGGATTTCTGAGAAAGGATATCAAACCATGCTTTAAAATCCACCAACTCATCCTCTGAATGTTCTGCAACCAAAAGATAAATAAATACAAGTCAATAAATGCATTTTAGAGCAATTTCAAATAAAAAATAATTCAAACCTGTACGTAAACAATTGAGAAACTTTCCCTTGAGTTGCAAAAATCAAAGATGTTGATAGTTTAAAGCATCTAAACAAAAAATGAAAAAGAAAAGAGCATGCCAGGAGTGATCCAGAATTTCACCACCTAATTTTCTTACATTCATGTATTATGTTACATCCAGGCCCTTCCCAAGATTGACAGGAGAAATTAAGCCATTTCTTCCAGTCAAAGGTCACATAAACTTGTTCACATTCAAGAAATTATTAATTTAACTATGCTCATATGCAAATAACTCCGGTCTGGGATCAAAGTGAATGCATGTCTAGCTTTCAGTAATTGTTTTGCATATCTTTCAATCAAAAGCTTCAGGGGAGAACTTTTTTTAACAAGAAAAGAAAGAGACTACAAGAAAAGAAAGAGACTATTTTCCCAAGATAATAATTTCACAAATAAAAAATAATTCAAACTGTACTGTACTTAGATAATTTCACAAATATTTTCCCAAGATAATATCTTTCTGCAGTACTTGTTTTGCATATTTTCCCAAGACTACTATGCCGTTCCCTAAAACTCAATCAAGCACTTCAAATAACAAAAAACTACACCATATCAAGAAACTATCCATCAAAGATAATAAAAAAAAATCATTATATTCCACGTACTTGATTGAAACAAGAAAACCAACTTCTACTCCTTGATGGCATACACAAAAAATAGGAGAAGAACCAAAATAATCAAATTCAGAATCTAACAAACTAACAACAAGAACCAAAATCAAACATCTTTTCAGACGGGACAAAATAAAAGCTTTTTTACAAGAAATCAAAGAAAAGTGACTGACCCAAACTCCATTTCAACGTAGCAGCCTCTCTCTGCTTCAAACCCAGCGCAAAATCAGCCTTCGCCACCTCAAGCGACCGTTTCCTTTCCTCAAACGTGAACGATCGATTCATCTACAAAACGACGATACAACATAAACATAAAAGGAAGTAAAAAAACTAGATTTTTAATAATCAGGGAAACCCTAAAAGACTAATTACATGAGAAATTATATCCTTGTGCAATCGAACATCGGAGACCCAGCCTTCGTGCTGCATTCGAAGGCGATCTTCGAGGAACTTGTGGCGGATCGAAAACTTGTGAAGCTGGTTCTGCTGGCTCCGCACAATGTGAACCAGCGCGTTGAAGATGTTGCTCCAGTTTCTGCGTTCCGACAAAACGACGACGGAGGATTCGGCGTTTATGTTCTTGCGCATCGTGAATCGTGAAACAAAATTCAGACAAAAGCGTAAGTAAGGGAAGAATTTGAATTTGAATTTGGAAGAAGTGAAAGAGAGTAGAAACGACAAAATTCTAAATAGCGAGGTTTAACGGTCGAAAATTTCGTCGTTAGCCGTTACAGAGAGAGTGGAGACAGTGATTTCAAAAACTTTAATGCGTTTCAGAGTGCGGCTGTGAAATGGCAATATCTTTTGAGAATTTCTCCTCCGAGCCCGATAATCCCTACAACTCCAACTCCATAAATGTAAATCTCAAAATACCTGTGGTTAAAAAAAATAAGTTTAACTTTAGGCAAAAAAAAAAAAAAATTTACTCTCCGTTCGAACTTGGAAATTTTTTTGTAAAAAACCTTATTTCTATAATATATCAAAAGAAGAGAAACACAAATTTGAACTAAAATAAAAAAAAAAGTTACAATAAAAAAAAAATGAAGTCGTTCACTACAAGTAAACGAGAGATATGTAAAATTAAAGATATGTAAGACGAGCGAGGGTGTAGATAAAAAAATGTGTAATAATTAATTTTTACTGATTTTATTAATAATATTTTTGTTATTTTAAAAATTTATGAAAGTATAGATAAAATTTATGGGATGCAGAAAAAATTCTCTACTATTTTATTCTTTATCCTGCCCAATAAATAATAAGTAATCTCTTACTCAAAGTTGGGTTGACCCGTGCTTAGGAATAGAATAAACAGCATGTGTTTTTGGCACCTATCGTATTAGTATTCGCACCTTCAAAAAATGTAAAATGTCTCCTCAACAATGTTGACAGGAACGCCCCTATACTATCACCCCACCGGAGACTTGAATGAACACAAATTAAGCATAAGCCTTGTATTTTTTTAAAGTATGAAGTGATTATAGATTTTTTTTAAGTATCTTACAATCAGTATACAAAATAGGGGTGGGTATATAGATCTAGGTCTGTGAACCCGTCCTTGAACTGTAAAGGCTGTGTGGTTTTTGGACATTTTTTTTTTAAGAATTAGAATTCTAAGAAAATTTTGAGCCAAGTCCATGAAACCTGTGAATTTTGTGGGTTAAGTTTACAGACTCATGGGCTTAGCCCGTGACCCATTTAAAATGATAAATTTGTGATTTTGACTATTAGTTTGTATTAATATTGTGATTTTTTTTTTGTAAATTGTGACATTTTAGACTTTTAATATTAAAAATGTTTAGTATTTTGAAATATTATAAATAAAGATATAATTTTTAGTATGATATATTATAGTTTAATAAATATTATAATTTTTTAAATTATTTTAAAAATATATATAAGTGTGTGCGGGTCTGCGAACCAGTCCATGAACATTGCGGACTGGATACAAACTCTAAAAAAAAGTTCATTTATTTTGATGGAGCAAATTTATCCAACTTGTTTAACATGCAAGTTTCACAAACCAGACTTGAACAGGTCGGATAAGCATGATGTATATCCACCCTTAGTACAAAATCTCATTTCATACTCATTATATGAATGATACATAATCAAAAGAAAACTATAAAGTTGGTGGCACCTTAATTAGAACATATTTAGTGGTGTTTCTTCACAGTTTCTTTAACCCAAACAATGGTTATCTACCATTGAAGCATATCTACGTGGTATAAAGAGTGCTTGAAGTTGAGGTTGGGTTGTTTGGTGAAGCAGTTGTCATTCATATTAAAATAATATATTTAGTATAAAGATCAACTAATATAGTTAATGAGTAAAA
Source organism: Psophocarpus tetragonolobus (assembly GCA_037954015.1). NCBI lineage: Eukaryota > Viridiplantae > Streptophyta > Magnoliopsida > Fabales > Fabaceae > Psophocarpus > Psophocarpus tetragonolobus. The sequence goes on from CM075688.1 coordinate 103,639,607, forward strand.
ATAACTTTATAGTATAATAATATATTTAATATGAGAACCACACAACACAATTAATGAATAAAAATAAAAAAATAAAAGGTAAATTTCTTGAAGTTTATTAGAGTTTTTTACCATTAGAGTGAATTTGGGTTTGAGATACTTAATGTTGATGTGAGATAGTATCAAAACTACTTAATACAATTTTCAATGCATGAAGCAACTCAAATAAGTTGTTTGTATTGTGGATGCCCTAAATCTCCATTATACTTTACATTACATCCAAACTCAATAGAAAGCTCAAAGTATTACACATCGCAAGTAACAAATTCCCTGGTAATTCAAGAAGGGTGCATATTTTTTATAGTATTTCGGATCTATAGTCAATGTATTTTAGATGAGTTATCCATAACAATTAATTATTTTTACATTCTAGAACATATAATTAGTATGTTATGGATTACTTAATCTATACTTTTTTTTTTTTTTTACATTTTAGATTAACTAATATGTAAGAGACAAATAGTGTGTTCTACATAAACTTGTTTGAATAGCTAATTATTGTTATATTTTGAATCAATTGTTCTAGAATATAAAACTAATGTGTTTTAGACTAAGTTATCTTGAATACTAAATAAGGAATATTTGTTCTTACATTTTTATCAATTAATCTAGAATATATAACTAATATATTTCAAATCAATTGATTTAGAAATTAAATGATTTTGCAAGAATAGAAAAAGGATAAATTTAAAAATTCAATGTTACGAGGGTTTCAATAAAATAATGATAGGTGTCAAAAAAAAATCTCAAAACACACTCATCGGAACATACAACTTAGATATTGCTCCATGCACTTATCATTTCACTAATACAATGTTTTTCTTTTAAAAAAAAAAAAGTTTTATCATATAGTTTTCATCTAAAACCAAAACACTAAATTCAAATAAGTATTTTTCATCTCGATATTTCTCAATCTAAATGGATTCCAAATTAGGATCCAAATTGAGTAATCTAGATCATAAAAAATAGATATTTAGATTTGATATTTTCAATTATATTTAAATTTATGGCTTAAATACAATTGATGTTCCTAATTTTTTTTTTCAATTTTAAACATTTGTCCCTAGAGTTTAAAATTGTGACATTATGTTCCAAAATTTAAAAAATGTGTGAATTGATATCTCTTTCTAAATTATTGATGTGATAATTAACTCTGAATATTTTAATCATCACGTGTAAGAAATAGGTGACGTAATAATTATTAAGTGATAATTTTCTTTTATTAAGCGCTAAATATTAACTTAACTCTTTTATTAAGGAATAATTTTCTACCATGTTACTTAATTTCTTACGTATGGTAGTCAACACACTCAAAGTTAACTGTCAACATCTATAACTCACGTAGTGATATCAATTCACACATTTTTAAATTTAAAGACATAATATCATGATTTTAAACTATTATATCAATAACTCCTCCTTCCCAACACCCATGCAACCCTCTAATGTCTTCCCTCTGTCGCCCAAATGCAACACCAATTGGAACCCCATCCTTTACAACCCAACTTCATTCTTGACAGACCAACAACCCTTTCTCCCATAATCCACAAATGGTGTTGCTAGCCTTCCATCCCCTCTTATCACACCTTTAAATATGACTTTGACCCCATTCTTGGCCTCATTGCCTTAGATCCAAGACCCCTATTGCTCCCTCAAACCTCCCTCAACCAAGTAAAAAATAAAGGGTATGTTTTGGTTGATTGGAATTAGAGTTGAGTTGACTAACGTTAACAGATAAAGGTATTTTAGAAAAAAAAAATGAGTGTTTGAGCAATTTGGAAGTACAAGGAAGAAACATCCATACCACTATTGTATTTTTTATCAAGCTATCCAGAAAAGTTGAATGGATTTCAAAATGGAATAACTATTTTTTTTATATTTTAGATCAATTAGTCTAAATTATGTAGTTAATATATTCTAGATCAATCTATTCAAAGTAGTGATGATGTTCTAGATCACTTGATAAAAAAAGACTTAATTTTTTTATGCATAATGAAAGGGCGAACTTGCAAAGACAATAACAAGCAAGGTGTCAACAGCAAAACAGTAGGTGCAAAAATACAAAATGCCACATTGAAATGTTCTAGAAAAAAAATTATTATTTTGGATATCTCCTTTTGTCACAAAAGGCAATATTACAAATTTATGATACCCTAGTCTCGTATTTTTTTTACTGTATCTTTTAAAAATTACACTCTCTTCTAATAAATTTGATTACATGACTTTTTTTTTAAAAAAAAATATAAACCTTTAAACAAACAATTTTAACATTGTTACAAATAAACAATGTTAATATATGTTTTACCATTTTTAATTAAAAATGGGTTTATTTATTTATGTAAGTAGTAAATTTTGTAATATTATGTTTTATTTAATAATATTAATTAAAAAGTTATTTTTAAGTATATGTATATTACAATAATATTTATTAATTTTAATAAATAGTTATTTTTATAGAAATAAATAATTATATTTAATGAAATATGCCATTGCTAATATGATTATAATTAATTATATATAATAAATATAACAACTAATACTATATAACAAAATTACGACTAAGTTAAATATTTATATAATTAAAAATTAAGTTAATGGGTTAAATAGAATGTGTAAGTTATTTTTCTATCTCTTTATGTATATATATAGACACGTATACACTGTTTAACACCTAGTTTATTAAAAATCTCTATTTTTTATATTCACTTTCAACGAATAAAAATACATTAATGTATATTAATCCATAATGTTAAAAACTTCACCAAATATTTTGAATCGATAACATGGTTACCAAAAAAATATTACCTTAATATCATGTATAGTTTTATTTTAGTTATATATTTTATTTCTAATTTGATTCCAAAGAAAAGAGTGTAATTTTAATATAGAAAGAGAACGGTGTAATATTTACATCTCTTTAATAAAGATAGTGTAATTTAATGTAGCTCTTGAAAAAAATATAACCTTATTATTAGATTCCATTTGATCAACAAAAAGGATATTCATTTGTTCAAAATAAGTTGAATAATTTCTTTTTCACTTGAAATTATTAACAGAAACAACATGCGTATGATCTAAATATTAATATTAATAATTTTACCAATCATTTATTTGAAATCATATAATTATTACAGTTCGTGATAAATCGAGATATAATTATGCAAAGTAATTAACTCCAAAAAGATTTTTGTGATGAAATTAATAAACATGATAAGAAATTCATACGTATAATGGGACCTGGTTTGCTCCCCAAAGGTGATTAGAGGTCTTGCATTAAAGAAAATGAGGATATGAATTTGTGGACATTTTGTCACGATAATACTAAACCGATAATAGTTTGTGGAGCCAAGTAATCCGAAGCAAATATAAACATGGAAGGGATGATCTACCATTGTAATAGACGAATACAAAGAAAGGTAGCAATTTTTGGAAGGAAATTTGTGCTGGTTGGTTTAGGTTCCAAAATAATTTGATATGGAGGAATGGAGATGGACAAATCATTAATCAGTATTCTAAAATTCAACTAAAATATCGAGCAATTTCAGAAATACAGAAAAATAAAATCATTCTCTAATAAAAATCCATAGTCCCTTTATTATTTCTTATTTTTTCAGTCTTTTGAGTTAAAGATTCCTTTTCATGGGAAAACTTCATATTTAAACATAAACATTGCTTTGGTCATTATATTATATAATTGCATATCCCATCTTTCAATTGTCATATTGTCATTGCAGTAATAGCTTAAAATATTAGATTCCATCTGCATTTCCATAATCCACCATTACAAATAATCAAGTAGGACTTGCAAAAATGTAATCGGCCAGTCAAAAACATAGTTCTAAAGACCAACACGGTGATGAATCCAATCAATATAATGGGTTATTGGTTAAACTATTGGGTCATTGATTGACCCAGATGACCCAATCTATATTAAAAAATATATAAATTTTTATATTATATTAAAATAAAAAAAAACTACCTATAAGCAAAATCTCAAATATTTAAAATAATTAAGTATATGTATTTCTCAAACACAACACATACAACAAATAATATCAAAACAAACTAACAATTACATAATAACAAAACTTTACATGAAAAGATACCGTAGACTGATGAAAAAAATATAATTGACAATATATTAATCGAAAAATAAAAATTGAATGATCAAGTCAGGTCACCGGGTCACTGGTTCAATAAGACTGATCAGAAGTTCGACCGCATTGGATCACTGATTTAGGCTGAAACATGTCGGGTCAATTCGGGTCATACCAGGTTGGAAACATGGCTGGTCCAATCATTAACCTAGCCTTTTCGGACCACTGGTTCATGGCTTGGGTCGGTCCAAGTTATTAAACTACACTCAAAAGTATTTCATTTTTTACCCTTGATCCCAATTAAAACCCATTACAACTCACAAAGTTGAAATTCTAACCACTAAAATTTAGCTACATATAAATGAGATATCTCCATACCCAATTTAATAAAAAATAATACTAATATGTTCACACTACTAATTTCTTTACATTTTCTGGAATGACTAAATTTTTGTGGTAGTGCAGCCATATGCAGGTGACTACTGAAATTTATATCCCCTTTCATACATGGAATTACCTAGTTGGCATTTGTATATGGCTCTGCATCGTCAACTATTTTCTTCAAAGCATCAGCTCCCATGTATTTGAGAACCTAAGCTCATAAACCACGGAGGAATAATTATATGTTGAAGCTATATATTGCATTTGAAAGGTGAAAAATACAAGCATAATATGTCATGTCAAGCATAACACACTTCTTCCAATACACTATTAGTTAAAATTTATATTTTTTTATGAACTATTAGTTAAAATTTATTAAAGCTACAAAATCATAAGTGAGGTTCATCAAATAAGTGAGATCCACAATATTTTGTAAAACCAATAGTGAAGTGTCAATAGAAGTGTGTTAAAGAGTACTCCCTCTGGACCTAAATATAAGGAACACCGCCACCTCCAAAAAAAGTATTTTTGAACTCAAATATAAGCAAATGTTAATTACTTTCACTTTATTTATGACACTATTTCAAAAATACCCCTCAATTAATAGAAGTTCTATTTTCGATAATATTTTTATTCGTGATGTTAAATGATGTTAACTAATTTTCTAAATTTCCATATAAGTTAATTAAAATTGTTTATATTTAGGTCGGAAGTAGTATATTGTTATCATTTCTCATGTTATTAATTGTGCATCGAAAAGTTCATTTTATTTGATGCTCCAAAAGCTGTTAGTGAACTGAATCTTTACTTACCCTACAGAGGGAAGAAAATACGAATATAGAAAATCCAGAGTTATACCTCATTTGCATCTTTGAAATAGTTGAATTCATCTTTCTTTGGCCAGAGTACTCGCCAACACCTGATGTCAACCAGAAAAAAACGGAAGGAAAATACAAAGTACATGAGACATGACTCAATAAAAAATTAAAGCAAAAGTAATCATTTATTATTTCACAAGCCTTGAATGCTGCGAACAGAACAGAAAGCATAACCCTATTCTCAGATCCAATAAACTTCCTGAACATTATTAGTGTGTCTGATTTTGTCAGCATTTTGATTTATTTAGTTGGATATGAACACCTTTGCATGCATGAAATTTAAACCCGATGCATTAAGTAGTTAAGGTGCCATGAATATGTCTAGAACCGTGATCACTAAGCTCTAGAGTTTACATGCAACATGTTATGTGCACATCCAAGTCTCAAGTTTTACATTTATATTAGTTACTATAACATGAACTATAAAAGATAGGATATGTAACCTTTCTCGCCCGAGGCGCCGTGCCAGCTCTTCAGCTAAAGCTTGACCTGGTGGATCATTATCAGTTGCCAGGATAATGCGAACTGCCTATAAGAACACAGAGGAAACCAAACTACTAAGTAATTCACTTTTGTGATAGAAAGACACCAAACGCATTACCTTATCCAAGTACTCTTTGCAATTCCACAGGTACTGAAATGCGGTGTCCTGACTTCACAAAGACAAGCATGCACAAATTAGCATATTAAATAGATCAATTAATTTATTGGAAATTCACTCATCCTTGAAAGGGAAGCGAGTTTTTTTAATAATAGCACAAACCTTTTCTATTGGTGGCAAATCTTTTGAAGAAACCTTTCCTGGGGCACCCACTGGAACACTAACACAATTTTGAAAACCAGCCTCCTCAAGTGAAAGCTTATCAATTTCCCCTTCAACCTATAACATTGTTGGACCGTAAGAATGTCTTTATTTCTGTTTTTTAGCATTCATTTGGAAATTCATAAGGATGGGAAAAGTAAGTGAACAAAATTTACAATGATTATTTCAGATGCTTGACCAATGTCATCAATTCCATATAATATCTTTTCTGTGCCTTTTCCCTGAAAATCAAATTTAGGATTTGAATGAACATCAAGTTATTTAGTATCCAGATCAATAATATTTCATATCAATTTGTGCACATTTAAAATAAACCCTCAAAGTGGTCCTTGTAAAATTTGTCACCAAATTTTCATGTCGATGTCAAATGTCAGTAGCCTTAGCCACAACATTAAAGGAATCAATTGCCTAATTGAGTTTGAGTTCATATGTTATTATTGTTTCAGTGACAATTACATTATATAACTCAAGTTCAAAGCACCAAATTAACATCCTAACATGGTTCAAGCTGAAAAATTTACCTGCCAGAATCTTTTCTCGATTGTTCTGTACTTGCAACCAACAAGCAACCCATTTTGTTTATAAGTAAAAGCAATGACGGCCTGCATCACAATGAAGTTGAAAAGAGCAAACTATCTAAGTTCTTAATAACTAAACCATGTATAGAAATGTTTAAAAAAAATACCAAGTAAAAAACACCAAAGAACACAGAAGAAACAATTGTGATCATTGAGAAGATCCTCTTCACGATACTGAAGGCATGAAAACTAAAGAAAAGTTTACTTCTACAAGAGAAAAAAGAAATACATGAACTACATTTCTGGTTCAAGTAAAAGGATTTATATTTTCCTCGGCTATTGCACTGCTAAGGTTATATTTCCATAACTGAGACTCGTGGGAAACAGATATACGACAAGTGCAATATGAAAAAAACAGGTTATACAATTTTTTTTAGCACTGTCTTGTCGAAACATAAACACGAGTTTTATGTTAAACACCTTAAATTCCTGAATGTTACTATTTCTTCAAATCACTTGAGTGCAGTATTATAGCCCTAAATGTGTACACATCTTTATATCCTTGATTACACAAATTTGTAAGCATTGATACATACTGTTAGATTATGTTAGGTTTACTTTTGTATGATGGCTTATTGACAATAATAAAGTTGTCTAAGTTGTCCCTATTCTGACCAAGTAGACTTTGGTATCTATCCTATGTGATCTTCCTCTTTTTTTTCTCTGTAATCAATTTTATATGTATAAATATATGTTTTAACCGAGTGTGTTAATACACTTCGGTAACAATGTAGTCCCTAAAAATTAACATGATAGCATAGCGGGTCGATCCTGCTCCACCTGTCAACTTCAGCTGCTTCCTACCACCATCTGCCGCCACTGGCCAGCCCGTTTTGTTCCAGTGAGAACACCATCATACGCGCCAACTCCCTGAGTAGTGAGCACAACAAAATCCACAAGTCGCAAAGATTAGAAACCTCTTCACATGCTCACATGCATCTTATCTTCTCTAATGATCTCCTCTTTTCTTTGTCAGATCTACTCCTCCTTCATGGTTGTTAGCTTCAACCAACACCACCACTATAATTGCTTCCCTCTGCCGAGTCTGACCCAGTGGTCAGTTTCAACTGCCACCGTTGGAGCTGCCACGCTGGCTGTCAGAGTTGTAGTTGTTGGGCTAGTTTTTTATGTTTTCACTTGTAGATTTCATTTCTGCCAGCATTTTCTTCTTTTTCCTTTCTGGGTGTTGCTTTTGGGGATATTTTAGTTATCCATTTATACAAATATGGTTGGTTATTCCATGTCAAGGTCTTCGGTTCTATTTGATAATTTTGTTGGTCAAGATATCTAGCCGTATTTCAAACCTCAAGCTTCCTTTTTAACTCTTGGTTAGTTTGTGAGTCTAAACTTGTCACTGCTTTCCTTTGGGTTATGTTTTGGTTCTGAAAAATGGCAATGTGACTTCTTGTTTTTTCCTGATATTATATGCTGCCATCTGTCATCATTGTCTAGCACTGCTCATTAGGGATATTGTTCATCCCCTTTACAAATGCATGCAATTTATCTTTGTTGTCCCCTCTATTCATCAAAACTGTCTGAAAGTGTTAGATTAAAAAAAAAAAAACTTGTTAATCATGTTTTATCACTTTGTTAGGTCTTATTACTTCTACTACAACCCCCAATGTGTTTTACCGCTGAAGCTTTTGTTCATGGTGGTTAAGCATTGATGTGAGGTTCTACCAAGGATGGTTAAGCACTCAATGTAGTGTTTTTTGCTTCCACCTTGTAGGTGGTTAAGCGTGTTTGTTTCTTTCTAAGTGGTTAAGCCTGTGTTTGTTTCTTTTTAAGTGGTTAAGCCTGTGTTTGTTTCTTTTTAAGTGGTTAAGCCTTAGTTCGGGGCTTCTGCTTAATGATTAAACATATTTCAATTGGGTTAGAATTTTCTTTTAGTTGTTTGTTTATCTTTCACAATTGTATTTTTGTCATGATTGTATCTCATATTATTCACTCCAAGCCAGAAGTGTTATGAAGTGTGAACATCTTCCAACTTATGGAGGGCTATTAGAGAAATGGCCTCATCCACATTTGTCCCTATTTGCACTAGCCTCGTCTCAATCCCAGGTGCACTAGCCTCATCCATCTTTGTCTTAGTTGCACCAATCTTTGTTACGGATGAATTGGTCCAATTTTGTCTCAATTGCACACTAGCTTCATGTTTGTCCCGGTTGCACTAGTCTTTGTCACTACTCACAAATGAATTGGTCTAATTTGTCTCAGTTGCACTGGTCTCATGTTTGTCCCAGTTGCATAAGTTTTTATCATAGATAAATTGGTCCAATTTGTCTCAGTTGCACTGACCCCATGTATGTATCAGTTGCACTAACTTTGTCTTTGTCCTAGATATATTGGCCTCATCTATCTCTGTCGTGTCCTAATTGCACCAGGCTTATCCATCTATGTCCCATGTGCAAAAGCCTTATTCTTTCTCTTGAAGTAGTTGTTGTCCCTTGAGTTTGATCTGGTCAAGAACTAGTATCTTTATTTTTTTCAGTCTTTACTATTGTCATCAAGCTAAAAGCTTAGTAAACTTTAGCTTGAGAGGGAGTTCTGGAAGTTGTTAATATACCAATGGTCTATTTGAAATCGAAGACTAGACAAGTTGAATATAGTCTATTAAGATGGGTATCAAGAGTACTTTTGGTGAAAAATCACAAATCAAGCTCAACCATCCTATATCCCTAGTATTTCAATAGTATTGTGTTTCACAATCAGGCACTTGTCAAATAAATGGTTATTGACTCTTCCTCTATTTGTTTCAAGACCCATTGTACTATCTCTGTTCTTGTTGGACAATGGGTCTTCATATCTCCTTCATTTTGTCCAGAAGAAGCTCTTCTGCTCTTGTTGAAGGGCATTAGTACTGAATTTGTGAGCTCAAATGATCTAGATGCAGATATTGTCACCAAGTCTTTGAAAGTATCACAAATTCAGTTCATATGTTCCAAGTTTGGAGTATTTAATTTATATGCTCCAACTAGAGGGGGAGTATGTTAGATTTACTTTTGTATTATGGCTTAGTGGCAGCAATAAAGTTGTCTTAGTTGTCCCTATTCTGACCGAGTAGATTAGGGTCTCTCTTCTTTTTTCTCTCCCTATAGTCTATAATCAATTTTATATGTATAAATATATGTTTCAGCTGAGTGTGTGTTATGCACTTCAGTAACAATGTAGTCCCCTAAAAATTAACACATACATAATATTCTTACATATGCTGCTGAATCTCTCTTTGTTAAGAAACCAGAAACTACAAAATGATGAATGCAAGAGTAATGGAAGAGAGGAGTGGAAAATGTGTTGAGAGGGATGATGAGGTATGTATTATTTATGGAATTAAAGATAGTAACTCAGAGATTGAGTTAGAGCAAAGCTCCTCTCAGAGTGCACAAATGCCTCTACCACAAAACAATCCCCAAGAGTCTGCATGATCCCTCTCTCTCCTCAACAATTCCCTAATAATAGAATTCTCCTCACACTCCAATCCTACTGTGCAACCTGGCCCCACTGAACACCCCCTCTCTCTTTCTTTCTCTTGTATACCTTCCAAATTAGAGGCTCAAAATGATTCTTGGGCAAGAATACATTTGGGCCTTCTTCATGAATTAAGGCCAATCAATTAAGAGCCTATCACTCTTTCAATAAAATTAAGTCATGGCAATATTCAAACAGTGCAATTGCAAATAGTTAATTTTGCCAACAGAACACCAATTTGAAAGCTTAATTTATTAATCAAATGTTAATGTAAGTTTATTTAGCCATTACTATATTTTCATCAACCTAAAATCACCATCTTTAGGTTAAAAATCCAAAAACATACTTCACATCCGTGCTAATGCACTTAACATCAGTCATTTACTTTAGTTTTCAAGAGAATGCTCATCATGCCAAGATCACTGAAGAAACATTATTTCATCATGAAATGGTATATAACCAATAAAGAAAAGAGCTATGAGTACCACAGAGTATAGGACAGAAAAAACCAATTAGAGATATGGATTTTGTTTATTTAAAAAATTAAAAGAATAAATTTTATAATCATAAAACACGAAGTTGGAGGTTTTATAATAGAAGAGTAGAAAATACCTTATTGTCAGACAATTGTCTTACAGCATTTCTCCTTAGAGTTTTCTCTGATATTAATCTCTCTCTAAAGTAAGCAACAAGCTAAAAATAGGGGAAAAGAAAGTCAATACATAAGCTAATAGTCCAACTAACACTAGAAGGTTGCAATATATTGACAAAAGCACATATAGAAACAGGCTTTGATAACTTGATAAGGCAATACATTAATACACATTCAAGATAGTATAGCTTTACCTTCCCTGCTCACACTCAAAGTTATTAACCAGATTCATTTGTTAGTATAATTGCATATTAGTTCTAAAGACCATAGTATTAGTCATGACATAATCTTTTGAGACATCTATTGGACCTTCAATATAGAGATATTAATTAACAAGCAACAGGTTACGAAAATTAATAGAGATACTTTATGCTAGGTGGGGATGGAAAAGTGGACTCAAATCCTAAGGTAATCGCAAACATATTTGCAAGTGGATGGGTAATTACCCGCTAATTTGGGTACATGTAAGGGAGTTATATAGGTCAAATTTTCATGGTATGAGTGTAGGTATGAGTAGTCGAGTACTATAGTACCCACCTCATCCTGCACCTTATTTTCTCTCTCTCTATGTATATATATAATATAATTATACTATAAAAATAAATAAATTTTATAATTAATAATTTTATCTTATTTTAAGGTATTGTCATCACATGATGTATGTCCAAGTTTAATAAGAGTTTTTGTTAAACGATTATAACATAAACTTTAAGAATCAGTATGTTGGATGACTATCTTTATAATGTTTATTTATGACTTGAATTTTGGACCAATTAATGTTATGTGTTTGTTTTAATACTACGCGCAAATACTTTTTATATTATGTTTGCTTATTTGTAATGATATTGATTTATTAGTTTTATACATAAATAAAGTGTGCATCGCATGTGCAGACATCGGTATTTAGGTACCCATTAGTACGTGGATGAAATTAAAGTTACTACGTGCGTGGATATGGAGTCAGATGAGACTATTTTTTAAGTGCAGATATAAGGAAGGATACTATAGGATCCTATCTAGACCCTATCATTGTCATCCCTATAGGTGCTTGAGGACCATACAGGGAGAGAAGAATTGTGTTATTGGAAATAGTTTGATCTGCGAACATAAGTAGAGATACATAATACTGAACCTTATTTCAGTACAAGAAAGTCAAACACTGTCTATTTCAGGTCATCTAAAAATAGAAAATATAACGTTAATACCCTCGATACTCTGAATACTGTTTATTCTGTATTTAGATAACAATGATAAGTTTAGCACACATAATAAGATAACCCCCTTTCACTACTTCATTAGAGTAAGAGACCTTTAGCAGACATCTAGCATAATAACAATTACTAACAAAATGAAATGTGGTAGTTATTCTACCACTATTACCCACTGGAATTGGAAAAAACAATTTGAATACCTTAGCACCAAGTGGTTCCAATCCTAAGCTCTCCTCAGCTATTTGTCTATAAGACTTGGCATTAGCACAATCCCCACTGTATAAATCCTTGTCATCTGCAAAAGACTACAACCAAATAATCATTCAGAAGCAATGTGTCTTTATGTTTGGAAGGAGACAGATTTATCTATCCATGTTATGTCACCTGACCAGCCCAACCACACTCAACTCGAAAACACCTCCACATTGCAAATTCACTGCATAGCACATTAACCATGACACATCAAATTAAAATAAAAATAATTATTACCACCCACAAAGCAAGTAGATGAAACATACCCATCAGAGATAATGTGAAAAGACAAGCTTCTCTCCTTTAATTGCCCACCTTTGCACTAAATATTGAAACAAACAAGATTCAGAAATCTACCTAAAAAGCAAAAACATGCAAAAAACTTGGAGTAAAAAATGAATGAGTTTTAGAAAGGAAAAAAAAAAAAGAAGATACTTTTGGACAAAACAAATTATGGTACTGCCCAGGCAAACAAGAGTTTTCCAAGCTGATGCCAAGAAGTTCCATTTTCTGCTTCAATACTCTCACTTTAGGTGTCTCAAAGGTATTGTCTACAACTTGCTTCAGACCACCTTAAAAATAACACCAACAATCATGTTTCATCAGGCAGTCCCAGTGCATGCTTTTGCCTACTCTTCTCTTCGCTAATGAAAGTCTTTTAATTTAAAAAAAGAAAAATAACGAATCCATTTGGCTGCTCCGAAAATTAAAACCGAGGACATTAATAAATGGGGGGAAAAGGGTGTTACAAGAGAAGAAAAATGATGAACCTGGAGAAGTGGTGGCACGAGCTACTGAATGACACCAAATGGGGCATAGTCTTGGGGTTAACTGTGCTCCACAAGCTCTGGGAAGCAACTTGGTGAACACTGCTTGAACTAGAGGAAGACACAGCCATTGGTTCTGAGAAACTGTCATTCTTTACTTTTAATTTAACTAATTCACTTTAAATTTGAATTGTCTGAGTTTTCAACCCTGCTTGGTTTTGGAATCCCTCTCTCACTCTGAATAATGTTATCTTTCTTGGACCCAAGTGATGACAGATATTTTTGCAACCCAAAGCATTATTTTAATTTTTAACTTGTTTTTTTTTCCTCCATAAATGCAAATCATGCAATTTAAAAAAAAAAGGGTTTTTTATGTAAAAGTTATTACTTATTATATGAAATACGAAAATCATTTGATATGTATTTTTAAATAATAATTTAACAGTTAATAAAATATTCTTTTGCTGTCAATAAATATATATATATATATATATATATATATATATATATTTGTATCTTGTAACAATAAATCATACTAGTAAGTAGCTTGTGTGTTTTGTTTGTTCGTATAATTATTTTTTAAAGTAGAATTACCAAATTATGAACAATTATAATATAATTGTAGTTATTTATTAAAAAGATGAGTAAATGTAAAAAGCTAGAGATAAGATAGAATAATCATGAAAATAAAAATACAAATTGAATAATTAAAGATTGATGTTCAATTGACAAGTTAAAAAACAATTTAGCACACCCTTTTTTTTTAAATTGCATGATTTGCTAAAAACTTGTCAATAATTATCCTTGAAATGTTAAATTGACATTGTTTTAAGGGACTAAATTTAATTAATTTCAACTAATTTAGAGACAAAATAATTATTTTTCATTTTTAGGGACCAAAAGTAAAATTAGTCAAATTTCAAGAACTAAAAACTTAATTAAGTCAAATATATAATGTTCCATGTTTTAAGTAGATTTTACTTCTTTTTAACAATATTTATAAGTCTAACTTATGTTACAATGTTGCTTCCATTAGGTAAAGATACTAGAATTTCATTGCTTGAAGACATCAGAATGGTTGATGTTGATTCAGAATATTTAGAAGATGGAAGTTTACTAGCAAGTCAGGTATCCATGATTTAGAGTTAAGGTAGAGATTGTTGATGTTGATTCAAAAGCTTACGATGATTTGTGAGCAAAAGAGGTAGACGCTTCCATTTGGGGTGAAAGCAATTTTGAATGTTAGTCAGGTAGAAGCTTCTGTTGGGAGCGAAAACGTCTCATAACATCGTCTAGTAGAGATCATTTGATTGAAGCATCATATGTATAAACCATTTGATGTAAGTTTTTTACCATAGCTTACGTTGTACTGGTTGTAAGCTTTTAGCCTTTAGCATTTGTCTCCTATGTAGGGGCACCTGAATTAGTTATATCCCGTGACATGTTGTAAGTCTTATATATATCTCTTGTAAACAATTTTTGTTAACACAATGCATTTTTGCTCATTTATTTAGAAATATTATTTTTGTTTGCTCTTGTTCTGACTTTTGATTCTCTGTTTCGTTCTTGTGATTTGTTTGATATTCTTATTATTCCTGTGTGTGATTCTAAGCTAAGAAACTCGTTGTCTATGAGAAGGAAAAATAATCAGAAAGATCAATGAATATGACATTGAAGTTTGATATTAAGAAGTTTTCCAAAGGCAACAATTTTAGATTGTGGAAGATTAAGATAAAGGTGATCTTGATCTAGCAGAAGGTGCAAAGAAGTGTTGAAAGGGAAGATTAACATGTCACCATCTTTGACACCTACAGGAAAAGAAAGATGATTGATAAAGCAAGAAATATGATCATGTTGTGCCTTGGGATACACGTTGAAAGAATTGCCAAAGAGAGAACCGTCACTGAGATATAGGCGAAGTTTGAGACCTATACAAGATGAAATAATAAGCTCTGTCTAAAATAATAACTCTATTAATTCAAAATGGTGGAGTTAAGAACGATAGATGAGCAACTCGTGGGGTTTCCATAAGATGGTGGACAATCTAAAGAACATTGATGTGAAGCTAGAAGATGGGGGGACATAAGTGATGGTGGCAATAGTGACGGCAACGGTGGAAGGTGGTAATGGTGGCACTAATAGTAGTGGTGGTAGTGGTAATTAATTGTTATAACAGTAGAATATATTAAATTAAAATCAGTTTTAATTGCAATTGAATCATCACTTAAATATTTGCATTTTTTAAGATGTTGGTTGATTAAAAAAAGGTATTTAAAAACTTTCTAATCCTATGCACCTAATACATGGGTTAGCCAAACCCTTATTGTTATTACTCATACTATTGTTGTTGCAAAAGTCATGAATACGTAGTCGCTATATACAATAGGAAAGAGAGTGTCCATAGTGATCTTCTTGCTCAAATAAAATTATCTTCATTGAAGGATACCTATAGTTTAGACAAAAAAAAATTATTCTTACAACTTCTCCTCCTATTAAAATATCAATAAAATTCTAATTTTTTACTATAAATTTTATAAAAAATGTTTAATGTAACTATAAAATAGAGTTATGTATATACAAATTAATTTATTTTTAATAACAAAAATATCACAATGAATTTAATTAGCATACACTAACAACGTAAAAGACTAGTTCACTGATTATACCTCTTCATTTATATGACTTCTAAAGCATTAATTGGCACAATCAACAAACTTACCATAAAGTAACGATTGTGATGGAATGTTGTGTAAATTTCTTTATACTATCAGTGCATACCAATTAAATTTTATCACAATTCATTCCTTTTAAACCTAAGAACGTAATTATAAAATCGCTAGTTTTTAAAAATAATATTTAACATTTAACACAATATTATAATATTTAAACAAAAGTGAAATATTTAGCATTAATATAATTTATCTTGATATAAAAATAAAATGAGAAAAAAGTACTTAACTCTCTCATGATTTATTCCTTTTACAAATAGACAAACTCTAATGTTGTCTCAATTTATATTTAAATTTTATCTTTTTCGAAAATAGACACCATAAACTTTAAGTTAATTTGTTTAAATTAATGATTAAACTTTACATCTTTTAATTTATTTAAAATAATGGGTTTTAATGCAATTTTTGTCTTTATTTTTTAAATTTCACAATTTCAATCCCTCAATTTCAAATAGAGACATCTAGTCCCTTTATTTTTCAAAATCTATAATTTTGATTCTCTATTTCAAAATAGAAACATTTATAATTATTTCCTAATTATAAATTTCATTATTTTGTTTAGTTTTCTAAAGGATTAACTACAATTGATGTCCTTCAATTTTATAAAATTTAGACATTATGTCTCTATATTTTGAAAATGTAACATTATGTTCCTATATTAAAAAATTATTAAATTGATGTCATGCCCTTCCATCAAATGTTAAAAACCATGAAAATTTTTTTTTACCAGCCAACAAATTTTTATTAATAAACCAATAAAAAGCACAAAATATACCTTCAAACATTACAAAAATAAAAAACAAGGGTACCATACCACAATCCCTTAAATACAGTACAATGGGTTCATTAAATTGTGTGTGTTGAACAATTTCAAAAAAAGCATCAACATCAAGGTCGTTAAACACTGCATTATTTCTTCAAACATACCACATAACTGCGAGCGAACCACACAGATGATCATATGCACCTAACTTTAAAGATACCATTTAACAAACCCTAAAATTGAAATGTGTGATTTTTAAGTAAACATGATAACACTGTAGACTTGTAGATATACTCCACTGGTAGTAGAGCTCTAACCACACCCTTATAGACACCTCACAAGTTATAAATAAATGTGTCCTTGTTTCCACATATTTGCCACAAAGCTCACACATGGTTGCCTCATGCTAAATTATCCCACCCTTCATTAAATTTGTTTGTGTGGGTAGCTTGTATGCTTCTAATTTCATGCAACTTTTAATTTCCATGTTAGCATATGCAAATTCGAGGATACACCTTTTTCCATAGTAAATTGAAAAAGTGCTCATTTTGAATACATCTATCAGTTGTAAGTAACCTGTATAATGATGAAACCGAGTATACGCCAACCCTTCAGCTTGCCCAACCCACTTATCTACCTCCCCTTCTACTAGTACCATCATCCACCGACCCTAGTCTATTCTTTAAACAGTTGAGAACCTCGACCTCCCAATAAAAAAAAGGCACTCGTCCAAACCTAATTCTTGACAATGAAAGGTAAAATGTTGATCACCATTTGTTATCTCACGAATGGGGCCTCATTTAATTTTTTTTTTTAATCTAGGAGCACAATATCACATTTTAAAATATGGGAGCATAATGTTATGTTTTGAAAATATGTTTGTGCAAATTTTTTATTAAAAATTAATTTTTAAAAACACTTTTTTATGGATAGAAACAAAATATTTTTTATTAAAAAATAATTTTAAAATTTAAATAAATTGACCTAGAATTTACTTTGTAAACATAGAAAATTATTATTTTTTAAATGAGTAGTTATAAAAACACATAAAAAACAAAAATATATTTATTTTATCAATATACATTTTAATAAATAAATTTAAATAAAATAGAAATTTATCTCCTAAATTCTCTTTCATTATCACGGATTATGAGTTCTTACCTCAATTTCTTAGAACATTTTTAATAATATAGCTTTTTTTTTATAGGTTAAATGTTAGTGTTATTATTAATGTTAGTTTTTGTTAGGGGTGATGATCGAAATATAATATTTTTCCACCTCCCTCCTTCCTTAACCAATTGAGTTACCTTATATGTCCAAAACAAAATGCAACTTGGGATTTAATCACACTTAATTTCATTATCATGGACTTTGGGTCATTACCTTATATAATATTTTTTTTATATAAAAATGTTAGTATTGTTAATAATGTTTGTTTTTGTCAGCAGTGAAGATTGAACTCACGGTCATTTCCCGCATGTGTCATTTGTTAACCAACTAAGTCACTTATATCTCCAAAATAGAATGCAGCTCGGGATTTAGTCACACTTAATTTCATTATCATGAACTTTGGGTCCTTAACTCAATTTATTATAACATCTTTAATGATAATTTTTTTATAGTCAAATGTTAGTTTTGTTAGTAATGTTAGTTTTTTATTAGTGGTGAGATCAAACCCACAATTTTTTTCTAGTTTCTCATTTCTTAACCAACTGAGCTACCTTATATCTTCTAAATAGAACGCAACTTAGGATTTAGTGACATTTAAGACTCCTAACCCCCCTTCCAAAGACTATATTCTATAAAGGTCGAACTTAGATCCTCCCTAACAAACTTAGTGTGTGTTGTCAACTCAGTAACATCTATTGGGTTTTAAAAAAAGTTTAAGTGCTTGTTTAGAAACAATTTTATAAAATTGTTTTTAATATTTTAAAAAACTCATTTGGTTAGTGTTTTTTTAAAATAGTTTTAAAAAACTATTTTGATTTTTTAGTTTTTAAAAAGTTAAGAAGGGAAATAACTGTAACTAGTTTTGCTTTTCAGTTTTGTATTTTTGTTTTAAACACTCAAAATACAAGGGAACTATTTTTTTTTTACTTTTCATTAATGTCATTTTCGTAAATATAAACAAGTTTTTTTATTTTTCCATCTTCAAAAGAGCATTCAAACAATACTTACCAAACAAGTTTTTTTTTTCTTTTTTCAAAAACATTTATTGGAAACTATTTTTCAAAAACTAAAAAACAAAATCAAATCAATCAATTATTTTAATAATATACTAAATTTGCATATTTTAAATAATATTGAATTATTTGTATGGTTCTCACAATATCATGTCAATTTAAGATATTCATGAAAAATTTTATTTTAATGGTCAAGAAACTCACATTTTTTAATTTTTAATTATTAAGTTTGAAATAAAACTAAACATAAATTTTAACTCTAAGAAATCATATCTTCAAAAAATACTCATGTTAATTTTTAAAAATCTTCTTTGTCACATAAATTGTCTAATAAATAATTATTTAAAAATATGATAATAAACATCACGATATTCTTAAAAGAAATATCTTTTTTGTATACTTCATTTTCAAGTTAAAATGCTTTCAAGATTTTTAAGTAATAAAAAATTTTTCAAAAATATTCTTTATTATAACCTAGCGTACTTTCTTTTTTTGATAATACTCCATTCCTTTTTTGTTATATTTGTTTTTGTGAAAGTAATTAACTTAAAACAAATATAGTCTTAATTATAATTTGTGTCCCGAATTTTATAAAATTTATGCATTATACCTCTTATTTTAAAAATGTGACATTGTGTCCCACATTAAAAATAAATAATCCTGAATTGATGTCCCTCTATAAGATGACATGTAGTGGTCAACATTTAACCATTCACACTCAATGTTTAACATTTGACGGAATAATATCAATTCAAGATTTTTTTTAATATGAGAGTAAAATGTCACATTTTTAAAATATAGAAACACAATCTAAATTTTATAAAATTCTAGGCCACTAATTATAGTTAAACATTTTCTAAAATTAAAAGTATTGACCATTAAAAAATTAACGTGATGTGACTCAAATTTATAAATTTAATAGAAATATTTGTTTAATTCAAGATAGTCAATGTTAATAAGAAAATAATCAACATTTTAGTTTGGTGGAAGGACCAAAATTGAGAATTTTATAAAATTAGGATCAAATATCTATGTTTTAAAATAAGAGACTAAAATTGTAGATTTTATAAAATTGATGGTCTAAATGTCTCTATTTAAAATAGAGGATAAAAATCGTGGAATTTGAAAAATAGGAGAAAAATTGCATTTAAGTCAAAATTATAAAAGCTCATGTTCCTTACCATAAAAATTTTAAAAATATAGTATTTAATAAATATATTAAAATAATTATCTATTATTAAAAATATTTCTGAAAATTAATGAAATATATCTAGTATTAAATAATTTCTTAATTTGTATTTAATTATTAAATTGACAAATATATTATATTTAATATATATAATTAATAATATCTTAATAAAATTAATTTCTATTATTAATTATACCTTAAATTTATCATTTGAAGTATTTTATTTAATAAATATAATTAATAATATTAAAATAAATATAGTAATTAATAAATATAATAATTAATAATTATGTATATTAATTCTAATTAACCCCAAAGATTAGTATAACACTTTGTTTTCGATTAATGTGTGTGCATTAACATTCCTTTCTCTATGGAGAGGGATCCTGGTACTCTTTATTTCACAATCTCTTTTCTTAAAATAATTAAAATTAGTTAATCCTTACAACTATTAAATTTCAAGTTAAAATAATTAAAATTAGTTAATCCTTACAACTATTAAATTTCAAGTGAAAACAATTTAATAAAATTGTTTTCAATATTTTAATATTTGAAAACTAAAAAACTTGTTTGTTTACTATTTTTTTAAAACATTTTTTGAAAAAAATTGTGGTTTGGTTGTAAGTAGTTTTGCTTTTCAATTTTTTGTTTTTGTTTTGAAAACTTAAAATACAATGAAAATATCTTATTTTTTTGTTTTCTATTAGTGACATTTCTATAAATATAAACAAGTTTTTTTTTATTTTCACATCTTCAAAATAGTTTTGAAATAACACTTACCAAACTATTTTTTTTCTCTTATTCTAGAAAATAATTTTTGCAAATATTTTTTTAAAACTCTTTTCAAAAACTAAAAAAGAAAACCAAATCAATAAATTTCTAAGTCTCTTAAACTTACTCTTTGAGTAAGTAGATCGCTCATCTCTCTCACACACACACAAACATATATATATATATATATATATATATATATATATATATATGACAAATTAGGTGAGAAAAAGAGTTTGGTGAGAAATGAGAAAACATAATAATAATCATAGGATTTCGATAAACGATTCAGATTTAATTGTTAATTAAACAAACTCACATGGTTCTCTCACACAGAAACTTATTTCACAAACTAAATATTTGTCTGTTGCTCCTTTATTTATTTTTTTTATCAATCATGTTACTTATCAAATTTTTATTTTACTATTTTTAGATAATAATTAACATTAATTTTTATATATAATTTATTTTATTTTAAATTTGGGGAAGGAACCATGACCACTGCCAGTCCCCTCATCCCTCCGCTCATATGTGGTGACAGTATTGACGATGGTGGCAGTAGTGTCGACGATGTATAGTGAGGGTGATGGTATTGACTCTGGTGGAAACGACGATAAGGGTGGTGACGATAATGGTGGTAGTGACAATTTGGAGCGGCGCCATCACCACTGTCAGCTCCCACCACCACCATCCCACCATATGTCGTTGACACTACCACCATTATCGTCAATACTACTACCACCTACGGGTAGAAGGATGGGGGACTGACAGGGGCCATGGTGCCTCTCTCAAATTTAAAATAAAATAAATTATATATAAAAATTAATGTTAATTATTGTCTAAAAAAAGTAAAATAAAAATATGGTAAGTAACATGATTGATAAAAATAAATAAATAAAGAGAGCAGTGCAACAAACAAATATTTAGTTTGTAACAGAAGTTTCTCTATGAGAGAACCACATGAGATTGTTTAATTAAGAATTAAATCTAAAAGTTTATCAAAATCCTATAGTTATAATTATGTTTACTCATTTCTCACCGTAAGTATTTTTCTCACCTGAGTTGTCCTCTATATATATATATATATATGAGGCTGAAGGGATTTACATACTCCAAAAATAAGATTAAGAAACTTTCTCATCATCTTCACAATCTTTTTTTATAATTTAATTATTGTAATGAGAAACTATTCTTAATGATTAGATTTTAAGAAAATAAATTATTAGAATAAAGAGTAACTAATGAAGTAAATGAATCTCTCTTCTGTATATATAATATATAAAACTATAAATGGAACATAGAAATTTAATCTCATGTGATCCGTAAAATATATGACTTTTGGGATTCAATAAGAAATTATAATTGCTTTTATGTCAAATTAATGTGTGAAAAGATGAGTCGTGCTGAAAAATCAACATAATGAATAGTGCAAAGCATTTTATACGATTATTTAATTATAATCTAATGTTTGTCCTAAATTTACCTTAAAAGTCATATACAGTAAGAGCCTCTTTAAGGTCACCATATGAGGTTACATAAATTTCTGTTTTATTTTTAAGTATAAGATCTATATTAAAATAATAATTTTAATATTCACCAATTCATCTTAAGAATATCTCATAAAAAATGTTTTAATAATGATTTGTGATTTTTTATAGTATAAAACTATTTTTCACTTACAGTTAATCACTATTAAACCCTTAATTTTGAAATTTTTTTTTATGAAACTCCAATTTATATTATAGAAACAGTTATTTCAATTAATCTTAATATCTTATCAAATAGGTTGTGTTTAGAAAATTTGAAGCGTAAGGAAATTTTTTTATTAAATTTAAGAAGAAATTTTAAATTTATTTAGTATAATATTAATCATAAAATATTTATCAAGTAATATTATTGTTAGCAAATACAAATACTTAAGCGTAAAAATATTTGATTTTATGTTACTTTCTATCTCAGGATTATAATTCAAAAGTCATACTATTTTGGTTGATAGCATAAAAAATTGCACACAGAATATTTTGGTAACTTCTATTTTTTGGGGTTTAGATAGTTAATTTTATCTTTTAATGATTTCAACTTTTAAATCAATTATATACCTTTATAGATGGCATGAACCCTGAGACAATGATCTTAATGTTCTTACAAGAAACATGACACTCTTATCAAGATCAATTGTATCCTTGAAAAATAATCTCATTTTAATGCAACAAAATAAATTAAGTAATGAAAAATCTTATAATTTTTATAAGCGTTTTAAACTTAAGACTTTAGATAAATTTGTCGCTAGCCTGTTTTAAACTCGACTTAAATAATAAACTTATAATAATTCATCTTAAAAGTATTAAAAATTAACTTTGTTTATGTCGCAATTGTTTTTATCATAATAAAATTTATCTATAAGTATCAATGTAACAAAAAATTATGATTTATATTTTTATCACTACAATAAAATTTTAAATTAACAAAAATATAGTGGTTAATTTGTAGTTAATCTCTAGTAAAAAGAGTTAACTACAATTTAGCTACAAAAATACTACAACATTAATAATATAATGAAATGAGTAGTTAATTAATTAGGAAAAATAATTCTAATTAATTTTTAAACATTATAGCTATTCTCTACTTAATTTGTACCGATATTTAATTAGAAAAATGATATTGGTAATGGTAGCTATACATAGTTAATTAGTTTCAAAATAACTATTAAATCATATAATATGAATATTGTCTTCAATTTATAAATAATTCTCAAAATAAAAAAATGGTTTAGATATAGTTTGTATCCCCAAGTTTTATTAAATCGCATAATTTTAGCCTTAAAGTAAAAAATCATGATATTTTGTTCTAATAATTTTAAAATCTGTAAATTTGTGTCCTTCTGTCAATTGACACAGTTAACTTACTTACATGACGCGATTAAGAACGGGTGACATGACAATAGTGATATATGTAGCATAAAATTAACATAACCTTAATATTTGATCTATTGTTATGATTCTCACTTTGGGATGTAAGAACTACAAAGTTCAATTCTTAAAAGATCCTTATTGATAAAATTTAGGGATACAAATTGTGTTTAAACCTAAAAAATTACATTCATCTTTATTTGAAGGTATCTAGAAAAGATAGAAGTATGATGAAAAATAAAGTGAATATAAAAGGAATAAAATTTTAGATCATAATCGTTGTATAGCAAAAATAAATAAAAAAATCTATTTATGCTTTGCAGGCAGAGTGATTCACATTTATTTTCTAAGTTCAGTAAAAATATGCATATATGAGTAATGGGATTTATAGTTTTAATTATTAAAATTAGTCTGAGGATAATAATAATTATATCTTTTATGTATATAATTTGTTAGAGTGCAAGTGTGAGTTGAAGTCCTGTATTAATAAAAAATTAGTCCTATATTAATAAAAAATTAGGAAGTTAAGTAATATATAAGTGAGAAAGATCCATACCAAATGCCTTAAGGTTTTGGGTTAGAAACTAAGAAGTTGAGTAATATATAAGTGAGAAAAACCTATAACCAAACACTTTAAATAAAATTATATTTAATTAATAAAATTAATGTTATGAGAATTTCAAATCGTATACGTCTTTGTTTGTTTGAATATGACTATATGAGAAGTATGCACAGAAGACTAAGTCTGGTGACAAATAACAAGTAGAGATGCAGGTAGTGACACTCACATTTTTTAACTTTTCCTAATCAAGGTCATTAAAAAATGTATATATAATTAATTAAATTTTAAATCTTATTAAAATTAGTCTAACGGATACATTTTGCTAAATATAATGTTGATTTCTTCTATGTATGTAATGTGTGTATATAAATATAATATAATAAATATAGTATAATAAATATAATATAATAAATATAATATGATATAATATAATAAATATAAGTTGACTAGAAAATTATATTTAACTAGTAAATTGAGTTAAAAAGGTCTTTATATATATATATATATATATATATATATATATATATATATATATAATAACATCATTCCAATTTTAACTTATTATTATTAGCATCAACATTTTTATTTCATGGTTATATAATACGAGGAGAGAAATTGAATTTGGTCGGACCGATAACAAAAAAATTCAAGTGAGTGAGAATTTTAGAAATAGTGAGAGAGAAACATGGTGTGCATGATGCAAGCATCACGCAAGAACGCCGAAAGGCAAAGTGACACAGAAGAGTACTATTCAACAGATGAAGAAGTGTATGAAGAAATTTCTTCAAACGATAAAGCTGTTCGAAATTTAAATGCTGGAAAACACGTTCCCATGATGCTCACCGATCCACAAGTATTTAATTGCTGTCAGTGTCATGATACATTAAGCATTCCTGTCTACCAGGTTTGTTAATTCACTTTCTTCTATTCTTTTTTAAATGTTAATCCATTAGCGTGTGATACATTAAGCATTCTCATTCATGCTTAATTTCATTTCTAAATCATTTTTATTTTAGTTTTCATTTGAGTGAATTGGATCCGGTCGGTTGCTACATGGTTCAACTTGCAAGTGCTTATTATATATATTCTTGTGATTAAGCCATGACTACAAAAAGCCTTTCTTTTTAATTTTATTCCATAATTTTTATTAGAACAGCTAACACATGTTTCTGAGAAACAGATCTATTATATTGTATAGTTGTTTGACGTTTGTTATCACTAATTAGCCATCAATTCTTCATGAAACTGTCCACATTTCGAAAATATTGCTCCACGTGAATAAACTTGTCTGCATCCAAATCATAAGTAGTTCAATAAAGGCATGGTTTGCGTGTTGTGTGAGTTCCTTGTGTTTGTTTGTCCGATTTTTCATCGCTAATAATATTAGGTTGACTTATATATATATATAAAAAATAGTTCAATAAAGATGAAATGGTTCTGCAAATTTAACTTTTAATACTTTATAGAACCTTGATCGGATCTTGTTTACATTGAGTTGTTGAAACTAATTTAATTCCTATTAGTTCATTTTATTATTTGATTGATACACAGGATCTTTTCAGTAAAATCTAATCATTCTCAATTTTCTTTTATTATCTGTTTAACTATACTTGTCGACTTATTAATCGTATTTCGGACACTTCTTTCAGTGTTTTTCATTTCTATTTTTCCTGTAATTATACTTCATTAAAATGACCCCTTTTCTAACCCTATCCTACAGTCCTTATATATATATATATATATATATATATATATATATATAAATTAATATTAATATGACACTGTCAAATTTAAAGCTTATCCTACAGTTCATACTTCAGTGTTTTTAAAACTTTTGTTGTTCCTGTACTGAGATTGAAATATTCAGGCTTTTTCCTGTCACTTCTTATGATATGGAGTATCTTGTTATTGTAAAATAAAATTTGTTTTTTTTTTTAGAAAAATGACATTGTTAAATGATGGAGGTAAAATAATTTAACTTATCTATTTTTTATTATTTTTGTTTAATTTGAATAGATATAATGCTTAAATAGTGAACTGGCTTTCTGTGTCAAGGAGGAAAGGTTTTATGGAGAGAGATCGAGTTGAAGGATTTGATTATCAAAGAAACACTAAAGGGCAATTTGTTTTGAGATATTTTTTTTTTTAATTTTAATTACAAAATTGTTACGTTATTTTCATTTCGTCTCTATTTTACAATGTTTACATAAAATACTGATTTTGTAATTTTGTTTCATTTCTGTTTTTACTATTTATTATACAAAAATAAAATAAAAAGCATTTTCTCATAATAAACGACCTTTTAATATCGTTACCTCTCTATATATGTGATTGATTTTTTTTCTTATAATTAATGATTGACATTAAAATAAGTAATTAAGTTGAACACAACAGACCTAATAGTATATTAGCTTGCAACATTGTTGAGTTCGTGCGGTGAAATTGAGTTTGATTCTATCACCACCTAATATTTTTTGGGGAGAGATGAAAAACATGCAAGTCACTTCATTATATATTATTTCCTCAAGCGTCACTTTAATATTCCTTCTATTAAAATTAACCAATTCTAATAAGGATAGAACTATCATTCAACATTGTCCATGTTTTCTGTTTCTAATAAATAATATCTTATTATGGAATCAAGTTTGTGATTATTGGACAAAAAATAAATCATTATGTACTTGCAAAAAAATCTAAATTCGTTTTGAAAACACTTCATGTACAATGTGTGGATCTATGTCTGTAAATAGTATTTATTAGGAGATCTAGTATCGTACATACTGCTGAATTATGTAGACATTTTTGTTGTTACTTTGTTAGTGCTAGAGCTATAATTAGAATGAATAGCAATATCCTTTTTAACTCCTCCTTTCATTTAATACATTCTTGATTAACTAAAATCGCATACATGTCAATCAAATCCAAACCACATACAATAGTTATGAACTAACATGAGAACTGAAGTGGGAGGATATGCCGCTAAATTTGTAGAAAATATAAGTTATGTAACTCAAATGTGTATATAGTTTGTTACTGTCACTCGTTATACTAATGGCTTTTTCTGTTATCATTTAATTTGTTCCATTCTTGATGTAGCTGATAAAAGAAATTGTTCCATTTTTTAAAATTTATTTTCTAGTTATCTAACTTATCTCAGTTAAAAGTAAAATTAAACAATATATCGTCATCAAGTGTAATTGATATAAGTTTTCTTTATGTACTTTAAGATAGTTAGTGTTGCAGAAATTATTTTTTGTAGAAATCAGCTGTGATGGATGTTTAGTCTCATTTCTTTTGTTGATTATATTTCTTGCTAGATTCATGCTAATTTAGAGTTTTAACTTAAGCTTTTTTTTTTATCATATACATAATTAATGGAAATTTTTAACATATGATCACCTAAAATTTTATTTTTTGCACGTGTGTTGAAATTCAGTGCATGAATGGACACACTATTTGTTCTCCCTGTCGTACCAAGTTAGAGGACAAGTGTCCGATGTGCTTAAATTTCATCGGTGACAAGCGTTGCCGAGCCCTTGAGTCAGTGATGGATTCAGTGAAAACCCCATGCTCGTATACAAAACATGGTTGCAAAGCAGTGGTGAGGTACAGTGAAAAACGTGAGCACGAGAAGACATGTACTTATGTACCATGTGTATGTCCGCAGCAACGTTGCAATTGGATCTCCAATTCCTACAAATTAGGCCAACATTACAACCGGAAGCATTTCCACAAGAAAATACCATTCCAATATGGCAAGTTTTTCGATGTGAAGTTGTTTTACAACACAAAGATACTAATCCTTCAAGCGGAAAATGATGGGAAACTATTTGTGATCAACAATGATATAACGATGACGAAAGGTAGTGCAGTGTTTGTTTATCACATTGGGCCTAACTCAATGGTCCCTCGGTTTCATTATGAAATAAAAGTTGATGAGTGTGATGGTGCCACTGCCATTGCACTGCCTCCAACTTGTGTGGAGATAAGCGTTCAAGGAGGGAAAATGGAGTTTGGTTTAGCATCTAATAAGATTTTATACATTCCAATTGAAATGCTTACTCATTATGGACCGTGCAAATTGAAGGTAAGGATTACTAACATTGAAAGGAATGAGAGACCCAAAAGGGCCAACAAACGCCCACCTGAATGGGACGATTATATTAATTGGGACGACTATAAGTGTGTTCGGAAACTCGTTTAAAACCCATTCAATGGGAAAACGAGCGTTTTCCCATGCAAAACTGGTCCAGTGTTTGCGTTCAAATGGACATGGGGACAAACATACAGGTATCTTTCTGTTTCAGTGTTGGCTTTTCTAAATTATGTTCTTTAATTTCTTTAAGTAGCTAGCTAGATAGGAAAGTTAACAATATATACCTTTTTTTTTAGTGATGAATGTGACGGATATTTGGAGTAATTTTAGGTTAAATTAAATGGTTTAATTATAGTGTACTATGTTTTTGTTTCTCTCTCCTTTATTATTATCGGCCATCTTCTGTTAATCAAGTAGCTTCCTCCATTCAACCCTTTCTCAGCTACAACCTCTTGTGGCTTCTCTCCTCCTTTTCCATTGTGAACGACGTTGTTGTCCCACTACAGGCAAAATAGATTGAAACACAATATCAACCAATAGAAAGAACTAAATAAAAGAACGAGAGAAACAAAAGAAAAGAAATAGTAATGGTTGGAAATTGCTCTGTCAAAAAGACGATGATAAAGCGTAGCCGTTGAAGGTGACAATCTTATCATTTATTCTCTCTCTCTCTCTCTTTTTTTTCATTTTGCTATGCTTCAATCCCTTTCTTCATTTTAGTTTTGATTATTTAATTACTTTCACATAATTGATGAAATTCCATCGAAGCAATGGTGAAGGAAAGGAACATTTAGCAGAGCCTAATATCACTTTTTGTGTGCACCATTGTGCCACTGGATCTGTTGTGAATGGAAATTAAAGAACGCGTAGGAGGTCATAGATAGGAAAGGCAAAGGGCGAGAGGGGATGGATATCACATTCACATTTCCATTTTTCATACCCCGATCTCCATTTTTATCTCTAATCATGAGATTTATATATTAATTCAACATTTATCTAGTTAACAACGTCAAATTTATAATTTGCATATCAAACATTTTTTATCATCTAAAAATTTAATTTTTTAAAGCAAAACAAAAATATGAGCCGTTATTTGTTTTAAAAATTAGGTGTAATAATTCAAAATCAATCATTTTTAGATATTTGAGTCATTAAAATAAAGATGACTATAAAAGTAAGATGTTTATCTAATATTTATATTTCATTTTCATTCTTATCTCTAATTTAATAAATAAGATATTTTTCATACTCATATTTATACCCATTAAATAAAAAATGAAAGATCTTTTCAATTTGATGACGAATTCATGATTACTTATATATATTAGTTTATTTATCATTTTTAGTCATAGTATATTAAGAAAAAGGAATAGAGAAAAATATATGGTTAAAAGGGCTGATTGACCCAAGTGAGTTTATTTTTAAAAAAATTACCACTATGAGTCTCTTTTGAAAAATATTACCAGCATGAGTCTGTTTTGGTAGTTGACTCGGTCAAACCGCAACTCCGAATTGCGGTTTCGTTACCACGTCAGCAACGTGATTACGTAGAAGCCAGCTTGGAAAAACGAGTATGAAACCGCAAGTGGGAATTGCGGTTTGACTGGTCTTTGACTAGCACTGCCTTGTTGTCCAATGGGTAAAAAAACACAGAAAAACAATATCTGTAAAACCGCAAGTCAGAGTTGTGGTTTTACTGGGGTTTAACCGACCCCCTTTACCCGATGGTTGCAAAAAAAAATATAAATTTCTACTCACATAAAACCGCAAGTCGCACGATTTAAATTAAATATTATTTTTACCATAAACTCTGCAAATGCGAAATGTGGTTTATGTTAAATATAATATTTTATACTAATATGCACTTTCTCACTACTGTTGTTTATGAAGTTTGAGGAGAATGAATAAAATATAAAATATAAAATTGATAGTATTTAGTATACACACATCCTATATAGTATAGGTATTTGATGGGGGAAAAGGGAGGCACAGTTGAAAAATAATGAGGAATAGTGGTACGGATATGAATCATAAATGGGATATTTATTTAGGGTACTTAAAATAAATAGAAAAATAATTTTAAATTTTATTTTTAATTGTGGGACCGACCTCGTTAGTCTTGCAGAATAATTGCAAGTTTAGCTAAATAGAAATAATTCCGTCAGAGTTAGAACAATTGCCGGGGACTTAAACTGACCTCGTGGGCACTATTTGTTTTATTTTCAATTCCCTATATCTACTTATATATATTAGATGGAAAGATTACTATTTAATATAAACTGCAGTTCGCATTTACGGTTTATGGTAAAAATAATATTTAATTCAAATTACATATGCGACTTACGATTTTATGTGAATAAAAATTTGTATTTTTTTTTGCAACGGTCGGGTAAAGGGGTCGGTTAAACCCCAGTAAAACCGCAACTCTGACTTACGGTTTTACAGGTATTGTTTTCTGTGTTTTTTTACCCATTGAAAAACAAGGCGGTGCTGGTCAAAGACCAGTCAAACCACAATTCTCACTTGCGGTTTCATACTCGTTTTTCCACACTGGCTTCCACGTAATCACGTTGCTGATGTGGCAACGAAACCACAATTTAGAGTTGCGGTTTGACCGAGTCAGCTACCAAAACAGACCCATGCTGGTAATATTTTTCAAAAGGGACCCATATTGGTAATTTTTTTAAAAAATAAACCCACTTGGGTCAATCAGCCATATTTAATATAAATAAATTTTCATTTACCTTACCAATATTTTTATAAAAAATAATTTTATGAATTATTCATTTTTTATAAAAAAATTAACATTGATGATGATAAAATTTGACAATCAATATTTTAAGTTAATTTATTTAACAAAAATATTATCTTCGTTAAATTAAATATGTCTTAATTTTAATTTAGCGGGTACTCGCGAATATGGGTACTATGATACTCGTGCTGGTTAAGGAGCGGGTAAAAAAAAAATTGTGCCCATGGGTGGCGGGTACCCATTTAAATTACTCATGCGAATATTTTTATGGGTTTAATCCTCGAGCGTAAATTTTGTTGTCATCCCTAGTCACATTATCCAACTTTAATGTTATCATCCCTACCAACAATGTCTGAACCCAAGGCTTGTAGGACTTTGGTAGTGAAGCCAATGATAAAACTCTTTGCTCCTCATCAAATGTTTTCCATCTACATTAAAAAATTAGCATACTTATTGATTAAAATTGTTGATGTGATCGTATAGGTTCCCTTCCATTTTCATTTGTAGTTGATAGAACTCCATATTTAAATGTAAACGATTAGTTAGTAACTTAGATGCGTAAAATATCTTCAACTTCTTCTACAAGGTTTTCAATG
This sequence comes from Psophocarpus tetragonolobus, assembly GCA_037954015.1. NCBI lineage: Eukaryota > Viridiplantae > Streptophyta > Magnoliopsida > Fabales > Fabaceae > Psophocarpus > Psophocarpus tetragonolobus. Next base: position 103,671,303 of record CM075688.1, read on the forward strand.
TATTTTGTTTAACATGTTGTACTTGATTTTAATAGTAAGAGCTAATCTAAACATGCCCACGACCTTCCTCTATATTTGAGCTCATTTCCTTTCATTTATAAGACTCATCTTTTCACCTTTTAAAGTCAATAAAAACTTTGTTATCCTAAAAGGTATAGTAGCCTAAATCATAAAATTTATTTTCCTATTAAACAATGGGATTTGAAATTTTCACATTCCACACTTAACTTTCATTACTTCTTGACTCTATAATATATATATATATATATATATATATATAGTAAAATATAAATACAAAATTCAAATATAAGTATCATTCGAATATTTAAAAAGAAACAAACCTTTAAATTAATTAAAAAATAAACTAATAAAATATTTAAATCTAAATAGTATCCTAAATATTTAAAATAAAACTAATTCTTCCACAACTTTTTTGAATTTCCACTAATTCCATTTATTTTGAAAATTGAATTAATCTCCATTTATTTAGCCTTTGATTCTTTACTCTTTAAAGCCCAACCAACAAAGAGTGACACACTCACCAAATAAAACCACAATCTTTTTTTCAATAGGACAACCAACTGAAAATATATTTAACAGTTAACAATTAAAAAATAAATATACTTTTTATTGGTTTGGATTTTAAATTCTAAATACACTAACTGAATTGTTTCTACTTTGAAATAAGATAACTCAATAAATTTTCTTCTTTTTTTACAGTGATAGATTTCTTGTTGGTTGATTTTTGAAAGGTAGATACTTGCAGGATTTTGATGCTTAAGTTAATTAAAGTTGCTTAAGAATATGGTGGAGAATGGTTCCTTACTTATAAGGATGAAAAATAAACTCATATCCGTGAATAATCTTCGAACCCATCCCGAAGTTGACAGGAAAACCTCGATTTGACAGGACACGAGTATAGGTATGGAGAATATTCAATTTGTTAAGTCGGGGATGGGTACGAGTATGGGGTGACGGGGACAGAGATATACATACACCTCATACACATACGCGTGCTCGTACCCGCCTCACCTGCTTTTTAATGACTAAAATATTCATTTATTAATAAAAAAAGAAAAATGTTTGATATTTAATTAACAAATTATAAACTTTGCATTTATTAGATAACTTTTGAATTAATATAATTTTATTCAAACAAATTATTTTCTAATAAAATATTATTATGATTTTTTTTGTAGGTATGGATCTGGTACAGGTATACCTGGTACTCGATGGGGATGGGAATAGAGACATAAATCTCATACCGATAGGGTATATGGACGGGGATGGAAATGAGTTTCAGAAGTGAAGATGAAGATGAGAATATCATATCTGTTCTCACCTCATTGTCATGCCTACTTACTTACCTCACTTTTATGCTCCTTAATGGTTTTGTTATATAGTTGAATAGTCAACGTATCAACTTGCTAACTGTTATCTAAGGCTGTGTAAGGTGAATTGGTTAAAGGTCATCATGTTTTTTTATGGAAATTGTATTTGGTAAACCTCTAAGGTGGAGACGTATTTGATGTGTCATCCTTTCTAATACACAAATAAGTTAAGATCATATCTCAATTAGTTTGATTTAATTTTGGTATGAACAAAAAATATTAAACCAATTTAATTGGTTCAACTTGGAGTGTCAAGTCATTTCGAATTGATAAACACTTCTAAATAAAATAATATATTAAGGAAAAGTTAACATTGAAAACTATTTTTAAAGAAAGATTAACAAGGAGTGATGAGGTTAAAATAATGTAAAATAGCAGTATATATATATAGGACATCAAAATTTAGATATAAAAAAGATAAAATATAGGACATCAAAATTTATTTAAGCTTATATAAAATAGAAGATATTAATAACAAGAGAAAATTACAAAAAACCCCTTAACTTTTATCACATTATATATAATTCATTTTTTTCCTACACTAACACCCTTTAAATTTTTTATAAATTACACTAACACCTCCTATATTTTGAAAACATTACACTGACACTTTTCTCAACTTTATACTAACACCTTTTAGGGGTGTGAACACAATGGTTAAAAAAACATATATGCATGTGTAATTATATTAAATTTCAAAGTGTTGTTGTAATTTATTATTTATCATAATAACAAAGAGAGATATATACTTAAAAAAAGAGATGTGTGTATAATATTTGTTGAATCTTACAATTAAATCATGAAAGAGAAAATGGTAAGATCTGCTAAAGTTGATGATTTTCACAAGAAAAGTATATAAAATTTTATATTTTTATCCCTGATTTTATATTTTGAATCCATCTCATATTTCCATGTAAAGATAAATAATCATATATCATATTTTTATGTTTATACTTTTTATTTACGTGTTTCAACCCATTATGTTTTACTACTTTTATATATTATATATATATTTATTATTATTATTATTATCATTATTATTATATTTATATATGATTTTAAAAATCTATTTTTGACTTTTCTTCAATATAATATATATATAATATATATATATATATATATATATATATATATATATATATATGTGTGTGTGTGTGTGTGTGTGTGTGTGTGATAGTTATTATTAGATTTTTTTAAAAAAATAAATTACTTCCACTGGTCTTGGATTCTAGATCCGTCACTGGTCGTGATACTGACCCATCCCTACGCCAACTTTGACTGGGAAAACCCGTGTTGGGGTTGGGGTCGAGTTTTCCCTACCTAAGAAAATTGGGGTAACGGTTGGTTTGTTGGTCTTCACCTGCCCTCGCCCCTACTTTGCTCCGCTTCTATATATTAAACAAAATTTCATACATATATTAATAATTTTACGTGTCCATGTAAAAATTCACATCCTTGGTAGATCATTAAGTATGATTATGCAAGAACCACACCACAATCTTGTGAAAGATGCATTATAAGTAGTGATATACTTTTAAATTGAAATATAATCAATAAATTAATATATAAGTTATTTAACAATAAATAAGAAAAATTTGAATTATAAAAATAATATAACAGATTACCCACATGCATATTTGAACCTAAAAATATCAATAAAGATAGAAACGAGATTAAAATTTGATACCTATTTCTTTTATACTTAAATCCCTAAATCCCAATCCGCTGCATTTCATCCCTATTTGTGAGAGGGTTTTGGTAGGACTTCTCTTAATTTTCATACTCTTCAAATATATTTTGGATTAAGCTTTTCGGAACCTAAGAAAGGTGAAAAAATGAATTTGATGGGTGCAGAACTAAAACCCTAAATTTGAAGAAGAGTCCATGAATTTGGTGGTTTAACCAGGCCCAGAGTTGCAAGCCCGTTTCCTCTACCTGCTTCGTTCACACACCTGAATCCCTAATCCCGCAGTATTCCTTCTTCGTTTACCATTCCTACTCACGGTAAGCGAAGGTTGCAAGTCCAACACTTCGTTCCGGTAACGCCTACTTTCTTTCTTTCCCTTTTTTCTTTTCCATTGAAGAAAATGCTCTTTTTTCATAGATAGATAGAACCAACACATTCAACTCGCTAATCACCCTCGCCGTTGTTATTAACTCCTCACTGATTCTTCTCTGCGCCTTCAAAAAACTCCAATTAATCTACTATCAACTTCAGTTTGGGTTAATTAATCTCCCGAAGGACTTAGTTTTTTGTTTTTCGTTTTTCCTTGTGGATTGCAGGCGTGTCAAATTTAATTATTCTACGTCATGTATTTTTTTTAATATTATAACGAATCTATTTTATGTTTCATTCTAGTGGTCACCATTAAGTTCAATTTGCTTACCAGGCGACTAGCTTGTTGTTTAGTTTGTTGTGTGCTATAGTTCCTGTCTTGTGGTGTATGAATTGTGAAATATGCATGCTTCAGTATCTGGGGCAGAAAAACATATGAGATCAGCATTTGATGTTTTGATTTGGATTGTAACAAGAGTGTTTTGAGATATACTAGGGGATTATTTGTCTTTTAGTTTAGAGGTTAGAACATTTTTTTCCAAAGTCATGAACTGATTTTGTGATTTTTATTAAAAGGAAAATGATGAGTAGACACTCAAAGGCTAATTGATAGCTAGAGAGATAAAGAGAGAGAATAGAGAAGTTTAGGTATGGTAGTTAACATGATTTAATAGGAAGAGAGATAGAGAAATATGAATGTGAACAACGGGGATGGATGGAGAGGGGTCCTAGCCTCCATTCCCTGGGATCTTCTTGTGTATATATGTATGTATACTTTTAAATTATATAGTGTAAAATTGTATAAAATTAATTATCTATGTAATTATTATAATAATTATTAATGTCAGTTAATTTAAAATTGTGTAAAACTAGTTGTGTTCGTTGAAATGATTAAGACAATAACTGATGTAAAATTAGTTCCCGGTGAACTAGGTGTTTGGACTTTGGAGTGAAGGGGTGTTCACGTATCATTGCTGTTGTTGAATTGGAAGTACTATGACTTGATATTTATGAGTTTAGCATTTTCTGCCTTCTGTTGTTGTGGACTTGTGATTTCTTTTGTTTGAAGTGACTGCGATGAGAATATAGATGAATATCTGAAGTTGTATTTGTTATCATGTGTTATATGTCATGTGGTTTGTGGCTCAAGCTTAGCATGTTGTGATATTGTTTCAGGGATGATGTTACCAATTTGTTGATAGAGCATCTATTTTAAGCATCTTGATTTCATGAGTTGCCATTTGGATTGAACCAAGAGATGAGGTTTACTCCCCTTTCCAGATCAGTTTGCCGTCTCCCTTGGCCCGATACATGTGGGCCTCTGCAATCTCGTGCCTTACAGACAGGTTTTGTTGCTAAAGAGCCTCAGGCTAAGCCAAGAAAGTACAAAATTCCTCAATTCTATGATCCGTATGGCCCTCGACCTCCACCCTCAGAAAAAATCATTCAGCTTGCAGAACGAATTGGAGGATTAACTGAAGAAGAACGTAGTCAAATTATGCCTACTTTGGCCGAAAGACTAAACCTTCCAAAGTTGCAGCCAATTTCGACAGAAGGCATGAATGTGGGTGCAGAAGTTGGTGCTGCTGGACCAAAGGTTGAGGAGAAAAAGACAGAGAAAACAGCTTTTGATGTGAAGTTGGAGAAATTTGATGCTTCGGCAAAGATCAAGGTGATTAAGGAGGTAAGAGCATTTACTAACTTGGGATTGAAAGAGGCCAAAGATCTTGTTGAAAAAGTTCCAGTTGTGCTAAAACAAGGACTCACTAAAGAGGAGGCAAATGACATTATAGAAAAAATAAAAGCTGCTGGAGGAGTGGCAGTCATGGAGTAGGATTTTGGTTGTTGAGATCACAATTTTTCCTTAGTGTCCAATATGTTTTTAAGTTGCCAAACGCATGGTGAATGAATGCTAGAGGAAAATTCTAAAAGTGCGAAGCAGATTTAAGGGTTAAGAACCAATTGTTGAATAATCGATTTGAGTCGATTTTTTCTTAGTTGAGATTTTAGGTTTAGTTACTGTGTCACTTGTAACTGCCCCATTGGTGTGACATTTGTAACACTTTTTTTGCCTATCCTCCGCACAGATCTTTTCTTTTAAATGAAATATTTCTGGGATCGTGGGCAAAATTATTTTATGGAATTTGCTTAGTTCTTTGAGATTCCAGTGGTTGTTAATTGTTATATATTATACTCTAAGCTTGCTGATCTTCTGTTTAGACTTTTGATCCTCTATGAAACATTATGATTCTTTTTATAGGTTTCATCCTTGTTCTAAAATATCAATGCCTTTTTGTGGTTAGTTGACATTGTTATTTTAAGTTTCTTTCAGGATGCCAAAAAATATGATGATTTGAATGGCTTTGACTTTGGCAAACATATTTTGAATTAGTGTGAGTCGGTATAGTTGTTTTTAATTAGTATATCACGCCGTGGTTTGTGGATGGCTAAAGAATGACTATGCAATTTCAGTTTAGTACAGTACAGAAGCCATTTTTATCATGGTTCTTTAGAATTAATTAATTTTCATTTTTCTATTTATTTGACCACGGAAAATTTTTCAAAGAAACCTTATTCATGAAATAGGCTTTGTTTTATGATTTCTTACTTTATTTAGTGACAAAGATGTGTTCAAGATACTATTCTGTTACGGATTTGTATGCTTTCCAAGATGAGATAACTGATTTGTTTGTTCCCATTGCGCACTAAAGTTATGGAAAATGGGTCGGGCTGCCTACCTAGTTTATTTGGATTACGGTTTTCTAAGTTTAGCTTGTCTCTCTAACTTAAAATAAATCTTTTAAAAATATTCAAAACTTTAAATCTTATAGTATTATTAAAAAATTAATTTAAATTTTTTAAAAAACAATTCATACTATTTTTTGAAAATAATAAATTAAACATAATACATAAATATTAAATTTATTATCCATCATATAACATAAGAATAATCACAATAATTAAACACCTAAATAGTAAACACTATAAAATAATGTATAATGATAATTAAATAATATAATTAACAATGAAATGTTAGCTACATTGTAAATATAATTAATCAATTTATAAGTCACGTTCAATCTGAGTTTATATTTCATAAGTCCAATTTTTATTTATTTTATTTTTTAACAACATAATATTATTATTTAATATGCATTGATATATTTTTAAATTTTTTTTACTTGAGCTAGCTTGTGGTCCGTTGGACCAAGCTGATTCATGTTCATTTATATAGTTGAGCAAAAAATGCTCATTTTTATTTGAACTTTATTTTTTAAAGTCCAGTTTGGTCAATTTTATAGGTTGGTGGGACAGTTTGGCAGGCCAAACCCATTTTAACAACTCTATTAAACACAAAAGTTTTGTCAAGTGAAACAACGTGCATGAATATGAATTAGTCAACTGTGACCAACTTACAAATAGTTTGGATGATATTCTTTGCCTCTCTTTTAGTGAGTTTTTATTTTTTGAAAAGATATATTAAGTATAATATTTTAGTATTTTTATTTATATCCGAGGACTACCCAGTCCTTGGATAATTTGGATGATATTCTTCACCTCTCTTTTAGTGAGTTTTTATTTTTTGAAAAGATATATTAAGTATAATATTTTAGTATTTTTATTTATATTCGAGGACTACCCAGTTCGACCTGGTAGGTCTTAACCTGACCTATAACCCCAAACGATTATTGGGTTGATAGGTTGGATTGAACAATTATTAAACTAAGGTAAACATGTCGTTTAGGTGGTTGTGTTTGGGTTAGTCTCAATCATTGATAGGAAGTCCTTTCCGATCTACCCACATTGCAGGTGTCCTATATATATATATATATATATATATATATATATATATATATATATGTATGTGTGTGTGTGTGTGTATAGGACAAATAATGACTTAAAGGAGCTATTTTATTGACCAGAACATTTTGACAATCACAATGGGACACCTATAAAATGTCTCCCACCTCCTCGTGCTTCCAATGGTTGAGACACACAGCAACCTCTCTCAATAGATGTCATCCTCATTGTCCTTGGAGGAGACCACCATAGCAGATCTCTCAGAAGAAATGCAGATTATGAGTCAAGAGACATAACAAGCCAACCAAAAAGCCACACAAGTCGATTGCATAGCATACAACTCCAAGAGGAAACGCAACTTTAACTCCAAGTAGCACGACAAGACTTTCACACTCATTTTAGATGATGATTATTCAGACTAGACGATTTTTTACCTAACTTCGTTCGAAACATGTCTCACATTTTAGATCGATATTATTCTAACTTTATCCCAATATAAACCATGAGTTACATTGCTGATCATAAACTAACCCAACATAAACATGACTTGCATTGAAGATTGGCCAAGAACAAGCGATGGTCCCAATGTAACCAAGAGTTACATTGTAGATCATAAACAATACTAATTGCCCACTACTTCTTATTTATATGTTTTCAGCATGTTATGTGTGATAGGTTAGATCACCTTTGTGAGTCCTTATTATTTGTAATGTTTGTTGATTAAATTGCGTTGTGAGTCCTTATTTATATTGTCTTTCTCTGGATCATATTGCATGTCTATTTTGCTATTAAACGACCTCTATGAGTTGTATGTTTAATTGTTAGTTTGTTTTTCTCTTCTTTTATCTTAGACATCATTGGTTGTTGCATTTTACGTAGTTAACTGGACTAAAAAAAAAACAATGTGATCTCAGTACTCCATAGGTATGGTACTCAGAGGTCTATACCTAGGTCATAAGATAAACATGATTTATGCTTACAGCTTATCAAGTATAATCAAGCCTTTGAAATGGATCCTGATGTAGTCATGAATTGCATCATGAGTCCACAAGATCTGCATGCATAAGTCTGATAAAGTATAAAAACAACATTAGTCAACCACATCGATCAAGAAACGATGATCGGGTAAAGGCACATATTGACGCTGAAACTTTGTCACAAAATAAGCTCACTAGATGTTAGGTTTGACCATCGTGTTGCATAGACAAAAAATCAAACCAAGAAACACCAAGAAAAAAGACAAGTTGCGAACAAAAGGTCGTCAAACACATAATATATTGTTTAAACTCGAATTGACATCGCCCTCGATCTCCACTATTTCACTTCATTAAAGGGTAACTAACCTGTTTCGTCAAGTACACAATTAATACCCTTATTACAATTGACACAACTTTGATTCATTGATATGACAACTTGTTACTAGGGAGCAGCATCATCTCGGATCCTATCATATCTCACTAGATCGGAAAACCCTACTTTTACTTACCAAGCCGCTTTGTTACTTTGGCCTGAAGGCTGAGAGGTTTGTGGACCAAAGAACTACTTGACCCGAAACATGTGTTTGGTAGGTTTCAATCCGGCTAACCTATGTCTAGTAGGTCTCAACCCGACCTATAACCCTAAACAGTTATTTGACTGAAAAGTATGGACTGGACGATTATCAAACTGACTTGCACATGAGTAGATCGTGAAAAAAATTGCTATAAACAATTGAGACTTATCCTAAACACAACCATCTAGATGATAATCAAGTATATATATATATATAAGATAAAGAAGAACCTAAACTACCATCTTTTATTGACGAAAACATGATTATATATATAATTTATATTGCTTTATAATAATAATATGATTGATTGCAAACTGTTATAATCATAGATATTATATTTTTGAAACATAACTTATTTTTTTATTAATAATATTTTTAAGAAAGTTATCCTAATTTAATAATTTAAAAAATAAAAATTATACTTAATTGGTGAAATAAAAAAGAAAAGAACCGCACTCCTCTAACTTGCTAGTCCAAACTTGGTTGGACATCTTTGGGGATATTTTTTTATTTAACAGACATCTTTGGAGATCTATGCATGTTCCATTACCACAAATAGATTTAATCCATTATATACAAGAAAATAGCAATATATCATTTTTAATAATATTCACAAAAATGGTAATTTTAATATTAAAATGTGTGTAAAAAAGTGTAGAGATGCCACGTACGCAAACTTGTTGGTATACTTGTTTTTTTGCGGTCCTTAAGTGTATCAACAAAAAAAAAAATCGGCCCAGATCAGATCCGATATGCTCTACGGCTCTACCTACAGGAATATTCCAGCGAATCTGATGGTAACAGAAATATTAAAATTGAAAGAAAGAAAAGGCTGCAAAAAACAAAACACACATGTAAAATATAAATATAAATTAAAGGATGAAAGAAAAAGTATCACGTGTCAAGCCGAAATGGAAGCACATGTCAGCCTTTAACAAAACATTGTGGTTTAGTGACAGTAACAAATGTCACTTATTGAGTGCGTCCCTCCGCACTAGTCCTGCTCGAACTAAGATCAGAGACACAACACATAACAGGTAACAGCACCTGGTTGCATTGCATTTTAATGCTTTTCCTTAAAAACACCTAAACCTCTTTGCAGCAATTCCTCAGTTCCGCTCGGTCTCAAAAACATACTTTCTTTCTTTTTCTCTTTCACCCTCTCTTCCTTAACGGTTAAGAAAGTGAATAAAAATGGTAGCTTCAGACGGTGGTGGTGGAGTCAAATTGGTGAAGAAGGTGCTCGGTTTGGGGTATTGGGTGCAAGGATTCAGGTGTTTTCCATGGTTGGTGGTGAGTTTCTACCTCAAAGATGGTCTCAATGTGGACCCTTCTGCTCTTCAACTTCTTCAGAATTCTGCTAATCTTCCAATGGTTGGAAAGCCCCTCTATGGCCTCGTTTCAGACTCTATCTACATCTCTGGTCAGCGCCGAGTTCCCTACATTGCCCTTGGAGGTAAAGTAATCTTTCACTCTTTTACTTTCTCTATAATCTATATACCCTTTTGCTTTCTCTCTCTGATTTCATCATGTTAGAGTCAAGTTGCATCCTTTTCCTACTTTCAACAGTTTGTTGTTGGTTACGTGATGTTGGGATATGGGAAATCGATAATTGGTCGCTCCTTTTTCTTCTTCTTTGAAACAGACACAAGAATAGATGAATAAATGAATAGATCCTTTGTGTATAACTATGAGTAAAAGAAGTTTCCACTTTAGTGTGGGCTGCTTTAATTGGAAAAAAACATAAAGTAAAAGTAGGATTGAGATTCCGGACTTGAAAAATAATGAGATGGAGTTTGGTATCTTACTTTTATGCGTATGTTGGAACCTATTTGATATAATCTCTTAAGTATGAATATTTCTGTTTATAGATTCTTTACATTCTTTTTATGTTGATGGGTAATTAAATGGTAATACGTGATCTATTTTTCCTTGCATAAGCCAAAGGCTGGATAGGGATCTCTGGGATCTTTGCTTGCCATCATTCCTTAAAGAAAAAATGAAAACCCAAATCCTGGCCTCAGACCGAGACTTGGTCAAGAGTTGACTATGACAAGGCTTCTTAAAACTACCAAAATAAGTGTTTAGAAACTATATAATGAATTGGTATCATTGTTGTTTGAATGTAGAGACAGGACAAGTAAATACTCTGTGTGCTCTCTTCTGAAGGAAATGTGGAAGATCATAATTCTTTCTATCAAGTTAGGTCAACTGTCATTAAAATGAATGTCTTGTCTCTGTTATTGTTTTTCATTAGAAGAAACCTTTATTAGAAGGAATAAATAGAAGACTGATAGGTACAAAAATAGAAGGGATAAATGGATATCTTCTAAACCATAGAGGTCAACGGTCTTCTAAATTTCGTTTTCATTCTAAGACAAAATTTAGAAGATACCTGCTAAACGGAAACAAAGCTAATCCCCAACAAGAACTATATTCAAAATGTCTCTCCCATTCCTCTACAAATTTACCAAGATGTCTCATAGTGATGGAATGAAACTACATTCTGATCACTAAACAGAGGACAGGTTAATAATGGCTTTGCCTCAGAGCATGACTTAGGAATAAGGAAAGAGGCGTTCTTTACAAAATCCAAGGAATAGAAGTATACCGATCTCACTGCCATAGAACATTTACCCTCCGTATATATTGTAGTTGGTTGTTGAATGTATGGTGATTTGACCATCAAAAGCTCAAAACTGAGATCTTTGAATCAACAATACTAACCATTTCCCTTTAGGCAACAAGTCTCTTTGTTGAAATTAATAATTAATCTTAGCCATTAGATTTCACGAAAATGAATAATTAAGATAAATAGTAAGTTTCTTATACTTACTTTTGGAGTAAGTGGATGTTTTCTCATGTGTGTGTATATATACATATATATATATATAGAGAGAGAGAGAGAGAGTGTATTGACAATATTTTTAATATAAAACATGAGTAAATGACCAATTTAATGCATGTTTGGAAATAAGGGGGAAAAATACTTTTCAGACACAAGTATTTTGTCAAAGGATCAAGATCCTTGCTTATGCTTTCATTTTTTTATCAGGTGGATTTACATTAGAACACGCATGCAACATTGTTAGCTTGAATCCAAATATGCATTTAGTTGCTGAATTTGTATGACTGTCATTTTAGTCTTAGGAAAAAATCAAATAAATTCCTGAAATTTGTTGGGTTTCATTCAAGTCGTGAAATTAACCCCTTTTTCTCATTTTGGTTCCTAAACCGGAGACTTTAGTGATAATAATAATGATAATAATAACATAAGTTCAGGGGACCAAATGAAGGAGTGCTTAATTTCTGGGACTTGTTTGAGTTTTTCTTTATTATAGGGATTAAAATGACAAAAAAATACAAATTTAGGTATTTTGTTTATTATAGGGGTGCTTGATATTTACTCAAAAGTCAAATCATTCTTGGCACAGATTCCAAGAACTAGAGCAAAAACTACTTGAGTTTGGAAGTTTCAAATTGCTGCACTTTATTCTCATCATTCTGAATTTGTTTATTTGAAGGTTTGCATTGCTGTAATAAGTGCCAACTGGAGCCACGTTGTCAGCTTATTCATATACATTTCTTCCAAAACATAAGTAGATTATGATTGTGAACTTAAATTTATTATCTCACACTCGAATCTACTGCTTGTTTTTATTTTCATTGAATTCTAGTTAGTGTATACGGTCACTCGAATCTACTCCCTCTATATCTATTGGACTTTGGGATCATATTCATTTCCAGTGCAACATAATAGTGATACTTCATGATTATTTCAACCCTCTTTTGTCTAAAATCATATTCCTTTTACTTATAAGCTATTCCATCTAGTCTCTAACTAGCAAGAGTCTGTGATATACCGATTCTAGTCAAAATAGGGAATTGGCAAATGATAATGATTGCTTACCTCATCTAGGGGCAAATAGTTGACCAATTGTATGATTACTCAGCATGAATCAGTGATTTATGGGTCAAACATTTTGCATGGGTCAACTTTTCAGGATTTTCCCCTTTTTATTGGTGGAAATTTTGTCTATAGTTTCTTGGTTGCTAAAATGTGAATTGGTATTGGTATTGGTATTGAAGTTTCTGCATTCATGTTCTTATCTGTTAGAGCTGCTTTTATGCATTTTTGTATTTTTGTGCAAGCTTCCTCATTATTGGATCTTGATAGTCTTTAATCATATTAAGGAAAGGCCCTTCATTTTTTAGGGAGGAAGTTTCCTACTTAATTTCTTGGTGAAATTAGTGTTGAAGTTTCTCCATTCAAGTTGCTTTTATGGCATTTTTTTTTGCTCAAGCAGCCTCATTCTTGGAACTATATAAAGCCATCAACTATAGCTATAAAGAGAATCACATCTATCATGAGTTTTAAAATTATTCCAGTTGTTAGGGATATAATATAAAACCATTCCACCTGTTGCCACTTAATAACTTAATCTTTTGGCATAATTGTTTTAGGCACAATCCAGACTTCAAGTCCTTAAGGCTCTGGTGTGAAATGAAGGGGCATGTTAGAGATATAATATAAAAGTATTCACATGTCTTCATCTATTTGGTTAAGCTTTGGGGATAGTTGGTATTGCATTTCTAATTTCTGGCAGTTTGATATACCTAAAATATTTCTTTGAATATGTTCATGCAGCTTTCTTGCAGGCACTTTCATGGCTAGTCATAGCAATCTCTCCATCAAACATGTCTATTTTCACAATCTCCGTGTACCTCCTTCTTAGTAATCTGGGTGCTTCAATAGCTGAGGTTGCAAATGATGCCATTGTTGCAGAGATGGCTAGACAGACTCCTTCCTCAACCAAGCACTCCCAACCATCGTCCTCAGGCAACCTCCAATCGTTTGTTTGGATTGCTTCCTCTGCAGGAGGAGTCCTTGGAAACCTTCTAGGTGGCATTTTTATTCATCGGTTCTCCCCACAATCCATGTTTTTATATTTTGGTCTTCTCGTTGCTCTCCAATTTTTTATAACCATTTCGGTCCGTGAGAGTTCTCTTGGGCTTCCAAAGAGTCCATCTGTTGGGATAAGCAAACAGCTTTCAGAGCTATTGGTTGCTTTAAGGAAGCCTGAAATTGCATATTCAATATCATGGTTTACAGCATCTTATGCCATTATTCCTGCACTTACAGGCACCATGTTCTTTTACCAGACACAGTATTTGAAAATAGACTCATCAGTATTGGGTATCTCCAAAGTGTTTGGCCAGGCGACAATGCTCCTATGGGGAATCATATATAACCAATACTTTAAATCTGTCCCGCCTAGGAAACTGATATCAGCCATTCAAGCTATGATGGCATTCTTGATGATTTCAGATTTCTTGTTTGTGCAAGGTTTTTATCGACAAATGGGTGTGCCAGACTCACTCTATGTTGTGATTTTCTCAGGATTTTTGGAGGTTCTTTATTTCTTCAAGATTCTACCGTTCAGTGTCCTAATTGCACAGATGTGTCCACCAGGATGTGAGGGGTCTGTAATGGCATTTCTTATGTCTTGTGTAGCCCTGGCATTCATTGTGAGTGGATACCTCGGTCTTGCACTTGCATCTTATATCAAGGTTACAGGAACTGACTTTTCAGGACTTCCACTTGGACTTCTGATACAAGCTGTTTGCACTATGGTGCCAACTTTTTGGTCATCATGCATACCTGATAACGTAGAATCAAAAGTCAAGAGGAAAGACTAAAGGTGTGTTTGTTTTGATGTTTCCAAACCTAAAACAGCAGTTGAGGTCAATGACACTAGAGAGATGGGTTGATGAAAACATGCATTGAAAAATGTGATAATTGCAAAAACAAACACACTAATATTAGTTTCTAGATACATAATAATATGATCCTGGGCTGGGAAATAGTGGTATGGTGCTGAAGTGATTGATTCTGCTCATTCATCTCCTTCTCGCATCAACTGGCAGATACAAGCTTATCAGCTGGTTTTTAGATTTTTTATAATGAAATGTAGTGGTAGGTTGTAAAGGTCTAGTAAGACCATGTGATGCTAATGTAAGGCTTTTGTCTTCAAATTAAATATATAAAAAAATACCAACATAGTGTAACATGATTCATAGATAGTTTTACTCCTTAAACATGTGATTAAGACTCAGGGTTCGGTTGAGATGGTTAGTTCAGTCAATCTCAATACTTAAAGAGATTGGGTCTTGAATTTCTGAAAAATCAATTCCGAAAAATAAAAGTTAGAGAGTAGTTAATAATACAATAACATAAAACAGTAAATAAGCCGTAAAATATCACAATAAAGTCTTGAGATTGATCCAAGGCAGCAGTAAGCAGAATCAATCTCAATTAGTTAAATGATTCAACAACAATCATGAAAAAAAAATAAATTATAGGAACAACAGATGATTCCAAAACTCTACTTTAATAACACAAACACTACAATTGCGTGCAAGCAATTTTTCTTTGGATAAAAATGATCCTCCTCGTGTGCTTAACTTATACCAGAGTCATAGACATTCTGATTGAACCTTGCCAATTGCCATTTCCAGAAAACTTTTAACTTATTCTGGAGGATTCAAACCAACGTTCCAATCATGGTCCATATGTAATTTGCATGTCATTCATTCGCAATATCTTCTCTTCCACACTATAATAATCTTATGTGGAGAAAAAAATTTCAAAGCAAATGAAATAAAGCCAACAAATAATGATAATCTTGCATATGGTTGTTTACGGTTTCATTCCTACGAGAATGATGACAAGAAAGAACAAATGAATTATTATTATATCTTACCCACATTTATGATGAACACCAGTTACTAGGATTACGGTGGTCACCATTATCTATCGAGTATATATTTTAACATTTTTAAAATAGTTTTCAAAAAACTGTTTATTAAAAAAGGTTTTTTTTTTTAAAAAACAGTTTTAAAAAATAGTTTTTAAAAATTATTTTTAAAAATTAAAAAATAAAATCCAATCAATCAAGCTGTGTTATATGCAGGAAAAATTTGCACCATTATCTATTGAGTACACATTTTAAAAAATATGTGTAGATCTTTTATACTTGTAAATATCTACAAACACTTACTGTCTATCATTTACCATGTAAGAAATTGTTTAATGAATTTCAATCTCTTGTGTAATTTATTGGAAGCAAATAGTCAGGACAACTTTTGCAATATGTAGATTATTCCTAAGCAATAAGAAGTAATGCAGACTCAACTTTTTAAAAATGACTTACAAATTAGTTCAAATAACTTTTTAGTCAATAATTAAAACAAATCAATGATTTAATTTGAAACGTGCAAATCAACGGTGTTATGGTCATTTCTAATGATTGAAAAAAGAATGCTTGGTGACAGATAAGGTTTGTGGTGAAAAAATTGATGTACATGAGATGTTCATTATGATAAAAGGAAAGTGAATATTTGTTACAAAGAAAGAGATCAAGAAGGATTAAGTATATTATGAGATTTTGACAAGAGGCAAGTAATAAGATTCTGAAAATTCGAACATGAGTACAAAGAAAAAAAAATAGTGTAGTGCAGAGAGTGATTATATTTTTTAAAAAATAATTATAAAAATATTTTAGGAAATATTTAGATTAAAATGAGAAGAGAGATATATCACTAATTGTATGGAGGTGTAAATAACATAATTCAAATAAAATAATATAAAAAAGATTAAATTTGAGATTATAATGTTTGTTCTAGCTTCCCGTAAAAAAAATGTTTTGTTATAGTTTGACTCGTTGGTCTAGATTGACATTACGGAATTTCTCGCTGTAGCTACATGCTACACATATGGAAAGCCTAATCAAGAAATAAAAATATATCTTCAAAATAAGGCAGGAGAAATACTGGAGGTACAAAATGAAATTGTGCGATTATATTTATTTATTTTTTGTTTATGCCTAGCCCATCTTATTAAGTGCATATTTGAAAACTCATTAATGACGATGTGATTTTACACGCACTCTATATACGTAAACCATAAATTTGACATAAAACAAAATAAGAATGAAGCAATGTTCATAATTGATGGTGCAACCGAACACAAGTTAAATAACAAAAAAATCGTGTGTAATTTATCCTTCTATTAAATGTTAAAAATCAAATTAATTGATAAAGCAAAGTTATGCATTTAAATTAAAATAATAACATAAAATTTATAAAAATGAAATTCACAAAATAATGATATGACAATACTAGTAAAAGAATAATTTACCTCTTAAGGTGATATATATATATATATTATTTCATTTTTTGTTCTTTTCCGGTATTTGTTGAATATTTTTGTGGAATGCACAAGTTGGTGTCTCTGGTCCGGTTAGGGCATTTGGCGCAGGATGCAAACGAAACTGGGGACCTTAAATCGCCAATTTCTTACCTTTCCAGTCCCAATCAATTCATGTTCCCCCAATTCCAATTAAGGTTTCGTCTTACCCCTTTTTCCTTGTCTTTATCTCTCAAATTCTGTTCCTAGGGTTTCCTAGAACAAATCAAAATTCAATTGTTTTAGGTCCGATTGTGGGATCAGTATTTTTTGTTTTGGATGAACAATCTGATTGGATTTTTTGTTGATGTTGAATTCCAAGCATTATTATTTTTTTATTGGGCAGTGGTTTGCATGTTTTTGCTGTAGCTTCCATCCCCTTAATTCAAGTTAAGAATGAATTAGTGAATTTCTAGTTTTTGTGCCATATGTAATCTTATAAATACATCCTTGAACTATCTGGTGCCTGGAATCAATGGATTAAGAATTGAAATTGTAAATTGAACAATTTTTGGCGTGATTTATACAATTATTGGATTGTAGATGGTCTTTAAAAATCTAAACAAGCACGAAGTTGAACTTTTCATAAATAATTGTATTATGCATCTTGAAGTAAGAGTTTGTAAAATTCAATATACAATGGGAAATAATTTGAAGAGCGTCTAATGTCCTATGACTGCAAGATTTGTGATTACGTATTTAGAGCTAAACTCAATGCTTATCTAATTTACTATTGGTTGCCAGCTACAAGTGTTTCTGATCTACAAGTTATGGGTGCTCCGAAGCAGAAATGGACTTCAGAAGAGGAAGCAGCACTTAAAGCTGGAGTTGTCAAGCACGGTGTTGGTAAATGGCGCACCATACTGAAAGATCCAGAGTTTAGTAGTGTCTTATTCCTGCGGTCAAATGTGGATCTCAAGGTCTGTTTATCTTGTTAGTTGTCTTTGTTGATGCTTTTTGTTGAGGTTCATTATCTCATTTTCCTTAGACTCTAATGAATTAGTGCTGGTCTATCTATATTACAATGCATAGCTTGTTTGTGTGATTCTGCCATGGGGTCTTGGATAGGATAAATGGAGAAATCTGAGCGTGATGGCAAATGGATGGAGCTCTAGGGAAAAATCTAGGTTAGCAGTCAGAAGGGTGCATCATGCCCCAAAACAGGATGAGAACTCTATGGCTATCACTCCTGTTGCCCCAAGTGACGAAGAAATTGTTGATGTTAAGCCTCTTCAAATTTCTAGAGATATGGTGCAGATTCCTGGTCCAAAGAGGTCTAATTTAAGGTTGGACACTTTTTTGTTTTGATATGGTATTTTATTTTATTCTATTATCTACCTGTTTGTCTTTTTTTTTCTGTGTGTGTGTAATCTATTTGTCTATCATGACAGTATATGTCTTACCCTGTTTACATTATACAGTTTGGATAAACTTATAATGGAAGCAATCACTAGCTTGAAGGAGAATGGTGGTTCTAATAAGACAGCTATTGCAGCTTTCATAGAGGTATAATTTTGAGTGCTAAGCCTAACTTTTCTTTGTTCTGCTTTCCCCTGATTAATTATTAAAATAGTAAAACAAAATTGTCCAATCTACATAAAATTTGCTTGATGGAAGCATAAAATACTTTTTTTTGTTTAGATCAGTTGGGGGGATATGTATGGCTAATTCAAAAGGAAAGTTCCGAAGGCTAAAATTAAGGGAAGGCATAAACATTGAGATGCAATAGTTGTCCTATAGGATTAAAAGTTACGAGTGAGCTGACCCATTACTGTTAAGATTGCAATTAAGATATTAGGATTGCACAATTCTACGATTTTGTCCCTTAACAGTATGCTGAATTGGATGTATGATTGGGAACAAGTGTGCTGGATGCACTGGTATTTTTTCTTCTGCCACTGTTCTTTTTCAGTTTGTCTCTGGTTGTCCATGCACCTGATTGAGGATACTTACTAGATTTACTTTAGGGATTAGGCTAACTGATTATTAGTGAATTATGAAAAGCTTATGTGTTGTCTTATGTGACTGATTACATGTTGTTTTGGACCTATCAATTGAGTTATAAATCTGTGAAAACGAATTTCAGTTTATGTTAGTTCAATGTTATGTTATGATCTACAAGATATCAAGAAACTCAAGATATTTTCCTTATCTATGTGTTTTTTATCATTTTTATATCTTTATGTATAATTTTCTGTCTTTTGGTGAGATCGTACAATCAATGTTACAATCTTTTGATTTTTGATCTTTTGTCCCCTTCTTGGTCCATAGTCATATCTTGATTTTGACAACAATGAGACCTATTTAAACTCTATAAATAGAGAGGTGCAAGTAAACTTCTTTCATGCAATGCTTTCAAGATCATGATCTCGAGTCTTGAGTGTACATTTGGTCTATTCTCTGATCTTTCAATGGCTGAATGATCTCATCCCCCACCTCTAAAATATGCTTCATATGATAGTGTTGGGGACCCAGATAGTAATGATGCTTAAACTGTGATGATGTTACTTTAAAATAACAACAAAGAAATGGTTATGGAATTGGAATTACATGATCTATGTTTATTATTGCTCAATTTTCCATTTGGTATAGTGCTGCTCTGCTTCATATTTCGAATGATATAATGCTATATTGTTCTGTATTCAGCATCAGTTGAATTTTGTTGCTTTGAAATCTGTAGGACCAATATTGGGCACTGCCAGGCTTGAAAAGGATGTTGTCTGCAAAGTTGAAGTTTTTGACAGCAAGTGGAAAACTGATCAAGGTGTATATTTCTACGTTTAATTATGTCAGGGCTCATATGCTTCGGATGCAAACACGTGACAAAATTTTGGTGTATTTACTTTCACTTTTGATGAATGTTCTCAAGGGATGGATGCAAAATGAGTCTCTGGTTCACGCTTTAGAGGAGATGCATGAAAGTAAATAAGTAGAGATGTAGGTGAAACAATTGAAAATAGTGGGTTTTGACTAGTTAAAATAGTAAAACAATTCCAATCCACTTTTTATTCAGGATTCATAATTTCATATATTTATAATCTACTTGAAATCAATTGTTGTTGTTGTTGCTGCTGGTATTACTTATGTTTTATTTTATGCACTGTTTCTTACATTCAGATGCTGGTTGTGGGTAATTGGTATGGATTTTGGTATACAGCTATGCATTGTTTAACTTCAACGCATGCAGACTTGCACAAATTTTGTATATTTTGATATGAATTAAGGTACATTTTTTTTTAAAATATAATATTCAGGAATCCATTATCTTCAGTTGTTTTTATTAATTTGGCTTTTTATGCGAAATTATGAGCTTGACAAGTATCGTGGATGTTCTCATTTTGTGGCAGTTATATTAAGTTGTTTCTTTTAGAGGTCTGATTTTTGGGTTGAGTTTCATATTTCAGGTAAATCGCAAGTATAGGATTGCACCTATAGCAGCATATTCTGACAGAAGAAGAAACTCATCCATATTATTTTTGGATGGGAGGCAGAAAGCCTCTATGAAAATTGACAGGGATGAGACCAGCATCCTTACTAAATCTCAGATAGACTTAGAGTTAGCAAAGATAAGGTCCATGACCCCACAAGAGGCAGCTGCATATGCTGCTCGGGCAGTTGCTGAAGCGGAAGCTGCCATAGCAGAAGCAGAGGAGGCAGCCAAAGAGGCTGAGGCAGCAGAAGCTGATGCAGAGGCAGCACAAGCTTTTGCAGATGCTACAACAAAATCCGGGAAAGGGAGAAAATCCCCCAAGAGGGTAAAAACTCATATTTCCCCCTCTTTTCTCGTTCATGATTCTAAAATGTAAGAGTGGGCATGGATTGGATTTTCAAATCCAATTAAATGGATATGGATTTAATCTGTATCCATTCAATTGCATATAAATGAATTGGATTTTTTCAAAATAGTTAAAATCTGATTTATAATTAAAATCTGATTTATTTTAAATATGCTTTTTTCAGCCAACTTTGATTGAATAATCTTGTTTGATTTTTTTTTCTCTTATCACAACTAAAGTTAATATTAAAAGTAGTTTTATTTATATTTAACCATGCAACTTATCTGATTTCTATAAAAAAAATTGTTTATCATATCAATAGCAGCTAAAGGTCTAATTGAAAATAAAGTTAAAAATTTGTAATTGCTATTTTAATGTCCACTACAGATGTGTAGGTGTGTTGGAAGATAAAGTGTGTATTGAAAGATAAAGTGTATTAGGGATTCATTCAATTCTGCATGGTGCATCCATAGAGGAGTGAGATATGCACGAATGAACTTTCTTTTTTAGTGTGTCTCTCACATCTTTGTGGTATGTGTCACAGTGTTGTGAGAAAATCCATGATGATTTTGTTTTTTTATTTTCTCTCTCTGTTTCCCACACCTCAGTTGTATGTATCACTTCACTAAGTGTAAGCCCCTAATGATTTTTCTTATTTTGTTTTTTATTGTGCTTCCCACAACATTGTGTAGGAATAACCACATTTTGAGGTGAGCGTTGGAAAATAGAAAGTTCAACTATTCTATGAGTAAAATATATGAAGGAAGCAATAACAAAATTCAACTGGTGCAGAAAGTAATAAAAAAAAGGATAAATTCAACATTTCATAACCGTATTTGGCTTACCATCATCTAAGAAATAAATTAAAAGTTTAATTAGTATTCATTAATAGTGTAAAAAAATTTTATACTTATGTTCAATCATAATTTTTTATTTTAGTAAAGTTATCAAACTTAGAGTTATAATTGAATGTTAGTACAATACATACTAATTAAATTCATAAAGTAATTTAATTAAATCTTTATTTTTTTATGTTTTGTGTGACCATTAATGAATCTTTAGTGTTTTAAATATTATGATAGTTTAAGTAATTTTTCTATAATTATTAGTAAGTTAACCCATAATGTTATTTTTATTTCCAAATTTTTTGTATCCCTAAAAACAGTGAGATTTGAAACATTTTATTGATGACTCTTTGAATTTTTTATTTTTAAATATTTAAATAAATATCCAATTAATTGATTTGGATATAAAATAAAAAAAGGGGATTTGATCATAAAACCAATTCAATTCCTATGAATTGGTTTACATATCCGGATATTTTGAACACCCGGACTAAAATACATGTGTTGAGCACGTAGAAAAATCTTCATTATGCAACTTGGAAGTAAAATGACTGAACACAGGTTCATCTTTAAATATGCTTGTAAAAGTGAATTTTATTTTTATTTTATTTTTCGTATAACCAGGTCATGAGAGCAAGTGGCGCATCTGTTTCTCACATTAGTCAGACATGTGATCTGGTTATGGAGGGTTATATCATTTAGGGGACATTTCGTTTGGCTGGCTAGTGATTTCCCCATTACTCTATCCAATACTGTATTCTAATTTTTTTTTGCCATTTTTAAATGTGTAGATCCATACTTGATGGAGGTTTGAAGAATTAGATATGAGGAGAGATGAACCGTGGGATTGATTAGACAGCCAGCCAGATTCATCTTGTGACTATTCAGGTTTCACCTTTATTAGATTATTCTGAATTTTTGTATCTTGAAATACCCTTCTTGTAGATAGAAACATTGTTTGAATCTTTTTTGTAATTTCCTTAGAGCTGTTGTTACCTTAGCGCTCTGTCCATGTACCCAGTTATAGAAAATAGAATGTTTAGATGAATGGGAATTTGTCCAAATTTATGCTGAAGCATACAACAATATCATTTTTTCCTTCTTACTAAAAAAAAGTTGGGATGACTCATTTAGAAAAAAAGGATAATAAAAACCTATGGTATTTGATTAATAAAAACGAGGGAGAAAAAGTGGTTTTTAAAAGTTTAATCAAACTAACTTTTAAAAATAAGTTACATCCTCAAAGTTTAACCTTATGTTTGTGTTCTACATGAAGTACTTGAATTTAACCTTAAACCCTAATTTCTTTCTTTTTTTTTAATCTGGGATATCTCTCCAAAAATTAATCTCTCATGTATCGAGATCTGTTTAAGGGGCATTTAAGCGACTGGTATTTTCCAATAGATGTTTTTTTTTTTTCATAAGTAAACAACTTGGAATCAAATTGTTTTTATTATATCACATCAAATTAGTATATTAACTATTATTTCAATTCATACATTTTTCATAGTCACGTAATGTCATCCTTTTCAAAATTTAAACAGTCCAATAAAATTCATTAATTTTTAAAAATTATTATTAAATATTAAATACTAAATAAATATGCAATAATATTATAATTAAAAAAATGGATTTAGTTGAATTAGTTGAATTCTTAGGCTACTTATCCTGTATAGAAATTGTGAAATTGTTCAATTTTAATAGAAAATTTTCTTTAATACCTTCGTTGCTTGCGTCAAAATTCTATAACTTTATTTTTTTACAATAAAACAATATTTTTATACTAATCTATTATAATATAAAAATTGTCATCACATGTCTACTGAACATTGATTTTGATTCCGCCTCCTTTCTTTCTTTTTTTTTTTCTTCTTCTTATTTTACACTCTTCTTTTATGATCTCTTTATATTTTTTTATTTTAAAAATCATGCAAAACATGGGTACTCCTAATTAACAATAAAATTATTTAATGCATTACTTTTTCTTACATTAAAGGGCTTAATTGTCTTAGCCTACTTGACATAAATGTAATATGTTGGGAAGACAAAATGAGGGGGGCTAGGATTATAGTTGTGAATGCGCTTTGGTCCAGCTAGCTAGGGGATGGTTAGTTGCCAACTCGTTAATATTGTTTTATTTTTTAAAAATTCTATTATCTAAGTAAATTAACTAATAATTATATTAATTAAAAAATAACTTACATTATCATGACTATCATTTACTTATGTGGTAAAAAAAATCAATTCGTAAATATTTTGTTATATTTTAAAAAATTCTATTATATAAATAAATAATAAATAATATTATAATAATTAAAAAAATAATTTAAAATAAAATTAATGATGCAATGTTTATTTTTTATTTATTATTATAAAATCATAAATTTTTTTAAAAAAATGTGTTGCTAAATTAAGTTTCATATTATATATTTATATTTTAAAAAGAAAAGAAAATTTAAAAATTATTTTTCTCAAGCTGCTTCCACCAATGGACCTAATGACAGGACATGCAAAAGTGTTTAGTCCATCGTAATTAAGGTGGGCCACAACTGGGAGGATTGATCCATTTGTCACTCCTAATTCTTTAATCCTATACCTTATTTTATTAAAAAAGAAAATTTCATGAATAAGTTTGAAACTTGCTATAATACCCTTATTTTTTAATTCAAATAATCCTATACATTTTTTAATTCTTTTATATCATTATTAAATATTAACTATTAAATAAATACATAAGAATATTAAAATGGAAAGTAGGAAGAGAAAAGTTTACATTTAACTACAAGATAGGTGAAAAGAGAGGTTAAAATCTGACAATGAAGAAGGATTTTCAGTAAAGGAAACATACAGAGAAGTACATTGTGACTTGTAGGTACATACTTTTGATATTTTTAAAGTAATTTGGAATGCGAAAGTGTCTTCCAAGACATCAATTTTTATACAGAGAGTAGCACGTAATCGAATCTCAACAAAAATGAAATTGATAAAAAGGAATGTCCACTTTATTAATGGTGAACATCAACTTTTGTGTGGAGAGTAGCACACAATCGAATCTCAACAAAAATGAAATTGGTAAAAAGGAATGTCCACTTTATTAATAGTAATGTTAACCTATTTGTTAGCTTGAATAACAATCCATTTCATTTTTTTCTTTCATATAAACCAACTTATTAAGTTTTGATGTCCTGCTATCGATGACTGAACAAATGATAGAGCATTTTGTTTATATCTTTTTAATATTAGTTGATTTCTTTTGTAGCAAATAATTGAGAATTATGTCCAGGCTTTGCTTTTATTGAACAGATCTAGATATTGGTGATATAAACCTTGGAATTCATGTGTTATCATATGCTTTCAAATAAAAAAGATTATTTAAGCTTTTTAAAAAATATATTTTCTAAGGATATTCTTATATTGTTACACTACAAAGTTAAAATGATACTTATCAAGGTTAAAATTATATTTATCAATATTCTTATATTGTTATTAACATCATATGGCTAAATTTTTTATCCAATACAAAAATTGCTTTAAGCACATGTTTGGATGAACATTGATAGAATTGATTTTGAATGAATTTAATTTTACATGATTGATTATTATTAAAATTGATTTAGAGATAATATGATTTATGTTTGCATGTTTTTATTTAAAAAAGTTCAGAGTAAAATTTAGTGTAAAAAGTAATTTTCAATATTTTCCCAATATGGATCCATACACCTCATAATTTATCTTAAATCAATTTGAGTTTGGAATCAATTCCCAAATGTTAAACCAAACATACTCTCACCTAGAATCAATGTTGAATCCAAAATTAATTCTTCTTTTTTTTTACATAAAATCAAGCATATAAAAATTTATCTAAAATCAAAATTTAAGGCGAAAACAAACACACATCTAATCATAATTTTTTTAAAAAAAAATCCTCAATTAATTGAGATTTTATTTTCAATGAATTTTTTTATTCCTAATCTTTATTTGAATACCAATATTATTGTATGATAATTTTAAATTTTGTGTCAAATAAAAAGTTGAAACAAACCTAATTTTTCTCTTCAATTTGATTCATGTTCATTGTATCTATCACATCCAATTAAAGGGGAAAAATACGAATAAGGCATGGGAAGTTCCATGAATTGAAAACTCGATTCTGTTCCATTCTTCCGTAACAAATGCAATTCCATTAACTTGTTGCTTATTAGAGTTTGAATTATATTAACAAATTTTTCGGATTTATGTAGCCAAACCTTTTGTTCTGAAAAAAGTTGACTTATATTAATTACCCATTAGGCTTTAATAAAATTCTAGCAAACTGAATTTTATTTAATGTGAATTTTTCAAAAATATCTTTAATTAAGTTTTTTAAAATACTAAGTGTTTAAGTTTTCAAGAAATAAGTTTTTAAGAAAAAATAACTCCTGAATCAATAATGCTAGAAAAATTTATTTTGCCTTTTCACATTCTATTTTGGACAAGTATAGAAGAGATAAGGTCAAATGCAAATGTAGAATAATAAGAAATGGAGTTATGTGATATTAATATCTATCATTAAAATTAACTAATTAAATGTGTTTGCCTCTTGGGCAAATTCTCTAAACATGTGAGAGAAAATTATTAAAGGTAATTTAGAAAGTATATTTTAGTTTTTTATCAAATCAATAAAATAAAATTAACTTAACTAACTTTCTCAATATGTATGGAATTAGGCATTTTTGCACTTATATATGAATCCAGATTAGGGATAATAAATAAACTCATAACCGTGGTTAATTCCTAAACCCACCCCAAACTTGACAGGGTATCCCCGACCGGGCATAGGTACGAGTATGGAAAATACCCGATTTGTTTTGTTAAGTCATTGATAGGGACAAGATGAGGATATACATACCCATCTCGTCTCTATACCTGCCTCACCACACTCGATGAAGACTCATCTTCCCCTAATATCTACTTCCATAAAGAGGTTGGTTTAAGGGGTGAAATTGAGTTTGGATAGAAAAGGGATGGTGGAAAAACTCCACTCTCAAAGGGTGGGAGTTGAGATGTTTGCCATCCTTGATAAAAATTAGAAGAGACTTCTCTTCAAAGAGCACTCACTCAAGGCTACACTAAAGCTCAATTACATGTAGGTGAGAGGTTTTATTTATAGGCTATAAGGGATGAGCTAGGCTAACTAGACCACAAATTACTCTTACCAAAAGTAGGCTAATTCTAGTTGAGTTACATGGTCATGTATAACAAATTAATGAATGTACCCCTAATAATAATAAAAATTAAAAGTACTAACTGTTAAATAAAATTTTAGTAGGTGTGACATGAAAATTCCAAAAACAATACTCCTTTTGGACTCATATAAGCAAAATTTGAGTCAAAAACAAAATCAAAACTTTTTGTTTATATAAGAGTACAAACGTAATATTTACACATAAGAAACCATATTTAATTCATTATAAAAATAGTCAAGTTAATTATTTTTAATTAACATACTTATAAATTTAAACTGTATTTCATTATAAAAATATTATCAAACAGTTTTGACAAGTGACATAATATTATTCTAAATAGAATTTTAAAATAAGATATTTTTAATAAAACATATTGAGATTTTATTTTTAATAGCTATTTTTTATGATATCAATATATAATAAAAATTAAAATATAATAAAGTAATTTTAATTAAACTATATTTTTGAGATTTTATTTTTAATAGCTATTTTGTATGATATCAATTTATAATAAAAATTAAAATATAATTAAGTAGCAAGTTACAAGTATCAGCAGAAAGCTTAATCCTATGTTTAATTCATTGAAATATGTCAAATTTGAAAGAGGAGAAATGCAAAGATTTTTAAAACTAGATATATATTCAAGAGATTGGTGTGACAATACATTTTAATGCTTAAAAGTGGTGTCATAATGCTGATCTCACATCTCAATCTTACATAAGCCTCTTGCAAAAAACTTGTTTTTGTGGCAAGAGCTCTCTTTTGAGTAATAACACTGGCATTTTTGAAATTTGCAAGAAAGATATCTCAAGTTTTCTACCAGTATAATATACGTGATGAATAATAAAAAAAAATTAATTAATCCATATTTAGGATGACAGACCTCTTTGTGTTGCTGACAATGCTGAATTTGGAATCTCAGCTTTGATTTCAAAGCTGATTATTTTAAAATATTTTTTTTATAAATTAGAAATATTATTAAAAAAAAAATTTATTTTTGTTTAGTTGAACTTTAATTTTACTTGTAATAGAGAGAAATAGTTTGCAGTTTATAGATTAATTAGATTTAGGCGGACTAGTATAGAGAGACAATGCACACATCCTGAAGCGCAAGAAATTGACACTGGATTCATTCCATCGAACAATTATCCATTGAAACAAAGTTATTATTGTCCATTTATGATAATGGAACTAATGAAAGACTTAAACAAAGTGAAGTACTGGAAGCAGTTATCTAACGGAAACATGGAAATGGATTTTGATACTAGAAACAGCCTAGATCAGGAGCTCTTAGTTTGAAGAGATTTTGGTGAACCTCCCCTTGCAATTGTCGACGGGCCTTGTATGTGGTATGTATTGCACAGGGCTATTAGGATTGGATGGTTCAAACCTGTGCAGTCAACAAGTAACATGAAACTTTTAAGACAATATTGTAAACTATGAATAAAAATAACTTATTCTGGAAAATATGTATGAAACAGGAGAGTGGGAGAACGAATTGTCACCGGTAATTCAAAAGGAAATGATGCAGAAAAACTGCTATTTCCAGCTTGGCAAGGTCGTTCCCAGGACATAATCTAGTTCCTGCACCAAAGGGAAGGAATTCTCCAGCCTTGTATTCTTTCTGCGAATGAGCATCACCAAATTGAAAAAAATTAATTATAAAGCTTAAACACGTTTCAAATTAGATAAAAATAAAGCTTAATTGGTAACTTACATTCCATCTACCCGGATTAAACTCCCTTGGATTGGGATATACTTCAGGATCCAGGTGAACTGTCCTGAACCACACAAGTGCTTTCCAACCTTTTGGAACTAGGTACCCTGTACCATCCCATACTTAGTAGTTTTGTAAGATGAATAAAATATTATACTTCATATCTTGACATCCGTTCAATCAACAAAAATCATATCACACAAAACCATGTTCAAAAGAAACAAAAGGACATCATATGTAGCAAGCAATAGTACTCTATACTAACCATTGAGATTGACATCCTTTGTTGCCTCCCGAAAGACCACCAGTGAGAATGTAACTAAGCGTAAAGTTTCGTCAATCACCTAAGGAATGTGGAAAATTATAGTAATAGTTGATCAAGTATCAAATGATATTAATTTGAAATCATACATACCTTGTAAAGATAATCCATTTCACGAACTTCCTTAAGTGTCAACCCTTTCTGACCTGGAGGCCTTCTCCTTACAATTTCTTCTTGTTCAGCCTATTCAACGAGTAAAAAAGAACTAAATGTTAAATTTTAGTCTTACAATGGAGACACCATCCATGATAGAGATGTTTAAAAGGGCAATAATCAAATAACTTGATACCTTGGCCTTTTGGAGAAATTCTGGGTGACTTTGCAAAAAGAAGGTTGTCCACATGGTAATATGTCCTGAGGATTCGTGTCCAGCATTCAAGTACATCAACATGATATCCATGATGTCATCATCACCTAACTTTCTTCCATCATCGTCTTCAACATCTACTAGAGCATCCATCATATCTTGGGCTTTTATAGGCTTATAATCCTTCCTTATCCTTCTTCTCTCATCCACTACGGATTGAAATATATCCAGTAGATTTTTCCTTGCCTAAAATAAAAGCATAAAGTGATAAGATGCTGTACCATTATAATTACAAGTTCTGCATACACTATACTATGATTGAAAGGATGTCATTCCTCATGTTTAGTTACCCTGAATGCTTTGTAGTATGCAAATCCGGGAAGATTAATACGCAAGGCTCTAACTCCATGATTAAGTGTTGTGTACTCCTTCTCTAAAGACGCCATAACAGCTTCACTCTCAGAGCTAAGGAAAATATGCATAATAACTTTGAAAGTAAGCCTTCTCATCTCAGTTAAAAACTCAATTTCTCCCATGGTGGTCCATTTCTCCAATGAACTTGTGGCAACTTTCTCAATATATGTCAAGTACAGGGACA
Organism: Psophocarpus tetragonolobus; assembly: GCA_037954015.1. Taxonomy (NCBI): domain Eukaryota; kingdom Viridiplantae; phylum Streptophyta; class Magnoliopsida; order Fabales; family Fabaceae; genus Psophocarpus; species Psophocarpus tetragonolobus. Next base: position 103,701,141 of record CM075688.1, read on the forward strand.
GTGCTTCCATGCCATTGATTGAAGCGGATGTCAAACGCCTAAGTCGCTTATGTTCATCAGCATGCATTTGAATAAATGACTTCTTTCCCATCAGCTCTACCGTGGAGCTAGGCCAACCAGGCACAAATTTGTCATCATCGGTTAGAACCTTTCTGCATAATTCAGGCGTTGTCACAATTATACTTGGATTATTAAACATCAAGGCCTTGTAGATTCCTGTTCGTCCAAATCTGCATAATGTTTTTCATTCAATAAAAAACCTTAATATCATCAACTTCGCTGCAAATGCAACGTTCCAATATCCAATATCAACAAATAATACACCTTCGACATAGATAACGATTATCCTATATCAATAAAAAAACGTTAATCTACATTATTGCAATGTATATAACATTTGTTAACAATTATCATATTTATTTTAAAAACCATACCAGTTATGATTTCTAATTAGATGATAATGTAAAAACTTTTTTATTTTTAGTTTATGGGTATAACATAATATATAATTTTAATTCTTCAAATTTAAATTAATATACTTCTAACATTGCTAAGAGATAAGAGATATTATAAATAGTTTCCTAAAACAGAAGTAGTATCAATCTTATATCCTCAAAAAGAGGAGAACATTCATAGTGCTTGATTCATTAAGAGAATAAACTTGTGTGACACCTAATTAATAAGATACATTTGGGAGTATGAAAGAGACAAGTATCAAAGACATAAGTAATATTGGACTTGGTAACCGAATCATGCATCCATTGTATTTCATAAATGATAAGATAGTGTTGTGTGATGTTTGAGAGAGTGGGAAGTGACAAACAAGTAGATTAAAGATAAAGCTTAATAAATGGGTGATGAAGAAGCTATATAATAAGTATATGAAAGAAAAGATGGTATGGTATATAAGTAAGTGATAGTACCTGGAGGCAAAGGAGGCCATGAAGGAATCAGGGTCCGATGACTTGAATGCTCTGAGGAAGGACCACATGTTGCCAATGATTGGCAAACCCATGTCACCTGGGGGCAGTGCGTACTGCTTCTCACCCAATTTATATTCATATAATAACCAATTTACATTCTTCACAATAATTCTCAAAACCAAAACAACACCTGCAATGGCCACAACTGCCACCCACTTCGACTCCGTCTCCACCATCCCCACTTTCACTTTCTTTCTCACTCACTCAACTCACACACTTCCCTCTCTCTTTCTCTCTCTATTTATAAGGAATCTTTGGCCCTTTCATATCTCCACAGACACCACTCAAGCATTTATTTCAAAACAAACAAATAAAGCCTCTTTATCACCAAAATTAATTTGTGTAAAGTTCCCATATTCTGTGTAAAGTTCCCATATTTTGTTGTTTTGTTCTGTACTTTTTTTCTTCTAATAAAGTTGCTTTGTTCTGTGTCTAATTAAAATAAATCAGGACATACTCTGTACGTGGAATGATTCCATTTTAATAAAGATTTAATTAGTATACGGTTGAAAATTATTTAAATTTATTAATTATTACTTAAAAAATATTTAAATAAAAAGTTATAATTTAACGGGTCAGTAAAAATTTTTAAGTTTAATTAATATACTCTGTTTTTCAATCAATATTTTTATTTATATAAATTTTAAAATAATAATACGTAAATCAACGAATATATCGTAAACGAAAGAGACTATGAGCGTATACTAAATTGAACGCTATAACTTTTTTAATCAATACTAATTAAACTCTTTTAACAAAAAGAATAGTATATTAATAATTAAAATATTATGTAAGTATTTCTAAAACTATAAGCCTAGTGTTTAAAAAATAACCAAAAAATTATTAGCTATTATTTGGTGGCTAATTTTTGTCTCTAGGTGGTCCTCTCCTTGCTTGTGATGATCACAACTTCGCCACGTTTTGGGATAGGGTGATGTTTCTAAAATAGTGTAGTGCACACTTGATATATTTTTGTTTTTTCATGTCTTATGATACCACTAATTTTATTTATAACTTTTTTTGTTTGTTTTCTCTCACTGAGTCTATATAGTCCTCGACAAATAATTTTTCTTTGGGGTTGGCGCATTTACAATTTTATAAAATGCATACTGATATCTCAGTATTTTGTGAATTTTTTTGTACTCATTCATAATTTTTAAAAGAACAAGATCTAGAATCCTATCAAGATAACTTCCATGATTTGAAAATTAAAAAGTTTAGCATTTAGAGGAAAAAAGTAAATATTTTCTAATCTTTCTCAGTGATCATGTGATAACGTTATGACCATTAACCAACAGGAGCAAGAGTAGACATCATGAAAATCCTCTCATTTTTTTTATGCTGCTTTTGATCAGAAACAGTTTATGAAGCTCAAAGAGATAGTGGAGTTGCGCCAAATAGTCCAAGTAACTTTTCTATACAATGCAATCTATTCTTTTACGTGAGCTTCCACTGTGGATTTGTAAATTTTGAACCAAATCGTGTTTCTCTTGAAAAAGGCTGGTTGTATAAGTAAACTGCTTCATTTTCGTTCCCATTCGACGAAAAAAACAAAGATGGTGTTAAAAAAGACAAAATATTAAAAGTGTAGAAAAAATATCTTAGTCAAAAGGAGTGATTTTTTACCAATTAATCTAGATGGAGTCAAATTGACAAATCAGATCATACGGACTAGTCCATGGTCACAGACAAACAAAATTCATCTTACTAATTTTTGACCAATTTATCTAACTATAAATTATTTTATACAATAAATTTATTATTTTTTATAACAATCATATTAAAAATTATATTAATAATGACTTTTTATTAATTGATAATATATATTTTATAATAAAAAACATAATCATTAAATTCTTATAATATAGTTGTTAAAATTTATCTCAATAATTTTTAATTAGTTAACATTATAAAATTTATTGATAGTATAAGAAAATTAAACCTTTTTTTAACTACTAAATAACATAAAATTATTTATTTTTTATCAAAATTTATTTATTTTTTAAAACTTAATCTTGTGAACATACATACATTTATTTATATATGTAATTATAGGTTGTGTTTCAAGGATCTGATACTAATCTTTTAAGTTTGTGTGATACCACTTAATTAGGAGAGACAATTTTGATTAATCACATCACTAATCAATTTTAAACATGTAAGAGTAGCTAGAGATAATTTTAGAACAAAACATTGAAACTAAAAAAATCAAAATTTTAAAATACTATAATTAAAATAAATATTTTTCAAGACTAAAAATTTAATCAGATATATTTTATTTTTAAAAAATTACATCATCAGTAAAATAATCTTATTAAAAGTTAATTAAGCATTTCACTAATAGTGGTATTTATTTCAAGTTATGGTATTATATTCCTTAGAATTTTATTTTAGAAATAACAAAAATGAAAATATTATTATACTTGAGTAATAAGATTGTGTATATATTCCTTAAAATATTTTTAAATTTGGAAATAATTTAAGTAAAAAAAAGAAAAAAAATATTATATATATTATAAGTAACTTAAAATATTCTCATGAAAATATAACCTTCTCACTTCTACCATGAGAATAAAAAAAAAAAAAAAAAGAAATTAAAATTTTTTAAAAAATAAAAAATATAAATATAAAAATATTACATTTCTATCTCTACGTAGTAAAAAAATGATATTTTAGTTTATAAAATAATTCTCTCCCAGTATTTTTATTTTAAAGGTTGGGAAAGGGCAGAGCACATGGTGGTTTGAACTTGTCTTAAGTTTGGGCGGCAACTGTTAATGGGGGAGGAGTGTGGCAGCACCATAGTTGGTCCCTTTTGAGACTTGTTATTGAAAAAGAGGTCAAATTAAAGTTAGACTGAATTATGAATTATCCATGAAACTGGTACGTGCAGGCAGTGGGTGAAACAAAACAACGTAAGAAATTTTAAAGGAAATGCAGAAGCTCGCCAAAACCAAAACAGTAGCCATACATGCAAGTCCAAACCCAGAATTCCAATGCCTTAAAACGACCAAATTTACAATTCTTATTGTTACTTTTCTCTTCATTGGTTCCCATATCAACAGTCTGCCATGCATTCAAAACCTCATCAGATTCACATGTGAGCTATTCATACTTCAAAAGTCGCGCCACCTTACACCATTATTTTGACAACACCATCCACCAACATAGAAGAATCTCTATACAATGATCCTGCCACACCATTAGTTTTTCAGCCTAGCTGCAAAGTAATTTTCTTTGTAACATCTCAGGAGAAAGTTTTTTTTTTCAGAGCTGTGATCATAAAATTCAATGTCTATAACAAGGTTTAACTTATTCAATCACAAAATAAATTTATAATATATTTGATAGATAAATTAATTAATTTATTCAATCTATCCTGTAATATCTTAAATGGAATTTAAAAATTCAACTTTTAAAACTTTTAAAGTAATAGAAATATTTAATAATATTCTATAAATAATATATTTATTTGAAAAATAATTTACTGCCTAATTCTATTCTATAATTTCATTTTTAATAATTTTAATTTTTTAATCAATTTTATTTCTTGAAATTAGTAGTTAATTCAGTTAAATCTTAGGTAATGGTTTTGCCTCTGACACATGCCTAAGATAAGGTTATATTATTAATCGCTTTAAGTGGTCACTGTCCATAGTATGTCTTTCCAGTTGTGTTTTAAAAAATAGTATAAACCTTAATAAATTTATTATATATAATTAATAACTGAATAAAAATATAACATTACACAACTGTTTTATGTATAATATTTTTTTATAAGAATCATGAAAAATGTTATTTATACATTTAGCAAGAAGAAAGAGAAGAATATAGAGAATTATAAGATGTAATAAATGATTTGATAGAAAGAAATATACATAAATGTATTTTTGCATAAAATAAACTAAAATATAATTTTTATATTTATTTTTAATTTAAATTTTGGTTCTTAATTTAAAAAATATTTAATTATCTAATTTTAAAAATTATTATTTTAGAATATTCAAAATTAAGACATATATTGACAATCGAATTTGACATAAACAATAAAAATAATATATAATTATAATTCAATGATTAAATCAATCACATTTTTACGTACTATATAAAGTTATTAAAATTGATGTTTTAATTATAATTAGGTAGGTGATATTAAAAATGGGCTGAGTTTGTGAGGGATTGAGAAGTGAGAAGTAGCAGAAAAGGAGGGAGATGAGTTTGTGAGGTCAACTTAACGGTCTTTAAGGAGATAATTGAACACACTACATTCTTTTCAATGTACAGTCATACTTTCCAATGCATGCATCTCCTTCCAAAGAAATAATCCACTGCACTACATTCTTTTCATAATCTTCACATTTTTAAAATAATAATATTATTATTTTTATATTAAATAAAAAAGATATAAAATGATATTTTATTTTTTTAACTATTTAACTAAATTTAATTAATCTTTTTCTTTTTCTCTCCATTCTTTCTTTTTCTCTTTTCAATCAAACGAAGTTGAAATGACTACACCTTAGTTAAGTGTGTGGCAAAAAAAAATTAACAAGGTTTACTTTAAATTAATTAAATTGCACAAATGTCAAGTTGTTTGTGTATATTCTTGGTGGAAGTGATGATTGTGTTGTTTTAAGGGATTAAATATGTATTATGGTTGGAAATAAGCTACAACATTAATGAAATTAGTGGGACAAAAATTATAATTTAAATTAAAATTTTATTTTAATATCATACTTATATGTTAAATTCTAAAAATTTCATAGACACAACAATAAATTTATTTTTCAGGAAATAATACTTCAAACAAAGACTATCGTTCTTACAACTTAACTTAACACTTAAGATTAAGAATGAAGTAGGACGACACAATTAACCACTTATACATTAGTAAAATGGATTATGAATCTATCTTATTGTGTATCTTGAGGTGATTCCTACTGTATTTTGGGTCTTTGTTGTTAATTCAATTTTTAAAATTTTATTTTTAGTTTTAAATTGAATCTTTTTATTATACTTTAAGAAAGACATATCTTATACTTGATAGTGTTTCTTACTATTTTCAATATATTTTGGTTTATAAAAAACATGGTTTGTCAAATTGAATTCGAGACCCAAAATATTTTTTATTTATTTTAAAATCAAGTAGGGATAATTTGATTATTTTATTAAATAATTGTACTAAATTACTATACACAACTATAAATATAGTATAGGTAATTATTTAGATAATGATTAATATTAATTCATAATTATATTTATCAAGAATTGGTAACAAATAATAGGGGTGGAATCATGATCCAACCTGACAAATTTATGATAAAAATTTGATATTCGATAAGTTTCAGTTGAGTTGGTGGCTTAAAATATGTTAAAGTGTGATTTAAAATGGGTTACAACAAGCATGCATGAGTTTGACTTTTACAATCAATTGATACTTGAATTAAACTACCTATTATGTATATTATTTTTTTTATTTTAAAATTAATAATAATTTTTTAATATTATTTTCTTAATTAACTAGTATAATTCATACTAATTAAACTCGTTAAAAAACATGTATCCAATATATTATTTTTGTAATTTTTTAACCAATTGTAGAAATATTGTTTAACACATCTTCTTTAATCAAAATAAATATATATGTGTACTTTTTCTATCTAAAACCTTTTCTTAAGATGATGGCATAATTTTTTTTTAATTTTTATATATCAATTTTGGTTTGAAATTTTATAATTTTTGAAAAAAATTCAAAGCTTGTGATAAATTAAAGTCAAAACAGTTTAAACCCAACAATCCGACTAATGATGCATCAACCCACAAATATAAACGGTCTAAAATAGTTCTAATTGAACCAAATTGACTTGAACCTGACCAATGTGACTCATTACCTACCCATAACAAATAATGAGTTGTTGACTATCCGATTGTAAGTTGATGTTATGAGTGAAATTTTACGTAGGTGTAATCCATTATTCCTAGAGGCTTTTAGGCCTTTATGTAAAAAAAGTGTGAATCTATATAACAAAAAAACTTTCTACAGATATATATGATTTTATGAAAAAATTTCTTTTTAAAATATATAAAAAGAGAAAGTGAGAGAAAAAAACTATACATTCACATCACAGAATAATTTTATATTATTATTTTTATAAATTATATTGGGTAGGGTAAGTTTAAACCTTCTAGATTTTATTATCAATTTAGAATCTACATAATGAAAAATATTAACCTACAAAGAAGTTCTCAATCTTTAAGTAGATCCTTTTGTTAACACGTATATAAACTAAATAGAGAGATAAAGGGCTATGTTACTTTTAAGAGTAATTAAAAAAAATTTCTCATTACCTCATTATTCATTATCCAAGAAATAAATATTAATTAAAAATAAGAAATAACTCTTCTGTCAAAATAAAAATGAGAAAAAAAAGAAATGATTCTTTAATGTTACTCTTTTATCAACATGAGCCTTGTGATTTAATTTTTTTAAGGGCAATGTTTTTATTTTCTAAGTACAAAGATAAATGCCAAATTATCATTATGTGAAACACTTAAGTGTAAGGATTATAGCTTATTATGTGTAAAAAGGTTATTTTGCAAAATACTAAAATGTTTAGTAACAATTTAAATTTTCCTATAGAATGACCCATGCCTGAGAAGACTCCAAGGTTCACTTCAGAATGTCTTCTCCAATCCTATCGGTTTTCCTATAGTATAAAGGAATTGGTACCTCCTAGCTTTCTCAATCTTCAGTGGTTTAAGGAGCAGAAGTTTACCTTTCTTGATGTTCCGGAAAGACAGGTCTCAAAACCTTGGTTGAGTTAAGTGGGATCTTCTATCCAGAACTAGTCAAAGTATTCTACACTTTTGCCTATGTGAATGGTGATACAAGAAATTGGTGTGCCTGAATCAAAGGAGTAAAGTTTGAAGTCACTAATGATGATTGACTTTCTCTTATTGGAATAGAAGATACTGGTTTCCATCCAAATGAGAATGGTTTGGAAAAGCAAGGTCAAGATTTCAACAACGTAGCTACTTACAAAAGCTTGATGAAGAACCCTCAGGAAGCACTCAAAGATACGTTTGGTGTGAGTCAATTGAAGATGAATGTTTGCCTTTTCGCCTATATCACTGCATGGATAATCATTCTTAAAGGAAGCAACCATGCCTAACTTATTGAGGATGATCTAATTCTGATTTATGCAATGCAAAGGAAATTGCAAGTCAATTGGATTTTTTTTGTTAAAGATACAATGCTTAAGACAAAAGGCTAACTGAATACAAGTGTCTGTATACAATGTTCATCTAAAAAATTCTAAAGCATTTTGGTGTAAAAGTATCATATGGAATATCTGACTTTGTAAAACTTGAAGGAGAGCTCAAGAAGAAGCAACTGAAACTAATGAGATTTATTGAAGATGGTCATAGAGACTAGATTGAAAAGAATCAAATGTCTAATGAAGATGCACAACTTAAGCAGAAGAAGTAGAGAGACCTATCTTCGCCTTTGAGCAAATGATAATAAGCAAATTAGATGCCTTGATCGCCATGCATCAGCGTGATTATGAAGATCTGAAATGTTGCCTCAATGTCATTTCTGATTATCTTATCTCATGGGTGCTCCTTATCCGAACAAATATTAAGTCACCTAAGAATCCAAGTCTTACATGCCATTGAGCCTCGATTTTTTTTTTTTGCTATCTTGTGTTTGATTTATTTCTAATGGTAATCTTTGCATGTTTGTCTATCTTGCTATGTTTCTCAGTGTTCCTTATGTTTTGTAATATGTCTTATTATATGAATGATATAGCTATTTCTATGGTTTAATCTTGTTCTTGCATATTCTTTTGGTCTTTATTCTTTCAACTCATTTTGGTTTTTCAATGCCAAAAAGGGGAGAAAAATAAAGCTTTAGTTGATCATGATGCCTAACCTGTATGTTTGAAGTTGTGTTATCTAGAAACAAGTTCAACAATATCATACAAAGTTTTTGATTTTGTTTGGCTTTGGTAAAACCAAAAAGGGGGAGACTATTGGAATCATGGATCATCCCTCATCTCCTAGGTATATGTTGTTTTGATTTTTCTATTTTGCAAGAAAAATACATTTTAAAGGTGTGACTTTGTATTACTTATTTAGATTAGGCATGCATGGATGAGTCTTAATGTAAATCAAATTTTAGAATGTTTGTTAATCTTGTTCAAAGTTAGTTTTAGAGTCAAAAACAAGTTCTATATTGAAATAATCAATTACCAGATTAAGTAATCTCTTATTTGATATAGAACCTCATATGAGATTGATCAAAATGTTTGTTTTTGAAAATTTGATTGTGATAACCGATTACAACTTTTCTGTAATCAATTACATAGTTAAAAATGCATTTTGTTATGAATTTTCGTAACAAATTACAACAATTCTAAAACTAAATAAGAACTAGAGAATGGAACGAAATAATTGATTACATCTTTCTACAATTGATTACACAGTTCTTATCTTTGATTCCAATAACTATTTAGAATACTATAATTGATTACCTGGTCTTTTAATCGATTAAACTTGTTAAAAATCAATTTCTTTAAATAGCTGGCTGATCGTTCCTTATAGAGATCTTTTGGAAAAATTCTTTGAAAACCTTACAATCACTCTATACGAGTTTGAGATTAAATCAAACCATTTCTTTACAAGAGTTTCAACATTTTTCAATCTTTATTTGGTGAATTCGTATCAAATTTCAAAGTGGATTTTTTTGCACAAATCAGGTGTATTCTAATACAATCTTGTATTTTTTTTTTCATTCTAGATAGAAGGTGATGCATATGCTTTGCATTTAGGCTTTTGGTCATAAGGTTTGATCAAGGTTTAGCCTTTCTTTCCAAGGAAGAGTGAAATTTGAGTTTAATTTTGGCTAAATTATACTTTGCATGTCCCTATTTTGGCATTTGCTTGTCCCTCTATTTTTTGGGCACATTTTGTGACCAATTTTAAAAATTGGATAAATTTTGTTCATCCGTCAAAATAACATTGTTAACTCTTAAAATTACAACATTAACTTAATGTTTTAATTATTGTATGTTGTGGTACATTTACTTACATATGTGCACAATTCCTTTTTTCCTTAATTCTAGATTGGGATTCTGCCCTATTTGCCTCCTCGAACCTCGCCTTTGACTCAACCTTTGTCTTCGGGAACCTCACCTCTAACCTTAACCCTGTGAACTCGTGAAGAAACATCGCTAACAAACCCACATGTGATAGAAAATCTCGGAACTTTGGATGCTCCAAAGTCACGAAAGAAACAGACCCACACGACTCGTGCACCCAATTGCCTACAAAATCAATCGCGTTATTGATTTAAGCACCTTGCTTCATCATTGATACACTTTTGGGTATGTCCTTGTTCTTGGTTCATATGATTATCTCTTCTTTTACCTATTTTACGGATTCCTAGTTCCATGTTTAGTTGAAGTGTCTGTTATTGGTATACTATTAATGTATATTTCATGCGTGCTACCTGGTCTTGTTTCTTGAGGGTATTGTAGTGGTCCTTTTAAATGTTCAATTTTATCGAAACGCCTTACTCTTAATACATTGCAAGAAAGCTTTTTGATAAAATACCCCTCACCATTCTTCATTTTCCTGTGACCACCCAAATGTGTGTGAGGTTTATTTAGATAATTCACTAAAAATGGATTTGTGCTTTTTACTTTAATTAGTTACATGATCTAATATCTTATTTCATTGTTTTAGAAAAATAAAGATATATATGTTGTCACATAATTTTAAGTTATTTCAAGCTCTTAAGTCTTAAGTATGAGTGTTGCACTACATACAAGTATGGATTTATGTAGATTTGGGTTCGATAAGTGTATAATTTTCAAAAAAATTATAACTTGGTTATTTGATAAACTAAAACTAGTACAAATATCATTGTTAAATGTAAACAAATAAATTTAACTTCACCTACTACAATATATTGATTTAAGCAGTTGTTTTGTCCATGAGTACAACTGAGATTTTTACCAATATAAAGATATTTTTACTAAAACAAATTAGATATCAGAATAATGTTTCCATCTTGCAAAGTGTTAGAAAAAGAATACTTGAAGTTGTAAAAGGTGATTGATTTATAAATAATGTGCACCCACATTTAAGAGTTCACTTAGTTTCAAGGTATGACTTGCTTGTTAGTATATCCATTTACCTTAGTAGTAAATGGATTTTATTAGATAATTTGTTTTAACTTGAATATTATTCGGAAGGATTTCAAAAGAATTTGCATGCCTAGTTAGGTTATAATTTGACATGTATGTTTTGGTAGCCCATCTATGAGGGACCTCGAACTGGACCTAAGGCTGAGGGTGAAGTTGTCGTTCTCTTGTGGTGGTTGTGCTAAACGGAAAAAGGGAGAAGTGGAGGAGGGCGAAGAGGAATAGACTACCATAGGGAGAGTGAGGAAATGGGTTTGGCAGCAGAGTTGAAATTGGGGCACGTGCCACATTTGAGGTATTCAGAGGAGGGATTGAAGGCAGAGAAAATGACGTTGTAGAGGGAGCAATGAAGTTTAATGGCTTTGGGAAGTCTCATTTTGATGTTGTGAACGAGCAAGGGTTCGTCGTAAGTCCAGTACCATGCATGTTTTTCCCTCTATTATTGATTTTAGAACCATTAGAAGGCCTTTGTCAAAACCTCATTGACAAAGGCAGACTCCACCAAGGAATAGATGTTGGTAATCACCATTGTTAATAATGAATGAGAGTGAAACAAAAACCATGAAAAAAGTGGATCATGATCACACTCACGTGTTTTGTGTCATTGTTCTCCTCGTGGCTCTAGGTGTTTAAGGAAGGGAGCATTTAGCCAGAGAGTGACCGAAATAGCAAAAGGAATGAGAGTGGAGCAAATACACATATGACTACTCTACTCTCATATCAGTCATAGAAAATGTGTCACGTGAGACAACCATTAACACACTAAGCAAGTCAACATCCAAATTTTAACCGTCAACAATGTTATTTTGACATATGGATAAAATTTATCCAATTTTTAAAATTGGTGGAAAAAATATGCACAAAAAAAGAGAGGAGGCAAAATGTGTGCAAGTGTAAAAATAGGAGGACACAGTATAATTTAACCTTTAATTTTTTATGTGTGTGCATAGTATTTGTAATACACATAATATTAGTAGAAAGATTTGTCTGGTATGGATGAATCTAATTGGACATAAGCTTTTTTATGTCGAACCAGTATAGAACTCATGTGCATTTTCTCTCTATCCCTTCTTGAAAAGTTTTGTTAATAACTGTTTTGTAAGGTTTGACTAATTTGTGGTGTGTATGAAAAATCGTTTTTGGTATTTAAAGATTCATAATTTTTAAAAATACGTTCACCCCTTTTGTATTTATATCTTGTTACACTTGGAATCAAATATGGTGCATGTGCATGTGAGTTTGGTTGTAACTTAATTGATTCTAGAAAAATCAGTCCAAAGACAGGTTGTATTGTGGATTGAAACTGGATGTAGCTCTAGGTTTGGGTGAACCTGTATAAATCTTTTGTGCATTTGTTCTTTTCTTTCTCTACATTTCTTTACATTGTTTTAATCACTTTCGAATTAATTTGTAAATTCTGAATTGAATTAAAATTTGCTTGTTCTTGTATTGTTCAAATTAAAGAGATTAATTTCTAAGCCAAAATCTCTACCTAATTGTTTCACTGATTCAACAAAGAAAATAAAAGGTTCTATTTGTTGAAGTTAAAGAAAGAAAAGTTTTGGAAACCAATTAACCCCTTTCTTGGTTTTAAGGATTTTAGCAATTAGTTTTTATAGCTGTAATCTCTAAAATTGCCCATGGAGAATATGACCTTCCTAATATCCACCCGAGATATAGGTTGACAAAAATGAGCCAAGTCAGTCCTCCACAAAAAACCTTAGGAAAGACCCCTAAATTTTGGTTGGCACACATTGACTATCTTCAGAATACAATTTACTAAAGAAATTAGTAACTAACTTCTCTAGTACATTAAAATCTTCAACCCATTTCCCTTCAGAACCCTGCAAGACCTTGATTCTGTTCCACCTTCTACGAATGGTTGTCATTCCATGTAAGTATCGTGAATTTTTAAAACCAAATCATCCTCTTTTCCCTAAGTATTTGTTGTATTATTTCCAAATAGTTGCTTGGTTATCCTCCAAGCATCTAGAGGGAGTATCAACATTCTACCGATTTATGTTATCCAATAAATTGAGAAGATGCTTTTTCATCCTAAAGATATTACCAAAGACTTCAACATTCCACTTTCTCAAGGCATCATGGAGTTTGGGAACCCTTCCCTGCCAAACATTGTTATCCTTCCAAAATTCAGTGATAAAATATTGAAAATTTGAATGACATAGCCATGCTACAACAAACTAAAAAGGTTTGCATGTTGGAATAGAAAATGCCAAGTAAATTAATAAGCAACTTATCTAATTGATCCTTCGAATTGCCTCTTCCCCAAGTAAATGTAAACTAGCATAAGAGATGATTTGATTACACAAACTCTATGAACTCATTCATGTTTCTCCACGATGGGAAATTGAAACCACCTTTCTCATTCATATTGCTTTAATATTGAATTGAATTCACCCGTCACAACTTAAGCTTCATGGACCCTATAAGCTAAATTCATTGGTTTCTCCAAGAGAACTTCCTTTGAATTTTGGGAATTACATAAACAACCTTGATAAGCCAAATTTATTGGCTATTCCAATAAACCTTAAGATGGGCGAATTAGTGATCTTCATCAACAATCTCCATTTTCCAGTAATCTTACTGTCACAGACACCATATGCCCTAATCCTACAAACAATGTTTAAAGTGTCCCAGAAGTCAAATCTCAACTTTGCCACCATCTAATGAGCTCGCTCATTATTGATCTGTGTTTCTAAGAGGAATAAAAGCTTAACATAATAAGCTCTTGAGATATCTTTAATTAATCTACTAAATCTTATAGTCGTGCACGACAATAATCCTAGGATAGGAAATTCATTGAATAGGTAAAGAATTTATGAGCCCCACATTGGTTTGACTATATTCATTAGACAAAATGTTATCATTTTCCTCGTCACCCTCTGCTACATCATCCATTGGTGGCATACAAGAACTAATTGGGTAGTCCTCATTCATCATCTTGAACACTTTCTCAAGCGAGACAAATGAGGAACCACCAATAAGGAGGCCATGATCCTTCTTGCCGATGCACCTCAAATACGACCTCATGTGAACTTGCCTAAGGTCCCCAAACATGAATTGGTTCCTTTGGCTGAGAACTCCATGGCTGTTAGAGAGTGTGACAGCAGATTGCATTGGCATTTCATCATCTTGCGCGTCTTGAAATAGGCTAGGATCATGCATTGGAGATAATGATGTTGGGTCACGCTTCTTGTGCCTTGGGTGAATAGATTCACGTGAGGTGCATGTTCGACTAGAGGTGTCAAAATAGGTCATCCCGGTCCACACGGACTAGCCCACTACGGATTATAAAATAACCCAACCCACCAAAATAAAGATACCTAAATTTTCAACTCAGCTCGGCCCACCACGGGTTGGTGGGCTAGCCCACCAGACTTGAAAAAAAAATAATTATTAAATTTAATTTTTGATTTTTTTCTTTTTAAGTTATAAAAGAATACAAATTATAAATAATATTAAAACAACATACATACATACATAATGAATTTATGATATCAACATACAAATTATAAATAATGTTAAAACAATATATATACATAATATTCAAACAACATGCAAATTAAGGGTTTCACTTTCAGATTTCAGGTGAAATTTGACTTTGACCTTGACTTTGGTAGTATTAGGAGTTTCATGTTTGGGAGGAAAACTGAAAAGGAAAAACTATACATGCTAAAAATGATAAAAACAAAAAAAAAACGTTGAAAATTTCTTTGGTGGGTTGGTCGGCCAGCTCGGTTCGGCATCAACCCACCAAACTCGCGAGTTGGGTGGGCCAAATTACATAAGTGAGACTATTTCATGAAACATAAATTTTTTTGGCCTGACCCATCCTGAACCCGTGGTGGATCAGGCTAGCCCACTGGACCAAACTCATTTTGACACTTCTATGTTCGACTTGAAGCTTGTGCACTAGGTTTCTGGGTGACCTACCCTTAACTTGCCTTTTGGACCCCCTTGACTTGGTTACAATCTTACTCAAGTGCTTTTTTGAGGCCCATTAGACATTTTCAAATTGGGATTCTTATTTTCCACTTTAGAACACGAGCCAGATGTAGATAGTCAAAACATGGGCCACATGGCTTAGGATCATGCTTACATGGACAATATTCCTCTTGATTTGCATTAAAACCATGATTATGGTTACCACGTTTCCTATTATTTGTAATAATCCATGATCCGTATACAATATCATTTGCTTCTGTTTCTTTGATAAAAGGTGCCGAAACATGCGTTGTATTTTTTTATTTATTTATTCCTCCTTTAATTCCTGTAACAACTGAATTAGGATCATCCATAGCTGTTTCTTGTATGGTTTCTAGTGGTGGTGCTGGAACGTCCTTGTTTTTTGTTGTCTCCTCTTGTGAGGTGGTTTCAGAAAGTCACCCCCACAATTGATATTCTTATGCCCATTTGGACGCACTTGAAGCATATTTGGTCGAGACCTTCATATTGTAGTTGTAGTAAGTACCCACATACAATTAACTTTGATTGCAAAGATTGAGTAAGACTCATTTCAACATATAATCTCTTCATATTTGCCTCTTGTTTTAATCACAGTGACACAATTAATCTTAAGCATTCTCCCCAAACTACAATATAATGGTCAACCACCATCTAATGAAAAAGCCCTATTGTAATCCTTATGAGATGAGAGAAGAATTTGAAAATAGTTTACTTTGACTTCCAATGAGAAAATCACTCTTACTTAACATTTTCACCTTTAGGGACCCTTTTCATGGTTTGCATCACTCTTGAAATTCTTCATTTGAGATGAGAATTTCCTTATACCTTTCAGTATTCTCCTTTCTTAAACAGGGGGGAGAAATTTTATTTTTTGACATCCCAAAGCATCTACCATCAAACTAAAAAAACACAATAGGACCATTACTATTCAAAAGTTTTGCTTTGTACAAAATCATGGAATTCAAGGATAATATGACCTTTATTCACCAACCAACACACATCCTTAAAAAATCTCTTTATGTTTGACCTTGCGATTGTTCCTCACTAACAATTCCATTTTCTCATCAAGGTTTTGAAAATATTTTCTGAAAAATTTTGTCATACAAAAATTGATTTGATTATAATTTATTATTATAATAATAACTTATTATATTTATGATAATAATAATTTATTACATTTATTATAATAATAATATATTATACATATAATAATAATTGAAACAATATAATTGTTTCAACTATTCTAAAGACTATTGATAACCATGTTCAAAATATTCATTGTATATTAAAGAAAATTAATCATTTATAAATAAAATCAATTTAACTTATAAAATAAGAGCATAAATTATTATAAATTTTGTAGCGTATTCAATCCTTACATGTAGACTTTTTAAACAAAAGATTTTTTGAGCAAAAAATTACAAAAAAAGTGTGTCAACCAATATTTATTAAAATGATGTAGTTTGATTGGTTAAATAAAAAAATGTTAAACCATTTGGCGGTTTTTGCATGATTTTACTAGAGTATGTTGAGAAAACCAAGGCGTTTGACATTTTGTAGACAATAACAAAAACGCCAAATAATTTGACATTTTACATAGCCACATGACTCAAAACTTCTAATCATTTGGCGTTTTGTTCTACTACTTCCACCTTTTTCATAGTTCTATTCTTTGTCTCTCTCCACATGCTCACTTTAACTTAATTTTATTTAGAAATTATCATTAATTTAAAGATTTAGTTCTTTATTATATTATTTAGAAAAAAATAATAAAAATGATTTGAATGAATCTAAAGGTCTACTACATGTATCATTCATTGTATTTTGACGAAAATATTATTGTTTTTTATTCAATTATGAACGTGATCTTCATATCCCAATTTTCAAGCCTTGAAATCAGATAGCATTTGCAACAATCTTTCTCTCATTAGCTCTATATATTGGTAGTGCAATAGTAAAATATACACAACATTGAAAATAATTTTCTCTCCATTAAAAAATCTTCCACTTCTAAATTTTGGAGTAATGTTCATTAGTTCAGGGATCTTTTGCTGCACTTAAAGGATTTATCAAATTGACATATCTTGGAAGAAACACGTTATAAAGTTCAAGAATACTAGTGCAGTAGGAACGCTTACTCTCTAAAGATAACATTTTGCATGCTTAAACCTAGGCTACTCTAAACCTTAACTTATTTACTATTTGTGTTTAATTATTATTATTATTATTATTATTATTATTATTATTATTATTATTATTATTATTGATTGCTCAATTTTAAGTATCTAGTATTGTTGACATGTGAGATTTGACAATTATTTTATTTATTTTCAATTAGTTTTCCAACAATTTTATCTTATAGGAGAATAAAAAACCTAACTCAATTTACCTTCTAAATTTATATCCTTGTAAAAGGTCAATTCATTTGACAATGCGATAATCACATGAAAAATTCTACCCAAGTGCATATTAACATAAAATAAAAGTAAAAAATGAAACTTTTGTGTACCCTTTCTACTAAATTGTGGTGGAAAAGGCAGATCCTGTTGACTATGTGGTCTGAGGCCATACTCGAATTGGAAAGTGTGTGGTGCAATCCTCCCTAACAAGGGTCCCCTCACAAGAGTCATGGCTAGGAGTATTGAAGAGGACATGACTATAGGAGAGAAAGGACGACCTCACCTTCTTTTGGACATCAAGATTAGGTCATAGTCTTCATTTTTAGCCTTGTATTTGGCGCCATATAGTTCATGTAGTTGGAGGTGTATTTAGTATTTCTTTTGGCCTTGTATTTTGGCTTTTATTTCCATTTTTAGTAGAAGGGAGGTGTATCTAGTCTTTTATGTAGAGTGTGTGCATTAGTGGGCTTTTTAGGACCATGTGGATATGTCGTTTTGATAACCACACCCCTCTAGCTTGTCCCGCACCCTCCTAAGTTACACATGAAGCATGAGAGACAAGTGACACCCCTTTGTTCCCTAGTTGTTACAGCAACACTCACTCTCTCTCCTATATGACCCTTCTTGTTGCTTCATGTTTGAATTTGAATTTTGGAGGGAAGTGACATGACACTCCTCAAATTCAAATTTGGAGGGAACATAGATCCTTGATCTTAGGGTCTTGTTTGGATATTTTTGAATTAATTAAGTTTTAATAAGTCATGTGCTCAATTAACATCTAATTAATTCAACTAACCTCCCCCTAATCACCATTGAGTTGGACGTTCAACTTAAGGCCCATAGCCTAAGCTCCATTTTCTATAAATAAGAACCTCCTCCGCTTGTATCATTTTTACACTTGAATTTTGAATAGACTTGAGAGTTCTATATTTTTTAGTGTCTTCTTCATTTTCCATTAGAGAGAACCTTCAATGACTTTCATCAAAGGCTTCTTCCCTTGTGGCAAGTCTTCCCTAGGCTTATCCTCCTAAGGTGGCACCTCCAACCTTCATCTTTTAACTTTCCAATCTTCATCTTCTTCTTTGGAGCAACCTCTTGAAGAGATCCTTGGCTTAGCATCACGAGGAGTGCACCAGTGTGAGACTTGGTGGACTCAGAAACATTGTTGTTAAAGACAAGGATGAAATTGGGGGTAGTGGAAAAGGGAGAGGATGATTTGAAATGAGAAGTGGAATGGTGATGGGTGAAAAGGTTGGAGGTGGAGAGAATGTAAAAGAGAATGAAGAGAGCTAAGGCTGTGACATGAAGAAGAAGAAACCCCTAAAAGAGCTCGCAACACGATGTCGAGAATAGTAGTATAGCAAGGAAGAATAAACCATGACATGTGGAAAAAGACGGAGAATGGAACTATGGAAGATGTTGAAGTGACATAACAAAACGCCAAAACAATTGAATACGTTTTGAGCCACGTAGCTTTGCAAAATGTCAAATTATTAAGTGTTTTTGTTGTTGTTGTTTGCAAAATGTCAAACACCAAAAACACTAAATGATTTGATATTTTATTGTTTGACGAGTCAAATTACACAATTTTATTAAATATTGGATTGACTCTTTTTTTAATTTTCATTCAAAAAATCTTTGTATGTAAAAACGCCTTGAGTATAAGCAAAATCTATCATTTAGCTCAAGCATTTAGAAATGGGCACACTTAAATTAATTTTAAAGAGAAAAGATCAAGCCTTTAACAACATCAACAAATAAAAATTACTAAAGTATTTTTTCTATTTTATTTTTGAAAAACACAATTGAATATGATTATAACTTGAGTTTCACTAGTACATGTTGAAATACCAATACATTTGTCCACATCATACACTAATCCTCATCGATTTAGTATTCTCAACCACTACACATAACCTTTTCCCTGTTCCCTGAAACAATTATTTCCAACATGGTACAATTTACATGTCTCATCCTATTCTATCACAGGTATAAAATCAAATCACATTCTTCAAATACAAATTTATGGTACCATGCATTGATATCACCCCGAAACTGTTATTTACTTAGATGAAGATATTCTTTTGGCATTTATAAATTGATTTCTATGATGAAAGTATTTCGAACAGATTATGAAGCACCTTATTAGTCTATTACTCTCTGACCAAGTGAGCATGGTGATCTCTAGGTAAGTTCTGATTTTTGTCCCCTTTGCTTTTCTTTATTGTTATGATTGCTAGTTATACAAGTTCAATTCATAAAAGAAAACAAGGAAAGGTGGGGGCCAAGTGCTTTTAGTTGGTCTTAGTAACATGAGCCATCCTTTTCTTTTAGTTGGTCTTAGTAACATGAACCTATATTTTGCTGTTGGGTTTTTCCGTCGTACTATTAGTCACATTATCTTCTTGTGTTTCCTAAATTGAAAACAATTAAAGGAGTTCGCAATAGTTCAAATCCAATTGAAAAATCTCGTTCATTGCCAGACATCAATTTGAACGACACGGAACAACCACATAAAGATTACGATCTAATGGACCATATATAGTGCCAAGAAATAAAAACTGGAACAACTAATCAAGCCATAAACACAAGTTTCATTAATCAAGCCATAAACACAAGTTTTATTTGAACGATGGAGATGGATATTGAAATTGAAAACAGCTTTAAACAGGAGCTCTTAGATTGATGCAGATGAAATCTTCCTGAACCTTCCCTTGCAATTGTCGATGGGCCTTGTATGTGGTATGTATTTCACAGGGCTATTAGGATTAGACGGTTCAAACCTGTGCAGTCAACAAGTACGTAGAACCTTGTTAATACAATGTTGTAAACTATAAATATACAAAATTTATTCGGGAAAATATATGTATGAAATAGGAGAGGGAGAGGGAGAATTGTCACCGGTAATTCAAAAGGAAATGGTGCAGAAAAACTGCTGCTTCCAGCTTGGCAAGGTCGTTCCCAGGACATAATCTAGTTCCTGCACCAAAGGGAAGGAATTCTCCAGCCTTGTATTCTTTCTGCGAGCAAGCATCACCAAATTGAAAAATATTAATGATAAAGCTTGTGCACAATTCTTCAAATCAGATAAAAATAAAGCTTAATTGGTAACTTACATTCCATCTACTCGGATTAAACTCCCTTGGATTGGGATATACTTCAGGATCCAGGTGAATTGTCCTGAACCACACAAGTGCTTTCCAACCTTTTGGAATTAGGTACCCTGTACCATCCCATACTTAGTTTGTAGTTTTATAAGATGAATAAAAGATTATACTTCATGTCATATTGTGACATCTATTTAATCAACAAAAATCTTATTACAGAAAACTATGTTCGAAAGAAACAAAAGGATATCATATGTAGCAAGCAATAGTGGGATATGATATTGACACATGGACTAACCATTGAGATTGACATCCTTTGTTGCCTCCCGAAAGACCACTAGTGAGAATGTAATTATGCGTAATGTTTCGTCAATCACCTAAGGAACGTGGAAAGTTTTAAGCATAGTGTTGATCAAGTATCAAATGATATTAGCTTGAAATCATACATACCTTGTAAAGAAAATCCATCTCCCGAACTTCCTTAAGAGTCAACTCTTTCTGTCCTGGAGGCCTTCTCCTTACTATTTCTTCTTGTTCAGCCTATTCAATGAGTAAACAATATTAGGAAGTAAATGTTAAATTTTGGTGTTATAATGGAGACACTTTCCAAGATAGAGATGTTTAGAAGGGCAAGAATCAAATATAAAACTTCATACCTTAGCCTGTTGGAGAAATTCTGGGTGATTTTGCAGGAAGTAGGTTGTCCACATGATAATATGTCCTGAGGATTCGTGTCCCGCATTCAAGTACATCAACATGAGATCCATAATCTCATCATCACCTAACTTTCTTCCATCATCATCTTCAACATCTATCAGAGAATCCATCATATCTTGGGCTTTTTTAGGCTTATATTCCTTCCTTATCCTTCTTCTCTCATCCACTATGGATTGAAATATGGCCAGTAGATTTTTCCTTGCCTGAAATAAAAGCATAAAGTGATAAGATGCTGTACCAATATAACCACAAGATCTGCATACACTATACGCTGATTGAAAGGATGCCTTTCCTCAAGTAATGACAAGTCACTTTATCATTCATAGTACAAGAACAGCAATATGCATTTCATTCCAACAAATGCTAACGAAACTTTTTATTTTCTTTTTCATACAAGGAAAAGCTTAGATCAAGTTCTCTGTAACCTGGTTATCAAGTTTCCAAATCAAACAATCACACATATAGAGAAGTTATAAGATTGGTAGAGTAACAAAGTTTACATGTGTAAAGAATGTAAAGAGAGATTTTCTGATCAAATTTCTTTATTAAAAAAAAAATATATTAACAATTAATTTTAACCCATAAAAAAAAAAAGCCAAATATGTATTTTTTACCAACATTGAGTAGGGCCTTTAAAGAAAAATGTTGGTGACCTAGAAAAAGGTACTTGCATGTGATAATTTATCTAAATTTAGCTACCTTGAGTGCTTTGTAGTATGCAAATCCGGGAAGATTAATTCGCATGGCTCTAATTCCATGATTAAGTGCTGTGTACTCCTTCTCCAAAGCCGCCATAACAGTTTCACTCTCGGAGCTAAGGAAAATATGCATAATGACTTTGAAAGTAAGCCTTCTCATCTCACCTAAAAACTCAATTTCTCCCATGGTGGTCCATTTCTCCAATGAACTTGTGGCAACTTTCTCAATATATGTCAAGTACAGGGACAGTGCTTCCATGCCATTGATTGAAGCGGATGTCAAACGCCTAAGTCGCTTATGTTCATCAGCATGCATTGTAATAAATGACTTCTTTCCCACGAGCTCTACCGCGGCACTAGGCCAACCAGGTATAAATCTTTCATCATCTGTCAGAACCTTTCTGCATGTTTCAGGCGTTGTCACAATTATACTTGGATTTGAAAACATAAAGGCCTTGTAGATTCCTGTTCGTCCAAATCTACATTATGTTTTTCATTTAATAAAAAACATTAGTATCATCAACTTCGCTGCAAATGCAATGTTGATATGGCGTGTATAAAATAAGAATTTAATTGATATACGTGTAATTTATATTAACACAAAAATTTGTTAATTCTAATGATTAATACTTTAAAAATAATATAAACTAAAAGTTATGATTAAATGACAATATAATATGATTGAATGACAATGTAAAACTCACAGTATATCAATTAAATTCAAAATATAATACACATTCCACTTAATTATATTTAATCATTAAATTATTGCAATGTAGAACAAGTTTTGTAAGTTTTTATCATATTTATTTTAAAGTTATCATTTCTAAATTCTAATTAGTAGATAATGTAAAAGCTTTGTTATTTTTAGTTTATGCATATAAAATAGATATATAAATTATAATTCTAAAAATTTAAATTAATATACTTTTACCATTGCTAAAAAAATAGAAAATATAAATAGTTCTCAACTTATAATCGTTATCTATGCCTAAAACAGACGTCGTATCAATCTTATATCCTCAAATCAGATACATTTGGAAGTATCAAGAGACAAGTATCGGATAGTATCTAATATTGGTATGGGAATCATGCATGTATTGTATGTATTACATAAATGATCAGATATGGCATGATATCGTTCGTGAAACTTCACACTTACGTTAACTTTTTTTATTATATAAACTGGGAATAATGGACAAACAATAAATAATTTAAAATTTTATAATGACATTTGAGGTGTGTACCTAGCACCTATAATTTTTTTTTTTTTTTGTGAATAGCTCCCATAGTATTTAATCAATTTTCGTTATTAACAAGAAAATAAATCACAATTAATTGGCATAAAGATCAAGAGGTAAATTATCATATTTAGCAAAACATGCAGGATCAAAAGTTAGTTTAGGATTTTAGAACTAGAATCAAATTTGAAAAGTTTTGCATTAATATAATAGTATTGCAAAATCTAGGGGAAAAAGAAGTTAGTGTGAGAACTACGGTCTCCTCAGAACTTTCACTGCTTTCTCTTCCACTTCATTCCCAGAAGAGAAGCCAATAATACCAGGCGACAATTCGTTGGTATAAGAGGTATTATCAATTTGGTGATTCGATATTATCCTAAAATCATGTTTATAAAACATCTTAATCACGGATGGCCCACGCTGACATGGACTGTATATCCTGAGGTACGTGTTGGGACATCTAAACTTACATATTGCATGTATATGTAACTATTGTATGATAAATTTTTAACGTATAATTACATTTCATTCTTATGCAATGAAATATTTAAATTTTCTTTAAAAAGTATATATTTTATGATGGACAAGTCATACAAAAGTAATTTTATTTTTGCAAACTATCATCCATTAATAGTAAGTTTGAAAATTTTAAAATAAAAATTTCAAATAAAACTCAACTAACCATAGTTGTTTAAAATTTTATTTCTTAAAATTTTAAATAATGTAAAGACAAGTATTTAGAATTAGATGCTAGTTACACCCACACAGAAAAATTCAAATAAATTATACTAGAATTATTATCAAACATATTTTCTTAGACATGAAGGGAAAGGAGAATTTACTTTTATCTTTCCATTAAAAAAGTACGTTCTTTAAAATAAAAAATACAAAAAAGGATGCAAATTGCTAAAACTTAAATTAAACATAAAAATATAAAAGAATTTAATTTTTTGGTAGCAATATTAATTTTTAGAATGGAAGCAGAAACAAACAAGAATTAATTAATTAGAGACTAGAAAGCAGAAACAACAAAAGTTGGAATATCACACTGACCACAAATTGTGGCATCTGCGCCCTTGCCACATAGTAGAAGAAAACTTAAGATAGTGTTATGTGATGTGTGAGAGAGAAAAGGAGGTTGAGTACAGTGAAAAGGACAAACAAGTGTATCTCTTTTTATCCGATTCTCTCTTGTTTGTTTCGGTTTAGAAAGGGTCATGGTGCAATTCCAAAAACTAGAACTAGAAAGGTAGCATTACGGTAATTTCACTTTCGCATAGCCTAACCAGCTTTTTATGCCAAACTAGATATAAATTAGAAAAATTACATCATCTCTTGTTTCTTGGACCCTAGTAGCAGCAGCAGTTTTGGTAAAGGGGTGGTGTGAGTGGGCCGAGGTGAGGATCATGGTAACCATTAGGTCAAAACGTTGGCGTTCGAGACACGCAATTGCCAAGTAAATTAAACATATAGCTTAATTATTGGGTTATGAAAAAGCTATATTAGTATGATGTAAATATATATATAAAAGAAAAGAGGGTGATGAATGATATACAAGTATTAGTAGTAATTAATTACCTGGAGATAAAGGAGGCCATGAAGGAATCAGGGTCCGATGACTTGAAAGCACTGAGGAAGGACCACATGTTGCCAATGATGGGCCAACCCATGTCACCTGGGGGCAAAAAGTACCTCTTCTCACCCAATGTATATTCATAGAGCAACCAATTTACATTCTTGAGGATAGTTCTTAGGACTAAAAGAACACCAGCAATGGCCACAAGTACCACCCACATGGAATCCCTCTCCACCGTCCTCACTCAACTTCTTCTAGCACACTATGACTTTGTCACTCAAACACACTAACCAACTCAACTCACACACTTTCCTCTTTCTTTCTGTCTGTATTTATAAGCAAAATCGGGGGCTTTGTATATGGAGAGAGAGAGAGGGGTGAGGGGATTTTTTTTTTTTTAAAAAAATAAAGGCAATTTATAACTGCAGTGAGTGGCTAAAATGAATTTGTGTCAAGTTGTACAACATAGACATAGAGGTGACTGGTTTTCTTTTCCCATATTTTGTTGGGTTCTGTCCTCCCATTTTTTTAATGATTCCATTTTTAATACATTGACTCCTATATATTTCTTAATTTGATTAAATACAATTTATTATTCATTCTCACAATTTATTGTGGATATAAATAATTAAAATATTGTGTAAGCATTTCTAAAACTATAAGTCTAGTGTTTTTAAAATTATTAGCTATTATTGTAGTGGTTAATTTTTGTCTCTGAATAGTCGTCTCCTAACTTGTGATGATAACTCATATCACAACTTTGAAGGTTTTGGGATAGGGTGATGATCCGTTGACACTTCATATATGTTTGTTTTGTCATGCCTTATCATATCACTAATTTTATTTAAAATGATGATATACATATATTTTTTTAATTTATATATTTTTTTAATATTTTTATTTTTTTTTATTTTTTATTCTATCACATCATAAATTCTATCATATTTACATATTATTTTTTTTTTACTTTTCACCATATGTAATAACACAAAGAATGTTTATGTATCATTTTTTTTTATTTATTACTTATTTATTTGTTCTCTATACAGTTTTCTTCTAAAAAATACTCTCAACCTCAAAATTATTATTTTAAAATAAGTCTTGTAAGTGGGTTGTTTAAAAGAAAAAAACTTTAATATAATTTTAAGCAATCCACTTGTAAAACAGATTTTAAAATGATAATTTTTATGTTAAGGAATTCAGATAAAGATACTCTTGGATTTTAGAAATTCATGAAACTGGTACGTGCAGTCAGTGAAAGGGAAAGGATATAACAAAATTGAAAGGAAATGCAGGAAGGTTGCAAAAACCAAAACAGTAGCCACAGCACTTCCCTTCCACGTAGCATACATGCAAGCCCAAATTCAGAATTCCAATGCCTTAAAACGACCAAACTTACAATTCTTATTGTTACTTTCCTCTTCGTTAGCTCCAAATGGCAACAGTCAGCCATGCATTCGAAGCTCATCATATTCACATGTGAACTTCTTTAGCAGTATTCACACTTCAAAAGCCGCGCCACCTAACACGATTAATTGACAACACCGTCACCAACACACAAGAATCTCTGCATAGGATCATCTGTTACAAAACAGTGGGGGTTCATAACTTGTTTAAGATAAAAATTATTATTTTAATATAAATTTACTGAGTTGTTAAAAATACGTAAGAGTTGCTTAAAAATGCCCTAATTGTCAACGTAGCTGTAAAGTAATTTTTTAGTAACATCTCACGAGAAAGATTTTCAGAGTTGTCATCATAAAATTTAAGTTCTATAATAAGGTTTAACTTATGTAATCAAAAAATTATTTATTAATATTTTATATATATTTAATAGATAATTAATTAATTTATTCAATCTATCATGTAATATTAATTATTTATCTTAAATAGAATTTAAAAATTTTCAATTTTAAAACTTTAAAGTAATAAAAGTTATTAATAATATATTTATTTGAAAAATAATTTACTACGTAATTCTTTGCTATAATTTCTTTTTTAATCATTTTAATTTCTTAAAATTAGTAGTTAATTCAGTTAAACTCTAAGGTGATGGTCTTACCACTTATACATATATACCTAAGATAATGTTATATGCTTTAAGTGGCCACCGTCCACTGGTTAGTTACTGCAATTGCATGAGGATATATGTCTTCCTAGTCCGTCTTTTAAAAAATATTATAAAAATTAATAAATTTATTTATGATAATATTTTTTTAAAATTATGAAACAAATTATTTATACATTTAGCATAGGGAAAGAGAAAAATATAGAATTATAAGACCTAATAAATTATGTGACATTCATTTTCTTGAAATATAATGGTTGAAATTAATTATTTATTAAAATTTTTAGATTTTAAAAAAAATGATGAAAATGAAAAGTTAAATTTTTTATATTCACTTTTAAAATAAATGGATCTCCTTCTTATATACTAAATTTCTTTATTTTTTGCAAGTAAGTAACAAGATTAATTTACATTAAACCATCCTTATTAGCATGTTTAAATAAATTAAAATCATCGTTAATTATACATAAGTTGTTAACATATCACTCTAATTTTTATTTTAAAAAAATACTCTAACTAATGTTCAATACACTTACAATTTCACATTTATAACTACTTTACTCCCTAAATTCACAGAGGTGTCTTTTTAGAACAAAACTGTGATGGAGCGAAGACCTTCAAAATAAACAATATCTCGGGTTGTGACCCTAACAATGTCTTGAAACTGACGGTATGAATAGTGTTGAGGAAGGGTAGGTTCCTTGACTTGAAAAGTTCCCTTTATCTGCTTGGTTGTCACCTGAGAATCAATGAGACACTTTACTCGCTCTATACCTATGTCTCGGGCTAACTGCAGGCTTGCTATTAATGCCTTATACTCATCCTGGTTGTTCAAAGCTTAAAGTTGAAGTACACTGCTTGCTCTAATTCTATGTCTCTCGGTCCTTCTAACATGATTTCGACTTCACTACTCTGATTGTTAGAGGATCCATCTAAATGTAAAGGCCCTGTGAAGTAGAACTTGAGGTAGAAGAATGGCTCAGGCCCAAGGCTCACCACCCTTTGTTCCCTTATGTATCTTCTAGGATGCCATGCCGGAGAAAAAAGCTTGAGAAAATGCCTTCCATCATGGTCAACTTTTTTTGCAGGGTATCCATCAGCTGGCCCTTAGTATGTCTCCACCTCTAGTAATCATTCCACAAGAGGAGTTTGTTTCTCAAGTCAATTGACCTGGGGATCAGTCCTTTTCTTATGGGGTATGGAGGCTAAAAATGGTACTCTTTTATCCAAGAGGTGATGTTGGTACTAGTGCAAGAACGACTGGTAATAATGGGCAATGCAGCCAGAGCCAGAGCAGTAGGACCTAGAGGGAAAGTAGAATATGGATCAGGATTTGGGTTTCCTTTGAATAATTTTATTTCAGTTGATTGAGTTTCTTTTCAGTTTATTTTAATTTTAGTCATTTCAATTTTAACCTTGGTTAGTTTTAGTTTATTGAAACTTTATTATTATGGTGCTTTCTTTTGATTAATATTTTGTAAGTTGGGGGATTTCGAATGATTGGTTATGAATGAGAAGTATCCCCATGTTTTTCTTGCAGCTTTTTTCTGATTCCACCTACCTAATAATCACATGAAAAAAGGAAGACCCATATTTTTTTTACCATACTATGGACACTTAAACTGAATTGACCTAATCTTGGACAGTTACATCTCATAGTTTCACTTGAGTAACAAGTTTAAACATTTTGGTGTGACTGCATGATTGAGGTAAGTTGAACTACATGAATGATTGTGGTTAAGTCTTTGAAAGGCATGTGTTAGAGGCTTGTGGATGTAGGACTAGCCATGTGAGCATGCATTTCAAAGACTTAACCACAATCTTGGACAGTTACATTTCATAGTTTCACTTGAGTAACAAGTTTGAACATTTTGGTGTGACTACATGATTGAGGTAAGTTGGACTACATGAATGATTATGGTTAAGTCTTTGAAATGCATGTGTTAGAGGCTTGTGGATATGGGACTAGCCATGTGAGTTTTTAAGTCAAATTGTTCATTGAGAAGTATGCCATTGAGTAATTTTATCTTATTTAATTTTCTTGAGTCTCCCTAATAATTGTTTTTATACATAATTAAATGATTAGGGTATTGATGTGAGGAATTAGTCACTTAAGTAAAAAATCTTCCAAATTAGAGTGGTAATTGTTTGATAACCTATTTGAACCAAAACATAAACTTATTCTATAGACATAAAATCCAAAAGAATGAGAGAATCCTACCTTTGTGCACATAGAATAGGATAGTAAGGTTGGGGATTATGGTTGAGAACTATTTGGGGTATGCATCGCATCCATGTGTAAAAATAGTGATTGATTATTATTGATTTGACATTCTTGACTAATTGAAGTTATCATGTATAGATATAATTATACATAAAAGAAAAAGAAGAAAAATAGAGAAAAGGAAAGAGAGAAAAAGAAAGAAAAGAAAATAGTATATCTATGTATATAGTCAAATTTTGAGAGTCAAGAATGTCTAGAAAGGGTAACAGAGGATTATTTTGTAAAATTTTTCCAATTCATTGTTCTCTTATTTTGTGGTGCAGAATTTTGTTTTCCAAGAAAAAACCATGAATTTTGAATTGAGGAAAGATCATGAATTGTAATTGTTGCAAGAAAAGGGTTGAGGAAGTTTTTGTGTCCCATTAAGCTAAAGGTAAATTCTTTTTGCTTGAGAGCAAACAAATGTTTAGTTTGGGAGATTTAGATAATTGTCACATTTATGATTATTTTAGTGATAAAAATATGTCAATTATCTTTATTTCCTTAACTTTTCCTTAGTTTTGGACTTATTTTAGTTGTAAATATATAAAAATACAATATTTCATACTTATAGTTGATTTTGTGATAATATATATATAATTTTGAAGTTTTGATAGTTTTACACCTATTTTAGAAAAGTCAAGAAGTTAAGAGAAAGTCCTCCAACGAGCCATTATCGCTAGATGAAAAATAGAGAAATTGTTGACAAAAAGTTAATTGTGTTGGGCGAGCCTCCTCACCAATGAAAATCCAAGAGAAGTCTTGGTAAAGTCTTTTACGCCCAGTAAAAAGCTTCACCAAGTGAGGAAATAAGGCATACACCTCAATGGCGCCCAACGAGCCCTGTCGCTTATTGAGCAGTGCAAGTATGGAAGTAGAGTTTTAAGGTCATCATTGAGCAAGATGGTGTCGCCCAATGAGCTTGACCTTAGGATAATGAATTGAGGCACTTTCACTGGGCAAGAAGATCTTAAGTGGCCCAATGAAATTAAAAGAAAATTTAAAGAGAAGACTAAAAAATATTACAGAGGAAAGAGAAAGTGATGAAGATTAATCCTTTATTTTCTTCTCAAATCTCTTGCATTTTCTTGTTTTTGTAAGCTATTCATGGCAATGACTAGCTAAATCTTCCTAAGTTGGGATTATATTGTCAATTATTTTGTAACTATTGAATCGTTTATCAAAGGATATATTTCTCATTTCATGTTCTTTTCTATTCTTAATGCTTGTCTATGGTTTGATCAATTCGTAACTAGTTCTAATCTACTTGAAAGATTTAGAAAACAATTTCAAGTAAAGGATTTTGAGAAAAACAACCTATAAACATTGGATCTAGGAATAGAGCAATGTTTATGCATATTTTGTTTTCCCCTTGATTGTTGATCTAGCTATTTTAATATTTGAATCGAGGAATCAATGATTTGATTATTATAGTTAAGGTTCTCTCATTGAAGAATCAATGTTTGAACACTTTTGGTGGGAAAAAAAGTTTTGAGAATAACTGGAGATGATGATTCTTTAGTTTACAAAAGGTTGAATTGAAAATCAAGATCCCAACACTTATCTACATTGAATCTTTTATCAATTTCTTGTTACTTACTATTTTTAATCAATGTTCATTCTTACTCACATTTACATTTCTATACAAACATTCATGGAATTGTTAAAGCTTAACTTAGGATACTGAATTTCTACAATATCACTCAAATCCCTGAGGAGACAACCTGATTAATTCAAATACTACATACGATTGGTGCACTTGCTAGGAGTAGTGTAGAAAAATTTTCAAAATAAATCGCTTGGCCATATGCCTCATCTTAAACATCACCTTAGTGTAGAAAACGTCTTCAACAAGTTTCCATGTGTGGCTTTACTTCAGCAAGTTAAGTTCCTCCTCCATGGCCGTCAATTATTGTTTTCCTTCCTTGCTCTGTTATACCTACCTAAATTTTCTTGATTCACTAGAATCTTCTATCCCTTTAGCCACATTAAGAGAATAGTAGATAAAGTTAGCATATCCAACCTTCTATTAAGGTTTAAAACCTTCATTTCTCTATCACACACTAGTTGATAGTCTTGTACAACATATTCTAACCCATTAGCATCGGGACATGTTAGTTCAACCCCCTCGTTTGAAGTATCTTGTGCCTCTACTGGATGATCTTGTGAGGACCCACTGAATGATGCATGATTCCACCTCAATGTGAGTTTCCCCTTCTTTCTCTAAAGTTTTGACCAAGCATTATATTCTGTCCATCAAATACCACATCCCTACAAATAAGAAACTTTGACGCCTTAGGTTCCACCTTTATAGCCTATAACCCTTGACACCTTTTGCATATCTGAGGAAGATGCATTTCTTAGCCTATGCCTCCAACTTATTCTACTTGACATGTGCAATTGCCAAGGATCCAAATGCCCTAAGATTAGAGTAATCAGCTAGTCTCCCATTACAAACCTCTATTGGTTTCTTGCACTCAAGGGTGGACAAAGGACATATGTTTGTCATGTACCCTATAGTGTTAGCAGCTTCTCCCCAAAAGCCTTAGGCAAATTTGCTCCCAAGAGTATACATCTCACCCTCTCTATAATGGTGTTATTCATCCTCTCGACAAGTCCATTCTGTTAAGGAGTGCCTATTACAGTTTTGTGCCTCTTAATCTCTATTCTCTGTAGAAGTTGTTAAACTCCTAAACAACAAACTCTAACCTGTTGTCCATCCTTAGCACCTTCAACTTGGTCCCTTGTTGATTCTCTATTTGAACATACCATTTCTTTAAATTTTGAAACATCCTCACTTGTTCTTTAGAATGTATATTCAGACCTTCTGTGAAAAATCATCAACAATGCTCATAAAGTATGACTTCCTCACGAGTTTGTGTTTGAGATGGATCCTACATATCAATATATGCATACTCAAAAAGCCTGTTGGATATGTGCTTCTTAGTCCCAAATTGCACTCTTTGAGACTTTGACAATACACATTGGTCAAAGAAATACAACTTTTGCATATTGTCTTCCATCAATTGCATATGCTTTTCTAGCTCAACCAATTTCTCTCACTAATGTGCTCAACCTTATATGTCACAACTTAGCCTTGTCCACCATCATCTGAATAGCTACAAATGATTGTGTAATGTTCATAGAAGCATCTAGAATGTATAATCTATTACCCTTTTCCCCCTTAGCAACCACATATGCTTCCTTAAACACCTCTATCATTCATGTTACATCTAGGTGGAATAACCCATAACATCAAACATATTTATGGACAAAAGGTTCCTTTTTAGTTTAGGAATAAACCTTACCTCTTAAAGCAACATTTCCCTACTATTAAACATCCTTAATCTGATGGTCTCTATGTCATGTACCTTGCAAACCTTGTTGTTCCCTAGGAGAATTATCCCTATCTCCTTAAGCTCTAGGGGCCTTTTAGAAGTCCTTTACTGGATAAATATGGTATGTATACTCAGAATCCATGATCCAATTCCTTAATGAGTCACTAGAAGAGAATACCATAACACTCAAAGTTTTCAAAAGTTTCTACTACATCGGCAAACTCTTACGAGATTCAAGAATCTTTCCCTCCATTCTCTGGACAATGCTTTTGAATATGAATAAACTTCTAACACTTGGACTTCTTGCAATCAGGTTTTGAATCTTGATTATTTTTGGACTTCTTGCCTTTTTCTCGTTTCTGTTTTCCTTCCCTTTTTCCACCACCATTAGACCAGGCATTTCACTTGCCACCTTCGAATCTTGGAGTTTATAAAACTCCTTGATCTAAATCGAGGTCACCATATCCTCTAGGGTAAGTGTCTACTCCTTTGATATAGCATGGCATCCTTAAAATTCTTGTAGGTTGGTAAAGAATTAAGGAGGATGACAACCTTATCCTTACCCTCAAGTTTGATGTCAATGTTCTCAAAATTCTCAATCATCTTACTAAAATATCCAAGTTGCTCCTCTATCATTCTTGACTCTGTCATCTTCAAGGAATAAAATTTCCCTTCAAACAGAGTCAATGAGGTAAGGATTCGTCATTTATAAAGCCTCAAGATGCCTAAATCCAACAATTGTTCTCTATTTAGCAACTTCCCTTAGTTCCTTATCATCAAGACATAACACAATCACACTTCTCGACCTATCAATCATCTTCCTATCATCTAATAGCGCTAAAGATGGCAATATGCTTGTCTTCCCCTTTAATGTTTCTTCACACTCTTACTAGATCAAGATCGCCTCCATCTTGATCTTCCATAGTTCGAAGTCAATACTTCCATAAATTTTCTTAATTTCGAATTTCATTGCCATCTCTTCATTGATCTTTCTTGATTATTTGGTCTTTCCCACAAACAAAGTCAATTGTTGAGATTTGTCGGATAGTAACTCACACAAGAACAATAAAAAGGTTAACTAAAGCAATTGCAAAAGCGAAAAAGGGAATTAAGAGTGAAAATGAGAGAAAATAGAAATTAAAACTCAAAATTGGAGCGTAAATGCATCATTAATAGAATGTAACAGAAAGTTGTTCTATAAAGGTATATACATGGCTTATTGATAAATGTCAATTTTATGTGAAAATCTTCATCTTTATGACACTTGTCTAACCAAGAATTATATAAAATATGTTGAAAATCTTCATCTTTATGCATCATTAATAAACACTTACAACACATGCAACATTGCGTTACTAACCCACGTGCCCCTATATATGAGACAGATGCTAAAGGTTATTAACTATTATTGTTATATCAGAAGCTCTAGTAAGAGCATACAATAGATAGTCTAGACATGTGATTACCAGACGAACCATTCTAGATGTTCTCATCAGCTGGTCTTCAGCATATGCTCCTACAAGACTTTCTACGAGATGCTTTCATCAGACGTGCTCTCGCCCAAATAGATGTTTTTACTTGACTTGCTCACAAACCATAAAAAATTTCCATCTTTTAAAGATTTGAGTTAACATCACTAATTAACAAAAAAATTAAACAAATAGGATTTACATTGTTAACAACCATAAAATGTATCTATGTTGACTTTCACACCAATTAAAAATGTTTGACTTATCATTTCAACTAGCTAAATGGTAACTGACATTATTTTAGTTCTTTTTTATAAGAAAAAACTAATAGTCTTTTTAAGTAGCTAGTAATTTTTCTAAAAAACTACTCCATTTAGTTAATTTTTTTAAAAATCTTTTTATTCTTAGCTACCATTTCTTTTACAACTTTATGTTTTATTAATGAATTGTCACTCAATGTTTCTTTCTCTTTACACATCAAAGCTTCATAATATAATTTTTATAATTTGAATATTTAATTAAATAATTTAAGAGTATTAAAATATGTAATTATAGTAATTTAAAAAAAATTATATCAAATTGTAATTTAAATATATAATTATGGTAATTTATAATTTAAATGTGTAATTATAGAAAATAATAATTTAAATATTTAATTTAATAATTTATAATATAATTATAGTAATTTAAAATTTAAATATTTAATTATAGAAAATTATAATTTAATATATAATTATAGTAATTTATAATTTAAATATATACTTAAATAATTTATAGTATAAATATGTAATTATATAAATTTATAATTTAAATATGTGATTATAGTAATTTATGATTTAAATATATAATTAATTTATATTAATAAATTTATATCATCAAAAGATGTTGTAGTTATTTTGAATGCCTTATTATTTATTTAATAATTAATTATGTCCTTTTTTTTTTAAGTTTTCAGGTATTTTTTAACTATTTTTATCAAACACATCCTTAGATACTAGTTGTGGCATACATTATTAACATGTATCAAATTTATAACTCTAAGGTAAGCAATATGGACACTTGAATTGACATTCATATAAGTAACGAATAATAATATGATATGTAAGCATATGATAATAACAGTATCTTAATTAAATTATGAGATAAAATATAATGATTAATAATAATTTACAATTATATTTAATAATAATTACTAACAAATAATGAGTAGTTGACTATCCATTAAGCATGTTTGCCATCCCTAGGTTGACTAAACTATTCATTGGTTTGAGTTTGATGTAACTAAACTTGAGTTCTTGTGTATGTTTTATTATTCAATGTTTGTGTTTTTTCTTTACCCTATGCTTTATTGTTTTACCTTTAGTGGATTTTTCATTTTGAATGAGCTTGGAAAAGGATTTGGATTCGTAAAATGAGAATAACACCTAGTAGCAAATCTAAGACCTAAGACTGGTGAGGGAAATTTATTTACAAAAATATCTAATAATATTTATCATATATATATATGTATGTGTGTGTGTATGTATTAAAAAAAGACAAAAATAGACTTTCAAACAAAATAAAATAAAATAAATAAATATATAAAAAAAGTAATAAAAAATAATGAGTTCAAACATTTAAATAAGAAGCATAAATATTAAAATAAGAAGTATAATTATTTATCTTTATATGGAAATATGGAAGGGAGTTAAAACATATGAAATTAGGAGGGTGCAAAATATAAAATTTTAACACATATGCATGTGATGTGACATTATTAAATTGAGGGGGTACTTTTTTCACTCTCAAATGTATGTAGATCTTCCATGAGAGCACCTAATGAGATTTATTGCTAGGAATAGAGTAGAGTTAATTGGTCATCTTGAACTCTTTTTCTTAATACAACTTGTTTGACTTTAGGTTATGCAATAAATTGATAACTTAAATCTCAAATAGTTTAGTTTCTATTTGCAAGAAATTGAGGTAGGGTATTTTTATCGAAACATGACTAGTGAACGATGATTATAAGTACATGTTTGCAGTTGAGTGAAGGTTTAGTGAAGTCAAAATTCAACCAAATCTCCATTTTTGTAACCCTTTATATACACTCATTTATGCTTTTATTAATTTCTGTTTTAGTAATTGCTAGTAAAAATTTTCTCTGCATACAAAACCTTGTTTACTTTCCTAGGTTATACTACACACGAAGGTGCGCTTACCGAAAGGAAATTCATTTTACAAGGATGTTAAGCCTTTATATGCTAAAACAAAGGTGTGATATATTGCATAACAAAAATACTTTCTATAGATAGAGATGTTTTCAACAAGCAAAAATTCTTTTAAAATATATAAAAAGAGAAAGTGAGAAAGAAAAAATAAACTATACATTTACATTCTAAAATAATTTTATATTATTATTTATTATAAATACTTATATTTGATAAGATAAGTTTTAACTTTCTAGGTTTTATAATCAGTTTAGAATCTACATAATTAAAAATATGAATAATAAAAAAACTCTTAGGATCTAGTTGAACTTATTTTTAAAGATATTAGGAAGGCGAGCAATGGGCATATTTTCAAATATCAAGCGTTGAATATAGATTAGTTACAGTAGTTTTGTAGTTGAACTCTTTAGAATGGTACTACGTGTAAAATGTCACTGCTCATTCTTTTGCAGAATGAAATTTGAATCTTATATTTTATATTTAGCATTAGACCTGAACTATTTTAATTTGTTCTTTGTAAGTTTCTTTTAATATTATACTTTGTTAAGAAGATACTTGTGTCTTTTACTTAGCTTTTCTTTTAATATGATTTCTTTGACCGATAAAAAATATTAAAAATAATTACTGACAAAGGAGTTCTCAATCTTTAATTAGATCCTCTCATTAACACATATATAGACTAACAGAGAGATAAAGGGTTAAATTACTCTTAAGGGTAATTTAAAAACATTTCTTATCACCTCATTATTCATTATCCAAGAAAATGAATGTTAAAAATGAGAAATAATTCTTTTGTTAAAAAAAAAAAAGAGATATAACTCTTTAAAGGTACTCGTTGAGTAACATGAGCCCCATATTTTTTTAAGGGAGTGCTTTTACTTTCTAGGTATGATATGTGAATACTTAAGCGTGTTGGGAAAATATTATGAATATAAATTTTTGCTTATTACATGTATAAGACAAACTTTGCAAAATAATTAAAATATTTAGTATCATCTTAAATTTATAAAAAAAATGAAAATGTTATTTTTTGTAATATGAGTATTTGTAATTTATGATTATTTTTTAATCGCTTTTCATTTTTATCTATTTTGAATATGATATTTTATTGCATCTAAATGAAATAAATATTTTGAAATATTTTTTTAGAAAATTTTATTCGTACAAAAATTTATTTTAATTATAATTTATTATAATAATTGATTATACAAGTTCATCCACATGTATGGAAAAGGGGGAGAGAGAGAGGTAGTGAGTTCGAATTTCTTCACAAAAAAAATTTAACAAATTAACAACTAACATTTGGTTTATAACAAAAAATTGATTATAATATAATAATAATAATTGAAACAATACAATTTTTTTGAGCATTGTAAAACGTCCCAAATATTTTCTTTGTTATTGCTAACCATATTCAAACATATTATTTGTATCTTAAAAGAAAAATCATTTTTTTTAAATAGAACTAATTTAGGCTCCCTAAAGGTGTTTTTTGTTTCTAGTTTTGAACTTTATAAAAACAAAAAGAAGTTGTGGTATTTTAAATATTTTAAAGACGATATTGTTTAGCTTTTTAAATTTAAAACATTATTGTCAAATCTTAACCTAGAAGAACGATGGTTAATGATAGTCTGTTGAAGGTGGTAGTCGATGACTGATAATCGAAGGTGGTTGCCGATGACAATTGTTAGAGGTGGTAGTTGAGGATCACCAGTCTACGGTGACGGTCGGTGACCAATAGTCAAATGTGACATCCTCTAACCTCAGTTAAGATGACGATAAGCGACGTCAACAGATAAACTTTATTCTAAATTTTGTAAAACTGTTTTGAAAAAACTAAAACACAAAATCAAAATAATTTTTTTTAAACATGTTTCTATTTTCAAAATATATTTCAAAACAAAAAAACTCAAAAATCAAAACTACCAAGAACCAAATAAGGCTTTAATTTAGAATAAAGCGCATAAATTGTTATAAATTTTTTTATTGCATATAAGCAAAATGTATCATTAACTCCACTTTTAGAGATGGGAGACTTAAATTAGTTTTGAAGATAGAAAAATTTTTTAGGCCTTTAACAACATCAACAATTAAAAAATGAGAAGAGTATTTTTTATATTTCATTTTTTCAAAAGCACAATGGAATATTATTATAACTTGAATATTATTATAACTTGAGTTCCACTAGTACAAGTTGAAATACCAATACGTTTGTCCATATTATACAGTAATTCTCATCGATCTAGGATTCCTAACCACTACACAACTTTTTCCTTGAAATAACTATTTCCAACATGGTACAATTTACATATCCCATCCTATTCAGATACAAATTTATGGTTCCATATATACATTGATATCACCCCAAAACTGTTATTTATTTTGATAATCTTATGGCATTTATAAAAGACATCTATGATGAAAGGATTTTGAACAAATTATAAAGCATCTATTAGTCTACTGCTCTCTATTCAAGTGAGCATGGTGCTTCTTTGGATAAGTTTTGTTCCCTTTAGCATTTCTTTATTATGATGATTGTTACTTACAAGTTCAATTCATAAAAGAAAACAAAAGTGTATAAATGTTTTGTGTAGTCAATCTAAGGCAAGAAAACGTGGGTGCTAAGTGCTACAAATTCTTTTTAATTAAGAGTCTACTTTTATCTGTGCTACATATTGTAGTAGTTGTGAGTTTACTGTAACATTGAATTAAAATCATTGTTGCACAGGAGGATTATTTCTTATTAAAGCTTATTAAGAGAGAAACTACTATTAAATGTTAGAATTCGATTTAAAAAGTTCAACATAAAAATTCTTAATCCTCTTTAAATAGTTGTGAGTTTATTGTAACGTTGAATTAAAATCATTGTTGCACATGAAATTGTTTGTTTTTAACCGTTATTAAGAGAGAACATCCTATTAAAACTTTTACCTGTACTACAAATTTAAAGTTAGAGGAATTGAGAACTTGAATCTCAAATAACTTAATTAGTCTATGATTGTAAGGAATTGAGATTAGGGTATTTTATTTTTATGGGTGATAAAAATATGAGTAGTGAACGACGATTATAAGTTCATGTTTTCACTTGAGTGAAGGTTCAATGAAGTTAAAACCCAACTAAATCTTCATTTTGGTAACCCTTTATATTTACTCATTTATGCTATTGTGTAATTTATTGTTAGTAAAAATTTCCTTTTATTTATCACCCATAAAAAATAGTAAAATTTTCATAGTATCATTCAAGTCCCTCTAAATACAACCTTGTTTACTTCCCTAGGTTATAGTATATGCAAAGGTGTACTTACAGTAAGGAAATTCGTCTAACAAGGCTTTTAACCCTTTATATGCTAAAAAAAAGTGTGATATATTACATAACAAAAATAGTTTCTATAGATAGAGGTGTTTTTTATAAACAAAATTTATTTTAAAATATATAAAAAGATAAAGTGAGAAAGAAAAAATAAACTATACATTCACATTATAAAATAAGTTTATATTATTATTTATTATAAATACTTATGTTGGATAAGGTAAGTTTAAACTTTCTAGGTTTTATAATCAATTTAGAATCTACACAATTAAAAACATGAATAATAAAAAACAACTCTTAGAAACCAGTTGAACTAATTTTCAAAGATATTAGGAAGGCGAGCAATGGACTTATTTTCAAAGATAAAGTGTTTATATTAGTTGTGTAGTTGAGCTCTTGAGAATGGTACTAGGTAGAAAATGTCATTACTCTTTCTTTTGTAGAATGAATTATGAATCCTATCTTTTCTATTTAGCATTAGACATCAACGGTTTTAGTTTGTTCTTTGTAAGTTTCTTTTAAAGTTGTACTCCGTTAAAAAGATACTTGTGCTTTTTAGCTTTTCTTTTAATATTTTTTGTTGGACTGATAAAAAAATATTAAAAATAATAGCTGATAAAGGAGTTCTCAATCTTTAATTAGATCTTCTCATTAACACATATATAGACTAAGAGAGAGATAAAGGGTTACCTTACTCTTAAGTGTAATTTAAAAACATTTCTTATCACCTCATTATTCTTTAACCAAGAAAATGAAAGTTAAAAATAAGAAACAACTCTTTTGTTAAAAAAAATGAGAAATAACTCTTTGAAGTTACTCGTTGAGTAATATGAGCCTTATTTTTTTTAAGGGTAGTGCTTTTTTTACTTTCTAGTTACAATATGTGCATAATTAAGTGTGTTGGGAAAATATTATGAATATAGATTTTAGCTTATTACATGTAAAGACATACTTTGTAAAATAATTAAAATATTTAGTAACATATTAAATTTCTAAAAATAAATGAAAATGTTATTTTTTTGTAATATGAATATTTGTAATTTATGATTATTTTTTAATCATTTTTCTTTCTTATCTATTTTGACATTCTTCTACTAAAATATGATATTTTATTGCATATAAATAAAATTAATTTTTAGCAAATTTTATCCGTACAAAATTTATTTTAATTATAATAATTGATTATACAAGTCTACATGTATGGAAAAGGAGGAGAGGGGAAGGAGACAGAGGTCATAAGTATGAATCTATAAAAAAAAAACTAATAAATTAACAAGTAATATTAAACGTAGAACAAAAAAATTGATTATACATATAATAATAATTGAAAAAATATAATTTTTAAGTATTGTAAAAATTTGCAAATATTGTCTTTGCTACTGCTAACCATGTTCGAAGATATTAGTTGTATCTTAAAAGAAAATCCTCTTTTTTAAATAGAACTAACTTAGTGCTTGTTTAGCAACAGTTTTATAAAACTGTTTTCAGTATTTTATAAAACGATTTGGGTAGTGTTTTGTGAAAACATTTTTCAAAAACAGTTCTTGTTTTTTAGTTTTTAAAAACTAAAAAATAGGAACAACTGAAAGTAGTTTTGTTTTTCAGTTTTCTCTTTTTTGTTTTGAAAACTCAAAATGTAATCCGAAAATGTTGTTTTTTGCTTTTTATTAATAAAATTCTAATAAATATGAACAAGTTTTTTCATTTTTACATCTTCAAATAAAATTTGTCAAACAATTTTTTTTTCTTTTCTTCCTAAAAACAGTTTTTGAAAATTATTCTTGAAAATTCTTTTCAAAAACTAAAAAACAAAACTAAACCAATGAAGCCCTTAGGCTCCCTAAAGGTGTTTTTTGTTTCTAGTTTTGAACTTTATAAAAACAAAAACAAGTTATGGTATTTTAAAAATTTTAAAGACAATATTCTTTGTTTTCTAAATTTAAAACATTTTTGTCAAATTTTAACCAAAAAATGATGTTCAATGATAATCTATCAAAGTTGGTGGTCGATGACTAACGATCGAAGGTGATTAAGGTAGTGACAAGTGACGCTAATTAATAAGTTTGAATAAAACAAGAAACAGAAATCTCAAAAACAAATTTTATTGTTTTTTTTAAATTATGTGAAGCTGTTTTACAAAATAACTAAAAAAAATTAGAATTTGTTTTTTCAAATATATTTCTGTTTTCAAAACCAAAAACTCAAAAATTAAAACCACCTCAAA
The DNA here is from genome assembly GCA_037954015.1 of Psophocarpus tetragonolobus. Taxonomy (NCBI): domain Eukaryota; kingdom Viridiplantae; phylum Streptophyta; class Magnoliopsida; order Fabales; family Fabaceae; genus Psophocarpus; species Psophocarpus tetragonolobus. The sequence continues at coordinate 103,742,936 of CM075688.1, forward strand.
CCGAATAGGGTCTTAATTTATAAAATAAAGTGCATAAATTATTATAAATTTTTTTTTATTTCATATAGAAAAATGTATCATCAACTCCGCTTTTAGAAATAGGGAGACTTAAATTTGTTTTAAAGAGAAAATTTTTTTAGGCCTTTAACAACATCAACAATTAAAAAAGGAGTAGAGTATTTTTTTTGTATTTTATTTTTCAAAAGCACAATTGAATATTATTATAACTTGAATTCCACTAGTACAAGTTGAAATACCAATACGTTTGTCCATATTATACAATAATTCTCATCCATCTAGGATTCCCAACCCCTACACATACCTTTTTCTCTGTTCGCCCGAAACAATTGTTTCCAACATTGTACAATTTACATATCTCATCCTATTCATATACAAAATTATGGTACCATACATTGTAATCAACCTCAAACTGATATTTACTTTGATATAAAGATAATCTTTTGGCATTTAAAAAAGATTTCTATGATGAAAGTATTTCAAACAAATTATAAAGCACCTATTAGTCTGGTAATCTCTGTTCAAGTGAGCATGGTGCTTCTTTGTATAAGTTTTGTACCCTTTAGCATTTCTCTATTATTATCTATGCTGTGAAAACTGGATCGGAACTGTTGGTTCAACTAGTTGAATCGGAAACTGAATCAATGTCAGATCCATTGTTTTCAAAAATCTGAACATGTTATAAACCAATCAAGAACCGATCAAGGAGTCAAAAACCAAGTGAACGGATCTAAACAAGTAGGTTCAAGAGTTATTCCTTTTTTTTGTTTAAAAAGCAAAAAATATATAATAATTCATAAATAATGAAAATTTTGTGGTTTTTAAAATTTTAGGTTCACAAAAATAAGAGATATTCTAATAAGGTATTCGAAATAAAAAATATTTGCAAGGAATTTTTGGAAATTTCAAAATGTTGATTACAATTTAGAATATAAATATTTCTTAAAAAGTTATTTTAGACAACATAAAACTTTATTTTTTTGTAATATTATAAAAACAACAATACTTAAAATTAATATGATGTATTATATTTATATATTATAAATCATATATACTTTATTTTTGCTTAGTATATTACTGTATTAGTAAAAATAAATATAAAAAATAATATTTTATTGAATCTGATTAAATTTTTGAATTCTGAACTCTGTCTTTACCGGCTTAATGACCGGTCTGATTTTGAAAATCTTGATTATTATGATTGTTAGCTATAATTTCAATTCATAAAAGAAAACAAGTGTATAAATGGTATGATGTATTCAATTTAAGACAAGAAAATGTGTGCTAAGTACTACAAATTCTTTTTAATTGAGTGTCAACCTTTATCTGTGCTACAAATTCTAGTAGTTGTGAGTTTACTGTAACATTGAATTAAAATCATGGTTGCACGGGAAGATTGTTTCTTATTAAAGCTTATTAAGAGAGAAACTGCTATTAAAACTTAAAATTTGATTTAAAAAGTTCAACATAAAAATTCTTAATACACTTTGAATAGTTGTGACTTGTAAGTTTATTGTAACATTGAATTAAAATTGTTGCACAAGAAGATTATTTGTTATTAAAGCTTATTAAGAGAGAAACTGCTATTAAAACTTTTATTTGCATTATAAATTCAAGTAGTTGGTAGTTTATTGTAATATCGAATTAAAATCATTGTTGCACAGGAAGATTGAGTTTACTGTAACATTGTTGGATAGGAAGATTGTTTCTTATTAAAGCTTATTAAGAGAGAAATTGCTATTAAAGCTTACTATTTGATTTAAAGAGTAAATTCTTAATCCACTTTAAATAGTTTCATCACATTATGTCACAACACTCAACAATTCACATTATTTTGTTAACTATTGAGATAGATAGATATTGAAATTAAAAACAGCTGACGGAGATGGATATTCAAATTAAAAACAGTTTTAAACAGCTCTTAGATTGATGATGCAGACGAAATCTTCGTGAACCTCCCCTTGCAATTGTCGACGGGCCTTGTATGTGGTATGTATTGCACAGGGCTATTAGGATTGGATGGTTCAAACCTGTGCAGTCAACAAGTAACATGAAACTTTTAAGACAATATTGTAAACTATGAATAAAAATAACTTATTCTGGAAAATATGTATGAAACAGGAGAGTGGGAGAACGAATTGTCACCGGTAATTCAAAAGGAAATGATGCAGAAAAACTGCTATTTCCAGCTTGGCAAGGTCGTTCCCAGGACATAATCTAGTTCCTGCACCAAAGGGAAGGAATTCTCCAGCCTTGTATTCTTTCTGCGAATGAGCATCACCAAATTGAAAAAAATTAATTATAAAGCTTAAACACATTTCAAATTAGATAAAAATAAAGCTTAATTGGTAACTTACATTCCATCTACTCGGATTAAACTCCCTTGGATTGGGATATACTTCAGGATCCAGGTGAACTGTCCTGAACCACACAAGTGCTTTCCAACCTTTTGGAACTAGGTACCCTGTACCATCCCATACTTAGTAGTTTTGTAAGATGAATAAAATATTATACTTCATATCTTGACATCCGTTCAATCAACAAAAATCATATCACACAAAACCATGTTCAAAAGAAACAAAAGGACATCATATGTAGCAAGCAATAGTACTCTATACTAACCATTGAGATTGACATCCTTTGTTGCCTCCCGAAAGACCACCAGTGAGAATGTAACTAAGCGTAAAGTTTCGTCAATCACCTAAGGAATGTGGAAAATTATAGTCATAGTTGATCAAGTATCAAATGATATTAATTTGAAATCATACATACCTTGTAAAGATAATCCATTTCACGAACTTCCTTAAGTGTCAACCCTTTCTGACCTGGAGGCCTTCTCCTTACAATTTCTTCTTGTTCAGCCTATTCAACGAGTAAAAAAGAAGGAAATGTTAAATTTTAGTCTTATAATGGAGACACCATCCATGATAGAGATGTTTAGAAGGGCAATAATCAAATAACTTGATACCTTGGCCTTTTGGAGAAATTCTGGGTGACTTTGCAAAAAGAAGGTTGTCCACATGGTAATATGTCCTGAGGATTCGTGTCCAGCATTCAAGTACATCAACATGATATCCATGATGTCATCATCACCTAACTTTCTTCCATCATCGTCTTCAACATCTACAAGAGCATCCATCATATCTTGGGCTTTTATAGGCTTATAATCCTTCCTTATCCTTCTTCTCTCATCCACTAAGGATTGAAATACATCCAGTAGATTTTTCCTTGCCTAAAATAAAAGCATAAAGTGATAAGATGCTGTACCATTATAATTACAAGTTCTGCATACACTATACTATGATTGAAAGGATGTCATTCCTCATGTTTAGTTACCCTGAATGCTTTGTAGTATGCAAATCCGGGAAGATTAATACGCAAGGCTCTAACTCCATGATTAAGTGTTGTGTACTCCTTCTCTAAAGACGCCATAACAGCTTCACTCTCAGAGCTAAGGAAAATATGCATAATAACTTTGAAAGTAAGCCTTCTCATCTCAGTTAAAAACTCAATTTCTCCCATGGTGGTCCATTTCTCCAATGAACTTGTGGCAACTTTCTCAATATATGTCAAGTACAGGGACAGTGCTTCCATGCCATTGATTGAAGCGGATGTCAAACGCCTAAGTCGCTTATGTTCATCAGCATGCATTTGAATAAATGACTTCTTTCCCATCAGCTCTACCGTGGAGCTAGGCCAACCAGGCACAAATTTGTCATCATCGGTTAGAACCTTTCTGCATAATTCAGGCGTTGTCACAATTATACTTGGATTATTAAACATCAAGGCCTTGTAGATTCCTGTTCGTCCAAATCTGCATAATGTTTTTCATTCAATAAAAAACCTTAATATCATCAACTTCGCTGCAAATGCAACGTTCCAATATCCAATATCAACAAATAATACACCTTCGACATAGATAACGATTATCCTATATCAATAAAAAAACGTTAATCTACATTATTGCAATGTATATAACATTTGTTAACAATTATCATATTTATTTTAAAAACCATACCAGTTATGATTTCTAATTAGATGATAATGTAAAAACTTTTTTATTTTTAGTTTATGGGTATAACATAATATATAATTTTAATTCTTCAAATTTAAATTAATATACTTCTAACATTGCTAAGAGATAAGAGATATTATAAATAATTTCCTAAAACAGAAGTAGTATCAATCTTATATCCTCAAAAAGAGGAGAACATTCATAGTGCTTGATTCATTAAGAGAATAAACTTGTGTGACACCTAATTAATAAGATACATTTGGGAGTATGAAAGAGACAAGTATCAAAGACATAAGTAATATTGGACTTGGTAACCGAATCATGCATCCATTGTATTTCATAAATGATAAGATAGTGTTGTGTGATGTTTGAGAGAGTGGGAAGTGACAAACAAGTAGATTAAAGATAAAGCTTAATAAATGGGTGATGAAGAAGCTATATAATAAGTATATGAAAGAAAAGATGGTATGGTATATAAGTAAGTGATAGTACCTGGAGGCAAAGGAGGCCATGAAGGAATCAGGGTCCGATGACTTGAATGCTCTGAGGAAGGACCACATGTTGCCAATGATTGGCAAACCCATGTCACCTGGGGGCAGTGCGTACTGCTTCTCACCCAATTTATATTCATATAATAACCAATTTACATTCTTCACAATAATTCTCAAAACCAAAACAACACCTGCAATGGCCACAACTGCCACCCACTTCGACTCCGTCTCCACCATCCCCACTTTCACTTTCTTTCTCACTCACTCAACTCACACACTTCCCTCTCTCTTTCTCTCTCTATTTATAAGGAATCTTTGGCCCTTTCATATCTCCACAGACACCACTCAAGCATTTATTTCAAAACAAACAAATAAAGCCTCTTTATCACTAAAATTAATTTGTCTAAAGTTGTACAACATACACTTGGGAAAGCGGATCTATCTCCGCCTCTTCCCCCATCCACGGCAGTTTGTAGCATATTATCTACGGATGAGATTAAGGTAAAACATTATACCTAAAAAAAATGTATTAATCATTAATGTTGAAGATAAATATTTTTTTAATATATATATATTTATAAAAAAGTTTAATTGGTATCGACCGTTAGTATACCAATTAAAGTCTTTAATCTTTATTTATAGTAAGTTTGTTGATTTTACTAATTAGTACTTTAAAAGTCATATAGATGAAAAGTTATGATTGAAAATCTTTTACACTAATAGTGTATACCAATTAAACTCTATATAAATAAAGTTTAATTGGTATGTACGGTTAGGTTAGTATAAAATTTTTTACATTGACATTCAATTTATGATAAGATTGTTGATTTTATTAATTAATATTTTAAAAGTCATATAAATAAAAAAATGTGATTAAATGTTAGTATAATATTCTTTTACACTATCAATGCATGCTAACTAAACTCATTTAAATATTAATATATTTAATTAATACAATGAAAATTTATAATTAATAAATTTTATCTATTGGTTATTTAATTTTTCTTTATTTCAAATATATTACTAATTTTAACTTTAATTTGATTTAACAATGAGAGAAAATAAACTATATAATATAAAATAATTCTTTAGTAATTAGAATAGTTTTTTCACACTATAATTATTTATCATAAATTTAAAATATAAGTATTATATTTAAAAATATTAATTTGTTATAAATTTTAATTACATGTATATTTAAAATTTTCGATATATATATATAGAGAAAGATATAGGAAAAGAGATCAATTAAACAATTTTATTTTAAAACTCAAGGTTTGATTAAAATCTCATTTCACATAGATTATATATCTATCAAATTTTTTAAAAAAAGATAATATATAAAATCCATATTTTTATGTATTTTAGAAAATATAATGTAACATCCTAAATTTATATATATTATTTAACGATAAATTCTCTTAATAATTATTTAAATTACTAATATATATATATATATATATATATATATATATATATTCTCCAATACTGATATATAAAATCTTCAGCTTAACACAATCAATTTAACATATACAATTTTTTTATATATTTAAAATTTCAAACAAAATATAACAATAGTACACACAATCTTAGTTTGTCCAGCGAAATTGTCGCTTGACGATACCTAGGATAGTTCGCTCAATGACAACTCTCGTCTAACGAGGACCTTGTATCAGATTGTCACAGTAATAAGGACTTCACTTAGTTCATAGGGCGAAAACTGTTTATTTCTAAACATTGTGTAATTTGCTTTAGAAAAGACCTCTCGTTGGGAGTAAAACTGCAAAATAGGTTGACAAAGGCTAAAGTTCATCAGGCAAGACTTGCCGCTATGCAAAACCGTGCAGATAGCAAAACCACTGCTGCCAAAATCAACCAACCTGCTGACATATAACTCTACATTCTTATAACATGTATATCATAATTCATTTATCTCTTTACACCATGTTCACACAACTTTTATTTAGAGCATAATTAGATAGCAAAACCACTGCTGCCAAAATCAACCAACCTGCTGACATATAACTCTACATTCTTATAACATGCATATCATAATTCATTTATCTCTTTACACCATGTTCACACAACTTTTATTTAGAGCATAATTATCACATAAACTTAACAACAATGCACCATTCAAATAACAGTATTTCTACACAACTTTTATATATATATATATATATATATATATATATATATATATATATATATATATATATATATATTCAACAGTAAAATAACATCTTTTGAGACTTCTAGCCACAATTTGTCCTACTTCACTCCAGAGCATCCTGCCTCTTTGCATCATCACTACTATTTACTCCCGTACAAAGTACGATCATCACAGTCATACAAAAAACACAAATATTGCAAGGGTAAGCTTACATAATATACAATATACCATTACATCAGTCATAAAGTGTGAAAGTTACACAATATTTATATTTAGTACCATCAATACATATTTACTAATAGTAAACAATCAATCAATCATTCTTATGTTCCACTTGGACATAAGCACTCATAACCAATCAATAATATTTATGCTGCACCTGAACATAAGCACTCACAATCAATCAATCACACTTATGTTCCATCTGAACATAAGCATTCACAACATTCAGCTGATGCTTTTCGGAAAGACCACTACATTGAATTTGGATATCAAGGTAACAACTCATCTAACTTCCCCTATGCTGGTATTTGATATCTATCTGACTCATCTAATAACCAGTTGAAGTCTAAGCGTACTCACTAAATAACCAACTGATGTCTAGTGTATCATCACCCAAAACAGGACCTTAACACTGCATCATATTGTTATCTGGGTATATCATGTGATGTATCATCGTCCAACACAAGGCTTTAACACCAGTATATCATTGCCCGATACAAGGCCTTAACACGGCATATCACTCGATATAGGGCCTTAGCACCAGGATCACTTAAACCTATCCACCTCCATAATTCAATGCATCAACGTAAGAGTTCTTTTACCTCCTCATAACAGTTCACAATACAATTCATCAATACTCCTTATTAATGAATTACAATCTCCAATCATCCACAAATACAGTTCCAACAACTTATCATATCAAGATAGCCTCTCATTTCGTATATATCACCACAATATGAATTACAACATAATCTATCAACAATCGCATGCTAATTCTAAAAAAAGTATTAGCTAAACACATCATCATGCATTCAATGCAACACTACATCAATACGGATTTATAATCGACATACATGTTATCTTGAATAACTCAACTATGAAATCCCAATATACGCTATCTCAAATATCTCAAATCACAATCAATATACGCTAACTAAATCAGCTTACATCACAATAAATAAATATGCTAACTCAATTAGCTCATATCACAATCAATAAATATGTTAACTCAATTAGTTCAAATCAAAATCAAACACACATTATATTAAAGAAATCAATACATAATTGAAATAAATATTATCTGGAATAGCTCAAAATATAGTCAAAATACTTACTATCTCAGATAGCTCAAACCTCACAACTACTAAATCACTTATCATTGAAAAAATCAACAAAAGAGTTTCCCTTACCTATTTCTCTATCTAAAATCCGATTAAAATAGAAGGGAAAATCAACTTAAAGAAATTACACAGGAACCTGACAAGAATCCCAATTTCAACAAGAACCAAAGAAAATTAGAATTTCCAAAGGAATTCCCTGTTTAAAGAAAACGAAAGGAGAAAAAAAATTAGAAAAAATGTTTAGAAAACTACGATAAGACATATCTATATTGATCACTTTTCAGAATCAAGAGCAATGGAAGAGACTGCGTTCGAGTCCGACAACCCGAAGTCGACCATGCAAGCAACCAAAAGAATAGAGACGTGGAAGAAAACGCCATGGCCAGAGATGAAGAATGAGAAAATTGGAAGAAAAAAGGAAGAAAGAGAAATTTATACTGCACTAAGGTGTATTTAGTAAAAACAGATTATTAAATGCAACCCTCATTCCAATAACAGATTATCTTATAATTTCCTGAAACTCAAGTAAAACCCTCTTAAACAAAAGAAAAATAATTATTCTCTTCTCCCCCATCCTTCTACCATCAACCGAAAACAATCACATAGTATCGACACAACTAATAAATTCATTACATCTCTAATCAATTAGTAATTTAAGTAAAAATTTAAATTTAATTCTGTTCACAATTTATTTTATGAATTTATAATCTATTAAAGAAACAGGTCTTTACAATAACAAATACGAGAATTCATACAAAATTTAATTCTTATTTAGTGCTCGTTAGCAGGTTCCTTTTAATATTTTATGAAAACTGTTGATTTATACATCCTATGACTAAGAAAGGTATTGCAGGGAGCTAAAGATAATATCTAATGGCTAAGGGGCCAAAGAGGGGAAGAGATGGGAGAGGTTTCACTTTCATTAAACTCAATCTATTTTGATAACTATAACTAGATAAATAAATAAATAAATAAATGTTTGCAAGGTTAAGTTTTAAAAAATAAATAAATACACTATAAGAAATTAAATAATTTTTATGTTATTTAGTAGTAAGAAAAATAGTTTAATTATCTTATACTATCAATAAATTTTATAATATTGACTAATTAAAAATTATTGAGATAAGTTTTGAATAATTATATTATAAGAATTTGATAATTACGTTTTTTATTATAAAATATATACTATCAATTAATAAAAAGTGATATTGTTAATATAATTTTTATATGATTACTGTAAAAACTAATAAAGTTATTGTATAAAATAATTTATAGTTAGATAAATTGGTCAAAAACTAGTAAGATGATTTTTGTTGTCAATGACCATGGACTAGTTCATATGATCTGATTTGTCAATTTGACTCTACCTAGATCAATTGGTAAAAAATTTCTCCTTTTGATAAATATATTTTTTCTACACTTTTGATGTTTTGTCTTTTTAACTTTTTTTTTTTTCTTTAAATACCTTGTGGAACGAAGATGAAGCAGTTTACTTATACAAGAAGCCTTTTTCAAGAATAACATGGTTTGGTTCAAAATTTTCAAATCCTTAGTAGAAGCTCACATAAAAGAAGAATAGATATATATGCATGGTATAGTAAAGTTACTTGGACAATTTGGCCAAACTCCACTATCTCTAATTCTCTATGGCCTTGATAAACTGTTTCTGAAAAGCAGCATAAAAAATAAGGGGATTTTATTTTTGAGGATTTTTATGATGTCTACTCTTGCTCCTGTTGGTGGTTGTTAAGTTAATTATCACATGATTGCTGACATAAAGATTAGAAAATATTTACTTTTTTCCTCTAAATGCTAAACTTTTTAATTTTCAAATCATGGAAGTTAACTTTATAGGATTTTAGATCTTGTTCTTTAAAAAATTATGAATGAGTACAAAAAAACCACAAAAGACTCCCACTGTACTGAGATATCAGTATCCATTATATAAAATTGTAAATGCGCCATACCCCAAAGAAAAATGATTTGTTGAGGACTATATACACTCAGTGAGAGAGAACAAACAAATAAGTTATAAATAAAATCAGTTGTATCATAAGACATGAAAAAAATAAAAATATATGAAGTGTGGACTACACCACGTTGTGATCATGGAGTTATTATCATCACAAGCCACTCACACAAATTAGCCGCCACAATAATAGCTAATAATTTTTTGTTTATTTTCGAAACACTAGACTTGTAGTTTTAGAAATACTTACACAATATTTTAATTATTTATATCCACAATAAATTGTGATAATGAATAAAATATAGTATTAATTAATCAAATTAAGAAATATATACGGGTCATTTTGTTAAAAATGGAATCATTCCACGTACACAATATGCACTGATTTGTTTTAGTTAGACAGAGAAAAAAACAACTTTATTGAAAAAAAAAGAGAACAGAACAAAGCAAAACATGGGAAAAGAAAGCCGGCCACCTCTATCTAGGATATAGCAGTCATCCAAAGATCTGATATTAATTTTTTAAGTTGGGCGGCACCACTTAATTAGGAAAACAATTGTGGTTAATCACATCATTAATTAACTTTAAACATTTAACAGTAGAGATAATTTTAAAACAAAACATGAGAGTAAAATAAACAAAATTTTAAAATACTAAATTTAAATATATTTTATTTTTTTAAAAACTGCATCACTAGTAAAATAATCATACTAAAAATTGATTAAGCATTTGACCCATAATGTTTTCAATTAAAAGGTTGGGAAAGGGCAGAGCACATGGTGGTTTGAAGTTGCTTTAAGTTAGGGCGGCAACGGTTAATGGGGCAGGAGCGTAGCAGCACCATAGTTGGTCCATTTGAGTCTGAATTATGAATTATGAATTATGAATTATCCATGTGTAGCCACACGTCCACCTTGGTGGCCCCGATGCTTGACCACTTTTTTGTTGCTGGACACACTCGATTGTCTCCGTATACTCATTCATCTCGGTATAAATCTTACCTAAAAGGACCCAACATCTAAAAAAGGAAACTTAGGATAAATTCACACAGAAATTACTATAGAAAGGTAACTCAATCCTCTATGGGTACCTTATTCTATTCAATTACTTTTTTATTTTGATTTCACACTAATTTGAACGTTAAAATTCTTTTTTAAGTAAGAGACTATAAATTTTGTCAAACTTTGATAAGAACATTTGATATTGTTCGTAGGGATCTAAAATTCCTATGCACCTTACCCCATATGGACAAAGTAGGAATGACAAACAAATTTGTACTCGTAGACACCTGCAGATTAAACCCGTGAAAAAACTAGCATGTGTAATTTAAATGGACACCCACCACCCATCGGTATGGTTTTTTTTATCTGCTCTTTAATGGGCACGAGTGGTATCATAGTACCTGTCCTTGCAGGTACCCACTACCTACTAAATTAAAATACCACATATATTTAATTTAAAGAAGATAATATTTTTTTTAATAAATTAACTTAAAATATTAATTGTCAAATTTTATTGTTATCAATGTTACTTTTTTATAAAAAATGAAATTCATAGAATTATTTTTTATAAAATTGTCACTAATTTAAAACGAATATTCTATTTGTATTAAAGATTTTGTGTGTGTGTGTATATATATATATATATTAATATATTTTTAAATCCAATTAATCTTGTAAAACCTTACTAGTATAATTTTATCTCTAGATTTTTCAACAGATAAATTATTTTTTTATAAAATTTAAGCTAAAAAAATATCTTTTTAAAAAAAATTAAAAAATATTTATGGATACCCGTGGATATCAGCGAGTATTTTTATAATGGGTACCTAGTGGGTAGCAGATATGAATATTTTATGGTAGGGTGGGTAGGCACTACTTGTACTCACCCTGACCTGTTGTCATCCTAGTACAAACCAAAAGCACCCCCTCCCCCTGATCCTCCATGAACGACATAAGCCTCATGGAGGAACTCGGGAAGCTAATGCAGGACATGACCCCAAAACACAAGGTTAACCTCCGTCTTCTGAGGGAGGAAAACGTTGCCATGAAAATCGTAATCCAAAACCTCCAAGACAAGCAGCCCAATGAAAAGGACAACGAGGGAGATTTGCATTGGCGATAATGAAACTCAATATCACCACCGTAGCAGAACCACAGACAACACCCACAATAGAGGACTCAAGCACTACCATCAAAGGCACTCTGCCAGCGACGACGAAATGTCTAGGAACGACCGCACGATGGATCACCACCACTCGACAAATAGCAAGTCGACTCAGAACAAAGTTTTCAAGAATGAGAAAGAAAAGGAAAAAGAATAAGTTGACAAGGTCCTCGCCTATGCGAGCTGACAACTAATAGGTTGTCGACACCCATTTGCTGATGAAATCCTTGACAACCCCCTACTAGGGGGCTATAAGTCATTGACAATCAAGCCCTACAAGAGCTCGACAAATCTGGATGACCATATCAAAGCATTTCTCACCCAGGTAAACCTTTACTCTAACAACAACTGTGTTTTGTCATGGAAATAATCAATAGATACAAGATTATAGTATGTATAGAGAATTAAATATAAAAAGATAGAGGAAAGAGAATTTGTGTACCTCAAATATATTGAATTGAAGTTCTTGATCTTCAAGAACAAAAAAACCCTAGGAATGATTATTTTAGAGATATGAATTCAATAAGAACTCTTGAGGATTTTACTACCTACTTTATAGGGGATTATTTTAGAGAATGTGTATTGTTGCTGTTGTTATAATTTGCTTAATGGGATGGCAAATTTATAATCCCCCAGGGTAGGCAGAGACCCCTCAAATGGGCTTTTTATGATTGACTCAACCCATCACAGAGTCAATCTTACTATAATCCCATTCAAATAATCATAAAGATATTATAAGATATGATTATCACCAAATCTTAAATTGCCAGATAATGATAAAATATAATTGATTAATACCAATCCACTATTATTTCCAACATTCTCCCACTTGGATGGTATTAATCAATAATACAAAGATAAATCATTAAGCTAGAATGACAATTATAGACAAATCTTATATTAGACAATGAGAAATTTGAGCTACAAAATAATATCCGATAGGGATATATATCATAAATATTTCTCATAAAGTATATAGAATAATGTAGTTCAATAAAATGATACTACATGGTCTCAAGCATCCAAAAATGCTAAGAGATATGTTACTAAAATGATATTACTTCACACATATCTCATAAGAAAGTTTTCAGACTCCCACTGATCTAAGACATCAAAACTTAACCAAACCATATGAGTTATAAAACTCCAAAGTTAAGTATTTGATCAGTGAATAAAAAAAAATTTAATTAATATAATTTTTTTTTACTTGAGTCCGAAAAATTATATAGGTGAGAAAGCATAATTTACATGCATCTAATTATTCATCATAGCCCAATAACATATGTAATTACATATAGGATACATAAATGCTCTATAATATTTGACATTTAACTAATCTGAGTTTCAAAAAAGAGTGACTATGTAAGAATCCAAAGATAAGTAGGAAATCCATAAATTCCCTACTAAAACCACATAGACACCTAGTTTATATAAAATGATACTCAGATTATTGTGGCCACAAAATGTCAATTGAGCAAACACTTAGATAATTGGTCCAAACAAAAAAATTCATAAGTACTTCAATAGTGCAAAATTGTACTCAATAGGAGTACTATCATAATAAGCACTTTTTTACAAAGTAGAAAATCATACTCGATAGGAGTATTGCATCTACAATATACGTATAGAATTTTGACCAAACAAAATGTGAAATTTTGGGTAAGGAAATGCACAATACTTAATTGCATACCAAAAGAATTAATGTGCAGTACCCAACAAAATGCTCTTAACATCCATTAAAGATGTCTATTAAGATACAATGAATTATGTATCTCAATTAAAATAGGACAAAAATAAATAGTCAAGTCCTATAAAGTATGTCATATCACAATTAAACGTGCACAAGAATATATGACAATACAAATAGATAAGTCTCGAGACATGATACAAAATTATATACTTCTAAAATTTTGATCAATATTAAATTTGGGTAAAAGAGATGCACAATGCATAATTGTATGCCAAAAGGATTAATGTGCAGTACCCAACAGAATGACCTTAACATCAGTTAAAGATGTCTACAAAGATACAATGGATTTTATGTATCTCAATAAAAATAGGACAAAAATAAATAGAAAAGCCCTATAGAATATGTCATATCATAATTAAATGTGCACAAGATTATATGACAATAAAAAATATATAAGTTTCGAGAGATAATACAAGATTATATATACTCCCACTAATCCTTAATATACCAAAAAAATATTAGGATTATTATTAGGGTACACTAGTATTAAAAGTTCTAGTGATAGTGGGATGATGACTTTATAAGATAATAATAAAAGTGAATTAAAATTCACTATTATTCTACTTAAGGAATTAGAAAGTAGTAGAATAACAAATGATTAATGAGAGAAGTGGTTAAAATAACAAGAATATGAAACCTACAAATTCATCCATAAGAATAAATAATTCTCACAAATGGTTTCATAATTAACCACATATTAATCAATCTTTACAAAAATATTGACCCCTATGAGGATCTTGAAAAAATAATTACATGAGTGATAAAATAGATCACTTGATAATTTTACGTAGAATATGAGATCATAAGCAAGTTCTCAAGTAATCATAAACAAAAATCAAGTGCTACAATAAACAATATTTACACACACTTGAGAATAAAACATGATTACACGCAGCGGAAGAATGAGACATATTCTTGCATATATTAAGGATATAATAATAAATAGTCTCTCACTTTCATAACAATTTATAATGGACATAGGTTTATTTATATATCCCAAAATAAAGCCTCTAGCTTTTACAAGAATACCATTAACAATATTATAAAATATGGTATGGAGAAATTAATCTCTTAAAATTTGGGATTCCTATATTGTCCTTACAACAATTGCATACTAATATTGCAAATCAATAGAGAGTTTGTTATACAAGAAAATATTTTACAAGAGACCAATATAAAATCCTTAATATAGATCCCAACAATGTGATCACAAATAATGTGATAAGAAAAAATAATTTTATCAAGAACATTTGCTTTTGCACATGTATGATTAATTGGACATTTAAAGTAAAAAACCTTATATCACAACAATTTATTTTATAAGATATTAATTAAAATTCTAATATACAAAATTCTTCCACTTGATAAAGAAAAAATAAGTTGACATAACAAAAAAATACCCAGAGGACTAAATAAAATTCAACTATTTCTTTATCAATATATATATATATATATATATATATGTATATATATATAGAAAATTTGTACCACAAAAAATGCAACATTTTTTTTGAAGGAAAAATGTCCAATTAAAAGTTATAAGTCAATATGGAACAAAAGGAAATGAGAGTGTAAATTTTGGTTCCATATAAATATAACTAAACATGATCAAACGAGGGAAATAAACTGAACATTACAAAAATAGGGAAACATTATGTAATTCTAAAAGTTCAGTTAAAAGAGAATCCCTAAGGAAATTACAATGCACTATAACTTATATCAATAAAATCCTAATACCGATAGGTATAAAAAAATCATTAACATAAGCCAAGAAAAGTATATTGTATAACACCAAATTACATTAATAACAATACATCGATAGAGTATAGTTATCATCAATGCAATAAAAAAAATAATTATATCACAAAATTCACATAAATGCATCCAAAATAGTGAAATTATAATTATGTAAATGAAAAAAAGAAATTATGCATATTGTCCAATAAATTTGCATAATTTTAATCATATATATTATATGACCAACATACAAAATTCACATTATTATACCCATGATAGACAAGTAATAATAATGCAAATTAATAAAGAAAATTATGCTCATAAGAGAAGGATAATTAAGATTGTGCATAATTAATAAAATAACCTAAAATCAATTTATAAATGATAATTTAATATTAAAAAGAGTAAGTATAACACCTCAATGGGATGGCAAATTTATAATCCCCCAGGATAGGCAGAGACCCCTCAAATGGGCTTTTTATGATTGACTCAACCCATCACAGAGTCAATCTTACTATAATCCCATTCAAATAATCATAAAGATATTATAAGATATGATTATCACCAAATCTTAAATTGCCAGATAATGATAAAATATAATTGATTAATACCAATCCACTATTATTTCCAACATTTTGTGCAAGATGTTCCCTAGTTCTCTTTGTTGGAACCAAAGGCATTGAAGCATAAGTATAAGACACTTTGAAGTTTTGGTTTTGCTTTTTCTCTCTTTGTTTTTTCTCTTAAATCAATTTTATGGTACCAAATACATTTATATGTGTGGTACTTGTATTGTGTGTTTAGATAGACTTGAGCATGTGTTTGGGATGATTTTGGATAGACTACATAGGCTGAATTGTGTTGGAAAATTCAAAAGTGGAATTTTGGGCAAGGTAATTGATTACTTAAAATGGTAATCGATTACCATTTGAGAATTTTGAGTTCAGGAATTGTTGCTCTTTGTGATAATCTATTACCTGAAAATAATAATCGCTTATTCCAGAGAACAGACACTTTGGATCAGTTTTGAGCAGGATACCAGGTAATCAAGTGGGTAATCAATTACTTGCATAAAAACTTATATGAAAACTAATTTTAACTTTTTGAAAGGTACATTAAGTTTTTGCTTCTATTGTATGATTTACACAATTCTCTCCAAGATTCATACTAATTTTTAATGGTTTGAAGGTGCTTCAATTTCAAGATTCAAGGAAGAGACTCCATTGAGTTTTGATCTTTCTGATTGGGTATTCTTTACTTCATGTGATATTGTTATATACTATTCTTTGTATTTTTGCACAAGTTTGACAATCTCTTGAGGTATTCTTAAGATTGTTGGGAAATCTTGTAGTGAGGTGTTGCAAGTGAGGTTTGTGAGGGGAAGAGTATCATGGTTTAGTAAAATCTTGTAGGGTGCAAGATGAAGCCTTTTTTTGTGCATGGTTTAAATCTTTTCGCGATTAAAATTTGTATGTGTGGTGTGCATGCATTGAGATTTTAGTGGAAAGTAGATTAGCGGAAGGCTAAGTCTGTAAACTAAATGTAGGTCAAGTTGATTGAACCAGTATAAATCACTATACAAATTCTCTCTTCTTGCACTCTTTAAATTTAGTTTTATTGAATTCTTGGAACATCACTAACTAGGTTTTTACAATTGTAAATGAGCTATCAAGTTTTCTTGCAGCGGATCTAATTCTTAATCCACTTTTACTTTATATTAAATTTAGGTTTTGACCTAAGATTTGTGAGTTTGGTTTTTCACTCTTTTTACCCTTTCTTTTTTATTCTTAATAACTTGTAAAAGCATCCTTGCTAAGTTTTTCTTCAATTACACTTGAAACAATTGTTAGAGGAATTGAGTTGATTGGTGTTTGATCAAAATTGAATTCTTGAAAAACCCATTTTTTGTGAAACAAGGTAGATTTTGAAAATTTTTGAAAGGAAACATTTTTTAACTACTCTAATACAGTTGAATGAAAAATTTTGAAAGATATTTTGGTAAATTTATTCAACCCCCCTTCTAGATTCTCCCTTGAGACCAACAGTTGGTATCAAGAGCGAGATCTTGAGAAATATTCAAGATTTTATTGATATATATTTCTTTCTTTGAAAATGTCAGGGAATCAACTACCTTTTGATGAAGGTGCTTCTATTAACAGGCTACCATTGTTCATTGGTGAAAATTATTCTTTTTGGAAAGTCAGAATGAGAATTTTCATGGAATCTGTAAACAAAGGCATCTGGCAACCAGTACCATATCTAGCTCGAGACAGTAGCCCTAAGACTTGGTTGCTTGATAAAGGCTCGACCTCAGGAACTCAAACAAAGGGGTTGGTTGCTCGAATCAACAGCCAAACTGAATTTCCAATATTAGCTGTTGCTCGAGATAAGGATACCAGAACAAAGGTGCTCAAGCAATGTAACTAAGGAAGAGAAGTCGAGAACCAAAAGCTCGAGACACCCAAGGAACAACATCTCTAAAGAATCAAGCTTGAAAGAAAAGTCAACAAAATAAGAGGATAAGGATCAATAGTCAAAATGAAAATTACTATTGATTAGGGTAGTTACTAGCAGTTAGGAAGTTTTTGGTAGTTTATTTTCGTTGGGAATAAAATACTATTTTCTTTCAAATTTTCAAGACAAGTGTCCGCTATAAAAATTCCTATAAATACTCTTCACTCGCGCCAGAATTAGAGATTATGACACTTTATTAAACTCAAGACACCTAAGAAACAATAATGAGTGAAAAGACTAAGATATGTGTTCTTACCACCACTTTTAGGGCAGTTTTTTCTACAAATTTCGTTTGTTGTGCTTCATTTACTTTCAAACCTTTACTTGCATTTAATATATGAGGTTTAATTTATGTTTCTATATTTACTGTTTTTATTAGGATTATAACTTTGAGTTTTTTCTTTTGAGGTTGTACAATTACATTTGTATTTATCTTTTATTAGGATTAAATCTCTTGAGGATTTACTTTGCATTTCATTTACTTTTACTGCAAATTTATTTCCTTTAAAACCATTACTTTTGTGAACAACTTTGAGTACACCCCACTTGAAATTCTTTTATTTTACTATTAACTTAAATGAACAAAAATCATGTTTTCATAAAATCTAAAACCTTTTAAGTCATCATTCATGTTTATGAGTTTAATTATTGACCAAAACTAGTTTCACTAAAAAGAACTCACACATGGTACACCATTTGTATTCTAAAGTTCCTGAAATAAATATAAATTTATGAGTTTAATTGGTATATATCGACAGGGTAAAACGTTTAATCATATTCTTTTATTTATATAACTTTTAAAGTATTAATAGGTAAAGTTAACTATATATTAAAGGATATAATTGGACGTCGTGTAAAATTCTTTACACTGTCAGTCCATACCAATTAAACTCTCAATTTATTTATTTTAGAATCCAACTAAATAATTTGTTGATTTTAAATCTTTATTTCATCATAAACGAATTTTACCACAAACACCAGTTCAATTAATAATCATCCGGTCTAGCAATTAAACCATCAATCAACTGTCTTGACCTATTGGATTTTAATAACATTGGTTGAAGGTTCAAATTCCTTTTTTTCACAACCAATTTAAGTAAAAAAGGGAGCACTTGGTTCGTCTCGAAAAAGAAAAAAAAGTTCAATGTACTTGATGGACGAAGAAAGAAAAACGTCAAAATCTTTCAAATTATTTCAGTATTTTTTTTTTAATTTCATGCAATACATGTAATTTTAACGAAATTGATAGAAAAAAATAATTGTTTACAAATAGAATATTAAACTAAAAATTGATAGACCTCAAAATAATTGATTAAAAGAAGAAATTAAATAAATAAGTTATACATTAATAAAAACTATAAAATGTATCTACGTTGAATTGCACTAATTAGAATATGTTTGACTTATTATTTCAATTAGTTGAATAGTAGTTGAAATGAAATTAAATAATTTTTTTTTTATTTTAGCTATCAATGTAATATTTTTACATTTTATCTTTTATTAATGAATTGTCATCCATTATTTTTATTTCTATTTAATTAGCTAATATTAAGATTATTAATTTATGTAATTATAGAATTTATAATTAAATTTGTAATTATAGTAATTTAAAATTTAAATATTTAATTATAGAAAATTATAATTTCAAAATATAATTATAGTAATTTATAATTTAAATATGTAATTATATAAGTATAATTTAAATATATAATAATTATAGTAATTTAAAATTTAAATAATTAATTATAGAAAATTATAACTTTAAATATATAATTATGGTAATTTATAATTTAGATATACAACTATAAAAATTTATAATTTAAACATGTAATTATAGAAAATATAATTTAAATATATAATTATAGTAATTTATAATTTAAATATGTGATCAATTTATATTAAAAAATTTTATATTCTTAAAATATTTTACAATTATTTTAAATACCTTATTATTGATCTAATAATTAATAATTTTTTTTATTTTAGAATTTTAAAGTTGTTTTACCAAACACTTAGAACTCTTTTGTTGCAACTTTCATGTTACTTTTCATTTTTCAGTTAATTTTCTAACTTTTAATTATTAACTTTTTCAGCTTTCAACTAAGCTTTGAGTTAAGTTTTAAATTTTCAACTCATTTTGTCAAACATTGATAGCTAAAATAAAAAGATCTTCAGTAGTACTTGAATTTACATTTATATTTTTGAACTTCATACAAATTTATAATCTCATTGCACAAGATGAACTTTTTATTAACAGTTAATCTAATTCATTATAAAGTCATTCTTACAATTATCTCATTCAAATAATAATCATATGATATGATAAAGGTATGATAATAACAATATTTTAAATTAAAGAGTTAATTAGTGATAAAAAATAATGATTAATACTAATTCATAATTATATTTATCAATAATTAGTAACAAATAATATAGGTGGACACCAAATCATGACTTGATTCGAACCAATGTGACAAATCCATGATCAAAATTTGATATTTGATGGATTTCAAGTGGTTGGTGGGTAAAAACAGGTTAAAGTATGGTTTCGAATAGGTTACAATAACCATATACGAGTTTGACTTTTTACAACCAATCAATACTTGTCCTGGACCATCTATTCGTATATTATTTTTTATTATTTTAAAGTTAATAATATTTTTTTATTTTCTTAAACATTAATATAACTCATTAATTAAACTTGTAGAACAACACATATTTAATATATTATTTTTGTAATTTTTTCAACCAACTATAAAAATATTGTTTAACACATCTTAATCAAAGTAAATATATAAATGTACTTTTTCAATTTAAAACCTTTTGTTAAGATTATGATTTATGACATCATTTTTTTATTTTATATACCAATTTTGGTTTAAAAATTTATAATTTTTGAAAAAAAATTGTGATAAATTAAAGTCAAAACTACATAAACTCGTCGACCTGGCTTCTAACCTGTCAACCCACAAAAATAATTGGTAGAAGATAGTTGAATAATTTAATAACGCATGCTAATTCGGGTTTAACCAAATTATCCGAAACTTACTAACCTAACTTGTTATCCATCCTTAACAAATAATAAGTTGTTGTCTATATGATTGTAATTTGATGTTACCAATGAAATTTGATACTAGGTGTCAATTCATTACTCCTAGAGGCTTTTAAGCATTTATTAGTAAAAAAAGTTAATTTATTACATAACTGAAAAACTTTTTATAGATAGAGATGTTTTGGACACACAATATTTCTTTTAAAATATATAAAAAAATAAAGCGAGACAAAAAATTAACTATACATTCACACCATAGAATAATTTTATATTATTATTTATTATAAATAATTATAATGGGTAGGGTAAGTTTAAGCTATTAGTTTATAAATCTACTTAATTAAATGTTAACCAACACAGGAGTTATCATTAATTAGATCTTCTCCTTAGCACGTATACACGTTAATAGAGAGATAAAGAGTTATGTACTTTTATGAGTAATTTAAAAACATTTTTCATTGCTCATTATTCATTATCCAAGAAATGAATATTAAAAAAAAAAAGAAATAACTCTTTGACTAACATGAGCCTTGTGCTTTATTTTTTTTTATTAGTGCTTTTACTACAAAGATAAATGCAAAATTATCATTATGTGAAACACTTAAGTGTGTGGAAAATATTATTATAGATTTTAACTTATCATGTATAAAAGAGTATGGATGGCAAAGGGACATGTGTAAGTTTGACCCTCTTTATCCCTGTCTTAGAAAGTGCCAAGCAAATTCAAGTATAAAAATAGTAGATATGAAATCTTAACCCTATCTGGTTGGGTATTTTAGGTTTAGGTATATCTACAGGTAACAATTATATTATTTTTTACTGTTTAACTTTACTTATTTATTATTAAATAAATTATATATTAGATTATTAATTATATTTTTATTTAAAAAGTGTATAAAAATAATAAATAACAAGAAATTATAAATTAAAGTTTAAGAATTAAAATTTTTAATTAAAATATATAACTTTAAAGTTATTATATATTATTAAAAATTTAACAGGGCTTTAAAGTTATTATATATTATTAAAAATTTAACAAGGCGAATACGAATTCAGATACTGAACAGGTAGTGACATACTCATACATGTATCCATACCCGATTTGCTATATTAGGTAATATTCGCACCCGGTCAAAGATGATAATATCCACCAAAATCAAGACAGTACCCACATGTACGAATATTTTTGCCATCCATATGTAAAAGAGTTATTTTGCAAAATAATTAAAATGTTTAGTAACTGTTTAAATTTGTAAAAAAGTGAAAAATATTATTTTTTGTAGTATGAATATTTGTAATTTATTATTATTTTTAATTATTTTTTAGTTATTTTCATACTCTTTTACTATGTAAAATATGATATTTTATTGCATCTGAAAGAAATTAATTATTTTGAAATCAGTTTTCCAAATTTTGTATATACAAAAAATTATTTTAATTATAATTATTATTATAATAATAATAATTTATTATGCATATATAATAATAATAATTAAAACAATATAATTGTTTCAGCTATTCTAAAAATGTTAGTGTTACCTATGTTCAAAATATCCATTTTATCTTTGATCATTTATACAGAAAACTAACTTAATTTATAAAATAAAGTACGGAAATTATTATAAATTCTTTTAATCCTTACATATAAGTAAAATCTATCATTTAATTCAAGCTAATTTGTTTAGGCCTTTAACAACATCAACAATTAAGAATAACTAGAATAATTTTTTTTTATTTTATTTTATGAAATACACAATCGAACATTATTATAACTCATGTTTATAAAACCGAATCGGTAAACCAGTCTAATAACCGATTAAATTAATGCTGAAAATGATAAGTAAAAAACTAATTTTAAAATTAAAAAATCGGTCATGAAATGTTAAAACTGGTCTAAAGCGATAAAACTTCTAGTTTAAGTAGGTCATAATTTTTTTTGAAATTTTTCAAGTTTTGCTAAATACATCCCTTGTTTTAATTTCAATCTTTTTAATTAAAAAATTAATAAAAATTGGAGTTAACTTAACAATATGAAAGTTTATTTAATAAAAATATGTTTTTTATAATATTAATTGTTATAATATATTAATAATAAAAAATACTATTTCATTAAGACCGGTTTATCAGCTAGTTTAATAATGATTGAACAAATGAACTGGGAATCAACACTTTCACCAATTCAATCACCTATTCGATATTAAAAACATAAATTATAACTTGAATTCCACTAAAACAAGTTGAAATACCAATACATTTTTCTACATTATTTCCCAACCATTACACATAACATTTTTCCTGTTCCATGAAACAATTATGTCCAACATGGTACATCTTACATATCTCATCCTATTTTATCACAAGTATTAAATCAAATCGCATATTAAAATACAAATTTATGGTACCATACATTAATACCATCCCAAAACTATTATTTACTTTGATGAAGATATTCTTTTGGCATTTATAAAAAAATTTCTGTGATGAAAGTATTTCAAATTGATTATGAAACACCTATTAGTCTATTACTCTTTATTCAAGCGAGCATGGTGATCCTCTAGATAAGTTTTATGCCTTAGCACTTGTTTATTATTATGAGTGTTATTACAGGTTCAATTCATAAAAGAAAACAAAAATGTATAAAAGTATGGTGTAGTCCATTTAAGAAAAGAAAAGGTGGTGCTAAGTGTTTTTAGTTGGTCTCAGTAACTTGAACCAATCTTTTTCATTTGAGCATTGAAGGCATTCTAGATATGAAGGTAGTGAGTACTGTTTCTATCTTTTGTTGTTGGGTTTTTCCGTGTACTATTAGTCATATTATCTTCTTGTGTTCCCTAAAGTGAAAACAATGAAAGGAGTCCCCAATAGTTTAAATCCAATTGACAATCTGCATCAATTTGAACGAAACAGAATGACCACATATAGATTACGATCTAATGGACCAGATATAGTGCCAAGAAACAAAAACTAGAACAAACAATTAATCAAGCCACATTCATAAGGACATCAAACCTTTGCATGTGTGGCTGGCTTTTAAGTCTTTTTTTAAGTGTCTTCTTTATTTCTGTGCTTAAAATTATAATAGTTGTGAGTTTATTGTAACACGTTTTGAATTAAAACCGTTATTGGGCAAGAAGATTGTTTCTTATAAAAGCTTATTAAGAGAGATATTGCTATTAGAACTTAGTATTTGATGTAAAGGGTTTTAATATGAATTCTTAATCCATTTTCATCTCATTACTATTTGATTAAATTCCTTAAGTTTTAATTCAACATTTATTTTTAATATTTATTTATTTTAAGAATTTAATTAGTATATATTAACAAATGACTTTCAATCATCATTTTTTATTCAAAAACTGTGATTGATGGTTAATGTGAAATTTTTTACATTAATAATATATATTAATTAAACTTTTACTTTAATTGTGAAACTCAGTTACTTTTTTTCATAAAATCTAATAAGCACAATTATTAAGTTCCTAAATATGGGAAAAAAGTTCCTATAGAGATGGTAACGTACTATGCTAACTTTCACTAGAAACTAGACTGTAAACCGTGTGATACACATGTTCGTTTAATTTATTTTTTATATTTGTTTTCTAAATTTTTAAAATAAATATACATGAATAAATTTATTAATTTTAAAAATATCTAGATATATTAAACTAATAAAATTAAAATTAAGGAAATATTTAATTATATTTTTTATTGAGTAAATGTTAGGTTAAAAAAAATATTAAGTTTCACATAATTTAGTATAATTTATTATTTTAAAATAACAATAGTAATAAACTTCGTATATGAATTATTATATTAACACACCTCATAATTTCTCATTCCTCAACCTGCATCCAGCTATTACCCATTTGCCCCACTTTAACCGTTTAACTTTCTTTTTCCTCAAACCAATTCCTTTTTCTTCAAATCAATTCCTTACTCTTGGATTTAAGGAGTGGAGTATAAGAGTTTGATTGGTTTAATTTTTTTTTTAGTTTTTGAAAAGAGTTTTTAAGAATAGTTTTCAAACTGTTTTCAGAAAGAAAAGAGAAAGAAAACTTATTTGGTAAATATTATTTGAAAACTGTTTTGAAGACATAAAAATGAAAAAACTTGTTCATATTTATTAAAATTTCATTAATAAAAAGCAAAAAACAACATATTCTAATTGTATTTTGAGTTTTCAAAATAAAAATAGAAAACTGAAAAGCAAAACTACTTTCAGTCGTTCCTGTTTTTTAGTTTTTAAAAACTAAAAGATCAGAACTGTTTCTGATAACTGTTCTAAAAAAATACTACCTAAACAAGTTTTTTAGTTTTTAAATACTAAAATACTGAAAATAATTTTATAAAATTGTTATCAAACAAGTACTAAGTTCTTGAAGGATTTTTAAAGGCATCAACCGTTTTGAATTTTTCTGTGGTTTATACCAAGTCCTTCAATTATTAACAACGTTAGACAACTACATAGTCAGTAGTTGACTACTATGTTTACAGTCCCTTTCTCTAATATGTGGTAGCCCAACTGCTTACGTGACACTTATCTTTTTTTATTTAATTTTTTTAGAGTGAGATATCATTTTAGTTCTTTAAAAATTAAAGCAATGACATCTATGTCTTTGAAAGACTTTTAGAGGCATCAAAATCCTTGAAATTTTTGTTATTTGCATGTAGGTCCCTCTATTACTATGTTCATGTTAGACAGTTTAACTACTGTGCTAACAGTTTCATTGCTTGTGGCAATCCAATTGCGTACGTGACACCCACTTTTCTTTTATTTAATTTCTTAAATTAAAAAATATTTGTGATTGTTTTTAGCCATATGAAAATAATAAAAAAATAGAATTTTCTTTAAACAATCAAGCTATTATAATTTTTGAAATTCAAAATAGTGTTACATCAAATCTAAAACACCAAATTACTTTAAAAATCCAAATGTTATATCAATTGGATTTATAATAGACAATCTTCCTTATTTAATTAATTTTGTAGGTATCAATCATACAATTAACTTTCACTGGAAGAAAACCAAATAGATTGAGAATGATACTAAAGTGAACATATTTGGAATTGTACATCACAACGGGTCCTTTCGAAACTTATTCTTTTATTAAAGTACAACAACACAGGAAAACAAAATATACTCAAAACATTATACTTTGACTTCCATGTCTCAATCTTGAATCGTATCCTTTGCTCTCACTCACACATCCAACTCAATATCCCTAGAGGATCTCTCAAATCTTAAATCCTTTAGCACAAATTTATATAGGGCCACAGTTTGGGCTGTTCGGCAATGCACGATGGCAATGCACACTCATTCTGTCACTCGCCTTTGGTTGTCGCACAATACTACTGCCCACCACAAGGTTGCTTGCCTTTGCATTCTTGCTTCGTCATATTGTTACTGGATATCGCACCTCACCTTCACACCATCACTTCTATCACATTGAATCATTCAAGAATGAGAAATGAGAAGAGAAAATATGAATTTGTAAGGTTTTCACTTATGACATTTAGATTCAATAATGTTTTTAATTAATTTAAAAAATTAAATAAAAAAATATGGTGTCAAATAAATAGTTGGACTATCACATATAAAAAATAAGATTGTCATAGTTAATTATTGATTATGTAATTGCTTAACATAATTAATAACAGAAGGACTTAGATGTAAATAATAAAAAAAATTCAAGAATATAAATACTTATAAAAATTGTTCAATTACATCACTTCAATAATTAAAAAATAAAAATGATGTTTTACTCTGAAAAGAACTAACATAGAGTAATTAAACTGTGGTGTAAGAGAGAGATGTTGAACACAACAATTAACATAGAGTAAATAATTGCTTAACATTACAGAGAGAGATCTGCGTGCAAACAGGAAAAAAGTTCAAGTACCTCTGTGCATCTAGAAATCTTTGAAGCCGCTGAATGTCGTCGTTTCAATGTTTAGAGAAATAAAATTACTGCGTTCTGCGTATAAAACCATCCCCGACATCCCTATTATTCCAACCATATTTGTAGCTTTCTTGACTAAAATCCATAACACACTGGTGTGCGTTAGACCAACACACTTCCTTAAAAAATCTTAGGGTGAAACATTTTGACGGGACATTTTGTCCGTGCTCCTTTTTTTCTTCAAATACCAAAATGAAATCCATTTAATACCTACTGTTTTGGTTTTTTCAACTCCGTACTCCATATTTTCGGATCAATGCACCTCATTGCTCCATTTCTCATCTTAATGTCATATTTATAATATTAAAAAGATGGTATTATGACGTAATTAATACCAAATGGGAAAAGTTCACACCTTAATATAATTCAATATTGATTGATTAATTCGCTCAAGTTGAGGGAGAAAATAATGTGATTTTGAGTTAATCTTGGTATCAGATGAAGCATAGGTCAAAATTGTTCTGTTTCAATGATCTTTAATCAGTTATTAGAATTTCACAAAATTGCAAAAAGTTGGCGTACTTTATCATGCTGGCCCTCGCAAGTCTCTTCAGTCACTTAAAAACGCTTTGACATTTTGAAAAGCAGCATACAATAGCCAAAAACCTCATCATCAAGGATAATAGAAATAAGATAATAGTGTCGGCTTGATTAAAAAAACAAAATAGTAGCTATTTTCTCTTACACAGCGAATGAATTTAATGGGGCCAAAATTGACCTCTCCACAAATGTGGTTTGGAGAATGATGTAAATTAAAATGGTTGTTGAAGATTTCAATTACCCTTTCCTTTGGGAAATTTTTTTGTACGAATTTTTAAGCAGTGATTAATCTGCCGACAAGTTTATACCAGATAAAATTGAAAAAATTACACTATATATCTGGGTTGTCAAAGGGTTTTGTTTCAACCAACTCAAATATACTGTTGGTGATACATGGTATGAATGAATTGATATAGGAATTGTTGTATTGAATCAATAATTTATGATTGTGAGGGTGACTATTATGAAACTGGGGTGGAGGAATCTTATTTTATGTCCATGTACATCAAACTTTGGCCCTATCACACTACATATATTGGGATTCGATACGCTTTATCATGTTCACTTAACTAGACTACATCTTAACGATTCATTGATTCCGACCCCCCACTCACAACTCATTTCAGAAAATATATTGCAATAGTACTATCATACAGGTAATGGGTAACAATGATATGCTCATACCAATGACTTACAACAAAGTTGAGAATTTTAACCGGGTACTACAATATAATTAAGGAATTAAACTTTCTAACACGATAATTAAATTATTTTATATAGTTTGCGACTATTATTATGTCTATCATTTCAACTAATTTTAAATCGCGCATATATAGTTAGTTAAAATTGAAGGTTTGTTGTAAATCTCTTCACATATAATTAAATTTTTTATTTGGTGAGAAATGATTAAAAAAATATAACTTAATTATGTCCTCTAGAAATTAATCAGAATGGTAACTAAAATTAAATTTGGGGGGCAACACATCAATTCAAAATTTTGACTAGGAAAACACAATTTACTTTGTGTAGGGTTGTGAAAATTCGATTTCATTTACTTATTTTAATTAAAGGTGTCAAAATAGGTCAATTTAATCAACACAAGCTAGAGATTAAATAGGTTGAATCAACTCAACTCATCTGCTTAAGGATATCTTAAATTTCAGTCCACCCCAACTCATCTGGTTAAGGATATATGAAATTTCGGTCCACCCCAGCCCATCACAAGCTAGTGGGTTAGGTGGACTAATCACCAAATTTTAAAAAAATACTTAAATTTTAAATATATTTTTTTCTTTTTTTAAAGTAAGATTTATTTTATAAGAAAATATTAAATTATTTAAATAAATAATATTAAAGCAACATACATACATAAAATATTCAAAACTAATATTAAATCCACAATATAAAGTATGAAATTAGTTATGTGATTTTCATTTTGGTCATTTGGAGATTTTTTGGTTGTTCATAGGCCAACCCAGCCGGAACTTACTTGACTCGTGGGTTGGGTGGGTGGGTTGTGATTTAGTTTTTTGGCCCAACCTAACACATTGTGGATTGACCTAACTTGTTGGGTTGGACTTTTTGACAATACTAATTTTGATCTACTAGTTTTTCAATTTCTTAACTTTGATTTCCTATTTTTAATTGAGACATTTGGTTTTCTTACTATTAAAAATTCTTAATTTTTGTTATTAAGTTACATTACACTCTTCCATTTGTCACACACCTTTCATAAAGAACCTATGCAACCTTTGTTCTTTATTGATCATCATGGTGGACTTGTAGCCTCTTGGTTGCACCCCTCATTATAGACATCTTCTTTTCTAGATGTATTACAAATGAGTGTCCAAATTAGCTCATTCAAACATTGATAATATATTATTTTTCTATATTAGTTAATCAAAATGTTGACAATATGTCATCTATATTAACTAATCCCAATTTTCATAATATGTGTTCCTCCAAATTAGCTAATCTAGATGTTGATAATATGTTATTTCAGATTAATTAATCTGAATATTCATTTAAGATGGGTGCATGTCCTCTAGATGTGTTAAAAATTATAAAAATTTAATCTGCATTAACTAATTTGGATATTATAAGATTTCTTTTGGTTCCATATTTAAAAACAAACAAGTGCAAAAAAAAAAAAACAACTTAATAAAGATAATATTAGAATTTTGAAAAATGTAATATTAGAATTTTGAAAAATATAATAAGTTTATGAGGGAAAAAACATGTGCAAAGAATAACATCCAAAATTAATTAAGCAATTTTTTGGATAAAGACCATTCTTCTGAGGTTTTTACGAAAAGATTGGAGTTCCTATAAGTAGAGATTGCAAGAATAATCATGTCTGTGGGTGCTTGTCCGAATCTGTCCTGATTTTGTTGACGAGTATTACTTGTTTTGACTCGGTATGAGTACGGGTACAAGTATTATCGGATGTGATAAATCGGGTTTTCTATTCTTATTCATACCCACGTTAACACTAAAACAACGGCTACTCGTTGGAGGGTTGAAACCACAACCACCAGGATCACTTCGCTTCCACTACTCTTCATTATTTACGTTTGTTTCATCTTTTGCTCCATTTCATTGTCAAAAGAAACATTAGTTGGTCATGGCTACGCCATCACAAGTGTTAACAACTATGCCATAAAGAACTCTTTGATTGCAAACCTTAACCTCATCAAATCCTCCTCTGTTTTTGGACCAGACATTCCACACCTCTCCCCCACTGCCAGGTAAGAATAACACCACCAATAATCAATTGATTAACATTGTTGACAGTTGTCGATCCACACACATACATATTACATAATTCATTCCATTAACTTGCCTTTTTTGACATTTTATCTATCTATAATTGGTTGTTCTGAAAGGCATGCAGGTTTGAAGGATAGGTTGAGTAAGAATCATACACTCCAACCACCAAAGATAGGAAATACCACAGGAAGTTATTTCCAGAGCGTCTTCTAACCAATATTACTCTCTTGGTTCTCCTTAGCCAGAACAAGCTCATAGCATCACACATACAGATTCAGACCTTATATTCACTCTCCATAAAACCACCCTATTTGGCTTCAGTCTCACGCAAATCCTCAAATGGTGTTCTCTTCAACACTGCACCCAACCATTTCCAACCCCGAAACTTTTCTTGTTTTCAAAGACCAGTACATGCAGCTCTCTTCCTCTCTTCCACCACAAACTACCTCTCTTTATGGTCTCAGGGAACACACCAACAGCTCCGTTAAACTACAGCTGAACCATACTTTAACGCCGTGGAATGCAGACATTCCAAGTTTTAATCCAGACGTGGACCTTTATGGCTCTCACCCTTTTTACTTGGACGTGAGATCAGCTTCCTCTGATGGAAGAGTGAAGGTTGGCACCACCCATGGGGTGTTGCTGCTCAAAAGAAATGGAATGGACATGGTGTATGGAGGGGATGGCATTACTTACAAGGTCATTGGTCGGATTTTTTATTTCTATTTCTTCGCTGGATCCTCTCCAGAGCTAGTGTTGGAGCAATACACTGATCTCATTGGTCCAATGCCTTATTGGTCCTTTGGTAAGTCACACACCATGTTACTTTCATTACTTGTGAATTGGTTCAATCAACCAATTATTGCATATCCTCGTACTATGTCACCTACTCAAGTTGTATGTGACACATGATCAAATTTAATTAACAGTAACTGTAACTTTCCTGTAGATTAATAAAAAAATTATTGTATTATTTGGATATCGATCACGTGACAACTATGAGATTATGTAATAATTTCTCGACAAA
This sequence comes from Psophocarpus tetragonolobus, assembly GCA_037954015.1. Classification (NCBI taxonomy): domain Eukaryota; kingdom Viridiplantae; phylum Streptophyta; class Magnoliopsida; order Fabales; family Fabaceae; genus Psophocarpus; species Psophocarpus tetragonolobus. The sequence goes on from CM075688.1 coordinate 103,774,460, forward strand.
GATTAAAATCTAACTTATGACTTACTATAGTATGCCTATTCCTGCTGACATTCGTTGCTCTTATCTCTTTGATTGGGAAGGTTTTTATCAGTGTCGATGGGGCTACAAGAATGTAAGTGATCTCGAGGGTGTGGTTGCCACCTATGCCCTTGAAGTTATGTGGAGGGATATAGATTACATGGATGCCTATAAGGATTTTACGTTTGATCCCATTAACTTTCCACTGGATAGGATGATAAGTTTTGTTGACACTCTTCACCAAAATGGTCTGAAATATGTGCTTATCTTGGATCGGGTAACCAATTCTGAGTATAATGCCCGCAGTTTGTATGGACTATTAGAAGCCAAAGCAACTAACAACGCATTAGTGGATGTAACCGGTAAAAGGCCATTCATTCTAAGCAGATAAACTTTTGTGTAAGTACACTGTCCACTGGGCAGGAGATAATGATGCTAGATGGAATGATTTGGCATACTCAGTCCCCTCGGTATTAAAATTTGGAATTCCTAGGAATGGAGAAGATATATGTGGTTTTTTCAATGATAAAACTGAAGAACTTTGCCGGAGCTGGATGCAGGTAAATTGATTCTCAAATGCGGCAATATGGGATAATTTTTACACTAGTAAATGTTATTAAACGTAGACGTTCTTACCTTGCCTAAATTTACAAAAAGTCACACGGGGATGGGGAAAGTGTTATGGTTTTTATTTGGTTAATAGTAAGTTTTAATGCCTATATAAAATATGACAAGAGCTTTACCTTTTTGTTTTCAACTTTTCATTCCCAGAGGATGTCACAACATATGAAATAAACTCAGTTTGTATTAGGCAAAGGGGTTCTAGTGTCACCTCTGGCTTTGGGGCAACCGCGTACTTTCCAAAAGGAAGCTGGTTTGACCTCTTTAATTTTTCAAATTCAGTTCAGGCATTATTAAATGATTGTTTGTCTCTTGAAATTGGTAAAAAAAAAAAAAAACACGAAAAGGGGAGTGCAGTTAGCAATTAGGGGATATAGCAATTGCGAGCCGAATCCAATCCGGTCCAGAGAGAGAGAGGGCACGTGGCAGTGAAGAACATCTGAGGCGGTGAACATGAAGATGAAGATGAAGATGAAGATGGAGGTTCCACTTTCTCTTTCTCTATGCTAAGCTCTCTCAAGTAGTAGTTGCCATTCACTAGCCAAGTATTTTTTTAGCTTTACCATTCATTTCACTGAAAACTGAAAACTGAAAATTTCTGGCTTTTCGCTTAATGTTGTTCTATTTTAAGAAGTCTTCTGTAGAGACAATCCAACACTCCTCTAAATACAAGCTCCACTTGCTTCCTTTCTTGCACATCCAGACCTACACTTACGTGAATGTCTATATGAAATGCAAAAAGGATTCATATTATTACTCAATTCACCACATCCACAACTCTATTCACCTCAAGCCTATAATTGCCCTGAAAAATTGCATTCTCCAGTATCCCAATTCCTATCTCTGCAGTGTCAAAGAGTGGACTAGAGCTTGATGTGCCAATCAAGGTTGCTGCATTTATGAGGCAATATCCATCCATTTTTTAGGAGTTTACAGGTCCCAAATACAATCTTCCTTGGTTCAGGTTGACGCCCGAAGCTGCCCAGATTCACAGGGACGAGATCAGTGTATATCAAGAATGTAGAGATGACTTAAGATCCAGGTTGAGGAAGATAATATTCATGACTAGAGAGAATGTTCTACCGTTAAGGATAATTCGAGGGATGCAATGGTATTTGGGGTTGCCTAACGATTTTCTGCAACACCCAGAACTAAATCTTGATGAATCTTTCAGGTTTGTAGAGATGGAAGATGGATTGAAGGGGTTGGCTCTTGATTGTGGACAAAATAAGATTTATTCTGTCATGGAGAAAAATGCCATGAAAAGAGGTTTATACAATGGGGGTCCAATGGAAGCCATTGAATTTCCATTTTGTCCATCAAAGGGTTTAAGGTTGAGGAGGAAAATTCGGAACTGGCTACAAGAATTTGAGAAGCTTCCTTATATTTCACCTTATGATGATTTTTCAAACTTGGATCCAAATAGTGACGTAGCAGAGAAAAGACTTGTGGGAGTTCTTCATGAATTACTTTCCCTTTTTGTCGAGCATTCAGCAGAGAGTAAGAAATTGTTTTGCCTCAAGAAGTATTTTGGGTTGCCACAGAAAGTGCATAAAGCATTTGAGCGGCATCCCCATATGTTTTATCTATCTCAGGAACAAAACTTGTACAGTCATTCTGATGGAAGCTTACAGCAATAAATTAGCTATTGAGAAGCATCCTCTTTTGAGGGTGAGGAAGAAGTACATCAAGTTGATGAAGAAATCAGAGGTGGCCTTAAGGAACAGGAGGGTCAATAACCGATTTTCCAATTCTAATGCAAAATTAGATTTAGATTCAAATGATCAAGATGAAAGGGAACGTGAAATGGCAAGTTGCCCTTTGGAACAGGTTACGTGAAAATTTGTAAAGGAAGACTAAAGTTTAACATGATTTTTTTACGAACAAAGAAAGACATAGATGGCTGTAATAAGCATAAATTGAAAATGGCAGCACTAGCACATATAGTGATATCCTAGCCTTGAGTGTTTTTTTTTTTTTTTTCCAATTTCATCTCTATATATGCTATTCTACTCTTCTCTGTGCCTGCACTAGTTAGCATGCTGTAACATTGTATTTATTCCTTGGCAAACCATAACATGTTTTCTATCCTTTTCTAACTTGGTTATACTTCCCCTCCCTGCTACTGTATTGTAGATATAGTCCCTTTGTTGCCCTTGAAATTCTGTAATTTGACATGCCTCATAGAGTCATATTTGAAGTAGACATTGTAAACATGTTTTGCTCTCTGTGTGTGTTGATTGATTGTGTTATAGAGAAGTGTTAGTGAAACTCTTGCATAAACTTTCTTTAAAAAAACTATTTCTAGTATTGGTTAAAATTTCTTGAGAATTATCAACTTTAGTGAGTCCTACAGCTTCTTTTTCATGATTTAATTGTAGGACCCATTAAAGTTGATGATTTCAAGAAATTTTAACAAATCATAGAGTTTCTAAAAGAGAGTTTTGCTAACACTCTTTATCTGCTATGTAAGATTCTTTAGTTTGATCAACAGGTTTTTTTGTAGCAAATGGGTTACTTGAACTTGTCTTTGAAGATCTTTGGTGATGGTGTGATCAGTCAGTGGGTGGACAGACATGTATTATTGAGCTTATTTAGGTTATTGTTTTTCTCCTGTTGCTGTTGGCTTTGAGTGATTGATGAACATGTTACTGAGGGTTTGGACACTGGGATAGTGAAATTGTTTGGAAAAATATTATGAGAAAATGGCCTCAGTTTACTTGGTGGAATGGTGTATGCATCGTATTTCAAGTAATGTGCAAATAGTATTATCAGTTTTGATGATACCCTTCATAGCAAACAAGGTGTTGCATAATGCATGTACAGTAAATTTTGGATTTTGGTCATTAATGATTAATACGAACACGCTACACATATATAGTTATGACTCAAATATTGGTAAAAATGATAATTTTGATCCTTCTCTCTTGCAGACAAACTCTTCAGTCTTTTTCCTTTTCATTTTTGTATGCCGTTAAATAAATAAGCTGTAGAAATTAATCCTTTGTAGTTCTTTGATATCTTGCTTACTTACTAAGAATAATATACTTCCAAAAGACACATACTATATTGTGTGGGAAATGTGAAAACCGAGTGGCACTTGATGAGTATTAGTATTTGGGGAGATTTTGTTGTTTTTCAGTTGTTCTTCCTTTTCTTTATGTTTCTTGGGGTTTTATCCGTGTTTTTTCAAGTTATCAGCATAGTTACAAGTTACAACCTTATTTATTTGAAGATCAGAGGAATACGACTTTAAATTGATGTGAACTGTCACTCGTCACAAGTGTGGGAATGAAATTTATGAGGGAGAAATAACAAAGGAAAGAGGGATGCACGCCCACACATTTTAAGTAATTTTGATAAAATGCCTCAACCATTTTATATGTAGGTAAGCCACAGCCACAGCCACAATATTGTGGTGGCTAAAGTGAGTTGAATTTATTGGTATTGAAAGCACCTTTCCCAAATATATAATGAAAGTAAACTGATATCAGTTAAAAAGTGCTCATGCTAAACTTAAACATAGATAAGTTAAACTCATTTGTTTCCTAGTAATGCAAGAAGAAAAGTCTTGTAATTTCCTGAGGTCTTCTTAGCTACGGAATTATCAAGTGTGATACCATTTCTCCTGAAGTAAAGTTCGCTGATTTCCTTTAAATCCTCCTCTGCACGACTGATGATAACACGGTTCAAAGCATGTTCTTCAGCTACCAAATCATTCAAGGCGTGGCATAACACCTAAGTCAAGTCAACTTATACATGTTTAATCAAAGTTGTAAAATAGAGATAAGTGGATAACATAATTTCATGATTTAATTACCTTGGCCAAGTATCTTCGGGGGTTCTTAATGCAACGAATGGTAGTACGCAGTGCTGTCATGTATTCATTAATTGAATCGGCTAATAATCCCTACAGTTAGGACAGAGTTTAATTTTTCTTCTTGGGCTAAAATCATTTTGTGCATTTGTTTTTTCATTTGCCAAGTTGAAAATAAGAGTTGTATGCTTAGTAAGAATTTGCAAATCATCAAAATGCTACTTGGGAGAAAATTAAAAGCAATAAACACGAGATCAATAAATAATAATGCATGATGAACCGAAACATAACATTAGCATTGACAACATATTTTGTTTAACTAATTATTTTCTATCCAAATCCAATTTTACGGATTCGTAAATAGTGCAGCCTATAAAGTATAAAGAATAAACTTAATATCTTTCTCCACTCTTGAATGTAATACATTTTTTATAATTATAGGCATAACTATCTTAAAAAAGTAATTAAGACCACCATCTGATCAGCCATTAATTTTTATAGAATATGTGATCTTTGTTGTATCTAAAAAGGTTATTTTTCAATAGGACTTTTTTAAATCCTTAACATGATTTCTTTTAGAATTCTTTCAGCATAGAAATTTCTGATGAATGGTTATATGTTCCTTCTTGGATTCTGTTGCAGTGTATATAAACTTACGTATTACCTTGGTAATTGCGGTGCCATACATGTTTCTGAAGGTACTAAAAGTTGCACATAGCTGCTTCTTACTTCTTGTGCATAAAATTCTTATGATTTCATCATCGTTGAAAGCCTTCTTTTCTATTACTTGATGGAGAATATCTGCTTCTAAATGGGCCAGACTCTCATCAAACTCGTCTCCATCATACCTATAGGTGCTTACGACTGCAACCAGCAACTGCATGAAAAATCATAAGCCTCTGATTAATTTGGGTCGTAATTGAAGAGCAAAATAGAAAGGGGCGAAAGAAAGTATGACTTCTACGCATCAATAGAACTAATGCATGAAAATGAAAGATTAGCAATGCATACATTCTTGCTAATTTTCATCTTCAACATTGAATGTAAAGCCTTGACATTTTCCGTTCAAGATGATATATCCAAGTAACAACAAAATTCATGTGATTGCCACTATAAGTTTGTAACTGTTTACTAATCATTTCTTGTTAAAGGTATAATAGCTTGGTAATGCTTTGTGATATGTGACTTACTCTGCGAATATTACCAATTGTTTTGGAAGCCACATCTTCTTCTAGGCAATGCTTGTATAGTAACTGGTATGAAAGCTTTACAGCATGGAACTCTTCTGAAGTTCTAGAGCAAGCAATCTCAATAATTACTTTGTAATCCAGTGTTTCCTTCTTTAATGCTTCATTAATAAATGCAGCATCTCTTTCAGCTGGATCCATCGTCCAATTGCAAATAGCTCTCTAATTTTAATCATAGGTATCATATTTGGCAATAAGAATGTCAATTATCCAATAGATATGTATAAAAAATATGTTAATGTTGTAGAATTTGAAAATTAAAGGTGCCCCTCTTTGAAGACGTGAATGATAGTTATTTGCATTCTAATTTGAATGACAGTTATCACATATTCGACAATAAGAATGTTATATAAAAAACCATTCTACAAAAACTAATTCTGTCCTAAAATCATTCTTTTACACCTAGCTCTCTTATTTTGGTTAACTGCACTTGAATTATTTTTATGTTTTTTGTTTAATTTCTATTTCAACCCAAGTTTTTCCTCCACAGTTTAATCCATTAGCCAGCTAATGCGAATTACAATGAGGTCAAAATTTATTTGGATGTGTCATTCCCATCCAGTGTGAGAAGAAAAAGACAGTGAGGAAGTAATTTCATCTTGCACTTATATAGAAAACTAATGCTGCACTTATATAGAAAACTAATGCTAGGATGAATTCTAATACTTTTTTTACTATTATAGTTATTAGTATCTTATAATTCACACTTTCATTTTTACGATTTGATATAATTAAATTATCTATTGATACTATCTTAAAATATATTTAGTTTTGTATATTATAATACATAAATAAATATATGATTCAACGATTCATTATTATTTGTGTTTTTTTTACTAATTTTCATAAAAAATTTAAGAAGTCATATAATTTTAAATCTTTAAATAAAAAGAAGTTAAAATAATATTTTTAAACTTATTCTCTTTTTACTATTCTACTACTTTATTTGTTGTTAATTCATTTTATACATACACACTATTTAATTATTAAGTTGTTTTGTTTTGTTTAATTATTAATTTGTTGTCATGCTTTTTACCTCAAAGCTTCCTGAAAGCTCAGATCTGAGCTGTTGGATAAGATTTTCCTGAAAAATATCTTCATAAGCCAGCCTCACAAGTTTCCTTTGAGCTACATTTCGGTGTGCCAGTATTGATATAAGAACTGTCTCATCTGTCCCCAATCCTACAAATCATGCCTTATTTAAATAAAAAAATGATTACAAATATAGTGAAATTAATCTTTATACCCATGAGCATGGTCTTGATTTTTTATGGAGGAAATTTAGATAATTTTATAAAAAAGTTAGATACAATGCTAATAAACAAATGAAATATTTAAGCAAGTCAAATTTTAAAATTACGTTATACTAAAATGACATCAACTTATTAATAGTTTTTTCAATAGGAATTTATTAATAGTTAGAAACATTAATATTGCACCTGAATAAGTTTTGCAAAGGTGACGTGATAACAGATAACTTAAATACAATTTTGGTTCTTCTATTTTTAAAGATTTTCAATGTTAATTTTTTTTAAATAAAGATATTTAGTTTATTTATTTTTCAAAATTTATTATTGGTCTCTTATATATTTTAAAATAAAGACATTTAGTTCTCTAATTTTGTAAAATTAAAGATGAGAACATTTATGTAGCACAACTCTAGTGATATGATATGAAATTATACATTTAATTTCTGTTATAGAAAAAATTAATTTGGTATAATCGTCTCATTCAGTTTGATGAAAAATCAAAATTACGGATTTCACAAAATTAAAAGACTAAATGTCTCTGTCTTAAAATAATAGATCAAAATTAAAAAATTAATAAATTAAAAACTAAGTATTTTTCTTTTAAAATAAGGACCAAAATTACATTTAAAAAAAAAAATGACCAAAATTGCATTTAACCCTTAAAAGTTATTCCATTAAAGTATGACATGATCACTTTACAAAAATTATATGATTTTTGAAAAAAAGACTACATAATACCATTTATAATAAATTCAATGGTTAATATTGATTTATCTCATTTTTACATACATATTTCTGATTATATATCTAGTTACATTTACATATATACTCCAAGAGATACCTAGAGACAGAATAGAATTCGAGAAAGATAACCTTTGCATGCCTTCTTGATATTTTCAGCATCTTCTGTTGAAGAAGAATCATTCGCAACAATTAGAGTAGTCATTTGGTCTTGTGTTGTGTCGTTTCTTGGTGCTAATAAAAAAGATAACTTTGGTTTCTATTTTATAGAAGTGAAATGTAAAGTAACTATTTAACGAATTAAAATAACATTTATAACCATTAAACCATACTCATTCTCAGAATAAAAAGGACTATATGTTATTCTAAAACAGTCCTTATCAATTAATAAAGGTAAAACTTACATATGTTATTGTAAAAGAGGTTTTAAAAAATATGAATAACGGACTGAGCATTAAATATATCAATCAAAAGAAGAAGCATAAAAAAATTATAACTTTAAATTAAATCACAACAATACATTATTTAACTATAGCATCTTCAAAGAGTTTAATTAATATAAATGGTCAATGTATTATTTAATTTTAACTTTTTGTTTATGTGACTTTTTTAAGTAATAATACGTAAAATTAACAAATTTACCAAGAATAAGAGATAGTGATTAAATGTCAGTGTAAAAAATTTTTATACTGATAATATATACCAATTAAACTCGACTAAATTATATGTAAGATTTGTAAAAATTTATTATTTTTAATAAATTTTAACTAATAATAGTGTGGTTAGAAATTTGGGTTCAAAAATGCGATTTTACCGAGAATTTTGTTGACATTTTTCTTATATACAAATACATGTACAAAGTCTGAAATTTTAAATATAAACTATTTGATAAAATAAGTTTTCGGTGAAAGAAATATCCTATGTTCATACAATTAAAGTAATTCATTTTTTTACATGCAGTTAAAGTAATTCTTAACAACTATGTTACCTAGTTTTTTTGTGGTATATAATTAATCAAGAATGAATTAGTTTATTTGAAAGTTACATATAGAAGAATAAAAACTTCAACACATTTTTATTATTAGTTAAAATTTATTAAAAATTACAAAATTATAAGTAAATATTATTAAATAAGATGTTCAACCTGCAAGATTTTGTGATTTCTAATAATAGTGAATTATATTGAAAGAGTGTGTTATAGATTTTATTATTAGTATTTTTAAAGAAAAATTAAACAAAACTTTGCTAATTACTATTTTTGGTTAAAGAATAAAGTTGAAACATTCTTGAAGTATCTTAAATCACATCACACTTCTTTAATTTAATTTTATTTTTATCTCAAATCATGCAAATAAAGTTTTCAATCAGTTTTTTAAATTTTTTATTTTTCAACAAAGAAAGGGTAGCATCGATAACAAAGCAACTTAATCATCACCAATCAACCTATTAAAAATGATTAAAAATTTGATAATGGAGAAAACTCTTAGATCATTAAATCCAAAGTTTAAACATATTATTGTCATCATTGAAGAAACAAAAAGGTTATAACTAGAGAGCAACTTTTGGACTCATTACAAGATTATGAATAAAGGAAAAAAAAAAAGAAAGGATAATGGAACAACTACTTAAGACTCAAGTTGATTTGACCATTAAAGATAATGGTAAGAATAATAAAAACCAATAAGAACAAGGTCATGGTGGAGCTTGAGGATGAGAAAGAAGTCGCATTTGACCATCAAAGATAATGCTGTGCTATCTGGATCTTCTTCATGAGTTGGCACAGGAATCAAACTAGCTCATCATACAATATGTGTGTGTTTTTTAATAAACTATTATCATGAATTTGTAAGTCTCGGAAATTTCATGCGTCCATGTTGGAAAAAATGAACTGCAGTTAGGTATTTCACATTCATACTCCATACTAATACCAGAAAAAAAAAATCATTTACTTAATTGAGAGGAGGATTTTACTTGAAATTACAAATTATGACAAGTATTTATAGTTTATCAGTTTCACTCTCTTGACTAGGCGTTGGATATTTGTTAACATCATAAAAATATAATATTTTAAAATTCTCTACTAATTTCTCTGTTTGTAGGTACATATAAAAAAGTGTCTCTCAATAACTAGTGGGACATTTATTTAACAAACTGAAACAGTAACAGAAATTAAAAACCTTCTGGTACATAAAGAAAATATCTAACATAAAGTTATTTATATAAATATTTGATAAAAAAATTATATTTACATTTAAAGCTATTAATTAAATATGAATTACATAATTAATTTTATATGTAAACAAAGTTTAGCTTTAGCTAATTTAAATACTAGTTCAAAATTATTAACTTTATCTAAATTTTCCATTATGACACATGAAAGATTTTCAATGAATTTTGGCGTGCATGCTGAATTATTGTGATGTTAAAAGTAAAAACTTATGTACCAAAAAGAGAGTAAAAACAGAATGAGCCTCCTATGCCTTTGTATTAGTTTTGCTGTGCCTTTATAATATTCATGCTTGGACAGTTTCTTTTGTACTTTATTAGAACCTCAATTTAGTTATCTTGTATTAACAAACTGAATTTTATTAAGGCTGCATTTACTTTTATTAGTTAACGCTTTACTCCATACTTTAGATATATGATACTGTAAGCATAAATAATCGTTAAACTCCATCTCTGCAAATGGAAATTTGTCTCTTTTTCAATTCAAGCAACACAAACATGACGTACCCTTTTTTTAAACATTTTATTTTCCTTTTCTAAATCATTTTTGTTGCCTTTCGTAGCATGCTACTGATATTATAGTGGTAAGAAAAAATGTGCAGTCAAATGCACTGGAGCCGCAAATCTTACTCTTTATCCACCCACGACTTTAGAGTATTTGTAATAATGGCTATTCTACCCTTTACCAGAAGAAGAAAAACAGAATAAAACTTGGCTCCACAACTTAAAGCATATTTTCTTACTGACTAGTGGCTGTGGTTCAATGGATATCAATCAACCTAGGTAGACTTCTAATTAACTCAATACTAAACCTAGAATTCTATTATTTTTTTCATGGCTGATACTATACTGTGTATTCAACACAAAACAGTAATAATTAAGTTGATGAAACGAAATATCACTTTATTCCTATGCTGTCTTTGTCTCTAGAGTAAAATTAGGACCATTGGTATAGTTTCTGATACACGAAGAGATAAGTTTTGAGGAATCCACAATTTAAGATCAACTGACTCATATTATTTTCTACATTAGTAATCCTCCTTAATATGTCAAGTGCCACATTTTTGAGGTTTCAATTTTATATTCTTCTGAGAGTGATTTCCGACCACATGTTTTGTCTTCCTGGTTTTCAGGATACATTTTGATAGATGCCAATGCGATTGCCGTGGAAATGTGGAACTTTGTAAAAACCAAAAATTGTATTATTTCAATAATACATAATATGTATAATTAATTATAGTTATAATCTATTAGACTTATGGTTTGATAAGTATGTCAAGAAGTGATTTAAAAATAATTAATTTTATATCGGTTTTTATAAAATAAAAAGTGTGAAACTACTTAAAACAAAAACTATTATAAAATAATTATAAGTTAAAATTTAAATTTTTAAAAATAATTGAACTTATGAAAAAAATTCTTCTCAAATAACCAAATCTTTTAAAAAATTACTTATATTTGCTAAAAACAATTTAAATTCTGATTACAAAAATACTCTTAATTTCTTCATGTAATTGGTGAGTATAGGGCAAAGTTTCTACTGGAGTTTGTATAATCTCATCATTCTGGGTGGTTGCAATTACTTGTCATCACTAAGTGCGTGTTTGCATCCACGTTGGATATGCGATTTTTGACGTCAGCGTGTAAACTGTGCATCTTTTGTGAAATCGAAGGTGGTGAGAAATGTTAATCCAAACACACCGTAACTCACATGATTCTTCCATGCCATTGACTATAAACACCTCAATTTCTTGTGGAACTCTTGTACCCTCCAATTAATGAACCAACTCATCCCAATATAGAGGATTAATATTAACCCGATTAATGGCTGTCAATTCAATCTCAATCCACCTTTGTCCTAAAGAATACAAAATTGATATCGCAGCTTCCAATGAATCTTTCTGATATTCATATTACCTACCACCCCTTGAATTATTTTGGATTAAATAATGCAGATATTAAAGAATCACGTAGTTGCACACAACAGACTAGCCACTACTGCAGCAGTATTCCCAGCAGGCTTGAATAACGTGAACAAATCATTGACTTCAAAAAAGCTTCACGTATAAATTTGATGATAAGTTAGTTTCTACTAAAGTCTTCCTCCTTTGGTTTTTACAAAATATTTTCTTGTACCATGATACTGATGCTTCACAAAAATTTCAGTAGTTAGAACATTCTCTCCCCCCCCCCCTGTCACTTTTATGACTCTTCTCTCCCCTTAATATTTTTGTTTTTTAAAAGAACTCTCTTTAATCTTCTCTGTTATATTTCTATAACAAATTTAAGCATTTAAGTATATCAAAAGCCTTATAAATAAACACATTTGACTGTGATGCACAGAATCAGGCATTAGCATCACGTCTAAACATCTAATGAAGTAAATTATACTAATTCTTGATGTGATTTCTTTAAATTATACACAACCTTCTTTCTTTAAGTACAAGGGATTAATATAATATATTGAGTATCAATGTAGTATTTTTAAACAATAAAGAAAAAATAGTATATGAATAAAAAAAATGGATATCAAGAAATTTTGACAAAATCAGGATCACATGGGATATAGTTGTCTAAAACTTAAGATGCACTGCAGCATAATATGATATAACATATATTTATAAAATTATATATTATATCAATTTCTTTTTAATTAAAAAATAAACCAGCATAAGACCTTACAAAAAGAACGCATACTAAATGATTTAGAGGAAAAGTGATGAATTTTATTTTCCTTAGTGATAGCAAATATAACACAAACTTTTTTTTTAAGCACCTGAGTATCAAATTCCTACCCTCATCAGTACGGCAAACATTTATCTGTCGATGTTTCTGTGATATTCCATAAGCATCAATGAATCAATGAATATTATGAAATACAATTTTATCTTGAGAGCAGTTGTGATACTTTATTATTGATACATTTCTTACATGATACCATAGGGTTATCATTACCAAGGAATTTCTTGTCCATCCCAGGCAAAGAACTTGCCATTGTCATGGCTCTTTACATTGTTAATGATGCTTAGCAACTTCTGGACTGAGAACTCTTTGCTGAATAGCTTGTCTGGTGGAACATTTCTTTGAAATGGCTTAGACAGATCTGTGTCAACTGTACCGGGATGTAGTAAAATGCACACAATTGGATCCTTCTTCCGTGCAAATTCTATGGAGACAGTCTTTGTCACTGTTAGAATTAAGAGGGAAAAGATAGTAAAGGTTACCATTTCAAACAATCTGTACAATTTCAAAAATCATTTGTTTTACTTTTCCATTGCGTAACATACATTTATTAAAATAACATAAAAATCAAACTGAAAAGAGCTCCTAGGATATTGGAAATAAAAAAGTACGGTTTTATGCAATCACTGTCAATCGAGAAATGCTGTGGTCATCTAGACTCTCCATGCTGTGGTCATCTAGACTCTCCGGTGATTAATGTAAATTAACAAAGTGTGGTTTTAGGTGATAATTGCATTACAGCATTATCCGACAATTTGCAAGGTTCAATCAGATGATGAATTTTTTAGTTGGATCATAATGGAACCTTGCACACGAGATGGGATGAGTCATGTGTAGTAGTTCTAGTTCACCAATACACAACTCAGATTATTATTATAAGTTCAGTACAGTGCCATAATCAGACCTTATCTAAGATTTAATGTGTCACTTATCATGTTGAATATATCTTATGGCAGAGATAATAATAAAGTCATACATTGATTAAGAGCAGCCTTTGAAGATCGATAAGAGTGCCAGCCCCCAAGACGATTGTCCCCGATAGAAGCAACCCTTGCGCTCAAACTAGCCACAACTGCAGTACTTCTTCCAGTTCCATTGCCTCCTCCTGCTTTTAGAAGAGACCACATGTGCTGATTTTTAAATTCAAAAGAATTAGATATAATATATTGACTCAAATTATTAAAACATATCCATATATTAATAAGAGATAAAGCAACACGTGAAATTAGACAGAGACAATGATAGATGTAATTGTTGTAATTATAGCATAAAACTACAAAATTTTAGAAATAAGGTAAAATGTAAAGGAAAATTATTTTTTCTTTAAGAGCCTAGAAGGACCAATTTAAAGGAAATAAGTTTCTTATCATGAATTGAAAAAGAAGCATTTTATGAAAGTAAGCAGGGGAGCATGGAGCATGAAACTGTAAGAGGATTTGTGCGGTACCATATGGTTTGGCCCAAACCCGTAGGATCCATATCTATTTATAGCATTTAACTTAAAAAAGCATGGTTGAATTTTTCAGCAACAATGTGTCTTGTGCGTCTCTTGGAACAAGTGACCTGAGGCATGCTAAATATTAAGGAGCTGTTTAGTTGGAATATTTTCCAGGAAACTGAGAAAATTATTTGAGGAATACAAGCTAAACTGAAAAACATATTCAAAAACTCAATTTTCAAAGAAAATTGTTGGAAAACAGAAAACTAGTTTTCCAGAAAGCTAAAAAACTATCCAAAATAATTTTCCAGATTTGGAAAACTGGAAAATGCATCTTCAATTACATTGAGTTGCCTTACTCCTCCATTGCCTTTGCCTCCATCTCTCACGTGTTTTTCACCCTATTATTCTAATTTTCTAAGTTGAAAAATTGGAGAGTGTCTGAACAAATTTTCTCAATTTTCTATACTTTTCCAAGAAATAGATAATCTGGAAAACTTTTTAGAAAGCTGAAAAATGAAAACTAAAAAATTTTTCTGCAACCAAACACACCCCTCAAATGGTATGCTGTAACATGATACATAACCAAATATGGTATAGGTCTATTTTTTAAACTAATTCATGATAATAGTTATTGGCAGGTACAACAGCAGCTTTTTTTAAAAAATATTATCCAAACCTAACTAAACTCTGAGAATTTGCTTCTTTTTTTTTTCACAAGTAGCAAGCTAACAGTACATACCATACTATATTTCATCGTACTCTTTATACCCTCACATAGAACTCTGTACAAAATAATCCTCTTGGAATTCTCAGTCAATCATTGAGATATTTCATACTGATTTGCACATTCGTCAGTGTAGACTCATACATTTGATCTTGGGAATGTGAGTTCATGAGATGAAGGATTAAGTATGAAAATTGGAACCGATATAACCATGGAGTTGATGGAACATAAATGGCAGTTCTGTTAGTGAGATTGAGACACAATTGAACCTATGAATTGTGATATCTCTGAAACTATTGATTTGGAGAAAGAGTGGTAGTTTTCAAGTTATAGGATGAATGCCAAGGAGGGGTATTGTAAAAGGCATGCACCTTTATGAAAATGAAATAAAGCAATTCAGAGGATTAGCCAGCCTTAGGAGAGCTGAAACAAGTAGTATTCAGAAGAAGTTGCATCTTGTGTGCACACAATCCGTTTTATTTAGATTTAAGTGTAAGTATGCATTAGATGCAGGAGCAAATCAACAAATCAAGCTGCTCTCATCATAGTAAAGTTGTATAGTAAAATTGTACAGTATTTAGATTACTATTAATTGAGCCACTATAGTAAGCTAATCATATGTTTATAGAATTTACTAACAGCCACCAATAATCACTAGAATGAACAGATTAGCTATGTATGTTCATATCCATCTCTTCCTGCAGCATCCTAAGGCCTCTATGACCTCATAAATACAAAGAACCTATATTTACTTCTAAAACTATCATAAATAGATAAATAAATAACTTAGATAACAAAAATTAGATTGATGTTACCTTGATAACTAAGATAGGACCCACTGCATTAACCTCATATGCAAGCATTAAAGATGATTTCTCCACTTTGTTCAATGTTGTTTCTGTATTGTATAGATAAATAAAATAATCAACTGCCTTGTATCTGTAAGAAAAGTAAACTCAACAAGATAATAGCAATTTAGTGCACAATTTTACATGAATAACCCCCATTTCACACTTCCTTCCTTATAGAAGCGAGTTCTTTTATTCCCTTTTTATACATGAACCTGATAAAACTTTGTCCTTTTATCTTTCTATCATTTATAATTTGTTTTTCTTTTTGAGGAGCATGTGTCTTGGAGTGGCGGTGGGGGGGATACATGAATAAAAAACATATACAGCTATCATAAAGCATATGTCCATTATCGAAGAATGAAACAAAATTTTTACCTGGATGCATTACTTCAGGAATTGAAAGAATGCCAGATGCATTAATGAGAAGGTTTAGACGGCCATATGTCTCTTTTATTGACAATGCAGATGCCTGAAGTATTATAGAATGCACAAATCTTAATGAACTAACAAGTTTGGAATTAGTTAAATCTAACAGTGAACTGTCCTAATCTTTTAAAAAGAATATGAATTTCATATTATGTTTTTGGATGTAGACATAAGTTTAAAAGAAAACTGACGCACATGCCACCCTAACATGCCATCCTTCCAGCGACAGCTAACTGCTGGTAAAAATTAAATTGCCTAACATCAGTCTTGAAAGAAAAGGCCACAAGATTTGTTAATTTCTCTTGACAGTAGATTAGGGTATGTGCTCTTTCATTTAGGTTTAAATAAAAGTAAGGTTCAATATTACCTATCCTTATTCCTTATCCATATTGACCAGCACTGAATGTACGATCTAACATGTAACTAAGTAACCTTAGAAGTGCACAGAAACTGGGGAGAAGGAATGAACAAAAAGATCTAGAAAGCTTCACCTTGGTGTCTAAATGTATGCTTCAATTGGATCAAATGAAAAGGAAAACAATTAAGAGAAAAGAAGCATAACCTCAATAGAGCTTTCAACAGTCAAATCCAATGGCAAAATTCTAAGACGATCCGCAAATTTATCCTTCAGATGGAGAAGCCCTGTTGACGCACTAGGATTACGGCAAGTAGCAATAACATGCCCTTTATCATCATTCTCTAAAAGCTGTTTTACCTGGAGAAGGAGGGAACTGAAGCAGTGTTAAAACTGTTTCGGCAAAAATTATTTAATGAATATCACAACCAAGATTTTTTTTATAACTGGTTTGATATGTGAGCCAATGGAGGCCAAGTACAGGATAAGCCATCAGATTGCTCTAATATTTGCAAAGTACAGGATAAGAGATTCAAATAAAAAAGGGTGTCCATGCATCATATATTTGTCACAAGAACAAAACCCAACCATGGGACTTGATCAACTTGTAATGGAATCATAATCCTTGGCACTTAAGAAAAATTGACAAACTAAAATAATTCTAGTTCTAATTTTGAAAGATACTACAAATTGACTGATTACTAATTACTGTAACACCATGCACAGTACACGGCATACTAAAAAAAAAAGGTTAAATTACTTTTAACTCCCTTGTATATTAATATCACGCATATAAAATTATGGTAATGAATGGTCTAATGCTTAGAGGTTAGAGGTTAAAAAGTTTAAGGTGAAACTGAAAAGTATCTCCCCCCTGATTAGAGAATAAGATGAAAAATTTTGACAATGTAGGCGGTGCCCAGATAGGAAAAAAACAAAGACGATGCGCAAGTAAGAAAAGGAAGGAAAAAATGTTACAAATTCAAGGCCAATTCCTCTGGAAGCTCCTTGAATCATAGAAACCCCTCCTTGGAAGGAAGAAGAAGAAGAAGAAGAAGAAAAGGCCCTTAGGGTGAGTGATAAAAGGCGGCGCGGGGAGTGTGATGCCATGAAAGTGTGTTGGGTTGGCGGCAACAGCATTGCAACATCAGATGAAAGAGAAAAGCTCTTATCTTGCTACTCTTCATTGACATCTCAAGGCTTGAAGCGTGGCTGCCTACCAACCAAGGAAACCCAATTTCCCTAACCACTATCCACCCTTCTGTATCAAATACTTTGAATATTACAATTTATATTATTTATCTACTATCAAATTCATATATTAAAAAAATGAAAGATTGAACTCCTCTTTTAATAAAATATTTTTTTTTATTTTCAAATAAATATAAAAATAAAATATGGATACTCAAAAAGGTGAATTTCCTTTATGTAAATTATAAATTATGCATATAATATAATAATATAGGTTAAATATAAATATTTTAAATTTTTTTTAATTATAAGGTTAATTTAGTAAAAAACAACATCATTCTTTTTTTTTTATCCTATCTTTTTATTTCAATGCCAAGTATCTATCTTATTTCATTTTATATATCATTTTAAATAAGTAATATGTTAGTTGAAAAAAAAAAATCAAGGAACATGTGACTATCATAATAAACAAATTTTATTTAACTTTCAATTGAATATAGTTAAAATATGCAGACAAGAATTAAAAAAAAATCTTTTGAAAACTTAAAGAGATATTTTGTAAAGTTAAAAGTATAATATAATAATTATTAAAGAATAATAATTTATTATTAACATTAAATTATTACTAATTATTTATAATTAATAGGTTAAAATAATTATTGACAATTCAATAAAAAGTATTAGTGATAACTTTGGTTTCAATTTAACAATCGAAGAAGGAAAATATTGATAGGTATAATTTTCCTATTTAAACATACAGGCTTGTTTAAATTTTTTATGAAAAAGAATATTCCTTTTAATAAATATTTATCGTAATTTTTAAATATTTGATTGAATTTAAATAAAAAAAATTTAAAATAATTTATTTTATAAATTACTTGAAGTTATAAAAATAAACTTATACGAAATTTGTTTCATGAAAATTAAGAAGTTAATACATTTAAATATTAATTTTTATATTTATATACATACATAAAAAAATTTATATTTTATAAAAATTAATTATAAAAATAAATTATTTATCTTAAAATAACTTTTTTTTAACTTAAAAAAAATCAATTATTTTCTTCTAGAACAAATTCAATATTTTTAGATTCATTTATTTAAATTAAAGTTGGTATGTAAATAAAAAATAATTAAAAATATTATTTTATATCTTTTTATTTAATATAATAATATTTATTATTAATAATATTTTTTAAAGAAAGTTACCAAAGTCATTTTCTATGCAAATGTACACACTTTTGTATGTGACCCTTTTCCATGCGGGGCCCACCTATTTCTACCCCATCCCTAGGAGTAGATTTCCTTTAAATTATTATAAGTATGGGAAGGCTACTCATTTGTTATTACTTTTTTGCCTTTACTAACCTTTTGCATGCTCTGATTCTTTTAGTAATTGATTTTGTTGATGGCAAGAGAATAGAAAAGTAGAAAAGAATGAAAATAATTCAACCCTATCTCTCCCTTCTCTCATAGGCTTTTCATTTTTAAATATATATGATCTTTTAAAATTACGCATGGCGTTAGTCAATTATATCTCTGATTTGGTTTACTGCACAAACAAATAACCAAATTAAAGTAATGTTTACATTCACTACTGCAGTAAATTAAGTACAGTGTTATTAATCTGATTAAGTTGTTTTTTTTATTTAACAATAATACATGAAGCATTTTTAACTTAGATATTTTTAATAAATTTTATCTTATCTTTTCGATATCTTATTTCATTTTATGTTTTCATATTGGGTTTAGTGTAAATTAAAAAATTAAAGTATCAATACCATTGGAAAGTACCTCGTATTTTACTATTTTTAGTGGACTTTTTAATTAATATTTTCCTACTATGCAACATCTTTAACTTTTTGTAATATGACAAAAATTACTTTAAATCATAATATTTAATCTATTTTTTAGTTAAATTAAGTATAAAAAATAATCGATCTTGTTTCATTTCCGTTAAGTCATTAAACAAATAACTATCTTTAAATTTTAATGTTTGAAAAATAAAATTTACACAAGTGTTAAATATTTTATTTTCAAAATGGAGACGTAAAGACTTTATTATTTAATAGGTTATAAATTTGTAGAATAAATAATAAAAAGATTAAATTTAATTTTTTATTTAAATTACTAATTGATTTTCGATGTGATTGATTTATTAGTTGTATTGATAGTATATAGTTTATTTGATTTATGGCAAAAGAATGAGAGTGAGAATAATTACTACTTTTTTGTTTAGAAAAGTTTTAGTTGAGTTTCAGGAAATTTTTAGAAAATTCGTTATTAAAAAGGGGTTTCATTTAGCAAATTGAATTTGCTAAATACACAATCGATGTTGTATATATATGCTCTTTTTTCTTTACCTTCTAATTTCTTCTTCTTCTCTGATATTTTCCAAATCATCATCCATGCTCTCTCTCTCACTATCTCTCCCTTTGGATGCTTGCATGGTTGATTCCAAATTGCCGAATTCGAACACGATCTCTTTTATAACTCCTTATTACTGTTGTTAGTAAATATGATCATAAATCATCGAACCTGTTTTTGTTTTTTTTCGATCTTATCGTCCCCGTTGAAAAGAAAATTCCTTTGAAAACTCTAATTTCTTATGTTCTTGTTGAATTTGTGTTTCCTCCCAAGTTTTTTAGAATTTCTTCAGGTATATCCTTCCTTTTTCTATTGAATAGGTATTTGAACACAGAAATAGGTAAGGGAAGCTAATTTCGTGCTTTTAAGTTGAGGAATTAAGTTTTAATGGTTGTGAAATTGATAGAAAGTAATTCCGAAAGCACTAGTTGAAAGTTGTGATTTTCTTATGCTCAAGGGGACATAAGTGTGATCATTTTATAATAGTAGTTATGTGTTGATTCAACTGAATAATTATATTATGACACTTTAATACTTTATGATTATTATAATGTTATTTGATTTGCAATTGTTTGCGTATGTTGAATGATTGTGATGATCGTGTTTTGTTTAATTAGAGGTATTTTTATTAAGAAAAAATTATTTAAATCTAGTAAGACTACAATGAGCAAAAAATTCTCTTTTTGATTATTTAATGCAATTGCGTGCTTAGAACTTAAACTTGAGATCTGTGTTCAACATATAGCTAGCCTTCTTCTCTTATCTAATAGTTGCTCCTTCACTTGTCTATTATTCGTGGAGCTAATCCGTCTCAGTCAAACTATCTAAATGAATTAGGAAATTCTTTGGAAACCAATTCACAAAAAGTGGGATAAGATGGTCTGCGTCCTAATACAAAATAGTAGAGGTTTCCTAGGTTCGACACAAGCAAATCTAAAAAACGTATAGGAATGTCCATCAATAAACCTTATACGTTTGCTTTAAGTGAGCAATGAGGATGCGCATTACTAAGGCTTTAGGCTGGAGCTCTTGGAGTTGCAATAGTCTGCTGTTTCCCATGCTTGTCTTTCTCTCCTTAAAATGCATTATTGTATCTACAATAAAAATTATAAATTTAAAATTTTCTTATTTAATATATTTGTGTAGTATTAAAATATATACATTGTTAGACTTTTAACAAAACATTAAAATAAAATAATTCTAAATTGACCAAACCATTATCTGGTCATGAAATGGTATTATGACTTAATAAGTCAAAGAAATTTTAAAGCAAATTAATGCAATAATAACTATATTAATGTGAAAGTTGATTCTTATAAATTTTAAGTGTTTTAAAGCACTCTATAAAGTATTTAAAGAGGCACGATGTTTATATCTTCTACAAATTAAAATAGGTGTTATTCATTTTAAATTTGTATAATTATGGTTCAGATATATATTTTTTTTAATCATTCTGAACTTGTATAATATATATATATATATATATATATGAAAATAAAAAAAAGTAGGATTATATGTAATTTGATAAAAGCTCAAAGGATGTTACTATAATTTTGTGTTAGGTTCACAAAAGTTTATATGACCAAAAGTTCTTACCAATACACTTCATGATTTTGACGATAAGGAATAAAATTAAGTTTTATTATCTAATGTCCTATTTGAAAATGTGTATAGAATATATAAATAGATGTTTTACAAAGGAAAACAAGGTGTCACTTAATATATAAGATATACACCCTAGTAAATGAAAAGAAGGTTAATATCAAGTAGAAGATCAAATAGCATTTTTTTAATACATTAGAATGTCCCATCAACTTTCTAAATAGACAGACATTAAAAGCATAGGATGTTATATGTCATATATAAAAAGCTTCCATGTAGTAAATATCTTTTTATGGTAATAAAGGAAATTATTGTCTTTATGTATGAATTTATAAGAATACTCCAAGGGATCCACAACCAAAAAATGTGAAAGAAGAAAAGAGGTTTTTTATAGAGGAAAATTTCTCAAAGTCAACCTCGAGAGCAGAAAGAGAAACGTGAAAAAACCTCGTTCATATCTTACAAATGCAAGAAACTTAGACACTTAAAACAAAATGTACAAAGGTCAACAAATGTCAAGAAAAGGACAAGAAGAAGAAGAAAGTATTTTTCAAGAAGAGGTCTAAGAAAGTGTTGATGTCCACATGGGAAGATGTAAATTCATCAACATTAGAAAAAGAAAAAGATCTTATGAGGAAATCAACATTTGCTTGATGGCAGATATAAAGACATCATCTATGGAAGATTTTGAATTTGATGATGAGATATGCTTAACAACAGGAAAGAAAGACCTGTCATGGTACCTAGACAGTGTGTGCTTGTAACACATGACAGGAATAAGGTCTATGTTCCTCGACCTAAATTCCAAGAAAGGAGGATCAATCACATTCAGAGGAAACTAGAAGGGCAAGATCACAAGAACAAGAACAATAAGTATGCATTCGTTCTTGTCCATTAAAAATGTTCTTTTTAGTAAAATGTGTTAAACAAAATCTACTTAGCATAAGTCAATTATGTGATAATGGATATAATGTTATTTTTTATAAAAACCAATGTATAGTAAAAAACAATGATGACACTATAATGTTTGTCACAAAAAAGACAAGGTACTCTATCCAAAATAGATCTGAGTGAGCTATCAATTCAGAAGGTCACTTCTCTAGTGTCTATCCATGACAATCATTAGGTCTAGCATATGAAGTGTGTTCATGCTAGCTTGTGGTTAATCTCAAAGTTGTGAAAACTTAACCTAGTAAGAAATTATTGCACATGTCATTCAAAGATGATCTTCTTTGTGAGGCATGCTAACATGGCAAATAGATAATAATCTTTCAAATCTAAAAATGAACTTTCTATAGAAAGACCTCTTGAATTGCTTCACATGGATTTATTTGGTCCTACGAGAATTGTGTTTATAGCAGGTTAAAAATAGGGATAGTCGCTGTAGATGACTATACTAAATGGACATGGGTTGGGTTCCTAAGCCATAATTAAGGATGAATCTTTTAACATCTTCTATGGATTCTTTAAAAATATTCAAAATGAAAAAAAAAAGTTTGTCTATTACTTCTATTTGAACTTCGAAGTGACCATAAAAGAGAATTTGAAAATTATCTTTTTGAAAATTTTGTTATTAATAATGACATCTTGCATAATTTTTTAACTCTAGAAACACCTCAACAAAATGGTGTTGTGGAAATGAAAAATATATCTCTTTAAGAAAAATTATTTTAATTATATTTTAAAATAGATATTCTATTATTAATTTTATACTATGTGTTAAAATACTCTCATTAAATTTAAAGTAAATAAAAAAACTAATTCATAAATATTGAAGTAGTACTGTTTAGCCACGTAAATATGAAAAACTAAAAATTAAAAGTAGTATTTTAAACAACATTACTTAAAATAAAATTTTAAAAAAGATTACAAAATACTAAAAATCTTATTTACAAAATACTACTAATAATGTAAAATAAAATTATCATTTTTAAATTTATACTTTATATCAAATATTTAAGTCAAATTTATGCAAACTAATGTAATTTTAAATTAGTCGTGTTAACACATATAGTATATATCTCTCTCATAATCTTTTTAGTTTTTTACATTATGTTGAGTTGAGAGAAATTAAACGAGAAAAAAAGTATGAGAAATGAAAAGAAATTAAAAAAAGAAAAGAAAGTGTGATGAAAGAGAATAGAAAATATAGTTATTTTATAAAATAAAAGAGAAAAAAATATAAATTAAAATAACATTATAAAAATATAAAATAAATTTTCATGCATTTTACTTTTACCTCTTCTTTAAGGTGAAAGTGTTTGAACATATAAAGATCCCACCATTTCATATGAACTTTCATTTATCTTTCATGTCTACGGAACAATTATGATGATAACTTTGATTCCTTTTTAATTTGATACATAGTTAAAATTGGGTCGAATTAAAGATAGAGTGTTGAATGGAAAAATTTTAGTGAGAGAAAGACTCATATATATATTAAAACATCTGAAACCTACGAGAAGTCAGAGTCAGACCCCTATTAGATGGCCATTCAAAAGTTGAATAAGAAAGAAAAGAAAAAGTATTAAAATGATGATTACTGTGATTATATTAATTAAAAATTGTTAACAAGATGAGATTAGGTAAAAGTGACACGTGATTATTTAACGGTGGACGTCAGTACATGCGTCAAACCCAATAAGAAAGGGTACTCAAATCGAATAAAGTGAATGGAAAGAACTGTGAATCATCCTATGAATGTCATTACTGAGCAAAGGGTTTACATGACACTGATTGTAGTTTTTATCGTGACGTGACTGATCGATGTTATTTAGATAAATCCTTGTCCATTTCATTTATAAGCCATCTTTTATAGTATAAATAAACAAATAATAAACTTCATAACTATTATCTCCTTCTCTCAATTTCATAAACATCTCATTTTTTTACATGGACTCGGTCAGACGGCCACTTTTTTATTGGGTGAATTAGTCAGTCTTCGTTACCAGATTTATATTCATAAATTCTATACTTCTATTTGTATTTACAGTTAAATCATCACATGGGTGGAAAACATAAAAATAATACCATAAAATTAAGTGATTAATAGAATATAATATTCTAAGATACTCAAGATTTTAGATTCATAAATAATACTAAAAAATATTGTTAATATATAAATTGAATAACTTTTAAATTCACAGTTATTTACAATACACTTTTAAATGAATTACCATTTAGAAATTAAATTATTGAAACAAAATTTTATTTTAAAAATTTATTTGAAAATACCTTAAAAATAATATAAATATTTTTATATAAATAATTTTATGAAAAAATAATTTCAAGAATATGACTTTTGGCCATCCACCCAAATTGACCTAGTAGGTCATCAATTGAAATCTTTAATCTCGAGTTACACCAATCATATTGTGTATGATACATGTCTAATATTCCAACTAGTGACTCAACTCATTTAACTATCTCATTCTTAACCCATTGAACACAATGAATTTCACAAATTGGGTTGAGAATATATAGTGTATTTTTTTTTTCTATATTTTATGATTTTGTTGGTTTAATTAAAAGTATTCTTCATCATAGGCAATTTTTTTTTAGCTTTGTGAGATTACTACAGACGTAAAAGTTTTCCTCTAATTAGTATTGAACACATATGCATACTAGAACTTAAACTTAAGACCGCCGGTTAAACTAGAACAACCTAGTGCTAGTTGATCCACATGCCAAATAGTTCTATATTTATCATTACATAACAAAATGAAATATAGCTTTTTACAATTAACGAATTTTCAATGATGGTTCTTAGGATCGTTCTTAACCATAAGAATTATTTTTCTTAAGAAAAACCATTGCAGAAGAATACTGGTTCTCCATAGTGGAGGAATTGTTCTTTGTGAAGAATTGGTTATTCATATGGGACCAATATTAAATAAATAAAAAATATAAGTATATCAAATAAACATTTTGGATAGCTTTCAGACCAACTAAAAGACACACAAGACATTAGAATAAAATTATGATCTTCTAACAACCCTTATATCCTAACGTAAAACGTGAAACTGCATAATAATTGGTTAACCGATATAAAGTCTTGAGTAAGTTTTGACAAATGCATCTCAACATGACTCCAACCAAGTTTATCTTGGTTAATTTTATCACAAAGCTACATCTAAACAAAAGGTTACCTTAATTTGGCTTAATTAAGGGTAACTTTAGATTAGTTTACACATAATTAAAAAAGCTCAAATAAATTAAATCTCTATAATAAGATTAATTAATAAGCTTTAACTCTTTGTTCATTCTTTAACTAGCATTTTATTACATCATTAATACTCTAGTCAAATTCCTCTTTAACTAGAGCTTTGGAGTATCTTGTGCAAGTATTATCACTTTCATTAGAGAATTACTTAAACATTTCAAACAATAAGGAGAATTTTAGGTATCCTTCATTGAAGGTAATCTTGTTCAAGTCTTATGGGATCATTATGGATGACAAAATCTTTCTATTAGTATATAATGCAAATGCATACATAAAACTCAAACTTTAAACTACTGATTAAGTTGAAAGAACCTTATGCTAGTTGATCCATATGCCCAGTAGTTCTATATTTATGATTTACATAACTAAATGACATATTAAAAAAATAAAATATAGCTTTTTATGATTTAGACATCTTTAGTAGCGATTCTTAAGATGGTTCTTAGTCATAAAATTATTTTTCATAAGAACAACCATTGCACAAGGACATTGGTTCTCTACAATGGAAGAACCGTTCTTTGTGGGAAAATTAGTTCTTCATGGGACCAACATGAAATAATTAAAAAAATATAAGTACCAAGTAAACCCTTCTAATAATTTTCGAACCAACTAAAAGGCACATGTGACATTAGACCAAAATCATGACCATCTAACAACCTTTCTATCCTAATGTAAAAGGTGAAATGACGTAACAAATTATCTAAACCATATAAGGTCTTGGGTAGGTTTTGGCAAATGCATCTTGACATAACTTCAACTAGGTTTAACATGGTTAATTTTATCACAAAACTACATGTAAACAAGGTTACCTTAATTTGGATCATTAAGAATAATTATAAATTAATTAACTCCTATTAAGAAGCCCAAGCCCAATAATATTTCTATAAATAAGAGTAATTAAGGAGATTTGTCTCTCTAGTCATTCTTTAAGTAGCATTTTATTGCATCATTAATATTAAAATTAAGATCATCTTACTTGAATGACTTTTGCAATTTTGGAATACATGGATCAGTTTCGAGAATATTTATACCCTCGACATTTGTATAAGTATTAATAAGAACAAAAAAAAAAAAAGTTCTATGAACCAATGAAAAAGTTTCTTTTGTAAGTTTTCTAAAAATCAATGTATGTTGCTATTAATTTTTTTAATAAATTGATAAAGAGAATTAACAATTAGAATGTACATGGTCTCAAATTTAAACAAAAAATGGTAAAAAAAAACTTCATCTTTATTAAAAAATTAATAACATTTAACTGTATTATTTTCATTTCAGAAAATAGTTTTTTTTTTCAAAAATTTTCTTCCTTGAAACTTCATATAAACAATAAAACAACGAAATTGGGAATCAAGCCTGAATTAAATTAGGTTATTTTAGAAATAAAGTTATTAAATGAAAAAAGTTAGTTTAAATTTACTTTAAGATCAACATGCACAACATTATTTTCTTAAATATTTTATACCAGTAGTAACAAAATTGATTATGTCAAAATCATAAATTATGATATCACATGTGTTTTATTTTTTCATTATATATGAACAACATATATGCTTAAATAAATCTTTACGACTTATTAATAATTAACTCCTTTTAATTGATACTTGATATGCCATATTTAAAAATTAATTATGAGAAAAAACTTGAAACTGGAAAGTTTAAGATATTATATATTTACTAAAATATGTTATTAGTTAAGAAAAATTAAAATAAAATAAATATTAGCAAAAATATTTTACAATATAAAATGCATAAAATAAAGAAACATAAAAAATAACTATATATATTGATTTAAAAAATTGTTGTTATGTAAATCACGAAGACAAACAAAGATATATTTTCAATTAAAATTAAAATAATTCCAATAAATAACACAATAAAAGTTAATATTATTTCCCTCCTTAAATATAACATTCTTTTTTAAAAATAATTTATTCCTTCTTCTAATACTTCTTTCAAGTTATCTCTTTCATTAATTATTATTTTGACTGATATATATTCTCATCTTATTTATATTATTAATAAAGAGAATTCATCTTTTAATGTCACACTTGTTCGAAAATTAAAAAATAAACTAATTTATAAAATAAAACATTCCAGCCCGCAATTTCTTTATCTCTAGATGTAAACTTTATCATTATATCAATCTTATAATCTTAAGAAAAAAGAATTACTTTAAAATATTTATATTCAATATACATAATTATTCTACTATCTAAAATCTATAATATATATATATATATATATATATATATAATATCTATTTTACCTTTTTAAACATTTTATGACTTCTCTTACATTAACAAATACATGTTTTCTGAAGTTCTACATTACTATAAATCAACCTTTGTCGAAGATCATTAATATATGTATATCTTCAATCATAAATATTTTTAACATAAATGTAAATACACGCATGAACAATATATTGAATGCTATTGAAAATCTCTGCTCTCTCCATTCTCACAAATTCATTGCAAATATGACATATTTGTTTATGATCTTATAGGTTTCTATCAAGTTAACATAAACAAAACCATACTAAACTAAAATTATTGTACACAAAATGATACAGTGAATTATTTATATTCTTTCATGTTATTAAAAAACATATTAAATTAGAACTCTAAAATTGTTATAACATATCAAAACAAAAATGTGAATACATAGGCGCGCGACAACGCATGTGTTTTTGCTAGTAAGATTAATGAAAATGATAAAGATGATTAACACAAATTAATTGATTAGGTGGAGAATAAAGATGAATATATAGATAATTGGGTCCATATAACCCATAATTTGCAAACGGGCATAACAAGGGAAGCTAGCATTCTAAATATGATCATCGTAATTAAGCTACACATGCATGTGTGGCTTTCAAATGTTCTTACTCCAAGAACAATATGAATTTGAGATGAGGTCTGATGTGAAATGTGTGTGTCAAAGGTGTATCTATCTCTCTTTAAGCCAAGGTTTAGTGCGGGGAGGACCTACAGAAGTCACCCGATACTCAAGTCAGTATTAGAAGGAGGTCAAGTCAGAACAAGTACAAGTGTAATAAATGTAGTGTCAACAACCTTTAATTTACCTATAGACTTACCATGGTATTTATGGCATGGGCATGGGCTTAGGGTCCATGGGCTTGATTAGCAAGGGCCCAATGATGCGTTAATGATGGTTAAGTCATCTAATTACTAGATTAAGTTAATCCTCCACGTTAATCTATCATGCTTATGCCAAAGAGATGCTAATTGTACTCTATCAAGGTCACCCTAGATCGGTACACAAGCCCCCACCCCCTAGGCTCACATTACGACCTTAGGCCGAAATGTGAGCCTTAAGTAGCTAATTTACCAAGTTGGCTTTGCAGTCATTCATTGGTGAAGGTCATTTAGGAATGTGAACCGTTAGATGATTGTTGGGCACCATGTGGCATTCAATCGACCATCAGATGTGTATCTACGAACAGTCTAGATGTTCCGCCATGTTGGGTTGTGTGCGTCGTGCACCTATAAATAAGGGTTACCCGCCTTCCATTGCAAACGTTTCTAAAGTTTGATATTGTCTAAGCTCATCTTCCCCTGATCATCCAAAGTGTTTCACATTTATCCTCGCTTTTTTTCTTTATTAAGGTTGGTGTCATGTCTTCCCTGAGTTCTTCAATTCGTTTGGATTTGGCCGATGTTTCTAGGTCCGAGAGCAGCTTTGGCTCTCAAAACTTGCAGGTAGGATATTCTAGTAGCGTCAAGTCTCCAGTAGGGAATCGGTGGGGTAGAACCCCAATGCTGAGCTCGAGGTGGATGCTATCAAGGTCGAGGTGACCGTAGTAGAGGAAGATTCTTAGGTTGACCTAACAGTCCTAGAACATGCGTCTGACGTACAAAAGAATTAGGACATGTTGTGGGTGTTGTAGAACGTGGACTTGTTGGGGACGACAATTGTGAGGGCATGATCTCGGTGGTGTGCTGTCAAACATCAGAGTGGATTTTCCATGGTCTGTGGAAAATGAGTGTTGAGTTCTTTTACATGTACGAGAGGCTCTTCACCAAGTTCCATGTTCGCTTGCCCTTCGACAAGTTTACCATGGCGGTGCTCCGAGTTCTGAATCTGGCACTAAGTCAACTCCATCCAAACAGTTGGGTGTCTCTGCAAGCCTTTCGAGTTCTTTATAAGGCCCTGCACATTGAGCCCAACACACGACTTTTTCTGTACCATTACTACACACGTCTAGCGAAAGTGTCGAGTGAGTGTCACTGATAAAGTAATTGTAGTTTTATATTTTTTCTCCCTACATTTCATCCCTCAAATACTTTAAAGAAAGCTTCTTTAAAGTCTTTGTAGGGTAAAATGATAACGACCTGCAATTGTTGTCGATTCTTGACAACCTTCCCCGATGTCTCCCGGAAAATGACATAATGGGTTTGGCATTACTGGTCGATCCAGGCCCGAGCTTAGAATGTGAGCATCTTTTCATCTTTTGCTTGTTGTACTTGATTGTTTAACGTTGCTAAATTTTTTCTTTGTTGTGCAGCTCTGATGGCTGAAAAGATCTTGCCAAACCCCTTTGTCACCTTCAAAAACATTTGCTCCGCTGGCGAGGAGGAGAGCAAGAAGGAGGAGGTTAACATCGGTGAGGCTGGTTCTAGTCTTCCACACTTGCTCCCATCTCCATTTGCCCTGAAAAATCCAAAGAATAAAGGCAAGGCAAAGGTCATTGCTGAATAAGGCGTTGCTCATAAAGCAAGCCCAAATGGTCGTGTAAAGAAGCCACATTGAAGGTTTCAATAAAGGCATTTGACAGATTGTGGTGCTTTTTGGCCTCTCGGATAGGCAATTTGACATCGAGAGTGATGTCTTCAAGGGTCGCGTCGTGCGCAAAAAAGACATCCCAAATTGTGGAGTTGTTGAGGTGCCCGCTCTTACTTTCAACAAAAAATTTGATATCTCTCATCCTGAAACGACATGACCGCCTCCTGATCTGTCCCAGCTTCAAGCTTTTGCATATATTTAGGCTAAACTTCGTTTGGTTTGGTTTTTTTTATTGGCCAATCTGGCCATTTTTTGTAATGGGTGGCTACACATGCCACCGATGTTACTTCAGCCTTAATTTAATGAAATATGTTCTTATTCCATTATGACTTGATGTTAATTGTCAGACTTTTATTTATACCATGCTGACTTCGGTGTTGAGTTAGTTGTATCTCAATGTCAACGCGAACTTTTAGCCACACGCTAAGTTAATAGCACTCTAATTATGTCGTGGACCTTTACTAATGTTAAAGTAATACATCTCAACCATTACACTAGTATCTTTGATATAAATTTAAGAACACCTCGACCTTAATCCCTAGTATGTTTGCAATTCACAATGTTAATTTAATAACATCTTATCTTAATCGCTAGTACTTTCGCAATGTTGATTTAATAACATCTCGTCCTTAGTCACTAGTATTTCCACAATGTTAATTTAATAACGTGGGGGTCCAGTCAATGATGGTGTGAATATTTACGCAATGTCAATTTATTAACATCTTTGTAGTGGTACAAATATTTACGCAACATCAATTGAATGACATCTCAACGGTGATGCAAATATTTATGCAACATCAATTTAATGACATCTCGGTGGTGGTGCGAATATTTTTGCAACATCAATCTGATGACATCTCGATGGTGGTGCAAATATTTAAGCAATGTTAATTTAATAACATATTGATGATGGTGTGTGAGTGTTTAAGCGGTCGTTGGTACCGAGGTCATCTCGGTTGGTGCACGAGTACTTACACGATAACTTAGTGTTTAAGGATCTAGGTAACATGTTTAAAAGTTGCGAAAAATAGTAAACTTTTTTATTAACAACAAAAAAGGAGCACCTCGTTAAAACCTCCTTGGCTAAAGCCCTCTCGAGAAAAAGTCCGGTGATATGAAAAAAAGTGCACATGTCTACATGCATGTTTTAAGTTTCATACATTTAACTGAAATAAAACTTCAAGTGAATTGCCTTCCATGTTCTCAAGATAAGTTCTCCCAAGAGGTGCTCAAGTTTGTACTTGTTTAATGTCCTTGTTAACTTAGAATGGGTCTTCCCACTTTGATGAAATTTTCCTTCTGCTTGTTCCATACAAGCTTTGGCACACATTCTCCAAATGAGATCCCTTTCCTTAAAGCTTATTAGCCTAACTTTGTTGTGATATCTTCTGACTGCTCGTCTTTTGGTGGCCTCTTCTCGGACTTAGGTATTATCTCTCAACTCTTGAGCAAGGTTGAGATCAACCAACATCTCCTCTTGATTCTAGCTTGGATTGAACAAGTCTCTACGAAGTGTTTGCTCCCCAATCTCGACTTGAACCATGGTATATATTCCATAAGTTAGGCTATAAAGGGTTCTCTTAGGTGGTTGTTTGCGGAGTTCATTTGTAAACCCATAACACCTCGACTCAATCTTCAGCCTACTTCCCCTTGGCTGCCTCCAGCCTCTTCTTTAACTCAGTAAGTATAACTTTGTTCATGGCCTCAATCTGGATTTAGTTTAAAGATGTTGCACCGAAGTGGTAGCATGACATATAGAGAGGTTCTTCATGAATTCCTTAAAGCCCTTGTCAAAGAATTTTCTGCCATTGTTAGTCACAGCCATGCGAGGTATGCCAAATCTACATATTATCTTCCATAGGAACTTCCTTACATTGGCTGTCGAGATATGCACCAATAGTTCAGCCTTAATCCACTTAGTAAAGTAATCAATCCCTACAAGCAAAAACTTGCATTGTCCTTTGTAACGTCTCATTTTGCTAACCCAATTCAATTGTAAAAATGCAAAAATTTGTCAAAGGTCTTTACTCATTTAAGAGAAATCTTCAAAATTAGTTATTACAAAAAGAACCATAATCTTCTTAAAAGAAGGATAGTACAGTATTCATTACGAAGCCTTGCTCTTACAAAATATTTCACAATACATCATATATTACTCATTACTATTACCCCATTAATCCTATCCAGAACAATGAACCTTTGACATAAAAGCTAACAAAAGTAACTTAATACAAAAAATCATTAATTATTAGAACATCAAGCATAAGGAAAATCTTCAAAAGTCCTCATCACAATAGGCTAATCAGGCTTTTCTTCTATTCATATCCCAAATATATATATATATATATATATATATATATATATATATATATATATATATATATATATATATATATATAAGGAAACACATAGAACAAACATATAGAGGACTGAGATAATTATAAATCATAAATGTTAATTTTAATAAACTGTACAGATAATGAGGGCTTAGATTCACACTAGGACTCAGTTTCTCATAATCTGCACATATAATTTAATCTCACTTATCTTAACACTATACTCAACCGACTTGGCTCCAAATATGGATCCATGACCATCCATGATGATTTACCCCAATCATCAAGGATTGCATTTGGGAAGTGATTAGTAGTTATATATCTTACCCTAGTTGGTACAATAATCCTCTCTAGAATTTGGACAATTTTTTCCCCAGGCTATTTGCCCACCATACTTCTTCAGCTTATTGCCAGCCGGGCTATTTGCCCAGGATAATTATTTTGCTTATTGCTAATAGCTATTTTCCCTTCAGACACGACCAAGACCAGACAAGATATACTCAATTAATCATGAGATGCTAAGCATTGTCAACAGTTTTAAATAAATGAACATCCCAATAAACACTTACATGGACTCTCTAGAAGGTCATCCATCTGATGAAACATTCGTAGTCTAAATATACACAAGAATTATTTGAATACTTATTTAATCAAAACAAATACAAGGATATCCAATCCGTCTTCATCTCATAGTGTATCCAGTTGTGACTTCCCAAACATCATACTCGTGCATTTGCATAGTACCTCTACTAGGGAACCTAGATTTTTTTTTCACCACATTTTCAAAGAATATTAATTTAACAACCACCAATTATATAATGTTCATATTGAATTACAACATCATCAACCATAATTCAAGTATCACAACTTTGTGCATACATCATAATTCACAGAATAATCAAGCTTCCTATTAGCATAAAATAAGAATTTATAGTGATTAATTAACCTTGTAAAGATTTGATATTCACCAAAATATTAATACAATATTATTATAAGACATCTTTTCTGATGTGGAAGGTCGGATTAAATTGCAACCATAGAGCATACTCAGCTTGCCTTTCTACCATTTTGAAAACATGAAATTTATTCATAAACATTCTTTCAAAATACACTTCTCCATTAACTCATAAACATCAACAATAATCATATTAGATAAGCAATAATAATCAAAGTAATAAACATCGATCAATCAAGAAAGTATAACTGAACAAAAGCAATAAACACGAATAGTTTATTAAGACAAACATCCCCTACAATTTATAAATCTCGCTTCTCTCTCACCTTGATAAGAGGTTGATAAGAGTGGTGCATAACCTCCGCAACTTCAATCTTCCTTGGAAGATTTTCCTTTTGACCTCCTTCCTTCAAAGCCTCTCATTTTCTCACTAAAACTCTCTCTTAGTTGTTTCTCTCTCTAACTTCCTCAAGAATTGTGCTTCTCCAATGTGTACCAAGGGCCCCAGTTATAGGCTTGGGTTCACCAAAATTCACTGAGTGAATTCCAATTCGCTAAGCGGTTTTGGTTTAACAATTCTAAACACTTGTCTCACATGGCCTAGCGAAAATTAGCTTGAACCAACGACCCTTTTTCGTTTAATGACATTGTAGGTTGAGTTTAGTACTACAACTTTGTAATTTACATGAATGAACATCCTTCCTTGGTCTTATGAAACCTTTGGTTGAAGCTACAATCATTGTTCTACAATGAACATTAACTATCATCCACCCTTGATTTATTGAATCCTTTGGTTGAGGTTTAGGTGATTGTTCTATGATTCACATGAATCAATATCCACCTTTGGTTTATTGAAACCTTAGGTTGATGCTTGGATGGTTGTCCTACAATTCTCATGAACTTAAGTCTTCACTTGATCTAATTGAAACTTCTTTTTTTTTTTTTGTTAAAAGTCTTATCCAGACAAATTTGGGTGTTTATAATAATTAAGTTTCAAACTTTAATTAAAAATGTAATTATATACTAACCCGTTTATGAAAATAGGGGTGTTCCATCCTTTGGCTAAAGGAAATAGTCCTAGTATGTCCATGCCCTAAATGGCAAAAGGCTAAGGAGATACTAAACTTTGGAGCTCTTCAAGTGGAGTTCGGATTAAGTTTTCATGCTTTTGACATTTGCTGCACCTTTTGGCATAGGTCTCATTTCTTCAATGTTGGTCAATAATATCCCACCATCATTACTTTGGTTGCCAAAGTTCAAGCTCCAAAATGGAACCCACAAATTCCATCATGTAGTTCTTTCAAAACATAGGCCCCTTGTGCTGAGGTCAAACATTTTAGAAATGGTACCGAGTAACCACTTTTGAATAGCTCGTCACCTATTATCTCGCTAACCTCGTCCTCAGTGCTTTTGCTTCCTTTTCGTCAATGGGCTACTCTCTTTCTCAACTCATCCATACTTGTAGTTTGTTTCTTACAAAGACTATCCACAAATTTTCTAGGTAAGAGTGTTATCACTATGTGATGGAGAGCGATCTCAGGGTTGAGGTTTCTCACACTCATGGAAACCTTATTGAATCAGCACATAAAGGTTCTCAGGGGCTCTTTTTTTCTTGTCTCACATTAACAATCGTGATAGAGGTGAGATGGTGTGGTCGGATAATGGAAAATTAAATCCCAAAGTTGGTAGTTAGAGTCTAGAAGCAGTCAATAGAATAAGGTGATAGTCTGGTAAACCAACTTAAAGTTCCTCCCTTCAGCGAAGTCAGAAATACTCAGCACAAAATAACATCGTCCATGGTGTAGAGGCTAACTTGAGTGATGTATACGTCAAGATGTTCGTTGGGGTCAATAATTCTATCGTAATTATCTATCGTAAGCGACTTCCAATTGCTAAGTAGCGGAATATCCATGATGTTGTCAACAAATGGATGCTAAGGTTGCAACACCAAAGCATTTTCAGCAAGAGTCCAAGAGGTTATCATCAACTAGTTGTCGGGTTAAGCTCGGGTAGGTTGCCTTGACTTAGCAGTGCACGGAGTCTCTCAGGAGGCTAATATGTGTCATCATCAGCATCTTTAAATTGGTGCAGACGAATTCTGATGTCTTCATTCTCTTTTCTTAATGCTTCTAACTCTTCCTCATTGAGCCATCTCATTCTCTCCATCTCATTTCAGAGTTGGGAGATTACGACACTAGGACTGGTGTCTTCAGACATTCAATGATACATCTCTTGGTGGTGACCATGTGGTCTAGGGAAAAGTTCTACAGGACCCCACAGTGGGTGCCAATGTTCTTGCTCTAAGAACAATATGAATTTGAGATGAGGTTTGATGTGGAATGCATGTGTCCAAGGTGTATTCATTTCTCCTTAAGCCAAGGTTCAACGGGGGGAGTACCTTTAGAGTCACTCCAATGCTCAAGTCAGTATTAAAAATAGGTCAAGTCGAAGCAAATACAGATGTAATAAATGCAGTGTCAACAACCTTTACTTGTTGACCTACCATGGTATTTATAGGCATAGGCATGGGCTTGATTAGCAAGGACTCAATGACGCGTTAATGATGCTTTAATCATCTAATTACGGATTAAATTAATACGTTGTGTTAATCTGCCATGCTTATGCCATAGAGATGATCGTTGTATTCTGCCAAGGTCACTTCGAAGTCGAGATGACCCCGAACTAGTACATATCCAAATACTAAATCTAATGTTAATAACTAAATTAAATAATTTTTTTATATAGAATTAACCAATATTCTTAAAAAATATAAATGAGTTAAATAAGTCTTATGTTTAAAAATATGAAAAGTATTAGTGAGTAAAGAAAACTCTAATTTTAATTACAAAATAATATAAAATACAATATTAGAAATTTCACCTAAGTTTATCTTGTTAATAAATATATATTAGTTTTCTTTATTTTGGTAATTACAACTTTGAATCTTGATATTTAAACTAAAAGCATAATATGTATGTATAAATGAGGTCTAGTTCATTTAGTAAATATAATACATAAATTATTTAAAATTTTTTACACTGTTTGATTTAATTTATGTATAAAAAAACACAATAAGTATCTAATATAGTATTTCTATATTTTTGTTATTATTAATGCGTTGGATATTGTATGGACATAAAGAAATTAGGATAAGTGAAATGACCTAAATACCCTCGTAAGGAAAAAGCAAAAAGAACTTCAGATTTTGGCTATACCAAAATCCAAACCTGGAAATAACCTAAGAACACAAAAAAGATAAAGTTATAAAGATTTCGGATTTTGGCCATGCCGAAATCCGAATATCATAACTCAAGAGACAAAAACATTAAAAGATATGGATATTAAGCCTTGCTGAAATCTATAAAATTGAAATAACAAGATTAATTAACCCTAAATCACATATTAACATCTAATCACTATACCCAATAAAGTTAAATCAGATAACATATCCACTGGATAAGGAAAGTATACACAAAATAAAGCTTATAGTCGGCTCAACACAAATAATACCCAATAGATAAAAACCTATATATTTGCTATAAATAGTTAACGTTGTGGTACGTGTCCACCATCTATTGTTGAAAACATTATTCTCTACTTTATAATAATCCGAACATTGTCTCACTTGATCGTTAGAGTCATTTTTTGCAGACTATCCTCCATTTTGAATGAAGAAAAAGTTGAGGACATTTTCATCAGATTATTCGTGAACGTTGTTGAAGCTTATTAAGATAAGATTAGATATATTTTATTGAGATTACTTGCACATGATATATCTATTGATTTCTTGCACATGAACAGAAATTTTTTATCTAAGATTTTCTTTTTGAAATATTTATCTCCAGGAATATTTCAGGTTGGAAAAAAGTTAACCAAATCCAATGATGGAAATCAGCACAATTATGGTTCATATTTGAGGAAATAAATTATGTGATTCTTATGAATACATTTGACCAATTCAAACAATAATGTGATGTTTCATGCGCAAATGATATTGGGATTGATATATATACAGAGAAAAGAAGTTAACTCATCCATCAAAAGACTAAAGGGGAATTATTACTAAAACATATAAAAAAGAGAGCATAGAATCATTAAGCTTTAACCCATTTCCTTCTTGAAAATCATGAACTACAGTAACTCCCACAAGCTAAGTTGCATCCTTATTCCTTCAAATCCATAATGAATGACTCTTACCCGTCAATCAACTAGTAGAGGAAAAGCCCTCGTATGCAAAAGCATTAAATAGACTGTTTTTTTTTCTCTACCTATATATTGAAGTGACTTCATTTGTGAGGGGGGTGAGAATGGATTTCACTAAAGTTTTTGGATTTGACAAGACTAAAGCCAATAACTTAGCTTGAGAGAAATAAAAGTTGTCTCCATTATGAAGCAGATATGTGGCTTCAAGGTCTTGAGGCCAAAATGTCACATTTTATATACAAGAGAAACCTCCACTATAGCTCGACACATATCTTTTGCTAATTATAACATGCATCTGACATTAACAAACATGGACATGACCTGTTTATTTATCAAGTATCTGTACGTATATATATTGCAGCACCAGTCATTGTTTAAATATCAAATCGTGTACAAATTTTAATTTTAATTTCAATAAATTAAATAAGACCTCCAGTTAATTATTGAATTAAAATATATATCAATAGAGAATGGTAAATAATTTTTTGCATGAAATTTTAATCAAAGGACAGGAAGTTTAATTAAAATAATCTTCATAATTATGACTGTTATTAGTAAAATATACCTACACAGTGAACTTTGAAAAAGTTCCATCTTAAATTCTTTACCTAAGAATATCATGGTCACACAGGTTATGATATCCTTGATATATATATAAATTTTATACATCAATAAATAACTTTTATAAGATAATTAAGTATTTTACAAACTCTACCTTTCGGTTGAAGGTATAATTAACTCCCCAATAATACTTTGAAAGATAAATTACATGATAGCGTAACCTTTTATTTATTTATATATATATATAAAATCAAAGATTAAGGTGTGTAACATAATTTTAGAGCGAGTAGAAAATCCATTCTTATATCCGGCACTTCTAAATATTATAATTTTATGAGCTTTGTTACAAATGATGAACACGATATAGTTTGGTATTATTAGAGTATCATTCAACAGCCTATATATACAGCTATTCTATGATAAATATCATTATTTGAATAGTTCCCATAAAATAATAGTATCAGTAAATATATATAATTATGAGAAATGAAGTTAGTTGCAATAATTGAAATATATATCTTATCACTATAATGGTCAGGAGAGGAGATAGGGATCCTGGATCCCTCCTTTTTCAATTAGTCCCCAAAAGTATATATTTGAGACTCATGGCCGTATCAATGGCAATAATTTTTTCTTGAATATTATGAATAACAAAATTAATCCCATCCATCGGATTCTTCTATATAAAAAAAGAAAAGGATATAAACCTATTCAAGAAAAATATCAAGATTGACATTTGAATGGATTTTCAAAAGTGAATCAACTTGTTAAGAATCTTCAAAATTTAAATGGTGTTACATCACAACGTGCCTAGTTACAAATTCGGGCTCTCGTACAAGGGAGCAACTCTAAAAAATAAAAAATATCGACTTTTACATTTGTTTGACCAAGTTAAATTGATGTCTGCATTAAAATTTATTAAAAATTTAAAATAAAAATGCATTCAAAAAGAATTTGACTTCATTGCTAATTAAAAAGTGCTAATTTCTAGCATTTATTTTCCACCAAAATATATGCATAATGACTTACTAGATTTAACCTTAGAAAGTAATCAAGAATATGCTATCGAATTTCAAAGTCGCCTTAAAAATGTTTATTATGATTTTATGAAGTGAAGAAATAAATCACAATTGTTGTATGTGAATATTAATTATATAACTCAGATGTCAATGATACCAACTGTGGTTTGTGACTATAAGAGGATCATCTCCCTTAGATGGATGGGTTGATAATAAAAAATTATATAACTCACATATCAATTGTGAATATTAATTATATAACTCACATAATTGTGATCTGTGGCTATAAGAGCATCTCACTTAGATGGATGGGTTGATAATAAAAATATTATTTTAATATAAAGTAATTTTTTCTAACTTACGTATATATTAAAATATATTTTATTTTTAAACAACTTATGTGAGTAACTTTTACGGGATGATATACTCTAAAAACATGAAATTCTCACATAAATAGAATAATAATTTATAAACACTGATTACATCAAACACTTTATTAACATTTGTTTATTTTAATTACCCGTGTCACTTACTCTACCGTGTCAATTAGGATTTTAGTGTCCTTCAATATTTTTCCTCAAAATGTTTAACATATTCCACGTTCATAATAATTTTATATATGCAAATATTACAATTTTAAACCCCTTATTTTTATTATCTAAAATTAATCTGAAAGATATGAATCATGATTTAACTTGAATAAAATCTTCCTTCTTTACTAGTTTTCTTTTTTATCTACCTCACCAAGGTGCATGCAACTTTGTCTGTTTATGTGAGATACTATTTCCCTATTTTATCATGGCATATTACTATATAAAGGACACATTATATCTTTCGTGTGTGATATCTCTTCACTAATTTAAGCATTGACATGTGTCTTTTTAGGTATTGATCACCATTCACAACCACTGAGAAACACAATGACAAGATTGGAATAAGACGGAGCATAAGAATAATGTTATCTAATACACCAAACTTCCAAATAATAGCATATACATAATCATAAATGAATTACTACATGATCAAGAATGACTTTGTTCTGTAAACAGAGTTTGAGCCTCATAGATGCATTTATATGTACTATTCATATTATTCTTCCTAAAGCAAATATTAATTATCAAAGTGCCTTATATAGTACCGTACTATATCACAGTTTCACTCACTACAATATTTTAGAGTCTCCACTCCCACCAAGTATCACCAATTACTCTTAAATCTTAATTATCATTACATAGAAAGATAATGTAATCACAAAATCATTTTTAATTAACACTATTATAAGATTCTGCACATTATATATATTTATAAATTTCAACATTCTATCACTTTAAAACAAATTCCGAACTAGATGTTATTATTAAGCTTACATGTCTTGCACAATATATGTACTTTAACCATGCATAAAATTTAAACATATTTTATTGTGAACTATTGGGCAGTAAAATTTGACCAGCAATGCAGCAGTGAAGATGTTAGTTAAAATAGATTATGTATAAGAAAATCTTATAATTTTAGAAGTATATATATCTGTAAAATTATTACTTTTAACAGAACAATGTATTAGGATCTGCCATCAAATTTATATATTTGTAGTTCTGATCTCAATTTAACAAACGTAACTTCTTCTTTTTTTCACATGGTTGTCGAAACCTTCAATATTTAAATTTAATTTAATCTCATCGTGTCCATTAAGAAAAGAAAATGGTTAGTTATTTCTAGATGTATAAGCATATAAGTACGTACTGATAACTAAAAGATAATTTTTAAATTTTTTTTTCTATTTCATCTTGTTTTTGGGTTGAATTTTTTCTTTAATTATTTTCAGGTAAATTAAACTACCACTACTGTGTTATTATATATATATATATATATATATATATATATATATATATATATATATATATTCATTCATTTGCTAAAAGTTTTTAATTACAACTACTCATATGTCATTGCACAGACTTCACCAGCATCAGAAACTAGCATTTCAATTATTTACCTCAAAAGAGAAAACACACGCAAAAAAGGTCAAAGAACAGGTACTGTTTATCCACATATATAAACTGTAGGGCTTAATATCATAAATTTTGCATTTTAGAATGTGGTCAGGCAAAATTAAACTCTTCCACTTGTGATATATTCACAAAATATTATATTCATGCACAGAAGCATAAAATTAAGAATACGTCGCTAGGTTTTACCATAGTTATATATAATATTTATATACTGCGTAATCTCTAACATAATTTTTCCTCCGTCAACTTCTCCAGGAGTCCAGCCTTTTTAGGTAATATATATATATATAGTGTTTTCCAAACTTATTATTATACTTAAACGTTGAGTATTCTACATATAATTATTATAAATATACATATATGTTCAAATAGACGAGCAAGCACATGCGATATGATTAAATGCCAACCTCGTTTTGCTGGATTTATTATCTATACAGAAAACTACCTATACTAACAGATAAGACCCAGTATATGAATGACGGTTTTTTAATGATAAAATAATAGAATCAAAGATGTTGTAAATAATAACTAGTGTAAGAAACATATAAAGTAATCTCATCTCATTCAAAACAATGAACATGAGATGGTGGATAATAAAAAACAG
Source organism: Psophocarpus tetragonolobus (assembly GCA_037954015.1). Taxonomy (NCBI): domain Eukaryota; kingdom Viridiplantae; phylum Streptophyta; class Magnoliopsida; order Fabales; family Fabaceae; genus Psophocarpus; species Psophocarpus tetragonolobus. The sequence goes on from CM075688.1 coordinate 103,816,800, forward strand.
AAAGCTGAGGAACCAAAGCATGCATTTGCCTCTCACGTCACACATCCTAGAAATGACTGATATGAAAAGTCAAGCTCTTATTATAGTATAATATAATATAATATTAACTTAACTTTAACCCTATATATTTTTTTGTCTTCTTTCATAAATTTCATCTCAGCAACCAAATCTCTGATCTCTTTTTTTTTTTTCACTTTGTATTGAAAACCCCACATGACCAAGGGTGTGGCTTTTAAATAATTTTTCCCACTTGAAAAGATGAAAGGGCTAGTCCCATCCCATTATCATCACCAATCTACTCACTGAGCTTTCGAGTCATGTCTATAGTGAATGTACTTGTTTTAACTGTTGCAACCTTCTGTTCCTCAGCTTTCTGTCCCATCCACCAATATTCCAAAAGGAATGTGGGACTCTTTGGGTTTGCTTCCAATCGACCAGCACTCTCTTTTTTTCACTCTACTAATTTATCTCCCTGACTGTTCTGGTAAATAACAAGAAAAAGAAAAGGTAGTAAGCAGAAAAAGTGGAAATCTCTCACACCCTCCTCCCCCACATGACATATTAATTTCAAACCAAATAAGAAAAAGAGCATAACATGACCTTCAATGATATTTGCACCACCAAATAAAACTTAAAGGATGATATTAAGGGGTTTTGTGAGGGAGGTGTGCATGCCTTTTTTCTAGGTCTTGTTATAACCTTCTCTTAATATTAGGTTCTTCAAATGAACTGGTGTTGGTGTTATTGCTGTTGTCTCCTGACCAGTCAAACAGACGGAATGGATCTAAGGCCTTGGATTCTCTTTGTTCATCAGCTGCACCAAAACCTTGAGCAAACAAAAGGTCCAGTGGGTCAGCTTCTATTTCTCCCAACTCAGCAAAGAAGTCTTCAGATTGGTTATTACTCTGATCCATCAAACAAGGCTTGTAAGGGAGTCCATCACTGAACTCTCCCTCATCCATCTCCAGCTGCTTTTCTATGTCTTCCGTATTCTCTTCCTTAATACTGTTTCCTGAGTTCCCAGCCACAACTGGAGATACATTGCCCTCACTATTGTTACTCTCCTGCTGCTGCTCATCCTTTGCTTTTGTTGCTGTGCTCTTTTGGGGGTTTGAGCCTTCTGAATTCTTTGAATTAGCAGCACTGTTCTTGGATGGCTGTGATCTTGTTGAACCAGCCAGAGCATTTCTTTGAGTTGGCCATGGATGGTTGTGCTCTGATGTGTATGTGATAACCAACATGTTTGGGTCTGTTCTGCTCCTCTCAACTTGCTTCCTCGCTGAGCAACCCTTTGAGCTGCTGCATCTGTAATAACCCCTGAACAAGAGAATGGTGTATAACAAACAAACACTATAACAATATCCAAATTAAAATAAGAAAGAAATTAATCCAACACCTACAATATAATAGGACCTTAATACGAAAACTAATTTCTTAACACTCTTATTGGTTTGTCTAATCTCATCCAAATATTGACCTAAAAGACAATTGTATGAAAATTCTCAGACTTCTCAGAGTACCGTTTCTACTCTTTTATGAATTACATTCAAATTATCCAAAAGAAACATTTGATTTCTTTTTTCCATCGTAGAGCTTAATGAAAACGACGAATGTTCAACTAAACGTGTGCTTATTAGTATAGTGAATTTGTTCTATAATAAAAATGGGTAATGAGAGCTTTCTGAATGGGAAAGTTTTTAGCCTAGCTATATTTTAAACCTCAAAGAGTGACCGGTCAATATTCAATGGTCAAGATTCAAGAAATTAAACATAAAAGAAATTGGCTTGATATATATAGTAAGCTACACGAAATTGATCGGTCTAGAGGAAGAGAACCTGTAATATATATTTGGTGTAGCTATTATATTATGGCCACAGTTGTTATTCCTAAAATATCTTATCATATAGAGAATAATATATCAATCATATATACCTAAGGATAAACTAATCAGGCTAACCTGGGATAAGGTGACCCTTTAATTGGTTTCTGACCGTATTTCCTCCAAGCCCACAAATCAGACGGAACTACCTCTCCAGTTTGTCTGCTGTTTGCAGCTGCTGGTGCAGGAATACAAACCACCTTTTTGGCCTGGTTCTTTCTGCAGCAATTTAACAACAAAACCCATAATAATATATCAATTACTTAATAACTTATTCACTCTTAAAACTGGCTAAGCAACGCGTGATATAAGTAAAGAAATAACAATATTACAAAGAGGAATTAGTAGAACATTCGAGAATAACTACGAGATCAGGTGATGTTTAATTTGGTTTTGCATTGAAGGAATACGGTTCTGAGTTATGATAACAAGGATAAAAGGAATAGGAATTTTCAGATGGTCTAAGATAAGTTGGGTGAAAGCTCAGTGTGTGACTGTTATTGTGTGTTTGACACGCAGAGCTAACTCTACTTTTCAGGTGGATTAAAGCCTACGAAAAGCCTCATTGAATAAACCATGTTTAGTCTCATGACAATGAAACTACTATCTTTCATCTCTGCGCAGCTACCTAGCTTAACTGGACCAGTCAACGGAACCGATTTGGAAAGCACAAGAAAAGGAACACAAGTACCTAACTCATGCCAAACCCTACTTTCTCTCTACAGTGTAAGCTTCACCATAGCCGCTGCTTTCATAAAATTTTACCCCTTTAAAAAAACAATTAAAAGTATGTGATTCATAATTTATGATGCCCCATGAAATTAATACCCACAGACATAAATTAAATTTGAGTCTGTGCACATATTAATTAAGTATAAGTAATATGTTATTATTATCTGACCTTCGTTTAAGACCCGGATTCCGTGGAGACGAGATCTGCACTCCTGCTGTGTCCACGAAGCACTCCTTGGAGGTGCTTGCATTAACCATGCGGGGTGAAACCACAGCAGGAGGTTTAATTGGCCTTGGAGAAGGTGCCATGGAAGCGGTTGAATCATAGGGTGAGACTGGTAACTTTGCATTGGGAGAGATCTGAATCATGTTTGAGAATATGTTTTTACAAGGTCTTCTCATGTCATGTTCCTCAAGAATCTTGTGTGGAGCAAAAACAGTAGTACTAGTATTAGCATTAGCAGCAGCAGCAGCAGAAGCAACACCAAAAGTTGCAGCTGCTTCTTCCAAGCCCCCAGTGAAGTAGGCAGAAGCTGAAGGTAAGTCAAGGTCCTGAAGGAAGGGATCTCTCATGGTTGAGAAAGGATCACCAAAGTTAGTAGCTCCTCCGCTGGAGTCTTGAAGCACAGAAGAGAAAGTGATGGGATCAGAAGAAGAGAAGTGTTGGTGCCAGTGATAATTATGAGAGAGGGTAGTGTGATGAGATGTGATAGGTAATTGAGATGATGAAGAAGAGGTGCCTGTGCTGCTACCATATGCTCCACCACTGGCTCGGACTATGTCAGTTAAATCACCCTGGTAATTGTCCATGATTATTGGCCCAAAGATGCTGCTGCACATGCTTTTTGTTTTCCTGCTACTTAGTGGAAGAACAAGAGGAGCTTGTTGTTGAGGTATGAGGAGGAGGAAGAAGAAGGGTGTCTGTGTGACATGTTTTGGAGTTTGAGACAATTAATATTAGAAGAAAAAGAAAAAGAGACATGCAAGAGGGTGTGAGAAGAAAGCCTTTCTCCTGGGGAGATGGGATTTTGGCTGTTAAGAAGCAAGAAAAAGCAAATTAAGGAACAGGTTGAAACTGATTGTTCCTCTCAATAACAAACAAAAGAGAATGGGTTTATAGAGAGAGACAGAGACGCTGACTTTTGACACAAAACAGCTCCATTCTATACGCAACATCGGGAGAGAGAGAGAAGAATTATTTTAAATCACAAAACTGTCTTCGACTGCCAGATTTATCAAACACCATCCATCTAAGCCTCAATTTCGTGCCACTGTTTTCTTAATAATTTATTATTATTATTCTTCCCTATATTATATTATAACAATAATGATCTTCTCATTTATATATTTATCAAATACATACCACTGAATATGTGAATTAATTGATATACAAAAGTTATTCTAAATTAATAAGTATTTTTTTAGTTTAAATTCTCAATATATAATTGCATTATAAATAATTTTGTTGTCACCTTTAATGGACTAATTTTGCTGTTTTAGTCAAATAGAATTATTTGATTTAAAAGATACTTGCTATCTTTACTCTAAAAAATTATGTCAAACACTTCATCTTCCAACCTATGACTAATTAATTAGAGTAAAAATATATATAGTTTTAGATAGATTTTATTTATAACATAAGAAATTTAAATTTCAAATGCATCATTATAAAGGGAACTTAATATAATTAATTTAATTAGAATTAATCTCCCAATTTTAATTATCTATAAAGATTGTAAGTGTGAAAACTTGTTAGTATTTTCTATTCCTTAAGTCTCTAGTATTATCTTATAGGAATTAAAGTGAAATATATGGATGAACTAGTTAAAGCAAATTTGATTAAATATAAATATAAAACACCCCAAATGCATGAAGCAATATGTTAAAAAAATCTAAAGTTGATTATGTTGGAGTGAGATTGTTTTATATAGAAATTTTTGTTCCAAATTCATGTCTCATCATTTATTTCAACTCATTAATAAATATTAAGTCATTTAATAAATTTTTTTATAATTATTTTTATTTTATATATTTATTTAAAAAACATACAAACACGAATTTGAACAAAAAATTCTCATTATTCCATAAGTTAGAATAATTTTAGAGAAGTTAATTTATAAAGTGAGTGATATATAATATAAAATATATGTTAATTAGTTTTTAAAAAAAAAAAAAAAATGCAGAGGAGTGTTTTAAAGAAGGAAAAGAAAAATTTAGTCAAAGAAAAAAAGGGGAAAAAAAAAAAAAGAGGCGGCAAGTAGCCGCATTTGGCGGAGAAACGTTTGGAGCCATTCAATCTGTCTCTCTCCCGTTTCTTTCCGTAAGGAAAGAATGTTTTGACGTGGCAGCTATCTATATGTCTGCTCTGCTGTTCCTTCACTACACCCTCACCATGCCCCTTCATAACTCATAACTCATAACTCATAACTCATAACTCTATGCAATGCATCTTAGAGAATGCTTGTTCCACAATTATTAGCTCAACACTACATTACATACATCTCTTATTCTTTTAACTCTTTCTAAGCCTCAAATTCACCGTTTAATTATGGATCTTTAATCTCCAAAACACATTCCTCTAGTTTGAGTCAAGAAATTCAAATCACACAGTAATAGAAGAGTATTTTATTAGAAGGTTTTATGAACTATATGCATGCTCGTGTTTAATTAGGTATACCAAATTTAGTTAAACAGAATCATATAAGGTCCAATCACATTTGGTTGGAATATAGTTTCAATATTTGTCACCACACAGAAAACAAAACTAAAGAAGAAAAACATTATCTCCTGCAATTGGAATGGATTAATTAATACATGTACACGCTATATATATATAATAATAATAATAATAATAATAATAATAAAAGAAGATATTAAACGAATGTATTTGTTCAAAGCAATGTCATACTTTCGTTTATGAAAGTTTGTGGCCCTATATCAGAAAGGATTAGATGTTTGATAATACGTGTCTTACGTTAGGTATAAAGTCTATGGACTTTGAAAGGACGTGTGAAAACTGTCAATTTTTTCATGAACAAATTGATCATAATATTAATTCTAGAATACTTTCATTATTATGCATCACAATTATAATAGATAAAATCTACTTAGTCGTCCAATTATATTGCATTAAAAAATCTTTAATTATATCTTTACCTGCATTCTCTAAATATTTTAATATTACTTTCATATTTTTGTTATGATCAATAATTTACTACTCATATGCTTTTTTTGCGAAAAAAGATATTAATATATATTGATAATTTTAATTGAATTTAATGACAATCTACTGACACGATAAAGTTTTTAATACAGTCATTTAAAAATTAAAAGTGTAAAAACTAAACTCGTAAAAAATTCATTTCAATTTATTTATGATTCAGTTTTATTGGTTAAATATAGAAAGAAAAGTCGAAATATGTGAATGCAAATGGACAAACATAATAAAATATGAAAACTAAACCATTTGTTTGTTTTTTTTTATGATTTTTTATTGCATATTTATATAAATTATATAATTTATATTTTTATACGCAAGTGCTACTAAACTTTGATACATAGGCAAGGAGAGGGATGCCAGTGTTCAATTACTATCAAAGTCATGTTTAGTAAAGTCCGGTTTCTCGCTTTTGAATAATTTTGGAATTGCTGTCACTATAGCTTCCTTTCTCTATATCTCTATAAATTTTGTTGACTACAATTCATTATCTTTTCAGGATAAAAAATTGAAATTTTTTAACCAAACCTCATTATTGATAATTTTTTTAAAAAACAAAAACAAATTTTATTCTTATTAATTAAAACTTTACATATCACAAGAAATGACAGTGAAAATTCCTAAAATTACAAAAAAAAAAAAAAACTCAAAATCTTCTTACAAAAACCTCCCAAATAACAGAATATCTCACTAATAGAAAGTAAACTCAAAAGGATTGAATCACCTCATTATTTGATAATGTAATGTCTAGAATGATGATTGTTTATGTATGAGAATACAAGACCTAGTTTGTTTTAAGAATTTTTTATTTTTACAAAAAAATTAATAATAAAAAATATATTTAATTATAATTTAGAAAATATTTTAAAAAATAAATAAAAAAAAAAAATTCAATGTTTTTAAAAATCAAAATTATGTAAAATCTTAATAACAATATTCTAATTATAAAAAAAATTTACTTTATAAACTTTTATAATATTTTATAAAATTTATTAAATTTAATAATTTTAATTTTTTAAAATAAAAATATTTAATAAAAATAAATAAATCTTCTTAATATTAAAAATTTAAAAATAAAAATTATTTAATAAAAAATATTTTTTCAAAGAGATAAAATTGAAGAATATTTTTTTATCAAAGTCAAAATTAATTAAAGTTATACGCTAACAGTCTAAAATGGGTTTATATTTTTATTTAATTATAACTTATCATTTGTATAATTTAATTTTTAAAACATTTATTACAAAAATGAACAAACAAACTTACGAGTTTAATTAGGTTATTGGGGGTATCATCTATATTTTCTCAAATTTAAAAGTAATCACATAAATGATATTTTTTTTATCAGGCAAATAATATCTACTTAGTTCACACTTATAATTGCAAACATAAATTATGTAGACATGCGGATGCGGAGTCATGCATCACAGTGAGTGATCGTAGCCATTCAATAAAGAATCCTTTTACATGTCAACAATAAAACTATAGTATTAATTAATATAGAAAGAAATTATCTGTAAGCAAAGTTTGTAGGAGAAAAAGACAATGAAATGAGAGGAAAAAAATCAAGACCACCAACAAGTAAATTCTTTTGAGCTTGAGAACATTCAGTCCACTTACTTCGTATTCAAAGTCAAAGTGAGCTGACTTTCCAGGCCACATGGTATATATTGATTTGAATTTTCTCTTGGTCCAGAGTAGTTCTATCTTTAAAAATAAACTATTTAAGAAGCTAATGGGAATCAGGGTGGCTTTTCATTCATTATATTCTAAAGGCACAACTTGAAAGCTTGTATTAGAAATAATAGAATTAAGAGCCAATTCTTAAATGGGTGTTTAAGGATGGCTTTTTGTGGATAATCAAACATCTAAAAGAGATTATGATGAGATTGTAATGTGCAATTAACTAGAAACTAATATAGTATGTCGGAATGATAAAGGACAAAGATTATAAAGGCTAATCTATATTATATATATAAATGTAACTTAGGCTTAGTATTATCCTTAAAGAGTCACTGCCGTTTGTTTGGTTCCAAAAGTTAAGTCTTAGTTATGTATAGTCTTGTGAACACGTTCAAAGATGATGCTCAGAGAATCATTTTGTTGATAAAATGATGCAAGCATGATAAGACACTTTTGAAGGCTCTGATTTTTTTTACTTTTGACAAAGGGGTCTCGAAACGTTTCTTCCTCCCCTTGTGTGTGTAAAAAATTTTATATGAGCCATGATGTGGGCATGTTGTGGGGACAAAGAGGTGGCCTTAATATTTTGTTTATGATTTGCAGGATTCAAGTTTTCAATGGACCAATGATCGTAGAGAGAATCACCGACCCCTTATGTTTGATGAGACATTTTGAGAATCTACTACATGTATATAGGTAAGACAACTATTACCCCCTATCTTTCTCTCTCTTCTCAACTTGCCACTCTGAATTTTGATTTTCATATCATATGCTCCAAAAGAGACACTATTTCGCCAACTACATCTCCTACTGTTCATCATCCATACTCTTTTAACAAGTTCATTAGGGTTCAAATCAAGGTGTAATCCAGTCCTAATAATAATCATGAGTGGAGACAACATTTGTAATAGTTGTATCATAAACATTACTATATGAGGTTTACATGAGATTATTAAAATACTCTAACTCAATCTTACCCTCAAAATTAATTAATAGTTAATTATCACACGAGCACAAGTCATTTGACAATTCTAATACGTCTTGTGTGTGATGTAATAACACATATATTGTGCCAAGATCAATGATATAGCAATTGATGGCAAAAATTTCTCATCGCCATATACATAATTAGTGCTGTATTTAATTGGAAAAGGTTTTGTACATAAGATAATGGGTGCCGTTTCAACAATTCCACACACTTTTTTTTTTTATCTTTTCTCTAACTATATTAAAAAATCATATAATCATGAATTGGTTTTTTTCAAGTGGCCACATTGCAAAAAGGCCAAGTTGCAGCCATGTTGTGGAATGGTGGATGATTGTGATTTTTCTACAAACCATCATGGTTATATATCCACGTCAAATTATTTGTTTTATAAATAAATGTTAGTTGTTAGTGTTTTAATTTTGTTAGTAGAAGGATTTGAACTAATAGTATCTCTCTCTTCCTTCTTCTCCTATATATTCTTTGTTATTAAATTAACCTTGCAACTTGATTTTTAAATTAAGGGGAAACTTTTTAATCACCTCTTCTCCAACATTATTGTTTGAACTACTTTTGGGAAAGTTATGGATGTAAATGTTCTTATTTTAGGATGCTACACAGGGGTAACCTAAAACTGCAAATACTTTCTAATATATAATATGAGTTTAATACTTATACACTATTCGTCTAAAAGAGTTAGACTAACATTCAATCATAACTATTTATTTGTATGACTTTTAAATGATTAATTTGTGAAGTCAACAAACTTACCATATATAAAGGGTTAGTTGTGATTGAATATCAGTGTAAAACTTCTTACACTGATAATATATAAGTATTTTCTCATATAAATATTTAGTCAATATAATATATAAATTTAATTAGTATATACTAACAATGAAAAAGAGTTTTACATGACTTTTAAAGTATTAATAAGTAAAGTCAATAAATTTACTTTAAGGATTGTGATTGCAAATGTTTTTTTTTTTTACAACATACTAATTAAACTCATTATATATATATATATATATATATATATATATAAAGAGAGGAGGGATCTATTTAATCCAACAGTAAGAGACTTATTTTGCATCCTAACCTTTCATTTTCTTAAAATCTAATTATCGATATTAGTTATTCATTATAATTAAGAAAATGGAGGGTGAGATAAAGAGTAAGTCTAACTTTATTTTTTGATATGTGGATCCCTTCTTTATATATATATATATATATATATATATTTGAAAATTAATTTGACAATTAATGAAAATTATTCCAATTAAAATTATTAGAAACACACTAAATTAGTAAATGAGTTTAATTAATATGCACTGACAGGATAAATTAAATTACAATTCTACGTGTAACTTTGTTGATTTTACCAACACTTTAAAAATCATCTTAACAAAAAGTTGTGATTAAACGTAATTATAAAACTTTTTTGTACTAACGGTTGTCAGAAGATACTAATTAAACTTATAATAAATATAGCCGTTGTGAATTATTAATTTATTATAATATATCTTTTTTTCTCTCAAACTATTATTCTTTGGAGCCAAGTTTTTGGAGGAACCCACCACTGAATTTAAACACTTTTCTTAGAAAAATAAAAATCTGGATTCCAGATTGTAAGAGACTAGTTAAATTATTCCACCGAATTTATACATGTTATCGTTGCTCTCTTTTAAAACCGCGTTTTTGTTTGTTTCCGGTTATGTTTGACTGTTACGGTTGTTACTAATTTAAGCATTTACACGGCTTTGACTGTTAATGGAGTAATGTTAGTATCAGGCACACTCTCTCAGAGAAAATAAGTTTAAATTAAAAAAAAAAAAACTATTTTAAGATATATAATAAAAAAGAAGCATGGAATGAAAAGCGAAGTGTATAAAAAAGAATGTTTTTGAATGAATTATATGAAAAGAACGTAGGTAATATTCCTGATGAATATAACTAGACGTGAATTGTTCCTATTTATTTTGAAAAAGACAGAGAAGTATCAGAAAAAGGGTATATAGAAGACGTGAAGATGCCTCGGGAGATGAGTATAGAAAATCAACATTAGAGGAAGTTGAGGGAATATGAGAATGAAGAAGATAATACATCCAACCCAAAAGCACTCCTATTACAAGATGGAATGGACTATTGTATAAGTATTGTTGCTTTTTCTGTGAAGAAATTATGAAATTAAAAACCTGCCATGGCATGCTATATAGGGTAAGGAAATGCGGGAAAAAAATTAAAAAAAATATGAAAAGGAGAGTCCTAAGTGTCTATTTCTAAATAGTACCCTTTTTATTAGTGAGGCTTTCTTGGGTAGGAAAGGGAGGCCGGAAGTTTGTTTTCGACACTTATTTCAATATTTAATCTCTAATAAATAATAAGTTTTATAAAAATATTTATTATTAATTATATTTTTAAAATTACAAATATATTTTTTTATCAAACATAAATTCAATACTTTATTTTCTTTATTAATATTTTTTTAAAATATTTTTATTATGCATACAAAGAATTTTGGGGAATGATGCAAAGACTCTTGGATCCATCCTTTTTTTATATTTATGTATTATTTTATGGATAAAAAAATTACATTTTTTTTTTGTTAATTATAAGTTATGTATGATTGTTAGTTGAAGTAATTAACTAGTTTATTTTATATATAAGTAACTTAGAAGTTAGTTTATTCTGCACATTATTTTATTAATTTATTTTTAAATTATTTTTATAACTTATAAGTTAGTTAGCGCATTCTTTTTACAAGTTGTCATTCTTAAGAAAATATGATTATTTTGCAATCTTTTGTGTTTTCTATTAATTTTTAAATAAATAACTAATAAAATAATTTATTTATTTTTAACATTAACTATTATAAGTTTTCACATAAAAGTAACTTATAAGTTTGTTTTTTTAAACGCTACTTAAGGTAACAAGTTTATTAAAATAAGCCAGGGTGATATCAAAGACAATCTTATAATCATTTTTAATTATATTTCTTATTCAAAATATATTATATACTTTAGCATAAAATATTTAAAAAATATAAAACTATGTTCATTAACGATTAAAAATTTGCATATAGAATAAAAAATAAAATAACAAATAAAATATCGTAAGATTTTTTATTTATTTTTTTGTAAGAAAATCAAAATATTATGTAGTAAAAAATTTTATGAAAATGATTTTTAATTCTATTTCAGACTGACTGTCTATCAAAATAATTTAAGTAATATGTTGATTACTGATAAAATTACTTAATTTTGAGTGGACATTGCCCATACCATTAAAAAAAAACTTTATCCATTGTGAAGTAGCTTTGGACCAATTTTTCTGAAAGACGAGTTTGTATTTGTTTGATCCGCATAATAGAGTAATTCACCATTCTGTTCGGCCAGACACGGATCCCATTTGATTTTCAAAGTTATGATCCTATTTAGGAGTGATATTGTAATTTGACTCTTAAGAAAAAACTTGCAACTAATCCTATGATTAAGAGTTCATATTGAATCGATTTTTCGTTTTCTTTTTGTTTCAAGATAATACATGTTAAATAGAATATCAAATGCACGTAATAAATATAATGGGATTTGCTAAGGACTACCGAACTGTGGAGGGTACCAATTCCGAGAAAATGGGGTTTGCCGAGGACACATTTTATATTGTTGGCTAAGACATTCCAACTAAAATAATAAATGGTGGTATTTGTTAACATATTTCATACATAATATTAATTATCATATTAATGTCAATTTAAAACTAAACTAATTAATTAATTAAATTTATACTTTAATTAAATAGATATTTAATTATATAATATAAATATTTTTTTTTGAAAGGAAAAAATTTATTTAGCACATATATGATTCAACCAAATCATAAGGACATTTATACTAATTCTTGACATTATACTCAGATTGCACCTGCAACTCTAAAAGGAGAATGAACAAGTTTTCTTTATAGTGAACTTGTTGGTAAAAGAAAATTATAAATTAAAATTATTACGGTTATAATATTTTATGAATAAATTTTTTTCGTTTTTCACCTCATTTTATTTATTTATATATATATTATAGTTAAATTAATAACATAATAATATTATAAAAATCTATATTAAGAAAAACATATAATCTACTGCCATTGTATAAATTTTCTAATTTTATATAGTAAATTTATATTTCAAACTCTTGACTTATGGTGTTTTATTATATGAAATTATATAAAGTAATTATTTTCTAACACATAAAATTTAAAAATAATAAGTGATAGAAACATTTAAAATGAAAATACTACAAAAATAATATTTTTTTATGAAATTTTATAAAATAAAAATAATTTTAAAAGCTCAATTTATTTTACATTTTATTTATGTTTATTCTGAGTGAAAAAATCAACAATTTGTGACATTTTTTTATACTAAATTAGAGAAATAATTTGGTTTTGGAGTAACTTTTCACTCTTCTTTCAATGTAATGGAGAGAAAGACAAAAGAAAATACATGCATCTTTTTGACAAAAGATACTTATGAATGAAAAAAATATAAAAACAGGAGAATAAAAGTACCATATTTTGTAATATACTTTTGATTCTAGTTTTAGCTATATATGTGTATTGCAACATAGTAAAAATGGTTTAAGGTATTTTTTTGGATTTAATAGAATGTGTATTTTTTTTTTATTATTAGAACTCAAACTTTAGGTTGTGTTTGTTAAATATAAAATAGAGCTTTTTTGTAAAATGGAGAAGGGTCCTGAGAAAATAAATAATTTTTTGTTGGTATATAGACTAAAACATTTTGTTTCGACAAATTTATAAATAAAATACAGTATCTTGACCTTAAAAAAAAAATGTTTGTATTGACTTAGATATTAAGCATACATATGTTGATGAAGGTGGGGAAGCAATCCTTGAAAGAAGTGATTTAGTAGGATTCTTAAAGGGGAGGAGTGAGGAAGCATAAGTAGTAGTATCTTGTAAAATCTAAATTATGGATTGAATTCAGACAAACACGTTCCTGCATCACACATCCCACTAACCAACAAAATTAAACTGGGATTCTTTCATCAATGGTTTTTGTCTACCATGTGAATTAGCAGGCCCCTAATTTAGTCTTACTTTTAATTTATATCATGTGTTCTTCTACAAATATATTAAATTAAATAATCTGTTTAAATGCCAACCCTTCACACTCTCTTATCACCGCCACTTCCCTATTAAACTAATTCATGTTTAACACCCATATGCACTTAATTAATCACAACCACTTGCTAACCCCTCCACACGTCTCCTTCATCCCCTCTCTCTCTGCTTCATGTTTCGTGTTTTCAACTAACTACTCACTAACACATTCCAATCCTCCTCCTCAAAGTTGCCTTCTAAATTTTCTATCTCTTCTCTTCTCTTTTATAATCCCTTCCCTTCATTTTCCATTTTCCTTTTCCTTTTCCCACCTTCATCAACATATATATTTATGGCCCTTTTTGTGTCAGACAGTTTAAATGACTTTAGTCTTCAAACTTCAAATATCATATCATATTATGATCGTTTGTTTTGCTGTTCCATGGTACTGTCTCAATTTATTTTAAAAAGCTGATTAACCTGCATCTATAATTCTTGATTAACAATAACTTTAATAATTTAATTTGGAATTTAGTCCCACTTAAAACTTTTTAACCTCTTCAAGAATGGAAGCACAAACTGAAAACTGACCTTCATTCATTGAATTTAAAGAATAATAAAAACAAACTTATTTGTGACTACTTTTCAAACATACACAAAGAGTATTTACAGAAATACGGTTAGATTATTCACTAACAAAATTCTTACATCACATCAAATAACGAGATTCAAACTTAAGTGCGTGTTGGATTTGAATTCAATTCTGTCTGACAGATTAAACAAACCTTTTACAGGCTTATTTTGTTCATCCTGATTATAAGTTTAGAATTAGTCAGCTCTATTTTTAATTAACAAGAAACAGAGGAATAGCAAAAAGACAAACTGACTTTATATCTGATAGGGTAGGGTTCTAGCTTGCACCCGACCACCAAGCACAGTGCCTACTTATTAGGCTTAGCTGTAGAATTTTATGAAGGCTATGGACCGTCAACACACACGTACATTAATTCTCAAACATTAAATCCCCCAAAAATAACTGTACACATAAGTGCATGCTATATATAAATAATGTTTGTTGTCACCATATAAATAATTATAAGTTTATGATGATAGTTATTGCAACCACACTTGGATTCCTTATCTATAACAACTTCCTCTTCTTTTTTTTTTTCTTTTGTTCTGCAATAATTACAACTATCTTTAATCACTTCACCCGCAATTTAAGAAATTTAAGGAAAGGGTGGTAAAGCAAGCAATTGACAATAAACACGTTTGTACTGGGAAATGAAGTTTATATATGGAGGTGATGAGAATCTTAGTTCATAATAGGATATGCACATTGGGAGTTGCAACATAAGATCCTTTCCATGTGAGCAATATTTATATAATCTTTTGCTCCAAGTTGATACACATCAACTGAAAAACAGGATTAAGCCCTTGGGTCATGGGCCATGTGGCCCTTTTCCATGTGCTATAAATTACTTCACTTCCAAGGGGCCGCGCTTGTTCAATTCATTGGCCTTTATTTTGGGGACTCGATCGTTTAGAGATCCTATGCCACACCCTTTAAGTGCATTTCAAGTTCAAGAAAAGCCATATAGTCTTTCTTCACATCCCTTCATGCCCTTTGTCTTTTCTATTCTCACACACAAGTAAAAGATTTTAGACCCAATAATGTTATTAATTGTTCAATTTAGGTACCCTTGTTGGTGGTGTCTGACTAACTAGACTTTAGTTTCATAGACTAGTTGAATATTGAAGATTTTAGTAAGCACGTTTGCAACTAACTAGGTGCTAACTTGAGGGATGAGATCAATAGAATCTAAATTTAGTAAGCTAAGGTACCGGATGAACATAAGGATAGTCAATATTAATGTAGCCATCTTAATTAATTAATTAAAACATATACATTTTATTAAATGAAAAATCTAAATCTTACCAACGAAAGTTTGTATGTTGACAAAGTTTATGTATGAAAGATTGAGAAAAAAGTTATAAATTTAAATTATTTCACTAACAAATTAATATACTAATAACTAACATTTACTTATAAAAAATAATAGTTGTACGAACTTCTTTTTATTTTGTTTGTCGTTTTTAAATTTTTTATTCAAACTATGAAATACAACCATCCTATTCTTGTATCGAATTCGTGCATAAAGATGCGTACTACATAGCAAGTGTGGTTAAATAATTAGGTTGATGAACATGTCTTTTGGTTTAACTAGAATAGACAACAATGTTTGAGCTTTTTTCTAAATATTTAAAAGAGTTGTGTATAACTCGAACCGAAGATCATTATGGCTAATTTCAAACAACTCCATATATATCCACGCATGGTGTACCTCTTCATATCTGGTTTTTTGAATTATGTATTGTAGGTTGAGTTTATTATATAAATTAAACCTATTAATAAGAAATAAATAGTGGATCGGCTCTTCAGAACATACACTCGTTAAAACATTTTTTGGGTCTGTGTTGCTTCATCGTTTTGGAATTTCGGTTACTATTGCTAACAAGACTAACAACACTATTTTTTCATAATTCTTTTATTTTATCATTATTTCTCTGTGTTCCTTGACAATAATTGATACAGTATATTATCTTAGAAATTTGAAATAATAAATAAATAAAATGTGTAAAAGGAAGATTATAAATGTGAGTTTGAATTTAGCAACTAGGATACCACAATCCCAATGCTTGTACTGTTAAACATGTCAGTACAGTTGTCCGGTGGAAGCTGAAACATAATAAATAAAGCTAACACAGTTGGGTGCCATATGTCAGTGAGAGATCAACAACCATTCATGAAAATATGTAATAACAAATCTCAAACTGTCATTCACAACTGTTTCATCTTACAATTCAACCCTACTTAATGAACTAGGTTACTTCCTCTGATCTACGCCAAGTATTAAACATCTTTCAATAACCAACCAATTAAAATGAATATACCCTTGCTGATTTCATTTCATATTTCTTAATAATTGCTTTCATAATAAACTTGAAACAATTTGCACACCCTGTATTTATGCTTAGTGTAGTTGCATTTAATTCTACATGTGCTTCACCCTTCAAGTGACGGAGTGCATCTTGTAATTAAAATATAAGGAACAACTAGTATATTTGAAAATTCACGAAAACAAAAACTAATATATTTGAAAGTTGTGGGATTAAAAATAAAAGTTGTCTATATAAAGTGGGTGTTTATCTGGATGTGTTAAGTGGCTTCTATTTAAAATGGGTTCAACTATTACGGGCTCAAACAGTTTACTATTTATGTTAAATTAGGAGAATTTAAATTAATATTTCGCATATTCACACCTGTTCATATAAAAAAAATATTTATATATCCTTTATTTTTTCTATATAAATTTTTTATTCTCCACAAATCAATCTTTGACAATAATTTTTTTTGTAAAAGATTAAAAATTTTACAAAGTTTTTAACTCTCCGACGAGAGGTTTTCAGAGAACTTAAAAAATTTGAAATTTTTTTAATTCTCACAGAAGTTAAATAACAAAACGTAAGAACTAAATAAGATTGAGAGAGATGTTCATTTAAAATAAACTTAGGAAACTATGCATAATGAATGTAAAATATGAAGCATCTTCTATATATATATTTTATTTGGTATGAAACTGTTTTTTTCATATTAAAGTTGAAAGTGGCAAATTGTTTACTCTTAGACATCTGTTGACAAATTTTTTTAATCTCTTACAACGGTTTGCTAGAGAGTAAAAAAATTAACTCTCTGGTGAACTTTTACCGAAGAGTTAAAAAAATTAAATTTTTTAACTCATCTAAGAGTTATAATATAAGGAAAGGGATAGATGGAGATAGGTTTAAGGCTAAAATGAAAATTTGAAAAAAAAAATTTATACAAATAGGTATGACTTTAAATTATAGAAGATATTAATTCAAATTTCTCTGAAATGAGATACATTTTGTTGGATGGACTCTATTTTTTCTATAGTCCAAAAAACAACTCATGTTTTTTAAAGAATTTGAAGTAAAATTAACCATAATAGTTTTTGTCAACAATAGAGTTAAATTTATTTTTAATAAAATAATAACTTTTCTTTACGTTTGTCTAAACTTATGTTACTTAGAAAAATAGTTTTCAACTTATTTTAAGAAGAAAATCCTATCCATATCTTAAAAAATTATAAAATTTCCTATGTTATAAATATTTTTTATGCTCACTTTATTTTAAAAGTTAAACAAACAGATCCATAGTCATCACATGTCAAAAAAGCTGGATTATCTGTATGAACCTTTGTAAGAAAATGAAAGCATACAACCAAAGAAATTTCTTAGAAATTAACAATACGTAAAAATAGACTAGTGAATGTTAGATAGACTCTATCCCCAAACCACCTATTTTATACAAACCGAATGGTTTCACTTTATCTTAATTAATTATTTGGAAATTAACCCATGAATCTACAGTGAAAGGAGATTATTGATACAGAACATGTATAAATATCATTATCGTCAATCATTGCTATGAAGAGCACATGTATTTGACTGCATCACCGCCCCACAGCAAAAATAAATATAATTTCTTTAAAATGAAAATCTCTAGTTGCATCACTATATATTCATTTGCCTAGGAAATGTATAAATTTCTTTTTTTATACTTATATTTTAAAATGTACATTTTTTCTAGAGAAATAAATATGAAACATACTTTAATCATTATTTATATAGACAAGTTTCTTAATAGATAACATTACTTAATTAATTTTGAACATTTTACTATTAATTTTAATAATTTTAAAGTGTTCTAACTATAAAATCTTTAGCAACATTAAAGATATCGTTACAATTATATTTTTAAAAGACTTTTTGGTAGGTTAATTTCTAGTACCATATTTCTAAAGTGCATTAATATAGTAAGTACATTCAATGGATTATCTATTTGATTTTAGGTGGCTTCTCACGATTTTGTTTTTAAAAAATGTATTGCTGAATTAAAGGAAGAAGATCTTTATAAATTATTATCTTCACCTTCATTCCTAAGCAATGTTAAAAAAAATACATGTATTAAGACAAGAAAATAGAATGAAATTTAAATACATATATTCTTAAGAAATATAAGGTGAAGAAAGGTTGTAATGTTATTTCCACCACTAATAAAACTAACATCACCAAATTACTAATATTTGATAGATAAAATATATATATATATATATATATATATATATATATATATTATTTATCGTTGAAATTTCATCTAAAATCATTCTTTATTCTTCTACAGTTTAAAAAGTGGTAAATATTAAAAACTAGTTTCAATTATGTTTAGAAGTATCAACAAGAGAAAAAAGTTTATTTACATTAAAATATACTCAAACATAACATATATTTATTTTTAAGATAAAAATTGTATATTTAAAAAAAAATAAAATAAATATAAGCATTTTTAAGCCGAAGAATGGAAACTATTTAATGAAGTTCATAAGATATTTTTGTTTCCAAATTATCTCTTTATTAGTATTTTGTTTGTTATCACCCTTAAGTGTTTCCATAACTCCTATAATCCTACATGGTGTCTAAATAGAGTGGTGATATAGCCTCTATGGTGCTTCTCTAAGATACTTATATTTTTTTATGATATTGAAAAGATTTGCAAATCATATTCCAACCTCAGCAAACTCTAACCTATATTGTATTCTCAATTTCTCAACCTCCTTGATGGTTTAAAGTTTATTTCGATAATTAACTTCTTCTGTATTATTCCTTACCAAACATTTTATATTTTTTCAGAGTCATTAATACGCTTAATTGTTATGCCTCTCAAAACCTTTAAAGCTGAAAATTTATTGTGCAGTTCAAGACTACCAAATATACATGTCCTAAGCAATCTATGCATGATAAGTATTTTTAATTTATGAAACAATAATATAGCACTTCATTACATATCATGTAATGATTAATTAAGGATCATGTAATTAAAGATTACCTATTAATTTATCCTCAAAACATGTCAAATGAGTGAATGGAAATACAAAAATGAAAATAAATAAAAGATAAATAATATAAAAAAATAAATAGGAAGAGGGATAAAGAAATGAGGGGAAATAGTATAGTATGGCCGGAGGTATCACTTTTTGAAAATTATTTTCCTTCGATTTCATTAAAATCAAACAACTTTAGCTTAACAACAGGTTAGTTGTTAAAATTCATTCGATTTGTTTAGAAGAGTTAATCAAAATTAAACTTTGCTCAATACTTTAGTAAGTGTGTGTAGATTTTGTCAACCAGGTAAGCAATATAGATTGTCTTTTCTTAGTTCAACTACAAGGAGAATAAAAGAATGGAAAGTGTCAATTGATTCACTCAAATGTATTTGGACCTATGAAGACTTTGTATATTGTTTTTTTTTTTGCTAGAACTAATTCTAGGCTGTTTTTTCATATAACTCCCTAAACTTCTTTCTACACTTCCATAATATATTACAGACCAAAATATTCTTGAATGATTCTTCTAAATGGATAATTTGAATTTAATTTTTGCTAAATTTGGATCACCTAATTAGGATGAATTAATTTTTTTTTCCAAGTTTAAATTAAATAATCCGGAATTGGAAAAAAAATTAATGAGTCTAGATTAGGTGATTTGGATTTTGGTCTTTGATATATTATGGAGGTGGAAGGAGAAATTTATGGAGGTGTAGAAAGAAAAAACCGTAATTCTAATGCTTCTAAATGTAAAAGTCATAACTAGTTATTGCTTAAACCACGTTCTAATCAACATGAAATCAAGCATTTTCTTCCTTGTTTAATAGAAATAACTATTTCATTCTTTTACATATTTATTTTAGAAATTATGCTACTAGAATAGGTTAGGTTTAGTTCTTTATAATAATATGATTTTTTTTCTTAAAAGAGTTTAGAGTTTTTGTTAAAGCTTGTTGTGATTAGGGATAAGGTCCAGTTAGGATACTGTAGTACATAACCCCATACCCGTGTTTAAAACCCTACCCAGCCTCATACCCACGCAAGTAGCAACATTGATATTCATCCTCGTACTACTAGATACCTATATACTCATACTCGCAACTTGCACTTTATTTATTGTCTACTCATACTCATACCCACATAATATGAAAAACAAGTCAACATAACATTAAACATAAAACAAATTGCAAAATACTCATTGAAGTTTTATATATGATTACACATAAATTTATGTTATTTTTACCATAATATTAAATAACTCAATTATATTATAAGTTTATTAAGAGTTATTTTATTAGATAACTCAATTTGTTGTAAATTTTGTTTTTATTTATTAAATTTATGTAAAATATATTGTCTCTTTTCATTTTATAATTATATTATTTATCATAGATTAAAATAATGCAAATAATATTTTTAGCAATATTTTCACTTTAAATTATAATTATGTAATTTATATAATATAATTATATTAAATAGTATTATATATATATATATATATATATATATATATATATATATAAAAGGTGAAGAATGGGGCAGGTTAAGTACTATAGGACTCGTATCCACATAATTTCTACAAGTTCAGATTCTCTTACCTATACATATTTTTGTAGGTAATTACGTGTGTCGCATGAGAATATTTTTAGCGTTGAGTTCATCTTATCATCTTAATTGATCGCTTACATATTTATTAAAAGCAAAAAATAATAAAAGGTATAGAAGTACATTCCTTTTGTCAACTTTAATTAGTAATGATTTGGAATTGATAACCATATTATTCTCCTCGTTTATAACGTACCTTTAATAAAATAACAAAGAAAAAAGAACATATCAATTCTTGAAATAATTAACAAGATGCATGGATGTTAGGGCCAAGTAGCTTAAATGCTCAATTTAAGCAACAAGAAATGGGTGAGGCAAATCAACTGTGAACTATATAATCTGGCAAGAATATTCTACAAAGGATAGGAAGGGCAAACCAAAAGAATGAGGGTGACTTATCACAGTTACTTAACTATGGGAAAGGGATGAGGCTGCTATGTAACTTAGTTTTGTATCTTGCCACTGTAAGCTGGACATAGGTGCAACTTCATCATCAGCAAGTAGCAAGTATTGGCCCAGTTCTTAACGGTGACGTTAGAGATAATAAAATGTTGAAAAGCTTTTAGGGTCTTACTACCAAGTATCTTAATCAAATAATAGAAGATTTTTATTGAAAACCACAGTGAAAGTGTATTATTATACCATCTTTTTACTTTTAATTCTTTAAGCCACTTTAGTGTTCTACAAGATTTTATTATAGTCATATAGATATAGATAAACAAGATTAAAAACAATCTTAGTCACACGACACGCAACAACAAACAGCATAATGTGACATTATTACAACTTGCTCTTAATTACAGGCCCCATCTCCTTTGCCTTTGCCCTCAGCAAATCCTTCTGTGTCTTCCCAGTAGCTGTCTTTGGCAGTGGTCCAAACACAACAGATTTTGGGACCCAATAACCAGGCATCTTGGTCCTACAGAACTTAACTATGTCTTCAGCTAAAAGTTGCTCATCACTACTATCCACCCCTGACTTCAGTGTCACAAACGCACAAGGTGACTCACCCCATTTCTCATCTGCTCTTGCAACCACTGAGGCCTCAAGTATTGCAGGATGAGAGAATAGAATACTCTCTATTTCAACGCTGCTGATATTTTCACCACCCGAGATGATGATATCCTTTGACCTGTCTTTGATTTCTATGTATCCATCTGGATGCCTCACAGCCAAATCCCCAGAATGAAACCATCCATTAGCAAAGGCCTTTTCGTTTGCTTTGGGGTTCTTCAAATATCCTTTCATCACAGCATTGCCCCTCATCATAATCTCACCAATAGTGACACCATCAGAAGGAACTGGTTGCATGGTCTTTGTGTTCATAATTTCTAGGCCTTCCAAGGCTATGTACCGCACCCCTTGCCTTGCGCTGAGCCAGGCTTGCTTTTCAAGGGGAAATGATTTCCACTCTGGCTTCCAAGCACATATGGTGGAGGGGCCATAAGTTTCTGAGAGACCATACGTGTGAGTGACTCGAAATCCTCGTAAGGACATTGCTGCAATTACAGATGGAGGAGGAGCTGCCCCAGCCGTATTCACATGTACAACATGGGGTAGAGGAAGGATTACTTCATTTGGAGAAGCATTGACTATTGTGTTAAGAACCACAGGTGCTGCACAAAAATGAGTCACTTTATACTTGGTAATGGCTTCATATACTGCCTTTGCTGTTACCTGTGTTAATGAAAAAAAGAAAGGTGAGTGAGCGGGGATGTCTATAAAGGTTTACGAAGTAGCTGTTGAAAAGAAACAACTCTTATAAAAAAGTACACAACTCTCATATGTTTGTTAAAAAAAGAGCAACCTATTAAAAAACAGTTTTGCTTGAAGCAGCTCGTACTAGAGAATTGGTTCATATATGGGAAGGTACTGTGTACTGGGTTCACGTTTTACCACTAGCTAATCAGGTAGCGGATCTTCCTAAATATGGCATGCAAATATATAATCATTATCATGTGCTTGCATTTAGTTACATATGTGTTTAATTTTTGTGCACCATACACGTTCACTTGCAATTTGAAATTAGTCAAAAAGACAATTTAAAATTGTGTCCCAAAAATGGAAAACAATCTTTGTTTTAAAATAATCATTTTAACTCACTTTAAGAATATAAAAGACTAAATTGCGCTTTTTACAAAGTAAGGAAGCAAATTGAATATAATTAAAAACATAATAAACAATTAGAAAAATGCATTTTACCCCAAATTAAAACGTTATCATAAGTCCAGCAGCCAAAGAACAAACAGTAAAAGTCGTTCATTTAAAAGAACTCTAGAATCCTTTTTTAAATAATTATGCAAATGAAAAATGCTAACGCACTCTTTTTTTACATTTTTAAATGAGTCGGAGTTTTAAATTAGGAAAAAATCAATAAATGAAAAGTAGCATGAGCATCTAACAAAAGTGGTGATTTACTACATGTGAACAAAATGTAAAGAAAGTAGGTTACATAGAATGTCCTAAGAAAATGATTTGTGGGAGCATTATTAAGAGAGTGAGTAGTGATGGGGGGGAATGAGGTAAAATAAGAAATGATGAAGAAGGGAAGTACCTGGCGAAGACAGATGTTAGTCCCAGAAAGAGCAGCGAGAGTCCAAGTATAGCACCAGCCATTGCAATGGAACATGGGAAGTGTCCAGAGATAAATAGCACCTTCATGCATTCCCCAATGAAGGGCTCCACTGAGAGACATGAGATAGGCCCCTCGGTGGTGCAAAACCACACCCTTAGGATTAGCAGTGGTACCAGATGTGTAACCCAAAGCAATGCTCTGCCACTCATCCTGTGGAGGTTTCCACCGAAAGTCAGGGTCCCCACTTTCAACAAAACTCTCATACTCAATTGCTCCTTTGTCCATAGCATCTCTCAGAGACTTGGGGTGGCAGTGTTCATCACCAATCACGATTAAAATGGGAGGCTTAAAGCTTTCGCTTTTCAGGGACCAAATTCTGAGGGACTCTTGGGCGAGAGAAAACAAGTCCTGATCCACCATCACCACTTGGGCCGATGAATGAGAAAGAAGGAAAGCTATTGCTGATGCGTTTAGACGGATGTTAACAGCGTTCAACACTGCTCCAGCCATTGGAATTCCAAAATGAGCTTCATAAAGGGCTGGAATGTTTGGTGCAATAACAGCCACCTGACATTTATCAAAATTTATCATTTATCATTTATCATTTATCATTTATCATTTATCATTTAAAGTGCAACTGCTTCCAATTCAATAAAAACAATTAACATTATGAGAGTGAGGAAAGGTACAGTGCTGCCGAGATCCACGGGAAGGTTAGAAAGAGCAGAGGCCAATCGACGGCAACGCTGGTATGTCTGCTGCCACGTGTAGCTCCTTGATCCGTGCACCAATGACGTTCTGGTGGAGTGCACCAGAGCAGCTCTTTCCAAGAACCATAGTGGCGTCAAGGCTGTGTAGTTCGCATCGTTCTTGGGTAAATCATCTATGTCCTTTTCCACACCCATTTCCCAAACTGAATCATATCATGCAGCCAGCTTCTCTGCTCTTTATATATGCCACACAATTTACGGGTCTTGCTAATCCAACGGTTCTTGTCAATTGACAATTTCATTTTTGCTTTTCTTTCTTTCCTTTCATCATCCACTTCCGTTACATTTGCCAAGTGACCCTCAGATTTCATAAAAATAGGGTGACTTTGTGTGCTTCTTCGCAGTATTCAACTCCAATGTGCAATGGCCACTGTGCTGATTTCGATTTGCCAACTTTGCTTTTGCATTCTACTTTCTTTTTTTCTTTTTTTTGCTCCAACTGGCCCAGCTTTCAATTTCAATTTCATTTTGAAAACCAGTCACAACTCACAACTTAGTTACTGTTACCACTAATGCATCCTGTTTCCTAATTCCTATACCATGCTGCATGCATTCCCCATTATTTCCATTATAATGCCTTCCTCAGTTCTTCCTATACCATTCCGTCATCATCAACTGTTTCACCACTTTTTATTAGTAAAAAACATTCTTTCATAAACAAGTGGCAAAACTTCTACTTTTAATATATTAGAACAACTTGATTCCGACCTACACTACAACGTGCGGCTAACAACTTTATTGTATGACAAAGTATTATTAGAAAAATGGAGTGAATTTTCATAAATTCTCAACCTCATTAAATTTATTTGAATTAGTTACAATACCTTTTTTTATACTACTCATCTAATACATTCTTTATATTCATTTTCAAATGATATGCTTTATTGGCCTTGCCATGAAAAAGTAAAACCACATTTAGTAATAAAGGCATTAATTATCTTCAAAATAGATATTTTAAACCATCAAAATGTTTATTACTAATATTTCAATTCAATGTTATCATACATAAAAACGTATATACTAGATCAAAATATTAGTATTTAAAAGTGAAGATTGGATAGCTTGATACTTTGATGCTATTTCACACCCCTTTTCATTGTTCGACTTAGTTAATGTCTAAATAGGACATGACTGAAAAGTAATTTTTTTAATTAAAAAAAAAATTCTCCGCATCCTGAAATAATGTAGACACGCGCTTCTACTGCATGAAGCATGCAGCACCATCGCACATTTAGCAAACTGAAACTTTCGCTGGGGTATTGTATTGAGAATTGGACAAGGGAAAAAGTAATATGCAATATAATCACACTCAAGTTGTATCTGAATTCTGAAACATTCTGTAAGGGTAAAAAATGGAAATATGCCTCAGTTCCAACACCCAAGTCACTAACAAAATAGCAAAAGACAGCACGCATTTCTCGCAAAGTCAAAACCCATAAATTCTGCACAATATTACTATAAACACTTTTGCCATAAAGATATGGAATCACGGTACAAATTTAATGTCTTTGAAGTATTCATGCTCCACAGCGCTCCTGGCGGTGATTCTTTTGCTGGGATCCAAACAAAGCATACTCTGGAAATACAACAGCCATTAGAACATACAACAAAGCACCACAGAAAATCAATAATATAAGTAAGTACCCAGGAACGAAAAAGGATGTTAATATAAAAAATGAAGAAAACTAATAGAAATGCAAAAAATGGATTGTGGTAGAGGATTGAGGAAAAAATATCGTGGACAAATGTCATGAAACCTCTCATTTCAATATATGATAGATCAAATACTGGAATGCATTTGTTATCTAATAATCAACAAGCAGACAAGAGAATCAAGGATCATTTACCAGCATCACCCCACACTGTAAGATTAAGAAGAAAAACAAAGGATAATCTCTCTACTTCCTCGTTTTCATCTCAGAATTTAATGTTATCAATAATGAATGCTGGGAACTGGAAAGCACCCAATGTTGTCAATAATGAATGTACTCTCTTAATTAGTAATGACATGACGACAAATAAATTGTTTCATTCTGAAACTGTGTTTTTGAATACACCGCGGATGAGTGTTTATATAAACTTATTTCATAAATTATACATGAATTTAGAAGATATGATTTCCTATAATATCTAAAGGTAATATGCCTACATACTATATTTAAAATAAAAAAGAAAAAGGTAATATCTAAAATTCTCAACACATTCCATAATCATTCCATTTATGCAAACTCAGATACCATCTTTTATGGATACATTGGAGATGTAAGTACTGTAATAGCCTAATAGGTAACAGTGGAGAATAGTACTTCTTGACAACATCCTTAGAGACTGAGGCTGGTGGCAGTCAAACTAGATAGTTATTTGTGTTATTTTTAATAATGGCTATGAAAAGAATACTATCACATCTTTACTTACAGAAAGAAGATTAAGACCAGCTGCATCAAGATTCGGAACCACAGTTGCTAAATCCTGCAAAGTACAAGATAATGTTAAATTTTAACTGAATGAACAACACAGATTAATCCAGGTTAAAGATAACAGCCATAATTACCTTTGGGGACCATTTGGGAAATGTTGATTTAAAATCTGGCAATGAAGTTACTCCAGGCCACGTATCTTCATTTGGCGTACCCAAGATTCTTCATATAGGAAGAATAGGTATATATATTAGTATATTATTATTAGTAGTAGTATTAGTGTATAATATAGCTTAAGATTATTCATTTGATGGAATTGCAAGCAAATATTCATTTGACTATTTTTTCCATTTATGATCCTTAAAAGTTTTAAATTCAAAGCATACTTAATTTGTTTAATTAAAAAAATCATATTAAAAATTCGTTTGTTATCCTTTTATGAGAGAGATTAAAATTAAAGGCTTGAGGGCTTTAAAAGGGTATTTCAAAATTCTAATATTTCGATGTACACTTCCCACACCTCCAGGAACCCAAAAAAAAAGGAAAGCCCTCCTTTTCTCCATTACGTTACTAAAAGAAGAATTTGGAAAACAGATTATGCAAATTTAATAGAGTTGTTAATTTTCTATCGGTTCAACTACAATCTAATCAGTCACTTCAATAAAGAAAAAGTTGCTTATATTTGGTCTGATAACTCCCATTGAACTAATTTAATCATTCAGAACTGACCTTGGGTCCTAGCTCCCATTCTACGTCAACTTTCAAGTTTTTCTCTCTGTTTTCATCATTTGGCCTATCCTAGGCGGCTTATGTTTGGTCTGATAGACCCCAAGCATTTGCAAATCAAACAAAGAGACCTCAACAGTAGCAACAAATAAGTTGCAAGGCTTATGACCACTAATGTCAGTACATATTCCAACATCAGATTGAAATTCCTATATAAATAACTATAGAAGTATTTTCAAGTTTATATCCATGAAATACTTGGTCTGCTTGCCTTCCCATAAAAAATGCAATAAATAGGAAATTCAAAGAAATCATTAATAAGAACAGAGTGCATAATAGGAATGCATATTTTATTGCTACTGATCATTGATTACAAGGTATTGTAATATCCTTTATCCCTGCAGCAGAAGAAGTTTGTTGAAAATCAGAATATAATATTCTGATTTATTAAAAATAGGGGTTTACAGGCATATAATTGGTTTAGAGGAAACAAAATATTCTCTATGAATGTATAATTAAATTTTGAATACATTTTTAGCTTATCAGGGAAAAAATGTAACTAACCTATATAAACACACATTTGCAGAATTGCAGTGTATTCAAACACATAATTTACTCAAGTCTTCTTCCAATTTACTTTTTTTAACATTGTTCATAATCCAAACCTAACATTGCAGTAAAAGCAAGCTATAAAGAATATGTCAAGGCAACATAAGAAACTGTAAACCACATGCAACCAAATGGAGACCAGAACCAG
Organism: Psophocarpus tetragonolobus; assembly: GCA_037954015.1. Classification (NCBI taxonomy): domain Eukaryota; kingdom Viridiplantae; phylum Streptophyta; class Magnoliopsida; order Fabales; family Fabaceae; genus Psophocarpus; species Psophocarpus tetragonolobus. The sequence continues at coordinate 103,845,228 of CM075688.1, forward strand.
ACACATATTATAAGTAAAAACTAAAGTTCTGATGTTCTTATATTATTTATATATGTAATTAGCCTATCATCTGTGTAAGAAAATGTCTAAATTTTCTTTCATGTATGAAATGGGAGCTTTAAGCTAGTGTGCAAGTTAACCCTTAGCCACAAGCAAGAATCTTGTCAAGCTATCAATCATGCCCTGAAAAATTATCTACCACGCATACCTAATCAAAGGCCTTGAAGGTATACAAAAGGAGGCATAAATTTGAGGAACATACCCTTGAATCAATTAAGAGATATGGCATATTTTTTTCCTGTTAGCTTAGAATAGTTTATAGATTATACAATTTTGGAAGAGAGTACAGCTTTAAGATTCAGACAAAGAAAAAACATCGGGAATCAAACAGCAAGAAAAGCAAAAATGATACCAAGCAGGCAATTTGTTCAATAATTCAATAACTAAAAAACTGAAAGTTAATTTTCAAAGTGTCAAAACTGAAAATTAACTTTTAAAGCACATTGGTCATAGGTCAAACAGACACCACCACATAAAAAATCATTTAAGTTACAAACAAAACAAGAATACATATGTGTGCACACAGATAAACTTACCCCTGCCCCAAAAAAACATACCAAACAGGATTCAGATCCTCCAACCAAATCCTATATAAATACTTAAATATGTGTCATTTTTAAAAGTCTAGATATATTTTTTATAGCTAATATAATCATTAAGATTACCAAGAAATCAAAATTTATGGAAACAGATATTCACCTGAATATTTTAAATAACTCATCAATCTCAGAGTCCCCAGGGAATAGAGGCCGTCGGTTTACCATCTCTGCAAATATACATCCCACAGACCAAACATCAACTGGGGTAGAATAATGACGAGATCCAAGCAATATTTCAGGAGCTCTGTACCATAATGTCACCACCTACAAACAATCACCAACTATAAACGCATACATGGGAATAAATATTAACTTATTTTAAACTTCATCACACAGACTGCTAATAATACCTTTCCACAAAATTTTATATGTGCACCTAATCTTCTATTAAATAATTTTATTTGTTTTAATTCAAAAAATAAATGCAAAATTATTTTTCAGTTAATAAAAGTTCAGGGGAAGGGTCAGCTTGTCAGGGCATCACCCAAGACTTCAGGGCTTATAGTAATACATACAAATGACCTAGCGAAAAAAGGATCATTAGCAGGAATTGAACCCAAGAAGAGAGACCTTTCAGATGATGCAGTTTGATCCTACCCATTCAACAAACCCTCAATGAATAATTATGTAATGAGACTGGTATATGCAAAATGTAAACAAAATATCAGAAAGCAATCATACTGATATTCTTGCTTACTTAGGGCTTGATTGGTTTAGTTTCGTTTTTTAGTTTTTGAAAAGAGTTTTCAAGAATAGTTTTCAAAAACTGTTTTCGGGAAGAAAAAAAAAAACTTATTTGGCAAGTTTTATTTGAAAACTGTTTTAAAAATGTAAAAATGAAAAAAATTGTTCATATTTATTAGAATTTCATTAATAAAAAACAAAAAACAACATATCCTGATTGTATTTTGAGTTTTCAAAACAAAAATAGAAAATTGAAAAGCAAAACTACTTTCAGTTGTTCCTGTTTTTTAGTTTTTAAAAACTAAAAAACCAGAACTCTTTTAGAAAACTGTTTTAAGAAAACACTACCTAAACAAGTTTTTAGTTTTTAAAAACTAAAATACTGAAAACAGTTTTATAAAACTGTTGCCAAACAAGCCGGAACTCATCAATAAGGATTCTCAAGTTTTCAAACTTACAATAATAAGTATCATAAGATTCATGTATTATAAATTTCAAATTAGCATAAAGTGAATAGAAACATTCTCCAAATACCAATTTGGTGGATTGTTTAAAGTGAACATTGACCAATGACCTTTCAGTATTCTCAAGGACAGGCAATTTCCCAATGTTAATTTCCAAAATTATGAGGAAAACCCAATTCAACTAGATAATCATCCCATGGTTTAACTTTGCTAAGCTCTCAAACAAACTATTTAAATTAAAAATTATATTGCATAAAAGATAAACAATAAGAGTCTTACTCCCACTAAATGAGGTCAACTACATGGATTGTTGACCACCATTGTGTTTAATCTTGCAACACATATAGTGGATGCAAAATCAATATTGACAACAGCCAAATATAGTCTTGAAGACAAGTGATGAAGCTTTAGCGTTACAGGGCAATAAGATTTTCACCTATGTTGGTGTTCCAAAAGACTCAAGTTTAGACACAGCATAAGGAGCATATAAGCTCATGCAAAGGCCCATTCATAATTCATTTTAATTTTTATTATCTACAGGGATGACTAGAAGCATATATAACGTAGCACTCAAACCTCATGTGTAAATGTCCTGACAGGAATGCCAAATGCCCTAGCCAATCCAAAATCTGCAAGCTTTAGCGAATTAGTACGCCGATCTATCAACATATTCTGTGGTTTCAAATCTCGATGAAGAACTCTATGTGAATGACAGTAAGCAATGCCACAGAGAATTTGATAAAGGAACATCTGCAGAAAGAATGATTAAAGAATTAAAATTCCAAAGCCAAACTGGCATTTTCACCAAAATTAGCATCTCCCATATAGAATCCATGACAAATAAATTCCAAAACTTTAAGTAATTCCATGCTGCATTAACCTGAATGATTCCCTTTTTAACCAACTACTCAAGAAAATATTTTAATTTTAAAACTAGCTAGCAAACACTGGACAGCTCCAACCAAAATCATAAAGGAAAAGCTAAATAAACCGATCACTCCTTTTCTGAAACAGGAAACTTTAAAGGACAACATTATACCAATTAAGTAACCAAAATTAATCTATGAAACTCTTTAATTCATCACAAAACTCATATGAGACACAATATGTACATCCCTGCATTTGACAAGCTAAAACTATGTATCCCACCACAAGGTTATTTGATCATCAATCACTCTCATTGCCACAATTTGATTTGTAGAAAGACATGATAAAGTATAACAAACCCATATATTTCCTTGCCAGATTAGATTTCTTGCTCACTCTGACACTCTCACAAAGTATCAAGTTACAACCATATAATGTGAGAAAAGAAAATCATGAGCAACTCACTTTTACTTGGCGCGGATCTTTCACAAACTCTGGCGATGAATCCATGTGTTTCTTTAGATCCAAGTCCAGATACTCAAAAACCAGATACAAACGCTTCTCACTGTGCACTACATCCTGCAACCTGTCATTCACAACCACCAGCACAACTCAATAATGAAGTAACTAAAAACAGAATAAGATTACGAACAGCACAATAGCAAAGCAGTATAATTATACTTTTCACCAATACGTCAGGCATATAAAAAGTTTAATTTCTATACACTAAGAATGTGAAAAAAATCTACATTGTCAACCAATAAAAAAAATCATCGTTGATGTGACTTAATTATTGTAAAAGCCAACAAACTTATGGTAATGACAATTTGTGATTGGGTAACAGTTTAAAAACTTTTTATAGTATGAATGCATCACATAAAAATTCATACAAACAACGTGAGAATTTAGTAAGACGAAAAGCAGGAGTCAAAAAAGGAAAGCTGGAGTAATTGTGGATGCATCGAAACAGTTGGAGAGTCTATGAAACAGCACAATCAGTTGAGCAAACACCAAAAACTAAAGGAATGGAAAAACAGACAAGAAATTGTTGGACGCATCCAAACCCTAAAAACACAAGAAGAAAAGAGAAATTGTGGAAAAAAAGCAGAGAGAAAGAAGCATGGAATAGGAAAAGGAAAAAAAAGAGAATAGAGAATACCTAACAATGTTCCTATGGTGCATCTCTTTCAGGAGAGAAATCTCGCGAATGGCAGTGCTGGGAACGCCTTCGTCCTCCTGCTCGAGGCGAATCTTCTTGAGCGCGATGGTCTCATTGGTGACGCGGTCGCGAGCCTTGTAAACGACGCCGTATGCACCCTCGCCAATCTTCTCAACCTTCTCGTACTGCAAAATCAAAAACCGATTGTCAGAGGAAAGTCAGAATCCAAGACCGCTGCATTGCGCAGACACTCACTCACCTGTTCCATGGAAGATCTGAGAAGAAACAAAGCCTCCACCGCTTTCCACTCACTCACTCACTCACTCACTCTTCCTTTCCTTTCCCTGCCCTTTTCCCTCTTTTTTTCTTTAATCTTTTTTGTTTTTTAAATTTCTTTTTTTTTCTAAATTTTAATTAATTATACTGAAAATGACTTCTGAGTTCTGACAACTATTCAACCATCATCACTTCTCATCCATCCATTGCCCATGGCTAATTTTTTATTTACTATTTTACTGCTATAAATCATTTATAATTTTATGTATATTTTAATACAGCTTCAAATTGATTGGTTTATTTTAGGAAACTTTCCATAACGTTCCAACAGGAGATTTTGTTTAAAAAAAATCGAGTTAAATTTCACTCAAATCAACAAAATATTAATTCATTAATGAAAAAATCATCTATGCAGTTACAATGTTAAATTATTTTATACAATTATCCAATAAGATTATTTATTCATGTTTACTTTATGAGTTTAATTACTTTATGCAGTTACAATGTTAAATGTAAAAATTTAGACATTAGACATTTTTTATTTAGGGTTTATACAATAAACCTTTTTATTTACTGTCAAGGTAATTTGTTAATCTTGTTATTATTTTAAAAATTATATAAATAAAAAAATCCAATTAAACTCTTGCTTTATTTATTTTTTTAACAAGCTTGATAATCATATTCATTATTTTAACTAATTTACAAATAAAATTTTATATTTATAATATATTAAGAATTAAACTTTTGAATAAATCTATTAATTATTTGACTTGAGTATGCTACTAGACCAGTCGTGAAAAAGAAATAAAAACTTTTAAGATAAACTAAGCATTAACTCGTCTTTGTATGGTAAAGAACAGTGTGGTATAAAATAAAATAAAATGAGAGATAAATAAAAAAAATCATATAATTATTGTCGAATCAATATGTGACAAGAACCACTATTCAACTAAACGATGATAGGATAAATTTTATAATAATATTAATTAATATGTGTAATAATAAAAGAATGAAGTTAAAAAGAGAATGAAATTAAAAAATAAAAATACAGTATTGTACACCTGTTAACACGTATAGATAATCAGACAGTTTTTATATAAACATAGATATAAAACAGAATATGATTCTGTTGAAACAAACAATGGTCTGCGTTACTAAAAATACTCGTCGAGTCTTGTGATAAATAAAAAGGAAAGGTAAGAATGTGTAAGTGTAAGGTTGATACACGAAAGATAGATCTCAAAACCCAGTGCGTGCAAAGCAAGAGAGGTTGATCTAAGTTGTTCACGGTTTAGTATGAGTGTCTACTTATTTTATAATAGTTTTATAAAACTTATTTAAGTATTTTAATATTTAAAAATTAATTTAATTAATATTTTCTTAAAATAGTTTTTTAAAATAATTATGTTTTTTTAGCGTTTAAAACCTAAAAAAAATAATAAAAAGTAATTTTGTTTTTTAGTTTTATATTTTTTTTAAACTTAAAATACAAAGAAAATAAATTGTTTTTTTTTTCATCTATTATATTTTCATAAATACAAATAATTTTTTTTATTTTTACATTTTTAAAAGGGTTTTCAAAATACACAATAATTTTTAAAAACTACATTTTAAAACTCTTTTAAAAAACTACAATCAAATTCTATATATTTTGCTTGTGGACAGTTTTTAATGTATCACCACATTGTATTCACTCTATTATTTTGGATGAAATAATATAAGGTTTTTTTTTCTCTAAAAATATGGAAGTTGAATTATTTTTAATTTAAAATATTAAAGAGTTTTTTTTAAAATTATAAGATTAGTTTAATAATAAAATCTATGTAAAATGAAGAAGGAGGAGAAAAATGTTAGAGTCAAAATTCTCTCCTAACAAAACTAATCTATTAATCACTATTTTCCTATAAATAAAATTATGAATATTTTAAAATTTTGAAGAAATATGCTAAATAAGTTTTAAACATGTAGGCTATATATAAATATAAAGTAGTTGCAAGATAATTTGTTAGGATAGATATAAAAAAATATTATAGGTATTTTTAAATTTTGAAAAAACGTACTAAAGAAGTACTAAATAGGTAGGTTAAATATCTTGTATATATTTGATTATAAATATTTTTCACCAATCATATTTAAAGTCCTCTAAAATTATTATAAGTAAAAAACTATTCTCCCTCAATATCCACACATATTGTGGGATAAAAACATCTAATAACTTTTATCATATCAAAATAAATTATTTATATATTAAAAACATTAAGATTCATTAAAATCTTGCTCCACCAAAATAAATTTTATAATTTTAATTATCATGTTATAAAATATTTTAATTATTATTTTTTTCTTTAATATTATATTAATGTATCATCAATATAACAGTAGATGTGATGACCACTTCAATCACCACCACTACTAATTACCATGTCATTTGTCACCATTATCACAAACATTGTATCACCATAATTGTCATTACTATTATCATGGATGTTAGTATTACTATCTCCCTTTCACTCTGAGATGGTTATAAAAATGATACTTATGATAATGATACTCATAGCAAGAATCATAATGATAGTAGTTGTGATAACCATGACAACAATAATAAATTAATAATAATCTTAAAGAAAAGTTAAGTAATAATTAAGATGATACAGAAAGTGATAATCAAAATATTTTAGAGATTTGGATTTTTATATATAGAAATCTATGAAGATTTGTTAACATAGGTGATGTTTTGATGAATTCTTAAAAAGTTTTTTAATCTAAATTGCATATTTTGATCTAAATGCAATTATTAAATGTTTTTATCTCTCAAAACAATATACTTAGATCGAAAATGAATACTTAGATCGAAAATGAATAATCTCATATCGAGATTTATTTAAAAGAATTACCTCTTTTAACAAGTATCGAAATCCATCTAAGCAAAAACATTATTTAACAACTATATTACACCATGCTTGTGAAATTCATCTTTAAATAATTTAGATTGTTAAATAAAATTCTTTTGTATTTTATCTTTTTAGTTAAAGGACGATATTGAACTTAATTGTTTAAAGAGTTTGAACTAAATGGATATAACATGATAACATTGTAATGTCATATTGGCGCAACAAAAAAAATAGATTAAGATAGAATAAGATAATTATTCATTATATTTGGCACCAAATAAACTCTAATGTTATGTTTGAATTGATGATAAGAAAGTAAATATAATGGAACATAAAGAAATGGAATTGAATTGGTTAAAGTATTATTTTTATTATTTTGAAACACAATAAATAAAATACATTATAATTTTTTCTTTCTTATATTATACCCTTATTTATTCAATCAAATACATTTTTGTGACCCTAAATAAGGTTAAGATAATAAATTTAAATTTTTTATGTTTAATATCATTTTAATCACGTTATCATGTTCTATTCCTTTAATCATCATTTAACCAAGTCGTGCGTGTGTGCGTGTTAATACCATTTAGGGAACAAGTTATGGTAAACTTTTAAATGTGTTTGATTCATGTATCAAGCAAAATAACTTCAAAGAATCATAAATTGTAATGAAAATAAGAAAAAAAATTTAATTGTATTATATTATTATGGAATTGTAATTCCAACTCAAAAACAAATTCTTTAATTATTTGATATACCATTATTTATGTTCAAGATACAAATTTAATCAAAACATAGTTTAAGATGATATTCATTATGCTTAACATGAATAACTATTTTTAATGAGATTTTTTCTTTTAACACATTTTATTTATAAAATTCGAACTACATCTTTATTTGAAACATCTGAATTAAATTTTACTTAGATCAATAATTTATTGGTACATATACTTTTTTTATTTTATAAAAAATACAAAATATTATATTTTTATTTCATTTTTTCTTTCAACAATTTATATAAGAAAAGGATTAAAATAATGTTAACAGATTATCATTAGTAATTAAATTAAGAATAAAGTAAACATAGTAAGATAAGGTATTGTTTTATAACTTGTATTGTTCTGCATTCAAAATTAAGTTTCAATAAGGTATTTTGTATAATCCTTTAATGCGAACTTATATTACCTAAATTATAGAGATAAATTGAAGAACAATACAAATAATGTTTAAAGTATTGTATCTTAGTTTTGTAATTATATTACATAGACTTTCAACTCTTAGTAAAAATGAGTCGTAAAAATATTTGTTTAAAAAGTAATCTATAAATGAAACAAGTATACTCGTATCTTAATTATAAAGATTTGAAGTTTGAGATATAGTATTAAAGAAAATTAATTATCATAATTATATCAATGTAACATATATAAATTAAGTAGTATATAATTATTTCAATTTAACAAGTTTCAAACTCGAGTTATAGACATAGATTAGCATTAATTCAAGTATAAGAACTAAATCATTAATTTAGCCAATTCAGTCAATTCAAGTATAAGAACTAAATCATTAAGAACTTATAAGGGTTAGGGGAGTCTTACCACTCAGTCAATTCAAGTATAAGAACTAAATCATTAATTTAGCCAATTCAAAACCAGCTTATTTTTAAAGAAGAGTTTATAATTATTAAAAAAATCATAATAAGCTATTATAATTGCTTTTAAAAATATATGCTTTAGTGATATATTCTTCAACCCTCACTCTCTCACATTTACTTTCATTCTCCTAACATACACTTGATAAGCTTTTGAAGTTATATTGGCATATTAAAGAGAAGTCTATGCCCCAATTAAGTGAATGATTCGTCAGAAAATCACACTATTTAAACATGTGTAAGTTTGATCATTAGGTCTTAAGAAATTAGTACTTAACTTTCAGCCAAAGAATACTCCGATTGGACATTCTTCACCTGGCTTTCAAGATATGGTGGACTTCTCCTACTTGTGCTCGTGACATGTTCCTAGCCTCTGGTGCATTTCAACCAGAGAATACTCCGATCGACATTTTCATAATATCTCATTCTTTTTATTTTTAATCAAATTCTTAGAACTAATCTTGGTTTTCTGAACCTTATTCTCAATATTGTTAACTTTAGAGCTATTATAAGACTAATCTTTATGCTTTATATTTTGCAAATTTAATTTATACAACCTTTTTAACTTTGCTAAATTTCTTGTGGCATGCGTGAACACGTGTCTAAGAAATTATTCAAATGCAAACACTTATATATTGTGAAAATAAAAATCATTAACTCTTATTTAAATGATAAAAATAAAATTAAAATATAAACATTCATATAATTACTAGCTTTTAGTTTTTACCAACTATATTATATGATTCAAATGAATAATATTCTAACACAAACACAAAAATATACATACATATAAACAATACTTGAAATTATTGAAAATTTAACCATCAATTATCATTCCGCAATTTAGCACTTTTGAATATCTAATTAAAACCACATTTCATTTATTACAAAAAAATAAACGACAGATGTAACAATTGATAGCAAACGTTCGAGTACAAATTAACTATAAGTAATATTATTATTACAAGAGTTATAGTATTTTTTTTAACCAACGTTCGAGTAAAAAAATTGGAATGCAAGCAGGCCAGATGAGTTGTTCACATTATAATGGACATCATATACCTCAGAACCCACCATGTTTAAGCATGGAAGGCATAGCAAGTTACTTGTAATGCTGAGACACCTCCCAAACCAGCTTATCCATGAAATGGCATTTCTTGTCAAATCCCCATCCTGGGTTGCTCTGCATCATGTTTCAGACTAAACATAAATAATGTGCAGAATATTCCTTCGACGTAGTCTCATATTTCATTGACATAAAAGAGCATTAAAACGCAAAAGAATCCAACTGAAATATCACTACCACAAAAATTTAATTTGTAGTTGGTTAGCACTACATGTCTATACGAAAAATTATATCATATAGTACACAAAACATCCAAAAACAAGCAACAGCTTCTTTAACCATCGAATTACATTGTAGTTCACATTTCACAACATAGAAAACAATTACTTTAAATTGAAGATATAACCAACCATGCTGTCTGTAACCACAAACAACAATTAACAATTTCATTAACTGCCATATTTTTTATAAGCAAACAGAAATTTTATTAATGAATCATTAACTGCGATTGAGTTGAATCCTTAAGCTAATTTCTAGTACTTTTTTCTATTGTACTTTTCTTTTTTGAGGTCGAGACTTTTAAATATATGCCAGCAGGAAAACAAATATCCTAAACAAATCAAGCTTTTTACATTAAATATAACTGCGCAATTCCAGACCAATTGATGACTATGACCAGAATCAATTAATTACTAGAACAGCTGCAAACATTATATAATCATCAAATGAAATAGCAAGTTTCTGAATCGCTTGTTTAATGTACTAAGCCACAAATTCACATTAATAACAGGAACTAATGTTTGGGAACCTCGTGAGTTTCTAGTCATAAAGTAATTAATCATCTGATTCTACCAAAGCCAACTCCAATAGCCAACGATATTCATTCTTTCCTTGCCAATAATTTTAATAGAATTAAACATATATTAATTATGCTTTTTAGGTTGAGAATTGATTTTCCTATCAATACCTTGTCAATATCGATTGCTGCTAGGAGTTCCGTGGCGGCACAGAGAGAAAGGGCTTTATTGGTCTCTGAGTTTATTGAATTATATGAAAAAAGAGTACACAAGGGAGGCTACTCCCTTCACACTGGAATCAATCCAGTTTATCTACAACCCAATCAATGCCCCCTCTCCCTAATAATAGGCTCTATATAAAGAAGGCTGGTGTAACCAACCTGATACAACTACTAACTAACCTCCACAGTTATCCTAATTAACAAGCCCCAAGGGTCAAAAGGCTTAATTCCTATTTTGACCCCTCCTCTTATAATACACTTTAAATGTTTTATTTGTATTATCCTCTATTTCCTGCTGTCTAACAATTGCTCAGCCTAGGCACAACATCAAATACATATTTTAAGTCTTAATACATTTGGGATATATTCATCGACTAGCACCTTAGATTCGGGATTCCAAGAAAGAACAACAAATATTTTTTGGGATTTCAATTGAATATGCAACTTTTTAGAAATAGATCCTCTACTAATAATCTAATACCAATTACATCAAAATTATACTAAGAAGGGGGTTCATTTAACACTGAACTGAGTGCGCAAGCAACACAACATCATAGGCCGAGATACTTAGAATAAGATTATTAACATAAGAGGGCATCAACTACCCAAGTAAAAGACATTTTATGCCCAACACAATATGAATATTTACAGTTCCAAACCTGAAGAGAGATAATCGCACGATTAGTAAATTGTTTCACTGAAGATGGTGCGCTTTCAGGAAGAGTTTTAGCAACCCTTTCTAATTCTTCTTGTTGCTTCTTTGCAGTTACCCTATCTGGTCCACTGTAGTGATCAACAATCTTTTTCAGCAACGGAACCCGTGCCATTGTCTCTTCCATTATTTCCTAGTAGGATATAAAGTTAAAAAATAATAGAGAGAAATATCTCAACAGGACACACACCCATAACGTAGAGAACATAAAAACAAAATCCTTTATCCACTAGTACCCATAAAACACACAACTACTTCAGATGAAATACAGAGAGTGATACAACACTTTCTAAATGTACTTGTTACACAAGTTTGGTATAAAAAAGATATTGGCAATCAAGCCATAAGATTATTGGCAAAGATAGTGCTGAATTAACAATAACAAACAGGAACATTAGTAATGAAACTGAAGCCCTAAAACATTTGCAACCAATGTTAGGGCAACAATTCTAGGTCATGTGATTAGCAATAAAATATACCTCCCATTCTTCCTGACTTTGAATCCCCTCATAAGCCATCAAGAATGGTTTCATTTTCTCAAGTGCATCCCGTAGTGGAATTGGTTCCTTCTCATCAATATCTGGATTATCAAACTCCACTAAATATTCTGGCTCAAATTCAATCTGCAATAATGAATAAAGAGACAAAAAATATGAATTAAACATTAAAAAATGGCTACAAAACAGAACAAGGAAATTTGGCTTACAAATTTTTCCTAAGAGAAATGTTGTCTTTAGGATATGTTTCGATTGTTGGTAGGAAACAGAATGGAATAAAAATGTTTTTCTAATTTTTTGGATATTTTCCTAATCAAGCAGAACAATAGAACAAAAGTTTCATCCCAATTTTTGGAAAAAGGACAGGATGGAATTACTTGTAGGTTTCAAATTCCAATATTAACATTATTTTAAAGTATTATCTTTAAGATACTAATTATTACAATAAAACTATAAAGATAAAAAAGTTATATTATAATCTAAAAGTTTTGTTACATCAAGCACACCCCTAATTTTTGGGGAAGAAAATTGGGGTAAAACAATAGGATGGATCATGATCCATCGCTTTCCATTATGTTTCATTTATAATTTTTACAAACCAAAAAATGGAACAACTTCCTCTTCAACTCCATTCCATACTCTACTACCATCAATCTAAACATATGCTTAGATATTCAAAATTGAATGTTTCAGGTCTGATGAGTTTCCTTTCGTGATAGATATTCAATTAATTTAACTATCTTTTATGTTCCTACAGACAAACAAGAGAGTTTCCCTTGATGCAGCTAAACCACACAAAAATATATTTCACTACCATTGATTATTTCTCAACAAATAAATAAAGATATCTGCAGCTGACCACTTACTGCATAATTGATGTCTAGTGCATCCAAATACTCATCATCTAACGGCAATGGTAAAACTCTACTAGTCATTTCCTCAAATCCTTCAGTCAACTGATTCGTTATCTCAGGCCCAAACCTTCTGGCTAATTTCTCACCATCTGCATCATCTCCAAGATTTAGACCTGCAACATAATCTTCTTTATCTCCAACATGACCAATCCTTTCATCTAGATCTGTCTCTCTAGCCCCTCCCCTTCCCATGCCCCGACCTCGACCTCTGCCTCTGCCCCTACCTCGACCAAACCCACCTCTCTCTCTAAATCCTCCTCCTCTTCCAGGACCACTTCCTTCATCTTCACCATGTGACAAAAATTTCCGTGCATTCCTCACTGCATCATCCCGGCTTGGTATTGGCCGTCTTTCAGGCACAATCTCAGATGCAGCAGGATTAGGAGCTTTCCGAGTGCGAACATGCCTATTTTCTTCTGAAAATCGCATTTCCTGATCTGGTTGATTCATGGGCTTCCCCCGTCCAAGTCCAGACAACACCCCTAGTATGCTGCCTGGAAGTTTGTTATCATGCTCAAGAACAACAGATGTGGCTGTTGGGCTAACAGCATCCTCACTTCCACGGGAAATGGGTCTTTTGGGTGGCAAAATATCATCTGACAATGTTGGAGAAACAACATCATCGTCTCTTTTGAAGAAAATAGGTTTTTTGGGTCCAGAATCTGGTGGCTGATAGTCATGTTGAGGTTGAGGTGCAGTAGCTCGGCCACGACCAGCAGGTGGCTGATTTATGGAAGATATAAATGATGAGAAAGAAGGGAGACCTGATGGCGGCATTGGCTTGCCACGACCATGGCCATGACCAGAACCAGGAGGAATGGGTGGCTCAGTTGTGTTTGTGTCAGATTTGGACTCGCTGTTATTAGGCTTACCTGGAGCTCTTTCATTGAAATTGAACAGCCCAGAACCAGGGAGAGAGCCTCCACGACCACGACCACGTCCGCCACCACCAAAACCAGAAGATGTAGAAAATGGAACTAGCGTTTTTCTAGTGGCACTGGAAATATTAGGGTTTGGGATCCTTATTCCAATGGCTCCTCTCATTGACAAGGTGAAACAAATGCTTTTTTTGGAAAGGTCAGAGACGTTTCAGCAACATGAACCTGATAGCAAACAATAAATAAATAAAGATAAACTTTATACAAACTGTTGTAGTAACCAATAAACAATTACATACAAATTTATATTTCAGAACCCACCAGCATTGCATATTTATTTTTTTAGTGTTATTTATATACACCAATTTTAGCTTAACAACAACTAGTGCCTCAGTTGATGATTAAAGAACTTTAGTCAGATCATTTTTCAATAAAGTAAAAAATCTAGGTTGAAAATGTATCAAGCATCCAACCCCAATATCATACACATCTTATTCACTCTCGTTTTTCTAGGGAGACAAGAGGGTTGAGCCCAAACAAGAAAGGCAAAGCTAAGAAGCTACGTCATGTCTAGAATTTTAAGGACCAAAATCTAAATGCAACAAAATTATAAATATCCAAAGCTGAACTTCTAAAATATAGAGACAAAAAATACAGATCAAGGTAATCCATAGAATCAAAACATATATTTAATCCAAAGGAAAATTTATGATACATTAATAGTGAAACACAAGGAGTGTGCTTAGAATGCGTGAATCTCCAGAGAACCACAAGTACTAAAAAGCCAAATGTTATGACTAACTAATAACACTATGGGGAGGAGATCATAACATCCATATAACAAAAATCTGATGTTCTAGTTCAGTAGATAGCTTCGTGCAATTAAAATTATAATTACTACAAACAGTAGAAGCAGCAAAACTGCCTCCAGTACCTAGAACAAACACAAAGCAAAAAGCTATAATTACATGTCTCCTATTCACCCATTGTGATTTGTAAAATATTCTGCCATTATTTCAGCTTGGAAATGTAGCATTTTATTAGAAGTCGTATCTATGTTCAAAAGTCTGGTCTTCTTGTGCTAATGGGAAAAAAAAAAAAGAAGAAAAAGTTCTTGAATCATGTTGTGGTTGTTAATGTTAATTTTGATGGTATAATGTCTTATCTCGGAATATTTGAAATGGTTGGAAAAAGCCCAAAGCATAGAATTAGGGGAAAAGAATGAAACAAAATTGAGGAAGTTGGTGAAGAGTTGAAGAGATGCTATGATGTTTGTTCTAGGTACTGGAAATATCAAACAAACCCTATGATGCTTCAAAATAAGAGGAAATGAAGAGAGAAGTAATGTGGAAATACCTTGGCGGCGTCGACGGTAATCACGGTGCGGTCGTCGGAATCAACTTCGCCGGTGTGCTCCCATGACATAGGAGAAACCACAAGCGAGGACACTCAGAAGTCAGTAGTAGCAAGGAAACTAGGGTTCTTTTTTTGGTCCTCAAGGCAACTAAGCCTAAAACAAAAAAGCCCACAACTGAAAGTCCAAAATCAATGGCCATTTTTCTTTTAAGGACCCCTTTTGCTATTTTCACAACCCTAATTTCTGGTCTCCACCCTCCCTTTCTCTTTCTCTCTTTTCATTTATTCTTTCTCTCCTTTTTTCGCGTACTCCTTTGCTCGGATAGTCTTCGGTTCCCTCATTATAACATTGTGTTCAAAGGTTTCAATGTAGATAGGGTATTTGTCTTAAAAGAAAGCTTATATCATTTCCCTATTGCAACGTTGCAAGTGAGTTATGTTAAAGTTTTTTTTCACATTTGTGAACGAGGAGATTCGCAACCGATTTTTTTTTTAAGTACAATGTAGAAAACATGATCCTCAAATATTTGTCTTCCTTAATTCGGTTAATTGTGGATTCACTTGTTTCAAATTGATCAAAATTCAACTGCCAATCAATGAATCTGTAATACATTTGTTTTTTCAATTTTGTTAATATTTTTATTAATTTGTTAATAATTTTATTTAATATTTTTGAATTATTTACCTCAGTTTAACACGTGAAATAATAATATTTGAACATTGAATATAAAGAAGTAGACATAAATAAAGTTGATGTGGACATGTAATTCTCCAATTAATAACAACAAGGTTGACAATAGTAAAATATTTATAATAGACAACATAATCAACAAGCGATCATAATATTTGTTTTCCAACATAAATCTGTAATTATCATAATAAAGTTAGACATGACCAACAAATAATATATATAAAAAAAACATATATATTTTGAAATGTGAAAGAAATGGTAAATGCAAAACATACAACAATGAACGCGAATAACATGAGAATGATTAAATAACATTATGAATATGTTGTCATATATGAGAATCATCAAAGATTTAATAAATTAAAGAAATCATTGTTTTTCAATGGTTAATTTATATATATATATATATATATATATATATATATTTATATTTATTTTGTTTATGACATGCATGTTGAAAGAAATAATCATGTATTATCATACTTCCATGTTGGTAACGTACTTTTAATATTTGATATTAGCTACATAATTGTGTAACACTAAATAGTATTAATGTTTTATATTTAAAATAATACATAACAGTTTTTTCATTAAGAAACAGTCTCCTAAAAAACATGATGTAACATTATTATTCCATTATTTTTTCTCTGCAATCCATACTTTTGTACATAATTTGTTGTTCTCTAATTTATTTTTTTTAACCTAATATGAGCGTGTTTAATAAAATTAGTTGAAAAACTAATTAAAAGTTAAAAAACTAGTTGTAAGACATTAGCTGAAAACTGAAAAACTAATTATAAATATTTAGTAAAATTAGCTAATTAACTAGTTAAAAGTTGTAAAGTGAAAAATAAGAATATAATTAATTATTAAATCAATTATGAGGTATTTAAAATAATTATAATATATTTTAATAGCATAAAATTTTTCAATATAATTTGATTACATATTTAAATTATAAATTATTGTAATTACACATTTCAATTATAAATTTTTATAGTTACATATTTAAATTATAACTTACATTTATGAATTATAAATTACTATAATTATATATTTAACTAGTATTTGAAAAATAGGAGATTTTTTTTAAAAAACTAAATAAAGTAACCTTTTAGAAAAAAGTTAGTAGTTACCTAAAAAATTACTAATTTTTTTCTTACCAAACGGAACTGAAATTATTTTAGTTTTAAGTTAGTTTTTCACCTTTTAACTAGCTAAAATGACAAACAAAAAATATTTATAGTTTAGACCTTTTATACCATACTTAATATTAAGAGTGTTAATGGATCTAGATTGATTTGTGAATTCATGAATTTAAATCAATTTAATTAGATCCGTTGACTGATCCATATGTAATTTGATCAAATCCGATTAAATCAAATCATTAACAGATTAAATCATGCATTTAAACTTTAAAAATCCATAAATTCACGAATTGATTTGTTCAATTTAAAGTTTAATAATTTTATTATACAATTAAAGGGATGAAAATAGAAAATTGACAATACATTTTAAAGTTTAAATATTATTTACTGTTGAAGATAAATTGAAAAAAAAAAGTATTAAGTATTGCGGTAATAGAGATTACAAGTTATTATATTTTATTAGTTTTAGCTTTTTAGAATTTATATTTATTTTATCTTACAAACTACTTTTATATTATTTGAATAAACAATATATTTTGATATCTTACTTACAAATTTTTCTGTTTATTATTCTATTTCGTATATTTTATAGAAAATAAAATAAATTTAAAAATTTTATTTATAATTTGTTGAATAACGGATCAAATTTTCTTTAATCGAATCAAATTTCATTCTATTTTAAATTAAATCAAATATGCGAACACTATTTTTTTTTTGTCTATTATTAGTTTATGACAATTTCTTTTAACACTCTTTCATTTTCTATTTACATCTCTCAGTATTTACAATATTTTGCAAAACTTAAGCATACTCTTACCATTATTTGATTTTTAAACTCTCAAACTTATCTTCTTCTTTTTTTTATTGCGTTGGTTGTTGTGTGTTTATGCATAATCTTGCCTAGTTGCTAATTTTATGTGTCAAATATCAATTGTTACATTGTGTCCTATTGTAATTATATGTTTTTGCAAGTCTCTGAGGTATTGTTCGTTGATTTAAGCGATATTTAACAAGGGAAAACACAAATTTATTTTGGTGTAATTTTCTTGTTAATTAAGATTGATTTGGGGTATTCCATGCCCACTGTTCTTGGTATTCAAGATTTATTTGTAATGCTTCAAATCAACTAATTTAGAATACAAAATATTATAGTTCTGAATGAATCCATCGAGAATACAATTTTTTTACAATTTAAAATCACTTAATCCGAAATGTATGTAATGTATTCTTGATCAACTGATCTGGAATACAATTGCCAAATTTATGTTTGTATTCCAGATCATCTGATCCAAAATGTACATAATGTATTCCGAATAAACTGATCCGGAATGCATTATTTACATTCCGAATCAGGTGATCCAGAATACAGTTGTCAAGTGTGCGTTTGCATTTCATATCAAATGATCTAAAATGTACATATTGTATTTTAGATCAGTTGATTCGGAATACATTATGTATATTCTTGTGATTCATAATGTTTTTTGTGATTTTTTTTTTGTTTTTAAAGTAGGGAGACATGGCATAAGAAGCTTAATGAAAATCAATAAAAAAGTCAATGCTCTTTGAAAGAGTTGATAGTGGTACATGCAATGTGAAAACTTAATTTTATTGTTCTATGGAGAAAAAAAATTTGTCTTATTGTTCTATGGAGAAAGAAAACTTTGTCTAGAATAAATAAAAATATTTTAAAAATTTGCAGAATATCGTAAATATTGAAAAGTATGAATAGCAATCGAGGGTTGCTAAAAAAACTACCTTAATTTATTAATGATTGAGTATCAGCAAACACAAATGACCCATAAGACTAATTTATTCAATCAACCACCGAAAGACGTGGTATCATAATTACGACATTTGTTTGAAGCTTTGTTTGTGAAAACGAAATATTAGAACCTAACACTTTACATTCTACTCCAATAAAAATCTGGTATCATTCTACTTTAACTGGCCAGATTTATTACAAATTTAAGTTAAAATAGTAAAACTTAAGGTGATTAAATTAAAATGGATTAATTTAATTAATTTCAATTTAATTCACAAAAAAAATTAATTTTGCCATGAATTAGTGTAGCGTACATGAACAATGATAGTAGATTGTGAACTAGTGCACTAAGTAAGTTCTTAAGAAAGAGAGGTGAGTCATCAAGATGAAATATCAAGTTTTTTCTTAACCACAACTTTCCTAAACATGCACTTTCACACTATCTCACTATAAATATACTAACAAGAATAATTTATTTTTTTTTTATGCAAAAGATTAAACTAACTGCAATCATTGAGCATACTAAAACTTTTCTCTAGCACTATATTACAGTACGAACATGTACCACAACGAAATAATATCAGAATATGTTGGCTCTAATACCATTGTTGGGTACCACAGTGATAAAATAATAACTCACAGTTAAAATAAGATATGAGAAAAAATAAAAATTGATACACAATAATTTTACGTAAAAAACTCTTAACTGATAATGAAAAAACTACAGATAAAAATGAAGAAATATTTTCACTAAATGAAAGAAAAACTACCACCTTTCTTTAAATACAAGGAAAGAACAATTCTAGACTATTTCTTATACTAGGAGAATACACTTATTTAGAATTTTCTTATTAGTAACTCTCTAAATGAGAAGTTACTACTGATGACTAGTACTTTGTGGTGAGATAAAATATGAGTAAATGGAGTGACTATTTATTGGTACATCCATTGCATTTAATACTAAGATGAAAATTTCTACTCCCAACAATCATAGACTAGATATAGAGAGGTGAAAATTTTCATCTCCAATTTTTTACTTTCTACACAAAAGTGGCTTTACACTATTTCACACACACAAAATGCTAACAAATATTTTGATAAACTCTCTATAGCTTGAAAATAGAGACACAAACTTTAAACTAAGCAGAATAAAAACATTCAATGAATATATATATATATATATATATATATATATATATATATATATATTTAATTTGGGGGTGTTTAGAGTTAAGAGACTAAGTATTTGGTAGGTAAGAGATGAAGAAGAAATTGAACAAACTTTCCAATCACCTTGCTAAAATGGTAAGCAAATACGCAAGAAAGATTGAAGGCTTAGGAAAGGAAAACATACGCACATAGCAACAACTTAGTCCTTTGTCTAGTTCCACGATCACAATCTCCTCCTTCCCACATGAAGAAGTAGTAATAAATAGGAAAAGCGCTTCATATTAATATAACTTGTCCGTAACTAAACTTTCCCTTCCTCCCTCTACCCTTGATAAATAAGAAAATAAAGATTGACAAAGACTTCCCTAAAATGATATTAACCTTGAAGTAGCTTTGAACAGAATATGTATTATATCTTGGTTGGGAAAGTGAGGAGTTATCTCTTTCAATTCTTTTTTTTTTTTGCCTTTTAATTTTCGGATATTCACTCTCTTTCTAAGAAAGGATCAAAATTCAAAAGTTCAAGTAACCCTCACTATTTGCTCTTTCTTAGCTACCCCCAGTCTTGGCCAGTGCCGGCTAAGAAGTGCACACCAAGATAGATAGGCTTTGAAAATTCAAACACTACCTAATTTCACAATTATAACACCTATAATATATCCTCATATTAAATTAATTGATTAATATTATCTTAATTGACCATTATCAGTGACGTATAAAATGGAAAGTTGCACGACTTTGCCGTATCTCAAGGGATCGATGGATATATAAGAGAGTTGCGACCTACCTTAGTGCCCCCACAAACTATTGGAAAACAAAATTCCTAAACCAAACTGTACGTTGACATATTTAATGGTTCACATGCATGTATAATGTTTAATTTTGGCAATATCAGTTTTGATCATACACAATTGGTTTCCTTTCAAGGTAGATAAAGGGGAATCATGTTCTCACCTTACAAATCGTTTGCAACTAATGGTTTTATTTTGTAGGGTATAGTGTTTTTACTTACTTATCACGCAAATCACTTTTAAGTGAAATAATTTATATTGTGTTTATGAAAATATATATTATTTTATTTGAATAAAATTTTCAATAACTATTTATATAAAAAATAAAAACATTAAATAATTTTTTTGATAAGTTAAAATCAATTTATACACTTAAACTTTTATATAAACTGATCTATATATTAATCTAATTTTTTTAACTTAATATATTATAGGAGAAATTGAATTTATTTTAACCTCTTATATTTTTCTTGTGAATATTATGAAAATTTTTTATTCAAATAAAACAAAAGCAAAAATTTAATTGGGTGCTGAAAGGAATAAAATTGGTTTCTTTAAGATAGTTTAGTTGTTAGGGCAACTTTCACAAAGCAACTGCCTATGCTAAAAATAATTTTGTATTATGTCTTACCTTTTTTATTAGATCAATTTATTTTAGTACTTCAAACAACTCAATTAATCTTTTTACCCTAATACATTAACTAAAAAAAAAAAAAAACTTCAATGGACTCCACCACTTCATATAGTTAAAAAATTCTGTGTGACCTAAAACAAGTTAATAAATGTAGTTTATCTCCGCAGCAACTGTTCTTTGTTTGACAAGAGCTAATTGAGGAATAATTCCCATTAAACATGGCCGTATACGGTTTACATGAATAATAAATGTGTGGAGCTTAATTCTCATTCTTTATCTATCTTTTATTTCTTTATCTCGTGTCCCTTTCTCTCTTGTAGTCTTGTAACAATTATTCAAAAACGCCTTTTGTATGAAACAAAGAAAAAGTCCAAAAATATTATGTAGAAATTAAAATAAAAACAAACTTCACGTACGTACGTGCTTATCAATGATAAATCGGGGTTAGGAACCAAACATTAATTTGATATCAATTTTTTTGTTTGACTTTTTTTAAATTCATAGCGAATGGTTAGTTTAAGAGGGTCGTGCAAGAATGAATGGAAGATGGAAGCATGTGGAGAAATTGTTCGCTATGGGAAAAATATATATATAAGGAAGAGGAAGTTTAGAAAATAGGCAGGGCAGCCATAGGAGCACAAAATATTCTGATATCCTAACATATTCCCATCCCAAATTTTGAAATATTAAATGACTTAAAGAAATGACAACTTGAGCTGCTTCATCTATGCTTTTTTGGTTATCATAATTATCATTGCTAATTGGCATCAAATTATAAACTTCCAACATTAAGTACCACGTGTTTTTATAGGATTTTAATAACTAAACCAATTATATTGAAAATGGTATACATGTACAACAATATTTTTCAAAAAATATGTTACATTACGATTATTATTTTTAATTCGTGAAAATTATTAGGCAACTCGTTATAAGCTCCATTCAACATATGTTTTACTTGATAATTAGCTTTTTAGATGTTAGCTAATTATTCTTTTTTCTCTATTTGATGAAATTAGATACTAGTTTTCATACGCCTACCTAAGAATAAAATGCAACATTATTCACTTATTAATTAATTACTTATAACAAAGATGAAAAAATGGAATATTCAACTTGTGTAATTAACTAAAGAGAAAATTGTATAGAGTTTCTAACTACCTAGCTATCCTTACTTTATTTTTACATTATTTTTAACTTAATTCACAGGGAGTTGTTGTGAATTGTGATATTATTGTTGACATCGGTGTAATTAATAAAAATAAAATCCAAGGATTGGTATAAGGAAAATAAAAATAAATTAAAAGAATTTTTTGTAAGAATAAAAATAAAAGGTGTTAAATGTAATAACAACAAAACATCTTTGTAGTAAGTATCTGTTTATTTAATAGTTTATAAATTCGAACAATTAGTGAAGATGATTAATTTAAATTTTTTTACTTAAATTACTAATTAATTTGAGATGTGATGGATTTACTAGTTTGAAAATGCAACATGATTTTATTCGATTGATGATAAAAGATGTGGGAGAACAGCACAATTATTATTTTTTTCTTTTGAGGGTTTTAGTTGAGTTTTGGGAAGTTATTGGAGAATTTGTTATCAAGAAGGAGTGGTTGCATTTAGCAAACTAAATTTACTAAATACAACCCAATGTTATATAATTTTTTTCTTTTAATTTTCTTATTTCTCTTCTCCTACGACAATTTGTTTTCCGTTCATTTTCTCTCTCTTGCCACAATCTTTTATCCCTTGCATGACAGTCGAAACGTTGACAGAATCAGATGCGGTCTCTTCCATTACACCTGATTTTGAGAGATGATAAGTATATGTATGTCTGATCGTAGTTTTCTAAACATTTTTCTGATAATTTTTTATCCTTTCATTTTCGTTCAAGATTAAATTTCTTTGAAAATCTTGATTTCTAATGTTCATGTTTAATTTGGGATTCTTGTCAAGTTCATGTGTAATTTCTTCGGTTGATTCTTCCCCTTATGTTTTAATCGACTTTTGGATGGAGAAATAGGTAAGGGAAACTCTTTTGTTGATTTTTGTTAATGGATAAGTGATTTAGTAGTTTAGAGATTTTAGCTATTTGAAATAGCAAGTATTTTGACTATATTTTGAGTTATTTAAGATAACATTTATTTTAATTGTGTTTTGAGCTATTTAATATAGTGTGTATTTGATTTTGATTTGAACTAAATGAGTTAGTGTATTTGTTAATAATGATGTGAGCTGATTTAGTTTGCGTATATTAGAATTTCATAGTTGAGATATATGATGTGTTGTGTAGTTGTTGATTATTATGAGAGTGATGTTTGATCTTGAATTGAATGATTATTGGATAGTTTGGATGTGGCAGCTACGGCAGGGTAACTTAGTTTTTGTTGAATTAATGTTCTCTGTCTGGAATTGAATTATCGGAATGACAGTGTATTATTTGGACTTGTGATGTAATGCATATGATTGGAATGTATGATAAGGATATATTTATTGATGTTATTGGTTGTGGGCAGTTACAATTGGGTAACTTAGTCTTGGTTGATATGTTTTGGTGGGGTACATTGATGTTAGAAACACAGTTAGAGTCAATGTAATCCAGAATATCAAATATGCAAAAGAATATTTTTGTGATTTACATTGTGGTCCTGATACCAAATATGCAAGGAGGTGCCTAAAGTACATACTCAGAAAACAATTATGTGTCACAGAGTGTTAGATAGACACTCGACATCAGTTTGTAGTTGTCAGATGAGTATTGTTTATACTTTAATTTGTGGTAACACAGGTAGATTGGATGTATGTCGTCAATTGGAAAAGGTCTTAAGCTGCTTCAATGTCCAAACTCAATGTCAATATTTCGGAATATGTTGCGTCCGAACATGTTGTTGTGTGAAAAACTTGTATTTATGAGAATATAAGTGTGTTTGATTTGATTGATTGTGATATTTAATTAATGTTTTATTGATTGGTTGTGAGTGTTTATGTTCAGGTGGGATATAAGAATGATTGCTTGGTTGTTTACTATTAGTGAATGTGTATTGATGGTACTAAATATAAACGTTATGCAACTTTCATGCTTTATGACTGATGTAATGATATGTTGTGTATTATGTAAGCTTATCCTTGCAATGTTAGTGTTTTTTAGTATAACTGTGATGATCGTGCTTTGCACGGGAACAAATAACAGTGATGATGTAGAAAGGCAAAATGCTCTGAAATGAAGTATGTCAGATTGTGATTGGAAGTCTCAAATGATGTTATTTTATTGTTTAATATGTATATAAGAGAGTTGTGTAAAAATAATGTTATTTAAATTTAGAGGCATTGTTGTTAAGTTATGTGATTATTATTTTATTATGGAAGTTATGTGAATATGATGTAAAGAGATAGATGAGTTATGATATACATGTCACAAGAATGTAGAATTATATGTCAGCATGTTAGTTGGTTTTGGAAGCAGGGGTTCTGCTATCGCCCAAGTTCTATTATCTATAGGGTCTAACTGGGCGATAGCTATCGCTGGATGAACTATCTTGGGTCTCACTAGACGACGAGGTTCACTGGCGAGCTAAAATAGCGTGTACTCTATTATATTATATTTTGAACTTTGAAAATATTGTAATGTATGCTTTAATATTGAGTATAATGTAATGAAAATTTTATATCCCAATATTTAGAATATAGATAATAGTAATTTAAACAGTTATTAAGAGAATTTATGGTGTAAATAATGTATACAAATTTGGGATGTTACAGTAATTTATTCTTATTTTGCCAATCAAAGTCACGTATAATTTGAATTTAGTTGGGAATAGAGATGTCACTCATGAAATAGAGCCATCTATGTAATATAGTAAAATTGAGTTTTTATATATAAGAAATATAACATAAATTATATTTTAAAGATTTTTTATTGCATTTAGCAAAGCACGATAACAAGTCTACGTGACCATCTACTATGAATATTACTATTACTATTATTTTTTATTTTTATTATTGAGGAGGGCTAAAAAAGCCTAAAAGACAAGAGTTACATGTGGACAAGATGATCTATGGCAACACCCACAGTATCCTTAAGCAATAGCAGGGAACAAGGGACAGGGGGACAATCTAACAAATGAGTTCCTAAGGGGATACATATAAGCAATACTTGCTAATTTGTCTGCTATCATTTTAGTGTCTTTAAAGATATGAACAAAAATAACCTCACAAATCTTAAAAGTCCCATCCCTTATGAAGAGAATTAACAGCCAACAGGGGTGTAAACGCACAACATTACCATTAATGAACCTAATAACCACTTGAGGATCATATTCAACACGTAGCTTTTGGATCCCCTTATCCCAAGCAAACTAAAGAGCCGAAGCTACCCCCCACAATTTTGCCATAAGGACATTAGTCAATCCTAGGTTTTATACAAAACCTCCCATTTCTATTATTTAAGCCAAGGTGAAGTCTATTATTATTTAATGACATACTAAATATATTGTCTAATACTATTTTATGATATATTAATATTTTAGTTTTTAAAATATAATATTTAGAGATCTTATGGATAAGTTTCTTCTTTATTTTAATTTTAAGTAACTTCTTAAAA
The DNA here is from genome assembly GCA_037954015.1 of Psophocarpus tetragonolobus. Taxonomy (NCBI): domain Eukaryota; kingdom Viridiplantae; phylum Streptophyta; class Magnoliopsida; order Fabales; family Fabaceae; genus Psophocarpus; species Psophocarpus tetragonolobus. Next base: position 103,871,116 of record CM075688.1, read on the forward strand.
TTTTATATATTTTAATGTTCTTAATTTTTTAAATATTAAGCAAAATAATTAATATTTTTTTATAAGCAAAAAATTTATTGAAAGAATTGAAAAGTAAAGAAGTTGTATTTCTGTTACAATAGAATTTGACATTTCAAACAAAAAAGAATCACAAAATAAAGACGTATAAATATATAATCATAATCTAGGAATACAAACCAAAGGATTCATATATAATCCCTTTTGCAAAGGAATGAGTTGTGAACTTGGCTACTAGACACCATTCCCATGCTGAAAATTGTATGGCTTCAATGAACATGTGCACCATGACTTCCTTTACATTATTTCATTCCTAACATTCTAAATTTATCATATCCCCGGAAATCACACAAAAGACAAAGTTTGTTGCTGATTCTAATTATCAGTTACTAATTCCAAAGTTTGATAGTAATGAGAATTGTTATTACTTGATAATACTAGTGATATCCCACCAACAATAAAAGCATAATCAAATCTGACAAGAGAAATCACAGGGTAAAGAAAAGAAGACTTTGTAAAATATAGAAATATTTTTTAATGTTTGATTTTATATGTCCATAATAGAAACCTTATAATTTGGTAAGATGTAGAAATAGTGGTAGATCTAAATCTCGATACTAGTAAGAGCAATTTATTTTAAAATAATAATAATAACTATATATATATATATTAAAACAAGATAAAAATAGACTTTCACATAAGATATAAATAAAATAATGATAAATATATAAAAAGTAATAAAAAATAATGATTTCAAATTATAAATAAAAAGTATAAATATTAAAATAAAAAATACAATCATTTGAGAGGAGACTTAAATATATAAAATTAAAAACACAAAATATAAAATTTTAATACATATACATATGATTTATTAAAATAGAAAGATGAAATGTAGCTAGTTGAATTTTGAAAGAAAGATAATGTACATTAAAAAAAAACTATTGACAGAAGATTATTTTGGGAGCATGCGTGTATTGTTAACTACACCTTACCATAATAATGTAAAAATCAAAGGACATTCTTTTGGAGAAAATGTTGTTAAATGTAGAAACACTACTAATGATTTGAAAACTTACATCACTTAAATATCACTTTACGAAAAGTTGACAAGTATCCCTCCACCAATGCACGATACATATATCTGATGCATTAATTTTGTGCCTAATTTGTTACCCAATCACATTTGCTTTTCTATTTCCTCACAAGTGGCAACTATTTTAATTTTTAAATCCTAACGTAACTATAAAAGCATTGAAATAAATAAAGTGATAGAGTGGTTGTTATTGTAGTGACGTGTGTGATTATTATTGGGATGGATTAAGTTAAATTAAATTAAGAATTAAGAAAGAAGAAGAGAACAGTAGCATGAATGGCCCCATGTGGTCCCCACTGACCTGACATGTGGGGAAGGGCATATATAAACAAACTATGGCGCCCAAAAGTCCATAACAGATGCTTGCATATTATTGGACACTCCAAACCTTCTTTTTAAAAGAATCACAATTTTACTACTAGATTTTTAAAGAATATGCTTTTTAATGGATTTCTGGCATTTTTATTTTTTAGTTCCTTCAACTTTTATTTAACCACAGCGCATGTTGTTTTTTTACCTTTTTTTTAAACTTATTTAAAGAGTTTATTATTAGTTGACACTGTAAATTTTTTTACATTTTCCATAGATAACCTTTTAACTCTACTACTTTTTCATTTCCTTTATAAAAAATAATTTTATTTACAATATAATAAACTTAAAACTCATTTCAAAATACTCATAAAATAGTAATAATATTTTCTACCAATAAATATTTGTTGTGTTAATGGACAAAAAAAGTGTATCAAATGACGATCTCATTAATAGGATTTTTAATAAATTAATAGCATTAAAAATAATAATTAATCCATTATATATATATATATATTATAATTGGTATAAAAGATGGTTATACCAATTATGTTTTAGTATAAGAGTTTAATTGGTATACACATATTTACACTTACGGTAAATGACAACCCTTCTTTTATGGTAAATTTGTTGACTTTACTCGTTATTATTTTCAAAGTCAAGTAAATGAAAAGTTATAATTGAATGAAAAGTCATAATTGAATGTCAGTGTAAACATCTTTTATACTGACATTATATACCATACCCATTAAACTCTTAGTATAAATAGTCTGATTCAATGGAATAAATAAGATGTATAAATGTTTAATGCTTGTATTTATAATTTTTTTGGCATCATGATTTATTTCTTTAATACAATACTATTATTTTAGTCTAAGCATTCTAAAGATATTAAATTATAAATGTTTTATTTGATATTAAAAATTAAAAGGATAAATGGATGATAAATCATCTGCATATGAGAAGCATATTGAACTTTTAATATAAACATATATTTTATGTTAAACATATCTGGTTAAAAATATAAATTATACCGTTGTTATTCTTTTTGTCAATCCCAACATTAACTAATATATTTTTATATGCACAAGTGGCTTTACCACAAATTCAAGAATTACTAAGCATGTCACGTTATATTGATAATTATATTGATATGTCGTTTGATAAAAATGAGAGTATTCAAATAAACTTAAATGTGAAATAGAGATAACATATACATAAATATAGATTTACATGTTTATGTACAAATATGATTATATTAATAAATCAATATTATTTGTTTTAATATATTATAAAATATATTTTATTTTAATTATACATTATAATTACATAATTTAAATGTAATGTTAAAATTTTATGTATTATATAAATAAGTTGAATTGATACAATCTTATAATGGAACTGTTTTTGAATTCAAACAAATTTATAAGTTCATAAAAATTTTATATAATTAATAATTATTTTCCATCTGGCGTAGATTATAATATAAGAAAAAAAATGATAGGCTAAAAATATAATAAAATAAGAGTATAAAATAAAATATAAATTATGATAGAATTTAATAAAAATGATTGTTTTATTAAAATTATAGACAGTTTCCTAAAACTTTAGAAACATTTTTAGTGTAAACTTTTAAAAATAAGTATAAAAGGTAACAAATTTATTATATTTCATAAAAAACTATATATGCATATATTGTGATTCCCTATGTAAAAGATCCTCCTTACTCTGCTCTTCCATAAAAAAAAAAAATCCTTACTCTGATAGTCAACGTATATTAATTCTTTTCTAAATTTTTAATTAAATTATATTCCTGAAAATGAGACTTCTAAAAGACAATTTAATTCTTTAAAAAAAAAAAGACCATTTAATTTTTTTGACTGCAACTTTTTTAATTGAAAGCATAAAACCTTTATACCTTAAGGAGTGGCTAGAATTCAGTTTTTAACAAAGTATTTGACAGTGTAGTTTAATAAATTATTGAATGTAAATTTATGAAGCATTAGAATTATATTCCCATATCTGTACTTGTTATTTTTATATTAAAAAAAGAAAAGAAAAAATAGAAAACAAGGAAGGAAAATAAAAAAAAGAAAATATGTAGGGAGTTGTTGGCTTGCGGTCTGAATGCACTGTAACGCTTTGCTTTGACAACATGTATGGAGAGAAGGTGCAGCCTATTAGAATTCATTCTTCTCTCTTTCTCTTTCTCTTTCTCTTTCACTTTCTCACTCTCTCTCACAATTTCAACGCCACCCCAAAATTCCACTCTGCCTGTTCCTACTTCCCACCACCACCTTCCCCGTTTGTACTTTTCTTCTCATTCTCTCTCCCTCTCTTCTGCACACAATCAGGTACTTTCTTCTCTTTTTCTGCTTCCCCACTTTTCTTATTGTCAACAAACCGTTAAATTTGCACTCTTTTTCACCTTCTAAGGCCTTTTGCACTTCTGGCAACCGCATAAGGTTTAGCTGATCATGCTTCTTGTTTTTCCTATTGTTTTTATTTAAAATAAAAAACGGTTTTGTTGCTCATTGTTCTTTCTCTTCAAGGCCTTTGATTCGTTTTTTTTTTGTTTTCCCTGACAAATCTGTTGGTTTTCAGTATCTGGGTTGGTCCTTTATCTTTTTGGTCGGTTGATTAGTAGTCGGTGATACCCCCCTAATGTAAAACAGAGAGGTTTTGGTCGGTTGTTGAATTTGAATTGTGGGTCTGTCTTTTCAAGTTCTCTTTTGCTGATGAGGCTTTTTATGATTGCCTGTTGTGTGTTGGATCTATATATTGAAAGTTTGTAGCTTGTTTCTTTTTGGTCGTAGGTTGTTCTGGATTTCATGGTGGTTTTTCCCCCCTCGTGCTTTTCTTGTCTGACCCACTCTGACAGATAATTGATGTGCATGTAGTTTACAATGTTGGTTTTGTGGTGAAACACGCTGTGACTATGAACAATCTTTAGTTTTTTTGTTTGTTTGCTTTCTATCTTACAAGATTTTTACTTCTTCTGGGGTTCTCTGGATCTTTCATATCTGGATATTTTCTCTCTCATCAGCTTTGTAGTTTTGAATTTATTTGTCACTTGGCGGGATAGTTTTTGTTTAATTCTGTTGTGCTTAGTATCTGAACTTTTTGAATCCCGTTTTCCCCTTTTTCATTGTGGTTGTCTTGATATTTTCCTTTTCGAAAATATAATTACATGGTCTGATTTTTACTGCAGCATATCACTCAAATCCTCCTGGGAGTGGAGTTTGATATGATCACTTTTGTATTGAGGAAATAAGAGTATAAGACCTTATCAATTTTGCAAATGCTAAATTTTGCCAGGACCAGAAGTCAGCCCAGGTCAACCAGATCTATGTCTCTGGGTGGTAAGATTTTAGTTTTGAGAAAAGAAATGCTGGTATCATTAACTCTGTTTAAATTGAGTGAAGCTTAGGTAATTAAAGCGTTAATTAATTTCAAAACATGAACTGAAAAAGCTTTGCCTTTTCTATTACTTCAAGTCGGACACAAATATTTGCATAAGGGGTTTGTAAATGCATTATTTGTCAAAATTCGTGTAATTTATTTTATGTTGGTTGGTTGTTATAATTAGGATGTTTTAAGATTTTTTTTTCTGATTTTTAGGCATGGATTATGTGGACCCAAAAAGGAAGGGCAATTTTGTTGGGAAAGTTTTTCTTGCTGCAGCATTAACAGCATTATGCATTATCATGATCAAGAGATCTCCGTCTTTGAATCCCCCTAGTCCGGTAATCCATATTCCCTGACCCCATCAAATACTCATAAGTCATAAATGATTATCATAGTCTATGTCTACCAAGTATATACAAATGACTATACACGTTTTGTTTGAAAATATGCTATTTTCAGTTATAATTTTCAACTTTGTCATTGTTTGTATAGGTAAATAGTTAAATAAATTGACTGCTATTTTACCCTTTTGTTCAATTTGTTGATTATTCTTTTCTTGGGCCTTTCTCAGTTTTCCATCCATGAACCGGGTGTCACTCATGTTTTAGTAACTGGAGGTGCAGGCTATATTGGCTCGCATGCTACCCTACGACTTCTGAGGGAAAATTATCGTGTCACTATAGTGGTATGCCTCTTCATAGTATCAAAAACTGCTGTGTTAAATTTCAATGCACTTACTGATCTGTCTGCCAAACATTTTTTCTTCTTTGCAGGATAACCTGTCACGAGGAAATTTGGGTGCCATCAGGGTTCTTCAAGACTTATTTCCAGAACCTGGAAGGCTTCAATTTATATATGCTGACTTGGGAGATAAAGAATCTGTATCCTTATTATCTTTCCTTATTACAAGAAATAATTTGGTGTTGAATTTGAACTTTTTTGTTGAAGCAAAATGTTAGAAAATGCCCATGAAAAGCTGTCTACTTGACTGGTTATTAGGTTAATAAAATATTTTCAGAGAATAAATTTGATGCTGTGATGCACTTTGCTGCTGTTGCATATGTGGGAGAGAGCACACTTGATCCTCTTAAGTAAGTACTTATATCTTTTATTCAGGGACATTAACTCCAGTGGTACAAAAAATGGGTACTAGAAGTAGCATTTGTGTGTGGTTTCTAATTTGTTCCACTCATGCGGCTTGGCCAACAAAATAGCGTTTTAGATACAAATTGACATTTTCCATTTTATATATTTACTCTGTTACTAAGTTTTTATCGATAAAATCATGCACTGGGATCCAGATTATATTGCAAGAGCATTTGCATTTTCCTGTGAACATATTGGTGTATTATTTTTTATTGAATTTTTGAAAGAGTGAGACCATGTACAAGAAGAACTATAAAGATGAGTGAAACAAAGTTGTTGATAGTGTGAAATGACTACCTGAATGATGACAAAAAAGTTGGGCCCCTTCTAGGAGAGCCTCCTGGAGAATTATCTTATGAATAATTGCTTAATTGAGATGCTGTTTCGACCAATTTCAGGTGTTTAAGAGTGTGCAAAATTGCACATGATAGATATTTTTAAGAAAAATATATTATGTTATTGATATTTGTTATAACTATATATGATCTGTTGAGAGTTGAATCAAATTGTTAGTAGAGTAGTAAGTGATGTTTGGATTGCTGTTGTCAGTGTGTAGTTGTGTATCTGATAGCATGTCCATTATCAAGTATGCCTATTTAAGAAGAAATAAAAGGGGAGGATAGTCAGTAACTAACTAAATAGGCCATATATAGTTACAGGGTTTTGAATAAATAAGCCATTGTAAATAAGGGAGGGCTGGGGAAGTAGTAGGACTGTCGAGAGGTGCTGAGGTAGTCTCAAGTTAGCCTCAGAAAATGTATTTGGCTATTCAGTATGGTGACAAGACGGAGGCAAATTCATAGGTCTTTTGGTTGCTTGAGTATTTGTCACTTCTCTCTTTTATCAGTTGGTTCTATCAGTATCTTACTGTAATACCTCTCTTAGTTGAGGTTGATGACTAGATGTACTCAATTAACTTTGTAGAATATCAAAAGTTCTGCAGGTCATGGAAGTTGAAAGTAAAGGATGTGTATTAATTGGAAATGAGGTTTCAGACTTTCAGCTTTACCAGATCAAATATAATCATTTCTAGACTCATTTGGACAAACTACCTTTAACAAGTAAAAAATGTAGTTATGAAGAATAGAGGCAAAAGGGAGTTAGTTTACGTAAGGTATTCCAAAAACATATTGCTCCTTGATAATAAATTAAGAATAGATAGTTGAGTTCCTGAATAGACTGGGAGTTTTGTGTTCTCGCACTGCATCCTGATGTTTCAAAGATATTTACAAATTACAATAGTATGACTATGCAAAACTATCTGAAGTATTCTGGAAGGACATTATTCTCCAATTAAATTAAAACATCTTAAGGCCTTTTACTGGACCGATTATTTATTCTTCGAAGAAAACTGTATACCAATGTATGTAGATGTAGGAACCAGTCTTTGCTGGAATGTATTGCTTTTAACTTAGTAAACTTACCCACTTCGCCCCAAATAAAATTCCTGGATACAATGGGGAAGTGGTTATATTCTTTTTCTACTGGATTATTTTCGACAGATTTATATGAGATGGTTTGGTGTTAAAACTCATCTATGCAGTTCTACTCTTTTTTTAGTTTTTCACATACTTTTTTTTGTCAGGTATTATCACAATATTACGTCGAATACCTTGTTGGTATTGGAGTCTATGGCTAAATATGGTGTGAAGACATTAATATATTCTAGTACATGTGCAACATACGGGGAGCCTGAAAAGATGCCTATTACAGAAGCTACTGAGCAGGTGGGAAATCTAAGTGTGGTTAAGTTATGGAGTTTGGTTAAGAACTCTTTACTTTTACCGTTTGATCTTGTGATGGCTTTAATGCACACTGGAATGTAGTATTAAAATTGATGTTCTTCAATTCCAGAAACCAATTAATCCATATGGAAAAGCCAAGAAGATGGCAGAAGATATCATCCTTGATTTTTCTAAAAATTCTAAGATGGCTGTAATGATTTTGAGGTTTGTATTTTACATTTATGTTGGCATTTCTGATTCCCCCTTATTTTAAATCAGATATACAAGTTTCTTTCCCTTGTCTCTTTGATATCTCTGTCTGTGTTTGTCCCCCTTTATCGAGATGATGTTTGGGAAGATTTGACGAAGTCAAGAAGACCCCTGATATACTTCTTCATAAGACAAAAAACTTCATCGCCATTTGGCATATACTAAAAGGAAAAGAAATATCAGTATTTTTGGTTTTTTTAGCCCGAAGAAAACTGAGCAGTTAATTTTGTTTGGACTATTGGTATATTATTTGAGTTTTAACAGTTGATGAAAGATAGCATAGCCGATCAATGGAACTTGATTTAAATATAACTAATCAAAACTAGCTATGGTTGTAATTTTTTTTATCTTTTCTCTGGAAAACATGTAGATACTTCAATGTGATTGGGTCAGATCCGGAGGGCAGATTAGGTGAAGCTCCAAGACCTGAACTTCGAGAACATGGTCGGATTTCTGGTGCCTGCTTTGATGCAGCTCGTGGTATTACATCTGGCTTAATGGTATGTTAAGATTACCTTTTTTATTTTCAGGCTGAAATAAGATTCTTTTACATAAATCAGAGACTCCACAAAATCTAATATTATTAGGAGATTAGTCAAGGAAATAGCATTTGATGCATTGCCTAGAGAAAATTTTCCCCCAAGTTATCAAATTCATGTTTCCATGCATAATGAAACTCCTAGCAGATGAACGCTTTTTATTATCTCCGAAGACTTGAAATAATTCAACCACATAAGTAAATTTTATACCTGCTTTGCTTTAATTTTCAATGATGGTTAAGACGTTTAAGGGGTGTGGTGTATTTAGTTGGAGTTGTAAAAGACTATTTTGGTTTTAAAGAGTCTTTTGGATTTTTAAGTATTATGTATGTAGGAACCATTTTCATTAGCTATTGCATCCCTAACAAGTAACAATAATCTTCAAACCCTCATAATTGACTATACTTTTTTCTTTAAGTTTTCTGTGATTTGGGTGAGAATGTGAGATGAACAGAGAATAAATTATCCATTTTAAAAATATATTACAAATAGCATAATGTACCAAACTTGTAAAACCACTAATATATTTAAAAGATTATGAACTATGCTCTTATTGCTCGTTCAAGTAACTTTCCATACTTCATCACTAACGTGGCCCCTTTGTAATCTATAAGGAACATGTACTGATGGTCTTTATTTCCACCCTGCAGGTTAGAGGAACTGATTACAAGACACACGATGGAACATGCATACGAGACTACATTGATGTAACTGATTTGGTTGATGCTCATGTGAAGGCTCTTGAAAAGGCGCAACCTGGTAAAGTAGGGATCTACAATGTTGGCACCGGAAAGGGTAAGTTTTATTAGAGTTTGAATATGAAGAAATAGTGCTTCAATGTAAATCCAGACATATGTGATGGGGGGGTTTATTATTTTTCAGGTAGATCAGTGAAGGAGTTTGTGGATGCATGTAAAAAGGCCACAGGAGTTGACATCAAAGTGGACTTCCTTCCTCGTAGACCTGGTGATTATGCTGAGGTGTATAGTGACCCTTCGAAGATCAACAGGGAACTCAATTGGACTGCACAATACACTGACCTTGAGAAGAGTTTACAAGTTGCATGGAAATGGCAAAAAGCTCATCGTAATGGTTATGGCATTTCATCTATATGAGTTTCTAGACATTTAACAAGGCACTGGCCCTTCTGCCCTCAACACGGGGCTCATGATTTTTTTTTAGGGAGTTTGGTAGCTCATTCGTTATACTTACATGTATTCAACATACAATGAGTCAATAATAATATAATGCCCAGCCTCTGGTTGGTATATCTTTTCTTTTATCATTTGCTTCTGTCCAATTCAGTTTTTTCAATGTTAAAATTGTTATTGTATTAGTCATTTTGACAAGGTCATAAATTTTTTTTTTTTTGTAACAAAGATTAATGCACATAAGTAAAAATATGAATAGAAACCTTTTCATAGCTTTTATTATCAAATTGATTCTTTGAAAATTAAAATATTATCATGTCTGCTCAATGAACCTGAATTAATTGAAAATGTAATAGTGTTGGGATACTTGCGATCTTTTAAGAAAAAGATGTTATCATGTTTATTATTTCAACTTCTTTTTGATTAATTATTCTCTAACTTGCATTAATATACAAAGTACTAACAGCTAAAAAAAATATGAAAGCTACCCTTGGGCATTGTCTGATTTTGCAACCTACAAGAAGCACGTGAAAGACTGGAACCCGAAACCAAAATTATTTTATAGTCCTTTTTGTCTCGTTTTGTTGGAACAACTCGAGCCCAGGAATAAATTTCACCGACATTATTTGAATGCTTGATTTTATTTCTTTTGTTCTAATGTTTTTCTCTTTCTTTTTTTTTTTGTCACAAAAGAAAAGAAGCTCTTTACATCTATGTGGTTGACCAGAGATTCAGTCAAAATATTGACGTGTCCAGTATCATTGTGGAAATTTGTTTTTCTCTCATTTTCTATATTACATAGATCAAATGATACCCGCATAATTTGCAATAATTATTACACCATTTAATAATTTTATAAAAAGCAAATTACACTAACAAGTTTTTTTCCAATTACACAAAGTGTTCTTTTTCTTAACTCTTACACAAATATATCTTTAATTGTTTGAAAAACATTACATAAATATTTTTTATATTACATATACATTCTTTTAAGTTTATTGAAAATTGGGTTGATATGTTTCCTCATTGTTCTCTAAAATTTTTCCAGCAAAACCAATTTTACAAGAGGAGAATATTTAGGTTTGAGAATATTTGGGTTGAGGAGGATGATATAGTAAAAATGGATCTTCAACAAATGTTTGGAGTTGGATGTTATATCCAAACTCAAAGTATGCACTAATGTTTGGGGAATAAAATCCAGAGGCGCTTCCTAGTTTGGCTAAGGGATGGGAGCTCCAATTCCTGTTTGGATGTTGAGTTAACGCAGTGCACATAGTGATTTATGCAATGTGGCATCAAACTACTTTTCTAGTCTATTTACATCCCTCGGTAAGCCTAATCCCCCCGTTGATAACATGATGCTCACAGGCCAGTGCCACCACGCCATTTCAAATTCAGGAATTTAAAAGAGCAGTATTCCAAATGCATAATGACAAATCACTGGGACCTCATGACCTTAATTCAGCTTTTTACAAACATCTTTTGGAGGGCCAACAATATCTGGCTCCATGCGGTTTCTTTCCCATTGCATTTAAACAATATTGATGTTGTGTTAATTCCTAAAAGAGACAACCCCATGACTATGCTTGCTTGATTTAAGGCCTCTCTCTTTATGCAATGTGCTTTACAAAATTGTTTCAAAGGTCCTTACAAACGGGTTGAAAAAGGTGCTTCCAAAATGTATATCCCAGAGGCAGGTATGCATTTCTATGTAGAGGGACAATCTATTTTAGATAATGTTATGGTTGCAATCAAAACTATACATAATCTAAAATGCTAGATTAAAGGAAAGATAGCTCTAAAGATTGACATTAGCAAGATCTTTGACAAAGTGGAATGGAATTATCTGATTACCATTTTAATAAAAATGGATTTCGACCCTATTGGATAGGGTGTATTAAAAATATGTATTCAAAAAGTTGAATTTAATATTTGCTAAATGGAGATGATGTGCGCCTATTATTCCAAGGCGGGTGATCCCTTGGTCACCTTACCTTTTTTGTCATTACAAAGGAAGGTCTTACTGCTATCTTAAAGAAATGTAAAGGAAGGGGTGATTTGCATGGTGTTGAAGTGTGTATAGGAGAACCAATCCTCGCACACTTGTTATTTGCTGATGATTGCTTTCTTTTTAGCAAGACCTTTGAGAATGAAGTGCAAATTTTGCAATCAATCTTCATCACCTTTGAGATATCCTCCGGTCTGTTAGTCAATTTCCACAAGTCAGAAATTTACTTTAGTCGGATCACTGCAAAATATTAAAGATATCTACTCTTGCCTAGGTGTTATAGAGTGTTTGGGGACCAACAAATATTTGGGCATGCCATGCCTTCTATGATCGAGCGGAACAAAAAATCATTTTTTAAATTCATTAGAGACCGAGTTTGGAAGAAGATATCTCACTGATCATGTACTTATCTCTCTAAAGTGGGCAAAGAGGTCCTTATCATGTTTGATAGCCCTTTTATTAAAAGCTCATGTTTGCAAGGCTTAGAGGATATGCATGTAGACGAACTGATCAATGCTAGTACAAAAAGTTGGAAAATGGATATAATAGTAGACCGTTTTTTTTTCAAGAACATGATTTGAAACATATTTTTAGCTTGCCTTTTCACTACTCGACAGAGAAGGATGAGCTTATGTGGAGGTTCAGCAGGGTAGATCAATACTTGGTCAAATCCTCATATCATCACATCACATAACATATGCTAGATAACGTACATTTAAGAGTGCAAATGAACGGGAATCATATTTGGAGCTTGGAAGTGCCACATAAAAAATAAGGTCTTTTATTTGGAGGCTTGCATGAGATATTCTTCCCACTCGATATAGACTGAATGAAAAAGGAGTCCAGTGCCCAGTGATTTGTCTGTTTTAAGAGTGAGCCTGAGACCATGTGGCATTAATTCTTTGGATGCCATCGCTTTGTTCAAGCTTGGAACATAGTCGGTATTTGGCATCATATTCTCGATTTTGTGATGAAATATTCTTCCATAAGGGACTTCATTTTCCATTTCCTTAAGGCTTTGAATGAGCAACAAGCAATCCTCTTCGTTAGAGTACTATAGTGTGTATGGGGCTTCCAAAATAATAAAGATTGGAATAATGCAGGACTACTTATGCACCTACAGATTCAATTTGCTCAGGATTTTGTTTTTTCTTGGAGAGTATTCATGCTCAAAGATAAAACCCACATCTAGGACATCTTCAAAGTCCACCTATTCTTGCTACCTCTCGCAACAGGATTAGGCTATCACATGGACATTTTAAGAGCATGTTAATGCCACAGTATAGGTAGTTTCTAAAGGATATGGTATTGGTGATTGCGTAGCCGCATAGGTGATGCCCTCAGGAAGTTTATTGCAACATACTAGCCTTGGTATAGCGGATCAATTCCAACTCATGAAACCAAGGCTCAGGGACTACATGCTGTTATAAATTATATCATTGAAAAGGGTCTCCAAAATGTTTCTTGTGAATTGAACTGCAAACAAGAAAGGAACCGATGACATTCACAGTAACTATAAATATATCAAAATTTGGTTTTATACTATCACTTTGCAAACAAAAATTTGTCTTCTATTAATTCTTTAAGAAGGCTGTCTAAATTTTATGTTAGCCCTTGTGTTTTTTATAGTGCCCATCATGTATTAATGTCTTGATTATTAATTAAATGAATTAGCCTTGTTGTAGTAAAAAAAAAATATTATACCATACACTCATGTAAGAGAATCATCGTAAAAGTAAAGAAAAATTGTTATTTTGTGTAATTCCACAAAACTTTCAAAGTTTTAATATAATTTACTTTTTTATATAATATCAAACTATTGAATTTCAATTATATGTTACTTGAGTTATAATTATTACCTTGATTATTTGTTTATATTTTATAAAAACTAACATTAGTAAGAAGTTAATCAAATTACCTCTATTTTTATTTATACTTTTATGAAAAGGTACAAATAATAAAAGCTTATTAGTCCCATTATATAAGAAACTAATAAAGTAATAATGTAACATACGAGTCTACGGAGTTTTACTGGAACCATTTTAACTTTTTTTAAAAAAAAATATAAAAAGGAACCATTTAATTCTTGTAAGTTGATTTACACTTTCAAAGAATATATAATTACAAACCTTTAAAAGAATGTTCAAAATTATAATCGTTAATTATAAAAGAAAGATTTTATCTCCTAATTTATGTATATACATATATTTTATCACTATTCACTATCGCAGTCTACATATGTTTTTCGAGTCGATGCAAAATAGGTCAAAGCCAGATGGTTGAGTCTATTCACAACCCCGCAGGAGCGAGGTACCCTATGTCTGCCATATCGACGATAGAGTTAACACGGGCTTCTTCCACTTGACCAAGCAATCAAATTTATTTTCAATTGAAAAATACAAATACGAGAATGTAAAACTTCGGATAAAACTGAATACAGATTTGTCTATCCATCCGCACAATTCGTAGTAATCTTGCTTAATAATAATACCGATTCATACTTCTTCCTTTCCAAGTAAAATATACCATGAATGAAGTTGCTTAAAAAGAACGTCAGATGTAGCTTTTACAACATCAAGACTCAAATAAACCCAAACATTGTTATAAATGTGAATACTATGACACATTACCCAGTTGATTATGTTCTACGATATGCACCCAATACAATAGTCACGATAAGGGGTAAAAATTGCATGGGAAGACCTCACACCATTCAACTCCTCAAAGACATTTAATCGTCCACTAAGAAAATGATTGTAGCGCTCTATCAAAACTTTCTTCAGCTGATGCTACCCGTTTCACCAGTACATGGTCTGGGTGAGCAAGTTTCAGTTGGCTGCAAAGCAACACAAGTTATTCACTGGTCCAAAATCTTCTAGTAACACGAGAGAAAAATTATATATATTATATTGACATAAGGAATACTTAATACCAGAAATACAAGCTACAAATTTTTATTTAAAAAAAGTTTAAATCCAGAAGTATAATGTAACATTCAAGTTCAGCCAACAAGGAACAGAGCTTTATACTTCCCAAGTCACTCAGTAAAATTAAATGGGTGATTGGCCTTAAAGAATGCATTCACTTGACAGAATACAGATTATGCTGATGCAAGCTATTGATACAAAAAGGAAAATTAGAGTCAGGCATATACACATGTATGTTGCCTCCTCTAAAGCATAAGGCCGTTAGACAAGGTCTCAGCATGGTTTCTTATGAAGCTTCAAAATAGTTTTGTATCAGCATTGTTTAGCTTCAAACTATATGGGTAAACACATATATTTTTAACAATGATACCTATTTTCTATATATTACTTGTATAGTTGGGAAGACATTACAGTTTTGGACTAGTCAGTTTATCATTTTACTATTTGGACTAGAACCACAGTACTTGACTCCTTGATCCAGTTCTTACTTAATTTAGTATTTCCATTAAGAAATGGAAGTTTAACACTGTCACTATTGAATGACATGTTTAGAATGTAACAACTTCAGCATTCTTTGTTGTATTAAAAAGGTTTGACACTCCAAAGAACCAGGGCAGGGAAACTAGAATAAAAACCATGGTTGGTCTGAATTGCAAAAGTGAGATTCATGAAATATTATTTGGTTTAATATTGAATTCATATCTAGCACTGCTCCATGGTTTTTAAGAACATGACCCGAGGGAATGCTCTGATGACAATTAAAAGAAATAGGAGGAGAACAAACAATGAAACAATAAAGAAGTTGTGAGAGTTTACCTGAACGATTTGTTAGATGGTTTGCCGAGGTGAAGACAGCATACAACTAGATTGGCTAGTGTTTCTGGATCCCTGGCATCCTGTATAAAGATAAAAACATTTTCACCACAAGCACATTTTCCCAAAACAGCAAATGATCCCCATCTAATGCCACTTATGTACAACAGCTTAAAGGGCGCAAGGAAAATTTCATTTCAGGACTAGATGAATTTAAAAAAAAGAAAATTACTTAATTACATACATATACACTTGTCTTTTTAGTCTCATCTCCTCCCTCCATTATTTTGTTCCTATTCTTTGTTTTCTACAATATCCTTATGATGTGTGTAAGTTCTTCTCTCTTTCTATCTATCTATTCCTTCACCTGAATATTTGAAGTAATAGTTACCACACTAAAATTGAAATTGAAATTGAAATTGAAATTGAAATTGAAATTGAAGTAACGAATAGTTGGAAAATGAGAAGAAAAGTAAGAGTATTTGAAGTCAATAAAATCAGTTGGGAAATTGAAATCTAGGACGAGAGTAGTGTGTAGAGGGGACAGTTGATGTAATATGAATTTATATGGTGAAACAAAGTAAAAGGAGATGAAAGGAAAGTGCCTTGTTTAGAGCGTCAACCAAAAGGTTCTCGGCTTCATCAAAGTTGTTCATGTGCATGCAACAAACAGCCTTGCCATTCAAGAGCAAGCTGGTGGACTGATACCTCTCCGACAAGTCTTGGAATATCAGATAGGCTTCCTGGATCTTGGAACCACCCTGAATAAAAAACAAACAAAAAAAAAGTTCATCTCTTTTGGCGATCATCAACTCCAATGTAATAAAAAGAAGAAGAAGAAGAAAGAGTACCACAGCCAAATTGAGCCAAGCATTGGCGAGTTGAGTGAGAGTGTGATCCTCATCGATCTGCTGCATGATACGGAGCTGCCTCTCCGCATAATCGGACCTATGCATCTGAATGAAGATCTGAACATTCAAGGCGTGGCTGAAAAAGAGAGGAAAAAGATAAGAAGAAGGGAAGGAAGGAAGGAAGTGGAGAAGGAGAAGGAGAAGGAGAAGGAGAAGGAGTACAGTTCCATGGTTCCAGCGGAATGGGTGTATTTGAGGGCTTCGTTGAAATCATGTTGGTGGAGGAAGACGAGACCGGCAACAAGGCGGAGAGTGGGGTTGTTGGAAAGGGAAGGATCGGAGAGGGAATCCTTGAGGGTGGAGAGGGCGGAGTCGGGAGAGGAGAAATAGAGGGCGAGAAGTTTGACGGCTTGGAGAGGAGTGGGAGCATCAGGGTGGATCTGGGAGATGACGAACTGCAACTGACCGAGAGCGATGTAGCAGCGGTGGACGAGGGTGTCGCGTTCCACACCCTCTTCTTCAGACAGATTGCTCACCTCGCTGCTGTTTATGGCTGCTTGGTATGCTCCCAGGTACAAGTTGTTCCGCAGGTTGAACAAGTGATCCGGTGTACCCATCTTGTTCAGATCTCAATTCTCACTTCTCAATTCTCAACCTCTCTTACTTATTATTCTTTTTCTCCGCTTCTCTTGCCCCGCCTTCACCCACTCTTACTCTTTTCGGCCCTTTGCCTCTCTCTCCCACCCAATTTCTTTTAACACTCCCCCTTTACTATTACTATTACCATTCCTAAATATTTTTTCTTTTTTTCTAAAAAATTCTCAATTTACTCTTATCCTTATTTCATTTATCTTTTTTTTTTATCTTCCTCATCTTGCTCAATTATCACATTTACCTATTTATATTCCTAATCATTCTTACAAGTCTTTAAGTATTGCTCGTTGGTTTAAGCATTCTTTCAAAAGGAAAACATAATTTCTTTAAGTTATTACTTTCTCAATTTAAACTTTATGGTTTAAGGTTTAATATTTTTTTCATTTTTTATTAATTATAATTGTCTTAAAATGGTTTCGCGTGATGATAGTGAAGGTTTGTAGTACAAAAATCATCCTTCTGGACCACTTCTTTCGAAATACAAACATGATACACTTCCGGATTTGCTTATCAACTGATCTGGAATATATTTTCTAAATCTTGTTTACCTTCCAGATCACTTGATCTGGAATGCAATTACCAAGTCTATGTTTGCCTTCCGGATCAAGTGATTCGCAATGCTTTATGTGAATTTTAAAAAATGCATTTTGGATTGATTGATCCATAATACATTATGTGCATTCTGAATCAAGTGAACCGGAAGGCAAACGAGATTTAGCAAATGTATTATGGATACGATGATCTGGAATGTACATAATGTATTATGGATCGATTAATTCGGAACACTACAAAACCTTCACTATCATAATGCAAAATCACTTTAAGCCAATTAGAATCAATAAAAAGTGAAAAAATCTTAAACCCTAAACCATAAACCTTAAATCGAGAAAGTCATACCTTAATGAAATTAAATTTTTCCTTTTCAAAAAATGTTTAAATCAACGAACAATATCCTAAAAACTTGCAAGAATGACTAAAAATATACAATAGAACATATCATGACAATTGATGTTTGACACATAATAAGAACAATTGAACAAGATCATACACAAGAATATGATAAAAAAGATAAATTCAAAAGTTTAAAAATCAAATAAGGGTTAAGGTACATTAAAAATTTACAACAAAAATTATAAACATTTACAGGTGCAAATAGAAAATGGGGGTTTTAAAAGAAATTGCCCTCTTCCGATTATCATTTTCCCCCCTACCTATTTGATATTTCTTAAAACAATTTAATCCTTCTTATTTAATCTGGTACTATGTATAAATATATCAATATCTATTATTATAAGACCGTTGAACTCTATACATTAAAAAAATGAGGTTTAATTTTAATAAAGAAATTATCTAACACTTTATTCTTCTTCTCTCTTTTGTGTTGAGACTTCATGGAAATATGTATTATTTGTGGTTACGTATACATAATTTAATTTATTTTTTAACCAAAATAACTGCATCTTTAGTACTCGGTTGTCACCCCAAACTAAGCTTGATCTTGGCTTTGTACCTTGATTAAGTCAATCTTCTAATATATATGAGACAATTAAAACCCATTTATTTGTTTTCTGCCTTCCATTAAGGACCCTCATCAGCTTGATTGGAGCAGGATTTGATGAAATACCCAAGTTGGTTGATTACTACTGTATTGTATATGCAACGATATTTCAAATTTATCATAGCAATTAATTTTCCTTTTCTCTGAACACTTTGCAAATGAATATCGATCTATGATGGCATGGGAGATTGTACGTGTTCTATAACAGCTATTGCCAGATGGGGTGTTTATTTAACAATATCGAAGATTTAATTAGAAATGTGTATACATATATATATACTGCAGGATGCAATCTTTCTATTCGTATAATTATATATATTGCATAAACTATGCGCCTTTGTGAATTTGAACGTGTATACATGTATAGAAATATAGAAACGGATAATGGACATGTCACGCCTGAATTAAGAAAAGAAGTGATTTTATTATAATAAGGTAGGTTTAATTAAGAACCTCCTGCCCTAACATGCAGAAGCAAGGGTCGTTTCACATCATGCATGTTGCATGCATACATATATATAGATGACAGTTTTATTTATTTAATTATGGCTGGTCTTGGTGCAACAAAGTAAACACACAAACACACATATGTATGCTATATGCATGCAGACATATATGTGTATGTATTACATTATGGTACCACCACTGTCAATCTCAGCACCAGAAAAAATCTGATCACCCTCAGGACCATCATGGACGAATGATTGTTCAGTTCCTCCGATGGGCCACAAACTGGCTTTTGGACTCTTCCACCACTTTTAATCTTGGCCTTGCTAAAATCTTGTCTCCCTTTCCCCTTCTTCTTGAATGAATCAAAAGTGCCCGAAACATCCTTCGCTCGAGATGACATCTTTCTTCCCTTACTTAATTTAAAGCTTTGATGAGCCCTCTGCTATCTTAGCTTCCATTTTTATAGATGCACATAATATATAAGGGAATCATGTTATTATTTGCTTCACTGTTAAGCTAGCAGCTCTATATAATACTAATTGATTCCTTTTATATATTGCCAACATACTTGGAGAACCATGGAATTTACAAACATCTTTTCTAGCTTCAATAATTAAATATATTATGCATGTTATTCAACTAGTGAGATAAAAGTATAACTATGCATGGTATATATGTAATACTATGCTAATTATCGGATAATGTTGACTAATTTATGTTTATTAAGAAAAAAATACCAAATTTAAATAATAAAATTAAATTTATTTGTAAATTTGTCTCAACATTTTTTTTCTTTTACTCGATGTATTTTTTTTTTTTTTTAGTCCTTGTAAGTTTTTTTTTCTGTTTAGTAAGTTTCTTTTTCATAACTTTCATCCAATAGCTTAACTTGATCCAAACTTGAAAAGTCATCTTGCAGTTCACAAGCAAATGTTGCATTGTTTCCAATTGATCCCACAAAAACTGCACCCGATCTCTTCATTGACTAAAACTCCCTTCTTGCAAAGATTGTCTTGAGTTGGCAATTGGTTGACATCCAAATTGCCAGCCAAGGCATTGAACCTTTGGTGGGATTCTTGTTGCCCAAAATAATGCCAAAAAGTGAGTCCTTCTATTGACAAGAGGTGGTTGACAACACCTAATACACTGATGTTACAGAATACATCTCAATCTCATCTACACTTCACACCCACCTCATAAACTCCCTATGATAATATAACATTTCCCAACATATAAATTAATTCTCCCAGCTGCTCTACCTCCCATTCAAATAATGTTCTTCTTCATCTTCACTTCCACATGTTATAGTCGTTCTTCATCTCTTTTAATGTAATGTATTTCCAAGGTGCTATATGAAATAATCTATATTTGTTACTTAACCTGTTCCCCCTAGCCACATTTCCCGTCATAGCAAAATATGCTCTCCATGCCCTACACTTTGTTTGATGTGTTGAGTCGACCAACCTAGTTTTTCTAGCACTACAACCTCAATGGCTTGCAAGTGTGCCCACCATCTAGAGCAAAATCTATCCTTAACTGCCCAAGATCCATTAGTGTTCTCATATTTTGATTGTAAGACTTTCACCTATAGCCTATTCACCTCTACTTTGAGCCTCCACAGCCATTTACCTAGCAGCACCACATTGAACTTTCTTATGTCCCCATGCCTAAACCTCCTTCCTTATTTCCTTTACATATATTGGTCCATGACATCCAATAAATCTTCCTACTAAGTTCCTTTGCTGCCCACAAAAACTTTTAAGAATAGACTCCAACTTTGTGATTATACTTAACGACGCTTTGAAGAACGAATGAAAATATAAGGGCAAAGCTAACATGACTAACTTGATAAGCACCACCCTCCCTGCCAAAGATATGAAATTATTTTCCTATACAAAAATATTTTTCAAAAAGTCTCCACCACTCCATACTATATAACCTCTCGCTTTGGTTAAACACCAACAGGCAAGCTCAAATACTTAAAAGGGATAGTCCCCCTTTTGCAGTTCAACACTAACACTGCTATTTTCAACTAGTATTCTAGCACATTGATTCCCATGAGTTGACTCTTGTGAAAATTGATTTTTAGTTCGGATAGAATTTCAAAATTCTACAGAATAAATTTAGTGCCTATTTTGGCAATAGTTTTATAAAACTGTTTTCAGTATTTTAATTTCTAAAAACTAAAAAACTTGTTTGGGTAGTGTTTTTTGAAAATAATTTTGCAAAACAATTTTGGAAACTAAAAAACAGGAACAGCTGAAAGTAGTTTTGTTTTTCAATTTTCTATTTTTGTTTTGAAAACTCAAAATACAATAAGAATATGTTGCTTTTTGTTTTTCATTAGTGAAATTCTAATAAATATAAATAGGTTTTTTCATTTTTACATCTTCAAATTCCCGAAAATAGTTTTTGAAAACTATTTTGTAAAACTCTTTTTAAAAACTAAAAAACAAAACCAAATCAATTAGACCCTTAATAAATTCCATGGATCCCTAATCACCTTGAGTCATAAAAAAATAGGATTTTGCGTAATCAGTTTTTGATATTCAACAATCCTTGTTAAAAATAATCATAAACAAACTGAAGGTAAGATACACAAATTCTATCCTTACCCACCTCATAATTTTTCCACAAACCTATATCCACTACTACGTTAATCAACTGACTCAGACATTCTACAACAATTAGAATAAGAATGGTGATAATGGATCACCTTGTTTGAGTCCTTAATTGATCCCAAACCTCTCTGTTGTGGAGTTGTTATTCACCAAAATTGACATTCTTTCCGACCTCACACATTCATTTATCCATTGTTTATCTATTAAGCCTATGGTCATATTTGTTTAATGATTTTTTCTAAACATTTAAGTCTAACCTTTTTTATTAAATGAATTGAGTTAAGATACGAGTAGTCCACAAGCTTCATGAATGACTTCACCTATTTCTACCAATAGTGATTCATTTTGTTGATTTTAGTAAACATGAGAATTTTTTTTATTCTGATATAAAATTGTTCATTTTCTAATTTGTCACTCTTATCTTTGATAATTAAGTAACAGAACCTTGCTTTAAAAAAAAAATCAGCTAAGTCTACTCTGAAGACCATATTATTAAAAAAGAAACAATATTAGAGTCGACTTAAATAATTAAAAATAAACAACAAAGAGTGAATCAGGTCAACACTTCCAAAAACAAAATTAATAGTATCAAATTTAAAGACGGTTTACAATAAATTTTGTTAGTGGTGATTTTAAAGTTGGCTAAGCCAACTCTAAGTAATGTTGGCCATATTTAACCATGAGAGAAGATCAAACATGTACGTTAGTGTGGAGAGTTATAGCATCAATTTGATATCCAACACATCGCCACATCCATAAGTAGCCTACTTTGTAGTGTCAGCCTTTTCATGTTAGAGTCGGACTCTTGGTGACTCCAATTAGTCCTCTCATAATTTTGGCTTATTTCTTTAAAATGCTTTTACAAATAAGCACCCACTAAAGGGACAAATATCTTCATCCTCCATCTTAATCTTCTTACTTTGTGTACTATGGATAATTACAAGGATTTCATTTTCTTCACAACACCATCCTTAATTATTCTCCACAAATTGAAGTGAATTTATACGCTAACTTTTGATATTATTCTCTGGTCCTCTTTAGTTGTTATAATATATATATAGTATATGAGTAATTTGTTTACTTTTAAATTTAATAGACTTACTTTTTATTCTAATTCTAAATAATGGTTAAGATTAGTTACTTATTTTTAATATTTTTGTATTTAAAAACTAAAATTACAGTTTTTGAAAACAATTCTAATTTTTTAGTTTTTAAAAATAAAAAACAGAAACAATTATAAATAGTTTTGCTTTTTAATTTTCTGTTTTTGTTTTGAAAACTCTAAATACAATGAGAATATGTTATTTTTTGTTTTTTATTAATGAAATTTATGTAAATATAAACATTTTTTTTATTTGTACATCTTCAAAACAAATTTTAAATAATACTTACCAAACAATTTTTTTTTCTTTTAGAAAACAGTATTTGAAAACTAAAAATCAAATCAAACCAATGAAGTCTTAATTCCCTTAAACTTACTATTAAGTGGATCTCTTCTCATATATATATAGAGAGAGATAAAGAAACATATCAACTGAGAAAAATGTTTATTGTGCGAAAGAAAATAATAAAATAATGCTTCAAATTAAAACAACCAACCTAAAGATAACACATATCTTCTTTACTATAACTTACATGCACCTCGACCCTCACTCTCACCACTGTCGTTATCATCACTGTCAATGTTAATGTCGTGGTTGTAATGACAGTAGTGGCGACAGCAGTAGCAGTGTCGATGGTGGTAGGGTGAGGTAAGAGTGCAAATGTAGGTAAATTATGGTAAAGGATACATGTGATATCTTTAAGTGAGTTATTTTAATAAAAACATTATTTTTAATTTTACCATTATTATCAATTCTTCTTATTTTTCACAATAAATTTTTTTCTCACTCAATATCCTCTCTCTATATATAATTAATAAAGAGTTTAATTAACTTGTTAATCTATTTATATATTCTTTCAAAATGATACTATCTTTTTTCCAGAATAAAGTGATACTCTTATTGATAAATAAAATAAGGTACAAATATAAAAGTCTTATATCTTACAATTCATAGTAACAATATGTCTTTTATATTACTTATGAGTTTAATTGGTATACACTGTCACCGTAAAAGACTTTTACATTGACATTCAATCATGACTTTTTATTTAGGTGACTTTTAAAGTAATAATGAAGAAAGTCAACAAATTTATCATGAATGAAGGGTTGTGATTGAATGTCACTAAAAATCTTTACACCGACAGTGTATACCAATTAAACTCATTAATTATTTTTATATTTAAATATTTTTATTTTTATATCTTACAATTCATAGTAATAATATGTATTTTATATTAATTAAATAAAAAGTTACAATAATAAATAGTTAGAAGTTTAAAAAAACAATATTAATTATAAGAGTTTAATTATTATATACTGGACAATATTTATACATTACTTTACATTTTGCTTTTTAACATCTTTAACACGAAAAAAAGTTTACAACTCTAACTCGCCGGGGAACAAATAAGTTTTAGAATTTGTTTGATATCAAATCCAACGACCATGTCTTACGATATTCTTTTATAACATTGTTTTAAAGGACTATTCTGATGAAAGTATAAAGTAGGTTTTTGAATTATACTGTACTAGACACAAATTATAATATGCCAATTAATGATATTGAATTGATAGAATGAGAATGAAGGTGTACCTGAATTGACATTCATGTCCATGAGCACTATTGAACAGAACTCTAGGAGGT
This sequence comes from Psophocarpus tetragonolobus, assembly GCA_037954015.1. NCBI lineage: Eukaryota > Viridiplantae > Streptophyta > Magnoliopsida > Fabales > Fabaceae > Psophocarpus > Psophocarpus tetragonolobus. Next base: position 103,895,406 of record CM075688.1, read on the forward strand.
TCTTCTGGCTACCTTCTGAGAGGTTATTGTAGAGGACAATTCTGATGTGTAAATTTGCTTAATGGGATGGCAAATTTATAACCCCCCAGGGTAGTCAGGAACTCCCTTAATTGGGCTTTTAATCTGATTGACCTAACCCATCACAGAGTCAATCTCACTGTAATCCCAGTTCAATTAACCATATTGTTAAAGATAAGATAATATCAGTTAAAGATAAGATATTATCGGTTAGAGATAAAATATTGTCGGTTAATGATAATAGATATTGAGTGATACTAATCCACACTTAATTTCAACATTCTCCCACTTGGATAATGTCAATCAATAATCAACATACAAATCATTAAGCTAAAACGATAATTGCCGATATATCATATATTAATTAACAATATGAAAAATATGAGCAACAAAATAAATATCCGATAGGGATATTAATCAATTGCATTTAACTAACATTTTTCATAGATGTATGGCATAATGCAGTCCCATAAATGACACTACAATGGTCCAAGCATAAATAAAATGCTAATAAGAAACATGAACAAAATGACGTCAACTAGAGCATGTCTCTTAAAGAAAATAGAGAATCAGACTCCCACTAACTTAATACATCAAAAGCCTTGACTAAACCCATGTGAGTTACAGGAATAAGAAAAATTTCAACAGTTAAGGCCTTAGTCAGTGGATCTGCTAACATCTCCTCAGAATCAATGTTTTCAATCCGAGTGTGAAAACTTTGAATTTGCTCTTTAACAAATTGATACTTGATATCAAAATGCTTTGAACGAGTAGAGCTTTTGTTGTTTCGAGAGAAACTCACAGCAGCAGTATTGTCACAGTAAATCACAAGTGGCCTGGAAATGTTTTCAACTATGTGAAAGTCAGATATCAATTTCTTAAGCCACATGGCCTGGCGAGTGGCCTCAAAACAAGCAACATACTCTGCTTCCATGGTAGAGGTAGCTGTAAGAGATTGTTTAACGCTCTTCCAAGAAATAGCTCCTTCTGCCATCATAAAAATAAAGCCAGAAGTAGATCTACGATCATCAGGGCAACCTGCAAAATCAGAATCAGAATAGCCAGTGACTTGAAGTTGATCAGACTTCATAAAAGTCAACATATGATCCTTGGTTCCATGTAACCTTTTAACGGCTTTCCAATGACCCAAACCTGGGTCGCTCAAGTATCTGCTAAGGCATTGAGGATGAAAGCAATGTCAGGACGAGTACAGACTTGAGCATACATCAAACTGCCAACAGCGAAAGCGTATGGAATTTTCTTCATAGCATCCACTTCTTCATCATTATGAGGACATTGTTTGTTAGATAATTTGTCACCATGTTGCACAGGTGCAGCACATGGGGAGCAAGCATTCATGTTGAACTTCTTGAGAATCTTCTCGATATATCCCTTTTGAGACAATCCAACTATGCCACGTGACCTATCACGAAGAATTTGGATGCCTAGAACAACAGAAGCTTCACCAACGTCTTTCATATGAAAATGTCTGCACAACATTGATTTTGTCTCAACCAATAGGTTCATACAACTACTAGCAAGGAGAATGTCATCGACATATAATACGAGAATGATGAAATTACTCCCACTAGTCTTCAAGTAAATGCACTGGTCTGCAACATTTTCCTTGAAATTGTAAGTAGTGACAACCTGGTCGAATTTTAAATACCATTGCCTAGATGCTTGTTTCAGTCCATAAATGGACCTTTTAAGTTTACACACCAAATGCTCATTGTCTGCTTCAACAAAACCATCAGGTTGAACCATATAGACATCTTCATCAAGATCTCCATTCAGAAAAGCTGTCTTTACATCCATCTGGTGTAGCTCTAGGTCAAAATGAGCAACTAAAGCCATGACAACTCAGAGTGCGTCCTTCGTTGAAACTGGTGAAAAGGTTTCTTTGTAGTCAACGCCTTCCCGTTGACTATAACCTTTAGCCACCAATCGAGCCTTATACCTATCAACCTTTCCATCTGGAGTACATTTTGTCTTAAAGACCCATTTAGATCCAACAGGCTTACAACCTGCTGGCAAGTCCACAAGATCCCAAACATTATTATGAGACATGGAAGACAATTCATCATGCATAGCTTTTAGCCAATCAGAAGCATGAGAACTAGAAAGTGCTTCCTGAAATGTGATGGGATCGTCATCATCATGTGGATCATATTCGTGCTCCTGAAGGTATACAACATAGTCATTTGGTATAGAAGGTTGGCGTATTCTCTGAGATCGTCTTAATGGGGCCACATCAACATCATCAAGTTGTTGATCATTGAGTTGTGGTTCATCAACTTGTGGTTCTGTCATTTGTTCATCTTGCCTCTCAACAATTTGTTCATCTGTGTGAACCATTGGGATTGAGATGTCTGTAGGAAGAGAATAAGATGGTAATGGAAGCATGGTTCGATCTTCTCTGAAGGTCATCATTCGAAGTGTGTAACTCCCACTGTCCAAATCATCCTCAAAGAAAACTGCTCGGTCAGATTCAATAACTCGTGTAGAGTGAGAAGGACAATAAAATCTACATCTTCTAGAACCGATACAGTAGCTAATGAAATAACCGCTAATAGTTTTGAGATCAAGTTTCTTTTGTTTGGGATTATAAGGTCTTACTTCTGCCTTACAACCCCATACATGGAAATGTCTCAAACTTGGCTTTCTACCAGTCATCAGCTCAAAAGGAGTTTTGGGCACAGATTTGTTAGGTACCTGATTAAGGATGTACATAGCAGTTCGCAAAGCATCTCCCCAAAGAAATTCTGGCAGAGATGAATGTGATAACATACATCTTACCATGTCCATGAGTGTTCGATTTCGTCTTTCAGCAACGCCATTTTGTTCAGGAGTTCCAGGCATGGTATATTGAGCTTCAATTCCGTATTCATCAAGGAATCGAGCAAATGGACCTAGATTTCTTCCTGTCTCGTCATAACGACCATAATATTCTCCTTCTCTATCAGACCTTGCACACTTAATTTTCTTTTCTGTTTTCAGCTCAACAAAAGCTTTAAAGGTTTTGAAGGCTTCAAGAGAGCTTGCTTTATCCTGAAGAAGATATACCCATCCATGTCTGGAGAAGTCATCTATGAAGGTAATAAAATACCTATATCCACCCATAGTTGTAGGTGTAATAGGTCCACATATGTCTGTGTGAATTAATTGTAGCACATCGTCACATCTGTTTGAACTTTTATTCCTGGTTTTGGTAGTGAACTTCCCCATGATGCAATCAACACAAGTGTCATAATCTAAGAAGTCAAGATCATGCAGAATCCCTTCTTTTATGAGTCTTTCAATTCGAGGCCTAGAAATATGCCCCAAACGTCTATGCCATAGCATAGAGGAAGATTCATCAATCCTGTTATGTTTACTCCCTCTAATGGAGTTAACTGACATATCAGTTACGTTTAACATGTAAAGTCTGTCATGCAAAACTCCCGAACCAACAACAGTTGAATTATAATAAATCACCAATTTTCCATCACCAAAATGAAAGTTGTATCCACATTTGTCTAAAACAGAAATTGATATCAAATTCCTTCTCATGGAAGGGACATAAACAGCATCTTGCAATAATAAAGTATGTCCAGAAGATAAACATAAAGAGACGACTCCAATGTCAGCAACGGGTACTCCAGCTCCATCTCCCATAACAATCTTCGTCTCAACATCACTTGGTTTCCTCAGGCTTGTGAACCCTTGTAAAGAATTCACAACATGAATAGTAGCCCCTGAGTCTAACCACCAGGAATTTGGAGGAACATCAACCATATTAGATTCAAAGCAAGTTAGTGCTAGCAGATTACCTCGCTTCTCCTCTTTCTTTTCCAGGATAAAGCAATCTTCCACCTTGTGACCACGTTTCTTACAATACTTGCAAGAACCTTTAAAGAATTTCTTTTTGGGTTCTAAATGTCGTTCTGCTTTCTCTGTACCCTTTTTCTTCTTTCCTTTATACCTGTTAGCACCTTTAGCACCTGAACTAGAAGCAACGAACTGAATGCTATTAGGCTGATTTTTCTTCATTGACTCCTCCTCTTGGGTGATTATTGCAATCAATTCATCCACTCCATAGTCATGCTTTTGAATGTTATATGAAGTCTTCATGATGTCAAACTGAGAAGGCAGAGATTCCAAGATGCGATAAATTAAAGTGTCTTCGCCAACCTCAACCTTGAGAGACTTCAGCTTATTATAGAAATGTACTAACTTCATAATGTGTTCACGTACACCGCTGACACCATCATATTTGGTCTTTTCAAATAAGGAAAGATATTGGCTTTTCTGTGCCTTATCAAAAGTTGTAAATTTTTCACCGACTGCTTTCAGAAAAGCACTGGCATCATCAAGATTTGGAATGCTCTGTCTGATAGATTTCTCCATGGTGAATTTAATCACCTTCAGGCACACTCTGTTAGAGTGTTCCCATTTCTCATGAGAAATTCGCTGAGCTTCAGAAGACTCATCTATAAGAGGCGCAGGCCTCGTCGTCCTCAATACTAAATCCAGATTGCCAATGGTCAGGTAGAGATCTAATGATTCTTTCCAGTCCTCATAATTTGTTCCGTTTAGAGTTTTGACGGAATTAGGGAAGAAAACTGAACATCACAATAAAGGAAAAAAGTGATTTAAAAGTTCAGCTTAAAATAAATCTCTAAGCAAATTACAATACATTATAACTTAAATTAATAAATGCTAGCACCGATAGGGTACCAAAAACATTAATATAAGTCAAGAGAAATGCATTGAACAACAACAAATTATACTAATAACAACACACCGATAGGGTATAATTATCACTAATATAATGAATTCATAAATTTATTCATAAATTTACATAAATGCATCCACGATATGTGAAATTACAATTATGTAAATTAATAGCATAAATCATGCTTTATTTCATATGATTTTAATTATCTTAAAATATGACAAACAAAATTCACATCATTATGCCCACGATAGGCAGGTCATCACAATTCAAATTAATAGAAAAATCATATTGTAAGTAATAATTCAATATTAAAAAATTTGAGAGTAATATGCCACAATAATTCAAAAAACACATCTCAAAAAATTAAATAAATTTCAATATTTATTTAATAATTTAAAAAAAATTATGAAATTTCAGAAAATTATTTAATTCTCTCGCGCCTCTCTCTCACTCTCCGTCGTCTTGCCTCTCACTCTCCGATCAGGCGCAGCAGGACCGACGGGATCGCGGCCAGTCGCGAAGCGCGTCGTGGAGCTGGCGACGCTAGAGGCGCCGAAAACCCAAGATCTGTCGCGAGCTGGGCGGCCGAAACGCGATCCAGATCACGATCTGGGCGGTTCGAGACGCGGCGGAGCACCGCTGGAGCGCGCGGAGCAGCGCTGAAGCTAAGATCTCAGACGGGATCTGGAATGGTCGAGAAGCGCGGGGTGGAACCATTCGAAGGCGACGGAGATCCGCTGGAACTGGCGGCGCTGGAGGTGCCGAAACGCCAAGATCCGACGGGATCTGGGACGATACGAAGCGCGGCGGTTGAACCTCTCGAAGGAGACAGAGAGCCGCTGGAACAGACGGCGCTGAAGGTGCCGAAAGCCCCAAGATCGGCCGGGATCTGGGCAGTCGAAACGCGATCTCCGCCGCGATTTGGGCGGCCGAGACGCGATCTCCGCCGCGACCCGATCTGGGCCGATCTCTGATCTCCGCCCCTCTCTGCTTCAGATCGAAACGCAGCGGTCGAAGCGCGGTGAAGACAAGGTTCGAAGCGCGCGGTGGAGTGCCCAAACGTGATACGGCAGGGCCGGGACCAGCGGCCGACCACCGGCAAAGCCGCTGGCCCCGGCGGGCGACTCGGCTGCGGCTGCCGGCGGATGACTCGACCGCCGCCGCGCAGATGTTCAGGTATCATTCGGTCTCTTTCCCTCTCTAAAAAACGTGTGTATGTTAATGTTGAAATATAGGGTTTGTTCAATTGACAACCATAAAATGTATCTAGTGCTCTGATACCAATTGATGAAAGTATAAAGTAGGTTTTTGAATTATACTGTACTAGACACAAATTGTAGTATGCCAATTAATGATATTGAATTGATAGAATGAGAATGAATGTGTACCTGAATTGACATTCATGTCCATGAGCAATATTGAACAGAACTCTAGGAGGTTCTTCTGGCTACCTTCTGAGAGGTTATTGTAGAGAACAATTCTGATGTGTAAATTTGCTTAATGGGATGACAAATTTATAACCCCCAAGGGTAGTCAGGGACCTCTCTTAATTGGGCTTTTAATCTGATTGACCTAACCCATCAAAGAGTCAATCTCACTGTAATCTCAGTTCAATTAACCATATTGTTAAAGATAAGATAGTATAGGTTAAAGATAAGATGATATTATCGGTTAGAGATAAGATATTGTCGGTTAATGATAATAGATATTGAGTGATACTAATTCACAATGAATTTTAACATGTTCTAGATAAAGAAAGTTCTTAATTGACAATTCACTTCAATTAGAAATTTGGCTTAAAATTTTATAGATAATGGTTTTATTTAGGAAAAAATACTAATTAATATTATATCATATGTTTTGCATAATCTGATAGAGGAAACTGTAAATCATTGATGTTGATAAAGAAGAGAGAAAGAAAGGAAAGAAACGATGACGAGTAATGCATAACGTAAGTTTTTGTGTGACACCTCACTCTTATCTTTTGTAGGCTTCCTCGGCAAGTGTGAAATATGAATAAAGGAATAATAATTTCAATCCAGTATATGTCCGAAAATAGTTCCAAATTAATTGTCAATAAATCAAAAGAAGATGCCTCTCATCCTCCATTTCTCAAAATTAAACATTCAATAATCGACTCATCTGACGTTAAATAATCATTCTCTGTTCAATGAAAAGACCCCCTTAGCCTTAAAAATTCCTGCACCCTTTGCTTCTAATTTGATCATTGATAAAAATTCTTCCATAAAAAAAATTATTTAAATTAAAATTTTCTTCAGACAAACATGATGATATATATGGCTAAAAAAAACTGTGAACTTAAGAAGAATAGAGTGAAAATAAGAAAGTCCACACAATTGAGATATGTATCAACATGTTAATATGTGATAAATAAAAGAGTTTAATTGATTTATACTTTTAACGTAATAAAATTTATATTAATATTCAACTGTGCAATGTCATTATCAATATTTTTATACTAACAGTATATATTAATTAACTTTTAAATAATTTTTTTTATCTTATTCACAATTTTTTTTTATTGTTTTTTCTGCCCCCGTAGTATGTGTTAAGAAACAACATAACATACAATTTATACGGCAACCGTATATAAATAAAATTTACATTTCTATGTAAAAAAATACCAAACCTACACACAACTCATTAATAACTCTCATTTCTCAATCTTCCCATCACATTATGTTAACATTTTTATCATTTAATATCTCTCTCATCTTTTTTTAGTTTTAAACCAAAAATTGTTAAACAATTTTTTTTTTCATAAAATAACAGAATTTGATAGTTTGACATATTTTTCTTCCTTCATAAAATACTTTAATAAATATTTATCATTTTGGTTACAAATTGAATGATAATGTCTTGACTTTTAACAAGATCTTTTATGCATCACTTTAATTTTAAAACCACATAAAAATGGTAAATAATTTTTATAACTACACCATTTTAGTAAAAATGCCTCCCATATAACGTTATTCTTAGAAGACACCTTTCGTGATTGATTAGTTACCCTTAGAACTTGTGTACAGATGGATTGCTTTTGATAATCCTTGATATCTTGGCTTCAATTCTTATAGATGCAGACAAGGGAATCATGTTAGCTTTTTGCTTTAGTATATATGACTTATGAACCTAGCTAGCAACTACTTGTGTCTAAAACCAAATTATATATTATGAAATGTGCGGATCCCTCCTTTACAAGTGACATATATATATGAAGCCAGATTTAGCGTTATTTTTACAAAAATTTTGCAGATAATAAAGAAAATTGACAGTACAATTCAATTAAATTAGAAACGTACATCAAATTTTGTGGAAGAAGAATTTATGAAGTTAATTAGTAGTGGTTTCATATATTGTATAATCTCCTTGGTAAAGTAGGAAAATTTTAAATAATTGATTTTGATAAAGACACAGAGGAAAGCAACTATTACAGGGGATATATTACTAGTTTTTATGTGAGAGACCATTATCGATATATAACTCTTAGCTTTTTTTGCTTCCTCAACCAGTGTGAATAAACAGAAAATAATAATATTTCAGTCAGGATATGTTAAAAAATAATTCCAAATGCTCCTGTTAATAAATAAAAAAGAATTTTCTTCTTCCAATCCTTAAAGATAAACATTCATATTCCTTTAATCCTTATAAAGATAAACATTCAATATTCCGTAAATCTGATTAATTAATTAAATACTAATATTGACAAGCAATTTGCATAACAAAATTGCAGGTGTTATGAAATATATGAAGTGTCTAAATCCCTTTATTGTCGGTGAGCTTTATCAATTTTAAGCTAAAGAGTTTAGTTCAGTTAATTATTTAAGGTGTGTAAATTGTTGTAGATCTCTTATCTTTAACAATTATTAGAAAGATCAAAGACAAAAGAAAAAGATTTTAACAAACTTTATTATTACAGAAATGTTTAATGATAAGATTATAAGAAAATAAATGGTTATAAAATTTTGAAATAATATTTAATTATAAATTTATTAATTTTACTAATTAATACTATATAAATAAAAACTAAATATTAATGTATTTTACTGTATAAATGCATAATAACTAAACTTATAACAATTATACTTATAAACCAACACAGGTGATTGCAAAGTTCCGGAGTGACAAATTCTGAAATATACTTTTAATGTATGCATGTTCCAATTCCAGAATATAATTATTTTATATGGATTCTAGGAGAGTGTAGAAGACATTCACAATTATTCCATCTCCACTAGCTAAAAGAATTCTTGAATTATATCATGTTATAGCAGGCTACAAATTAACCCTAAAATAATTATTTTATATGGATTCTAGAAGTGCAAAATTATTCCATCTCCATTAAAAAAATCTTTATATTACATCAAATTTGTTACGTACGTGGCCTATATGCTTTTTCTGTGTCTGTTATTAGCGTGTTCAAATTGGACTGTTTGGGATGGAGTGGTTTATTATAATCTCCTTCTGCTCATGGCTGGTATATATTATTTTATTTTATGCAAGTATTTTTCTTGTTTAAAAAAGTGGCTAGTGGTGACTTTGATGTTGTAGCAGCTCGTGTTGTGTCTTGATGATAGCTACAAGTGATTTATATGTTATTGTAATGGCACTGCTATTATTATCTGTTATGGTATATTGTATGACAATTTCGAGTGATTTCATATCAATTTAATTATATCAATAAAACTTGTTCAATGACCTTTAAAAAAAGTAATAGTTGAATGTAAGGTTGAGCTTCAATGTATGTTTGTATTATTAATGATGAGACAAGATCATGTTCAGCTGCAAAACAAAATTCTATGTTTTTGTGTGTATTATTAACATTATATTTTTATACATAGGTATTTTGTGATGTAAAGAATGGTTTAGAAAGATTATTAAAGAGATACACATTCAATGGGTTGCATATTCTTTTGAAATTAAAAATAGACTTTTGCTTACTTTAGAACGTTTTGATTGGAACAAATTATAATTTTACATATGAAGTATTTTAAATTAGTTTTTATCTTATTTACGATTTATTTGTTGCTTATGGATGGTATTAAAGTAATATATATATATATATATATATATATATATATATATATATATGTATGTGTATATGTGTGATCTACAAATTCATTGATTCAAAATGTTTTTAAATTAAGTATATAATTTGATAATTAAAATAAATATAAATAAACATAAATTTTTAAAATAAATCTTTATATTAATTTAAAAATAAACTAATAAAAAATTTTAAATTTAAATAATATTTTAAAGATTTGAAATAAAACTAGGTTTTTTTAAAAAAAAATCCCTCCATTTATTTTAAAATTTAAATTATTTTTCAAAAAAATGCAGTAGGAGATGGTTTAGATCATTGCATTTATTTATTTGGCTTTGTATGATAAATATTTGGTATTACTTTTCCATAAAAAAAAAATATTTGGTATAACTTTTAAAGCTTCTACATCATTGATTTTAACACATTTTCAATGTTTATTTACTAATTTAGGTTAAATATGATTTAGCTTCTACGCAGAAAGAAATGTCTAATTTTAATTTCTAAAAAATTTGTGTAAAAAAATTGTCTTCCTATAATACTTTTTTATGAAAAAGTAAGTTACGATCCCTATAGTTGTATAATCTGGTTAAGCAAATATAACTTGTGCGTGTTGTTTAACACATTATTAATAATATCTTAGCTTATAAAAAAAAAAACATTTTTATACAAGTATGAAAGAAATAAAATCAATTGTTAAGATGAAAACATTATATTTCAAATTTTGTAAAATGTTGTATAATTTTTAAAATGTTTATATAATTTTTAAAAAACTTTTAAATCTCAACAATCCGCATGAATTTGTTAGCTTTCAAAATGTTTTTTACCAGTTAATTGATGTTAGACGAAGGGCATACGCATCTGAATATGGTGTTTTCATATGAACTCATGTCAATAAAAAGCTACATTTGGATGGAGCACTGTGCAGTCATGGAAGAAATGAAATGGAAATCACGATCTCTTGTATTAAAAGAAAGATGCAATATCCATTTATCATGGATAATTTTTGGTGCATAAAATTTGAAGAAATCGAATCCAGTTCAAAACAGAGAAATCTTGAAGTTTAAAAGAATCTTTATAAAAGAATCTTAACATTTATCTCACTCTAAAAATACTAGATTTAAATTTGCAACCTATTAGATATGAGATATTTTGCTACTGCACTTCAATCCCTTTGTATAAGGCTGTAATTTGTAAATACATTATTATGATAAATTTCAAAATATAAAAAGCATCACATAAGTATATAAGCTTATTGTCATCTATCCACCTCATTTTGCAAAAGTTCCACGGATTACATTCATATGTCCAAGGATCTTCAAGTAGGTTTTTTCATTGAAAGACTTTAACCTATTTAATTGTTTGTCAATTGTGATATTTTTTCTTATTTTGGTGAATCTTGTCATTTGTCATATGGAGTAATGTAAATCTGCATGATTTGATGCAAACCAAAACCATATGTGAATTGAAATTATCTTTGGCTTATTAAAAAAATTGAAAATACAAAAATGACAAATGAAATAAATACACACATAACTCTAAGCTTCCTCTGATGGTGTTTATACAGTCACAATTACTCATTTCTTTAACCTTAATCTTTTCTCATAATAAATATTTGGTACGGTGGAGGGAGGATGAAAAAAGAGGTTGGCAAGAAGCACAAAGGAGAGAAAAGAATGAGGGAAAAAACAACAGCATTTACATTAGCAGAGCCAAATGTACTGGAGCCTAACCCACTATATCTGCTGTCAATTTGTCTAATACGTTCAGCCCACTCTGAGAAGCAATTACCACTGTGCATCTGCATTACAAAATAATAGAAATTAATGAATGGCTATTGTCAGGCAACCACTTTCAACTGTTTTTGTTGTCTAGAAAGAATATTAATAAAGCCACTGCAAAATAATTTAGAGAAATTGTGATGTTTAAGGTGACTGGGATGTTGACATGACTGCTTTGTCAAAAAAACAAAGATATTGACCGTGCTTGCGCTTTATTCCGTGAACATAAGTTGATGCACCTAAAGCACAAACTACAGCTCTAAAATGCACCTGAAGCACTCTATACCCTTTGCATCTCTTTTTTGTCAGTTAGAGGAAATAACAAATAAGTTTGTAAATGTATATGAAATTGTCAGAGTGAATCATTTGATGTTTTATATTTCATATAACGTATACTTTCTGTTGAGAATTTCTTAACCAATTTTGAGGAACAAAGTAAGATAGGGCATTAGATAAAGGATTGCGGAAGTGAAATATTGCCCAAATCCGAAAACTAGATCACGTTCAACAGAAAACCATTCTACCGATCATTTCAAGTATAAGACAGACTCAGTTCTATCATATTAATCTTAGTGCAGTTCAATCAATGTGAATATCAACTATTTATTTAAAAGAATATAAAAGTTAAGAGAGAAAACTAACGGGATTTTAGATACAACACCGTGGCCCACAACACCATCGACTTTATCAATGCTTTTTGTTACTTCAGCTGCAAGTAATACTAAGTCAGTGGAATGGAACAGCTCAGATACTGAGGTTTAGCAGTTGAAACAGGCATCACGCTTGCAGAACTTACCAAGGCTTTCTATTGGAGATGTAAAGATAACATCAAGAACATTGTGTCCTTCTCGAGTGACCAGTGGGAAATCACCTCCTAGCGGACCTGCTTGCCCTATAGATGGTCTCCTCCAGACCTTCATTTACAAAGAGCCAGGATAAATATAATCACAAAATGTAAATTTCTTGATAAAATAATTAAAATAATAAATAGAAAAGTAAATTACATTAACAACCCAAAGTTTTGGGATGTCACACAAAATCCTCTTTTTTTTTTCTACTCCAACACTAATCCCCCTTAATTGCTTGAAAAAGATTACATTACACTAACCCCCCAGCTATTTGAAAAACATTACACTATGTTCCCATAAGAGAGATTGTTGTAATGTAAACATTAAAAAAAGTAGGAGTTTATTCAATTGCACGAAATCTCAAGAGATGTAAATGCAAGATAAACAGAAATGTGAGGAAATTCATAAGAAAACCTCCTTGATCAAATAAAAAATAAAATACAGGAAACAAATGAAGAGAATATGGCTCCAAAGAGCTTTCCAATCCACCTTTATAAGTCCACAATACAAACCAACCTAGATAAACCATGTGTTTAGCACCTTAACAGAAAACAAGAAAACAGCTCTGTCCCTTAAAAGATGGGAAGAAAGAAACTTTTGAACCAAAACTCAGGAATTACATTTCATTTTTGTAATTCAGCAACCTTGTTATTGTAGGAGTACTAACTTAATACTTTATCTCATTAGATTTGTTATCTTTTCCATTGTTATCGTTTCATTTGTTATCTTTTCATTTTTTATCTTCAGATTTGTTATCTTTTCAATTATTATTTTTATCAGTTTGTTATTATACTGATATTAATAATTATTTGTTTGTATTCAGCACCTATATAAGTGTAGTCTCTATGCACTTTAATTAATGATTGAAATAATAACAACTTCCTCTATTACTCTGCCACTATTTTATATGGTATCAAATTAAAGTCTATTGCATAACAAGTTTTCCTTTCGATCCAATGGCTTCTCACTTGTCCACCTCTACTGCCATTCCTTCTCCCACCCTTTATGATCCAAAGGATCTTGTGGAATCTAACACCACCACCCAACTCTCTATCAAACTAAACTCTTCCAATTATCCAGTGTGGTATCGGCAATTCATTCTCTGCTTGTAGCATGTGACCTTGAAGGCTACATCACAGTTGACACACTTTGTCCTCCCAAAACCATTACCACTGCCTCTGATGTGTCTTCCAATCCATCTTATAATTTCTGGATTCGTCAAGACAAATATCTCTACATCGCCTTACCTAGATCATTCGATACTGAGCCTGCACCGTTATGTTCATGGCATAAACATCACGAGTTGCTTGGTTGTCCTTGGAACATGTTTTTGCCGCTCACTCTCGTTCTCATGTCATGTCCCTTAAAAAGCGTTTGAATTCTAGCACCAAAGGCTCTTCCACTGTTACTGCATATTTGCAAGCAATTCGCTCAATTGCTGAGGAGTTATCTTTGATAAGCCATGTTGTTGATGACATTGATCTGGTCATTCATGCTCTTAATGGCCTTGATCCTACTTTTCGCGAGTTCACAGCTTCCATACGCATTCGCGACACACCAATCTCATTTGATGAGTTGTTTGTCAAACTGCTGGATTATAAAATGTATCTTAAATATGATGAACATTTCAACCACCAAACTTCCATCACTGCCAACTATGCTAATCGAGGATGCTCCTAACATTCCAACAAGGGGCGCAACCATAATCACTCTTCTGGCTCATCCGCTTCTTCTAAAAAACGTAACAACTCTTCCTCCACCTCCAACATTGTTTGCCAACTTTGCTCCAATAAGGGATACGGCGCTCAAACTTGCTACAAATTCGCTAAGAACAACCTGCGGTCTTTCAACCTCGTTGCTTATGCAACCCATGTCACTATTCCACCACCTGAATAGTTGTTTGAGTTTGGTACTTCACAACACATCATCAATGACTTCAACAATCATCTCTCCTTGACGTCTACCTATACTGGTCATGATGGCAAACAGTATGTCCTTTTCTATCACACATGTTGGTTCTGCTACACTTCACCTACTTACACGTCCTTTATCACTCACCAATGTTTTGTATGCCCTTATAGTCACTCAAAATCTTATATCTGTGTCTCAATTATGCAATACTAACGATGTCTCCATTGAATTTTTTCACTCCTTTTTTAAGGTAAAAGATTTGAGCATAGAGGCAATTCTCCTTCGAGGTCCGAATGATAACCATGTTTACAAATTTCCACCTACCTCAACCATTCATTGTGTCTACTCAACTACCTCCACCTCATCTTCTCAACGTTGGCATACTCGATTTGTCCATCCTTCCTCCCTATCTTACATCATGTTCTTCGGTCAAATAGAATTCCCTTCTATGACCCAGTCAATAAATATACTCATTGCATGGCAAATAAGAGTCATAAGTTATCTTTGAATAAATCATCTTTATCTAGTTCTCGCCCCTTAGAGATTGTATATTCCGATGTTTGGGGATCATCTCCTTTCACTTCAATCGATAATTTTCGGTATTATGTGCTTTGTATTGACCATTTTTCCAAGTATTTGTGATTGTTTCCTATGAAATTGAAATCTGATGTGACAATCATTTTTTCTATCTTCAAAAATATTGTTGAAAATCAATTCATTTGCAAAATTAAGAACTTTTGTTCTTATAATGGTGGAGAATTCATTAAACTTAAATCCTTTTTTCAAAATCATGGCATAACTCATTTAACCACCCCACCACATACACCAGAGCATAATGACCTCTGTAAAAGAGAACACCTCCATTTGCTTGAAACCACAAGATGTCTCCTTCACCACGCTTCTCTTCTCCCAAGTTTTTAGTCATTTGTTACCCAAACAGCTACCTACTTCATTAATCGTCTTCCTACCCCAACCTTGAACATGAATTCACCATACTGCACCTTGTTCTATAGTCAGCCCAACTACACAAAACTCAAGTCCTTCGGGTGTTTGTGCTTCCCATGGCTAAAACTATACACCTCTAATAAGCTTCAATCACACTCTGAACCTTGTGTCTTTCTTGGATACAGCCTAACTCAAACTGCGTATATTTGTTACAGTTTCAAGCATAAGTTCTACTATTCCCGTCATGTACAGTTCTTGGAAGATGTCTATCCATTCTCTCAAACTAATCCAACCTCTCAATCACATGAATCTCATAATCTCAACCCCTTTGCCAACAATTTCTCAAATTCACTACCTCTCACCATTCTCCATAAATCACGACTAAATTCAACTCTTATCCACAACCCTCAATCCACTTCTTCTACTGCAACTGAATCTTCAACCCCACATCATTCTTTTCCCACATCACCTACCTCTCCCAATCTCATCACCTTACCAAATTCAGATCTTCAACAACCACTTCCTACTCAACCTCTTCTGCAACCACTTACCTCCACTCACCCTATGCAAACTCACTCAAAGAGTGGAATCTACAAACCCAAAAAGGTCAACCTTGTCACCAAATATCCTCTACCCAAATCCACAAAACCAACTTGTGCATCCCAGGCACTTAAATCACCAAAGTGGCAACAAGCAATGAGTGATGAATTCATGACTCTCATGAAGAATGGAACATGGACCTTAGTTCCCCCTAGTCCTCACTACAACGTGATTGGAAATAAGTAGATATTTAGATTCAAGAGGAATCCTAATGGCTCTATATCACAGTATAAGGCAAGGTTAGTGGCGA
Organism: Psophocarpus tetragonolobus; assembly: GCA_037954015.1. Classification (NCBI taxonomy): domain Eukaryota; kingdom Viridiplantae; phylum Streptophyta; class Magnoliopsida; order Fabales; family Fabaceae; genus Psophocarpus; species Psophocarpus tetragonolobus. Next base: position 103,911,541 of record CM075688.1, read on the forward strand.
AGAGATTTCACCAACTACCAGGGATTGATTTCAAGGACACCTTCAGTCACGTGATTAAGACCCAAATAATCAAGTTGGTGTTATGCCTTACTATATCTCGTGGTTGTCCCTTACCCAAACGGATGTCAATAATGCCTTTTTACATGACACTATACAGGAGGATATATACATATCTCAACCTGCTGGTTTCACTCACTCTTCCTTTTCCCAATTATGTTTGCAAGTTTCACAAGGCATTTTATGGGCTCAAACAAGCCCCCTCAAGCATGATTTCATTTCCTATATGAGTTTTTGCAGCACCAAGGTTTCACTAATGCAAAATCAGACACATCCCTTTTTATCTATAACAAGGGATTCATTATTGTTTATTTTTTAGCTTATGTTGATGATTTATTACTCACGGGAAACAATACAAGTTTTCTTTGTCAATTCAAGACATCTTTTGCAGCCAAATTTTCCCTCAAAGACATGGGGCAACCGAGTCAGTTTCTTGGTGTTGAGATCATTCCTATCACCTTTGGTCTCTTCCTAATCCAACACCATTACATAAGGGACCTTCTACAACGAGTTAACATAACTGATTCAAAGTTTGTGTCAACACCCATGCCCACATCCTTCTCTTCAAACCTTGTTCCGAACTCCACAGCTTGTGATAGCAGTCTCTTTCGCAGTATCATTAGCTCCCTATATTATCTAGCTATTATGTATCCAAATATAGCGTTTCTGGTTAACAAACTTGCTCAACACATGTAGTCTCCTACTGCTTTTCACATGCAAGCACTGAAACGGATTTTGCGTTATGTCAAATCCACTATCTCTCATGGGTTGCATCTCAGCAAGTCATCAAATCAACACATTCCTGCCTTTTGTGATGTAGATTGGGGCGGGGACACAACGGATAGAAGGTCCACTAGAGCTTTCTTGATCTATTTTGGTCCCAACGCCATATCCTGGTCATGTAAGAAGCAACCAATAGTTGCCTAATCTTCTACCGAGGCAGAGTACCGCACAATTGCCACCAACGTGGTTGAAGTTCTCTGCATGCAACAATTACTCCACGAACTTGGAGTTTCTTTCTCTATACCAACAATCTTTTTTGATAATATTGGAGCTACCTATCTATGTGCTAATCTTGTATTCCATTCAAGGATGAAGCACATCGCCATAGACTTTCACTTTGTTTGCGAATTAGTTGCAGAGAAGAAGCTCAATGTTTCACATGTCCCTACCAGCCACCAACTTGCAGACCTACTCACCAAGCCACTTTCATCTTTTCTGCATCACTTTCTCAAATCCAAGATCAGCGTTATTGAAGATACCTCAATCTTGCAGAGCCATGTAGGAGTACTAACTTAATACTTTATCGCTTTAAATTTGTTATTTTTTCAATTGTTATCTTTTCATTTGTTATCTTTAAATTTATTATATTTTCAATTGTTATTTTTATCAGTTTGTTATTGTATTGATACTAATAATTATCAGTTTGTTATTATACTGATAATTATTTAGCTTATAAGTTTATATTCAGCACCTAATAAATGCAGTCTCTATACACTCTAATTAATTATTGAAATAATCACAATTTCCTCTGATACTCTACCACTATTCTATAGTTATGTCGTTACTTTATGTATAACACAATATGGCTTTTAGGTCCTTCTTGTTCTTATTCTAGTGCATCTTTTTTTCCAATTTCTTATTCAAAACCCTATTGTTCAAAACATTTCAATATCTAACTCCTGGAAGGTTTACTTTCTCAAAAGGGTAAAGGCTTTTGTTTGGACACTTTTTAGAATTAATATAAATTATCTATGACAGAATTTTGTAATTGTGTTACCTTAACAATTTTTAAGAATGAATTCGTTTAGAGACTCCTTTCATCCTTTTTTGTCTATTCACTAACCAGGAAAGAAAAGGGTTGTATAAATGTTGCTAATTGCCATGGGGTACCACTGAATTTATAGTTGTTTGGAGGAATAAACAACAATTTTCTTGTCCAGAAAACTTTATAATAAAAAGAAATTGACTGCATACTAAACATGGGAAGTATTTATTGACCATGTGAACTAAATAGAGAGCTCCTCCGCCTAGTGTTGTGCGTCGACTGCGACGTGCTCGTCCTCCTTAGCAAATTCGACACCACTAAGGATCTCCTCCACTTAGTGTTGTGCATTGACCGCGACGGGTTCGTTGTCATCAGCAAGTTCAGTGCCACCAAGGAACTCCTCCGCCTAGTGTCATGTGCCAGGGCCAAAGATGCCCCTCATCACCCTCACCTCCCTCAAAGGCAACATGCACACCTCCTCCTTGTGCGACATGACCGTGAATTTGCCCATCCAATGAGAGCTTTGTTCGTTCATATCAGACATATGTTCGTGCTTAGTCTATGTATTTCTTTTTTTATTTTTATTTATTTTTATTAGATTCACTACATCTATAATAAGTTTGGTTCATATCATACATATGCTCCATCTTGTGGGGAAGTGTTAAAAAATTATATATTATTTCCTTATTTATGCTTAGATAATAATGAGAGATTTCCTCCTTATTACCTATTATTAGGTTGATCTTTAGTCATTATCTAAAAGATCCTATGTAATCAATATTGATCCTATTTGATTATATTGCCTCATTATAAATAATAACAATGTGTGGTCATCTAAACACATTGACACACATTTCCAGAAGATATTAACTAGAGAGATTTAGTGGCATCTACCAAGAAAAAATGGCAGAATATGCTTTTAGGACATGTGAGAGAAAGACTATAGATGCCCATTAGAAGAACTCATTGGATGGAGTAGCCAAAGATAGAGCTAGAATGAATGACTCTTATGTGAAACCACAGAAAAATGATCTAGAATTAAATAGCCTCTCCAATGATTAGTTAAGGTAATAAGTTATAACACAATGATAAGTTTGGTTCATGGAGCAACCCCACTTAGTGGCGAAAGCTTTGAACTTTTGTTGTTATAGATCATTACAAAATCCTAATCATTTAATAGACTAGCTTATACCCAGTTACGTACAGTATCTATACACATCAGCAAAGTAAACTGGGTCAAAATACCATGATCTTTAAAACAAGTAAGGAGATCTTTATGGCATTGTCACTTATTAAGCTGGTAAGCAACCAACCAGATAAAAATGTTCTATATTATATGCATGTTTAAAAACTTAGCAAAAGCGTAAATGTAGAGTGAACCTCGGCATCACCCAGAAACATATCATCAATCTCTTCAGCTGCTGCCATCCAGTTGAGCTGAAAGGAAAATTTAGTATTAAAGACAAAATATACACAAGAAAGAATCTATAAACTAATATTTTGCATAGCTGCTTACGGACTGAATTAAAACTGGAATAGAACCTTCCAGACCACCTTTGTACTGGTTTTCTTCGATAATGAACACAAGTTTATTGGCAGCATTTAGTATAGACTGCAAACAAAAGAAGGGGACGGGGGAATCAATTATTAACACAAGATAATTGATCTTCATAAACAAATACAGAGAAAAAATGGTATAGCTACTCACCTTCTCCTGGATTATGGATTCCTCACCTTGCAATTTCCGGCGTCCAATGATAGCAATGAGAGTCCCTTCTTCTATAACATCAGCATCATCAAATGCAAAATCAATCTACAACAGAGTAATTGCCAATGAATCTACACAAAGGTTTATTTCAGTTTTATACAAAATAAAATCAAAGGTGCAACTAACTTGACGCATAAAAACAGCCCAGCATTACTTTTTTCCCTTTTCATTTAATTTCATTGTATCAAAAGATTTCTTCAAAATTATGCATATAAATAAAATAGTCTTTCTCTTTTTTCAATTTTTGGAAAATTTTCACCAGGGATTGCATACAAGGCTTCCTGTTCTTCTAAAATGTCGAGAAAGCATCCAAGAGCTCTCTAAAACAAGAAACACTCAGCACTAAGAAAATGTAGAAGATGAATAGTTTTGTTCATACTTGAGAACTTTCTTGGTAGGTATCCAGTGGAATCCCAGCCTTAGCTGCCTCGCTTGCACTTGCAACAGACCTGTATTAACCAATGCCTTAATGTCAAGTGTTTTTGTGGAATTTACATATTGAAATATAAATAGGAAGTAATATATGGCTTTACAGAATAGCAATAATCAATACTTGCATAGAATAGAGTTTCTATATACCAAGGAAGTAGTCAAACGTCAGAAGAAAAAAAAAGTTCAAGTTTCACTTTAACATAGCATTATTTTTTCTTAAAAAAATAAAAGAATAAAAATTAACTTTAGCTAAAATGGAAGAAGAGAAATGAAAGGAAGAAGAGCTCACATGGGAATCCCTACTATATCCTTCAAATTACCAGTGCGAAGCTGGCGACCCAAATGCTGAATGGCCATACCAGAAGCATGACCAGACCCCAATCCCACAACCATGCCACTTTTCACGTACGTATCCACCTAGCAAACAACAACACATCTCCACAAAATTCATTCATCTCCCACCAACATGGACACTTATCAAGCATAAAAAAAGGGTCTTTGACACATAACAAATACACAATTTTGACAAATATACACTCTGTTGTAAAAAGATAAAGAAACTTTCTTAACATAGGCATAATAACTATTGAATTGAAGTGAACTTTTTTTCCTTTCATGCATGCAAAAACCAAAATGAAGGGAAATTTGAATGAAACTTGCAGAGTACACGTGCAAACAATGGGAACAAACAACCACTAATCATTAAGTGCGTTTCAATATTTTGTCAACTAATTCGCATAAAATAAAAAACGGAGTGTTGGAAACATGATTTTGACAAATGTTTAAAAGTCGACTAAAAGAAGCATTATACTGGTTGAATTGGCACAAAAAAAATATTGATGACACTAAGAAAAATGAACAGATTTTGAAAATTGATAAGAGTGGTAACCGTGAATTCATTAGTTCATACAGTGTATTGCGCTGCTCGGAGGAGAGCGGAACTGTCATCGAGACAGGAGCGAGTAAGCATCCTCAGAAAATTGGGTCTACATCTTCTTCTTCTTCTTCTGCCTAATAAAGGTGTTGGTGAACGCAGAAGAAGCCTTGTGGAAAATGATGAAGAAGCCATTGCTCGTCAATCCCCACTCTGCAATTTCATCAATATTTTTGCTACTGATAATGGATAAGGCCACTCTGCTCATAACAGCAAACCATGATTTTATTTCCCATTCCCCTCTTTTTTCTTACAACCATACCCCACCCTACTTGTTAACAACTTAGCTACACTTTTTGCTTATTAGTTATCTCCCCTCCTTTTAACTTAATTAGCATGTGCCAATTAATTTTTGTTACTTTCAAAATTTTTATCACCCATCTTTCATGGTTTTAATTTTAAACAATTGCTTATTAAAAATTAATTAAACAAAAATATTGATAACTTAATTGTATATTAACACGTGAATGAAAACATATGGTTGTCTATGAGCACATGATAAATCAGTTTCATAATAACATGTGGCATAATAATTTTGGAAATTATCCAATTTTATATTTTATTACTACGTGATAGTATTACATGATAAAATGATTATGTAGTACCAGTAAAAAAAATAATAGAGAGAAGATAAAGTAAATAGAGAAGTAAAAAAATATTATACAACTCATACATATCTACAACTAAATAATTTTTATAACAGTCTCATTCTACCGCCACAATACATGTGAAAAACCGAAATGCAACGAGCATTTATTTATAAGTAACAAAAATGGCAGGAGTCACATTTTTAAAAGAGTAATGTCGATTATATATATTATTAACACCTTTTATTTATACACATTTATAATGTATCATTTTTCTTTTTAAAATTCTAGAGCCACACTTGCAGGAGACATTCTTGTATTTGCAATTTCATACGTCTAGACAATTTTTGTCTGCTTTTTACGAGATATCTAATTAAAAACTTCACAAAAAACATAAAAACAATTACGATTTAAGTTAGGTAGTACATTTTATTTTATTGTTAAATTTTTTTTTAATGAAGCAAATGACGTGAAATTCAAACTACAATTCTAAATTGGGTTTGACAGTAAAAAAAATCTACTTTAGTCAATAATTTAAAAAAAAAAAAGAATTTATTTTAATGAATATTTTGTAAAAATATGCGTTGAATCACGGAGGAGTTTAAAAGTAGATTAAGTAGTTAAAAACGTAATAGATGTGCTTTGAAAGTGTTTAGAGTCTTTTTTATCCGTAAAAAGAAATGTTTTTCTAGAATTTTGTGTGGTTTTAGTGGTGAAGCTAAGGTCAAATTTAATTTTAGCATGAAAAGGGCAAAGAAGTACCCTTGAGTCCCTAACGTGTGAGGCTCTAAGCATGAACGTCCCAATGTTAAGCGTGAATGAGACAGAGACAGAGAGCACCCCTTGGCTACTCTTTCGTATTTGGTGCCGACTGCCATGTTCACTGTACTAGCATTAAGCGTCAACAAGATACAGAGCTACCTTTCATTTTCCATAGTAGGAGTAGGATTGTGTTTGTGGTGAGTCATTGGAGCAAGACACGTGTTTATACTAGCATTAAGGACCCGTACCAATATATTAAACCTCATCCTCCTCCTATCATCATCAATGGAATGTTAAGCAATAATTGAATTCTAGTTGTTTATATCATAGCTCGATTAAAGAGTGTCCTCTCCACACAACCTTTATACATTACTTTGGCTTCTATTCTCACAACCTATCATTAGGGAAATTTGTATTAGCTTCTATTTTCTATGCCCAAACACATTAGTATAGTAGTCTTCTTTGTCTATTCTCATGGATATTAGATTCAGACACATGTCAAGAACATGTCACTCATCTTTCAATGTTAGGCAACAATGGAATAAGGAAAAATCTTCAATCCCCACAATCTTGGATCTATTATCACCCCTCATCCTTACATGACCAAAATCATGGCTTATATAGTACTTAAAAAAATTCCTTTCTCGATGTTACATGAAATGATGCGTCAAAATCACCACCATACATGTATTTTATTATGATGTTAATTTAAGATGACCAACATCGATATCACAAATAAAAATTATCACCTTATCTCCATGAAAAATGGTACTTACACCATTCTGCTATCTTTTTAGCATGTTGTGTTCTTTATTTATTTTAATCTTTCTTACGACAATATATTAAAATGTGAATCATTTTGTTAACTCTTAGTAATGCTAAATTTTTAAAATTTTTAAAAATATAATCTATATAAAATAAACCTTCAATCTATGGTCATTTGATCCCTTCCCATAAAATTAATTATTTTAATTTTATTCAATAAAAAACTTTTTTTGATTATAGCTTATATATTATTATTATTATAACAATAATTAATTATTGAAATAATATAATATTTTTTAAGACATTTCAAGCAAGTAAGTATTATCCCAACTTTTTTGCAAACATTTTACTTAATCAATCCTAAGTCCATATAAAAAATGAGTTATATTGATCAATCAATATATTAGATAAAAATTCGTCAAATCTCTATTACAGGGAATAAGAGGTGAGTAGACCAAAGAAAAAAATATATTAGGAATGCACACTTGATGGACGTGAAGCTCAACATCAAACATGAATAACATTTATTTGAATTAAAACCATATTAGACAGGACAAGGGATTAATCTCAAAATAATAGAAAAGGGTAATAATCATAAAACTACAACAGCATTGATGCCAACAATCCGAAGTCAAATTGCCTCCGCATTAAGCATCAGCATCCCCATTATATCTCTAATAACCCTGAAAAGATAGAGAAAACACAGGATAAAAAATAGTAAATAGGAGGGGGAAGGGGGAAGGGGAGAATGTAACTGCTATACACAACCTTGCTGTAGACGAAAACAATTTTATTATTTAAAGGAAGGCTTGCTTGAAATGTTATTTGAAAGCCAGTCTAGTCCCTCATATAAACCTTCACCAGAAGTAGCACATGTACTTTGGATATACCTGGGAAAAAACATGCATGCATATTTCAGGGATGCTTAAACTTATGTGAGGACTAAACAAGATTAAGAGAGAGTCCTTGTTTGTTGGACTTAATTTACCAGTGGCGCTGGCGCAAGGAATTTAGACCAAGCCTATCAGTGATTTCAGCAGCATTCATTGCATTGGGAAGATCTTGCTTGTTTGCAAAAACAAGCAATACAGCATCTCGTAATTCATCCTGTCCATAGAAACAAATCTCAAATTAGCAAGGAAATGTTGATATACAAGCATACATACATACATATATTCACACACCTCATTCAACATCCTATGCAACTCATCTTTAGCCTCACCAACACGATCGCGATCATTGCTGTCAACCACAAAAATAAGCCCTTGGGTGTTTTGGAAGTAGTGTCTCCACAATGGTCGAATCTGAAACAACCACATGCTACTGAATTGTTACATCATGAAGCACCTCTTGCATCATTGTGAATAGATATACATAAATGCTAAATATAGAGGGGTAGCAACTAGAAATGTACCTACAGGAACTATAGTCAGGTACTTAAGAATAAGTAGTAAGTCATAGCTTGATGAAATCTAGCAAACACTTCTCCAAGAATATGTATATTTTAAATATTTAATATGAGAGTGAGAGTACAATGATCTTGCAAGAGGCCTTACCCATGAAAAATAAAAAACATAGCGGGACATTCTTTTAGCTGAACAAGCATAACACATTCTTTCTGACCTTTTGTTTTCACAATCCTTTATGCCCACTTTTTTAATACGGGGGACGGTTTCTTAGGCAGGAATTTGACTAATTATTTATCCTTATACAGAACTCTAAATTCTAGAACTTTTACTGTTCTGCACCAATTTTATAGTAAATTAAAACATTATGGATAAGATGGGTGCTGGAGAAACTTGTTATCACCGTGAAGTCTAGAAGAGTCAATTGAAGACAGAAATTAAACAAGTTATAGTTCTTTTCATGGGTTTATCCACAAGTCAGGTAGTTGAGAAGTGAGAACAATATCAAAGTTCAAAAACACTCAAAATCAAAGGGGAGAAAATTTAGACAGTGGTTCTACCAATGATCACCTTATCCTGACCACCAACATCCCACACAGTGAAGCTAATGTTCTTATACTCCACAGTCTCCACGTTAAATCCTGCATGATTGATAATGTTACATGCAAAGCAGGAAATTAAAAAAACAACAAAAATTCTTCAATAGTTTAAACTTCTGTGAGTATTTCCATGCATGACAATATAAGATTGAAAGGAGAACACACCAATAGTAGGAATGGTGGTGACAATCTCCCCTAACTTGAGTTTATACAATATTGTGGTTTTACCAGCGGCATCAAGACCAACCATAAGAATTCGCATCTCTTTCTTAGCGCAGAGGCGAGAGAAAAGCTTGCCAAAAGACAACCCCATTATCTGCCATCAATAATAACCCCAAAGTGGATCAAAATTCCAGGTCTAGGATAAAATCATGCTAATAAAATAAATTTGTGTTGAAATTTATAGGCAAGAAATAATAACATTATAAATTTGGAAACAAATTTATTGACAATACTATTCGTACTATGAATATGATGTTGTGAACTAATATTTTAATTGGATCGATTCCAAAGTCGCATTTTCCTAAGAACTGTCACCTCATTGTAAGTTTAATCAACGAAACTTACACAAAATTAAAATGGTGAGAACCTGAGTGATCTTGGAAAAAAATCCATGATTTACAAAGCATGGAGTTCTATACAGAGAAGAAATGCAAATCCTAAACTTTAGTTCTTAAGTTCAGAACAATTAACAACTTAAAAGAGTTATTTACCACTAGCTTAAGGGAATAATTCGTAGGTTAAAAAATCTTAATAATGAAACATGAATTGTATGATGACAATTTATATCTCGGAAGCCCAATTCAAATATCAGCTAATAAGTAGTTCGATTCCATTTAATACAAACAAGAAAATTGAATCACGTCTCAAATGGAAAAGAGGAACATAAAAAGGAAGGTTTTCACACTATAGTCATGCTGATCAAACGATGAAATCTTACAAACAAATTCAAATATAATACGTAAGAAATAATAAAATAAAAAATGTATGAAACCAATTGAATCATGTTTCAAAAAGAGACAAACTTACATGTTGAGAAAGAAAAGACAGAGATAAATCGATGGAGATGTAGATTTAGAGGAACAATAACTATTTCTCACTTTTGTCTCAAAGAAGCTACGCCAAAATAGGAAATCGATATGTGAATGAGTGATTTTTTTGGATTTGACCCGTCTATTTGGGCTTCAGCCGGATAAAACTCTTCCTACCAAGCTCAAATTAATTGAAATTCTCCCTAAAAAGAAAAAAAAAAAGAACCATAAAATACTTTCTAACTTAAATAAATTTAAATGATATATACTTAATTTATCTCAGTATAAAACCAAAGAGACTATATAGTTTTTTTTTAACAATTTCTTTCAAACGATATCCAACTCTTCAATTTTAGAAGTTAGCAAATGGGATTTAAAAAGCCAGGTGTTACTATTTAAACAACAAAAGTTTGTAAAATGGAATGGAACTTCTGACATAAACAACAAACCCTACAAACTCGTTACGCTGCGTTTTTTTTTTTTTTTTTCTTTTACTACTTTCTAACGCTATCGATTTGAGATTCTAGCTGCACAAATTGTTGTGAATTGGACTTTATTATTTTGAGAACCGTTTCCCTAACTTGCTCTACTTTTCTACTTTACCGAGTTTAATGATGCAGAAGCACATGGCAATTTAGCCATTTTATTTCAGCCTGTATATTTGGCGAAGAGCAGGCAATGGATAATACCACAGTTCACGAGTTCTTAGAACACGAAGGACCATAAACAGTGTACGGAATGCTCAACTTCCGCCTTACATTTTAGCCAAAATATGCTCAACTTAAGAATATAGTTTCGACAGTTTGTAATGAGTTTGGAGATCGTTTTTATGCAATTTAACGGAAAATTTTCACGGCCCTTGTCTTTCTTAATAGAATTATGATGTGAAACATAAGTTGATAGGATTATAATGGCAAGGGAAGACATTAAATTAGTTCCATCAAGAATCCTACATTATGTGCCAAATTGTCCGGATATTTTTGGGCCCTGTACAAGTAAGTAAATTCCTCGAAATGAAGAAGGTGAAACTATAATCACTTCCACCCTACGCCATACTCAAAAAGTTATGTTATGAAGAAAAATATAGAAAAGGAGCCACGTCTTTGAGAAAAGGGTAGAGCGATCAAGTTTTGCCATACTGCATCATACAGTGCTTGAGGTTGAAGGGTTCCATCAATATGCTGTCCCTGAACACAAGCTTGACATAGATGGTAGAATGCGTGTTTAATCTTTGACTCTGCTCTTGGAGTACAGTTGCATTTCTTAAGTAAAAGACCTCTGACTTGATTGAACTGATAATCTCTCTGTCAAAGGGGGTTAAAATGAGATCTCATATAAGTCTTAAATTCATAAGAATGAAGCTTTCGGACTATAAGATGAGGTTCATAGAGTCAGGACTATTACAGAGACAATTTTTCATGACGGCACATGCAGGGCACATGCAGGGCACATGCAGGCTAACAGAACGAAAACAAGTTTCGTGTTAGAGCCAATATCAACCAAGATTTTTGACACAATTCAAGTTCAATCCACATTCTCAGCACAATACTCACACATTGATTGACGCCAAGGAGATTCTTTTAGGAAGACAGCTATAGATGATGTTGCAAACAAAATGACTAATGCTAAATGCTTGCTTAAGATCAAGAACTTCCACATATAGTATAGTATAAAGTTGAAATCACATAAAGTGAATCATATGCCAAAAACAGGAAGTGGCTCCTCGTATCACCTAACTATTCACTAAAAACTGTTGGTGCCAAAATAAATAAGCAAGAAGTGACATACTTATCAGTTCATAAGTAACAATCATGGTTGTTCCATAAAGTGACATGTTTAAAAATCTTGGTCCAAACCCCCTATAAAATCCCCACCATCCATCTTCCTTAAGTAGATTCTTTGCTGTCTTTAGTACTGATGGTCTTCCAGAACCATAGTTGTCCATAACCTTGTTGCAAATTAAAATTGACAAATCCAAAATAGTCATATTACAGTCAAACCGGGGGGGAAAAAACTACTCCATTAAAGAAAAGAAACACTACCTGATTGATTGACAATGACAGACATATCAATCCCAACTCAAACTCCTAAAAAATTTCTTCCTTCTTGAACAGCAAATACTAAAAACAAGAGTCACATTTTACATACCTGAAGACGTGTTTTGACAGTATCTATGGGAGTTGTGATAACAGAGGAACAGGCCCCAGCAACCATCCCAGCAGTAGCCTGAACTGTGACCATTTCCACATGTGAAGGTTTGTTCCCCATGTCATCTTTGTACCCGAAACTCCTATGGACAAGACAACCAAGGATCATACATTAATTAAAAAGAAGGAAACACCCTTCCGAATAATTAGGGTGGCTTTAGGAAAACATACATGGCAATGGCACTTGTTTTAGCTTATGAAAATAGATTATCATAAGCTTCCTACAAACCCTTCTTAGTCATTACCTCGTTTTGATAAAGCCGTGATACAGCTTAGACGCAATTCCTTGAATTTTAGCTTAGCAACGTACGCTAAGCTTTAGAGAAAATGTTGATTAGGCAAATTATGGAGAGAAAAGGGCAAATTGTGATTGGAGAAGAATGCAGAGAAAAAACATTGAAGGAAATCCATTTAAGTTTAGTGGAAGAGGTTTGATAGGGAGATGGGTTTAGTAGTTAGTTGTAAAAGAGAGCACAGAATGTACCTCCAAATGAGGTGTTGTGCAGCAGCATAGGAAGCCCACCAAAGTGCAGAAGCAGGGGACTGGGTCAGAGCCGTTAATGCAAAACCCCTATAAAAGCCACGAAAGCCCTCAGCCTCAACAAGTTTACGAACAACATCAAAGGGGCCTCTACAAGGGGTGGTCCCAGGAAGACCCTGTACCATCAACCTCTGACAAATCTAAGGAAAAAGAGAAAAAGCATTGATAAAGGTGAAAAGGAAGTGAGAAAAGTAAAAAAAGTAGTAGAGAGTAGGGAGAAGGGAGTACGACGTCCAAGGGCACGAAGTAGACGGAAGAAAGCAAATTGGAGAGGAAGCCGGCGACCCCATTTGCGAGGGCAACGCGGGAAGCTTGTGGAAAGTGGCTGCCTTGGGCGTCTAAGTGTTTCAAGATCGTGTCTTTTGAGAGCTCCAGAGAGGTCAGAGCGAGGACCCTTCCGGGCACTGAACCAATGGCCGAAGTGCCGAACCCTCTGAAGACTCCGGCAACGCCGTCGCTCCTAAGAACCCCTGACGGACCGCCCACTTGCATTCGCGTCTTCACCACCGCCGTTGGATGAAGCAGGGCTGATTGAGCGGTGAAGAGAATGCCACCGATCACGTGAAACTTTGTTTTATCCAACCTAGAACAAACACACCACTTAGTTCACCATCAGTTTCAACTGTAACTGAATCGATGAGTAAGGACCGACCTGGCCCAGTTGATGTCTGTGTCGGCGAGGGCAGCCTCAGCCTCAGTCTCAGCTGCTTCCATGCCCACAAAGGCATCTACATATATTACTTCAACAGCACGTCAAACAGTATTTCAATGAACAGCTTCACCGCTCACCGAGACCTCAGAACCTTCCCGAGGACACACCTTTGCTTCTTTTTATTCATTCATCATTTATTTCTTTACTCTCTCCTCAACCTTCATTATCCACACTACACCCCAAAACAATTTTTACTTCTTTTTTAAAATAACTTCGTGCCACAATAGTTATGATCGCTTTTTATATACTTTGCGCGTCTATCCATTCATACATGGAGCTTCTACATCTAGAGTCAAGTTATCAGCATTACCAAGATTAACTAGGTTTATAATATCAACCCAGATGTTAATTACACAAACCAACTTGATTATCAACTACAGATTAGTTGAAATTGAAATCATTTAAGTTGAAAGTCATACTGAAAGTGGTAAACTAAATACCTACTATACGCCAAGCGGCTAGGAAGAAATTTAAAGAATAAGAATAGTTGAGACTCGCATGTTGGAAGATAAATAAACCAAATTAACTATGAGTAGTTACAATTTTAGTTTAGTGTTTTTGTTGTTTATGTTATGATACAAACATGGGATACCATCAAATAATGTGTAAATTGGTAATGAATTTGAGAAAATAGAAATAGTAAAGAGTTTGAATAAAATTAAATATCTTATCTTTTATATGTATTCATATTTTTATTAAAAATAGTTATAGTCTAAGGTACACATATATTAATGATATCTAAGGAATGTTGATTTGTGGTAACCTGGAACCAACTTGTGAACATATATATTCATTAATATGAGAAAAGTTATAAAATAGTTATACAATTTAGACTCAAACTGTCCTATATATATTTATAAAGTATTTTGAAATGTATACCTCAAATGAGGAATATAATATATATTATAAATAGTAGAATAATTATTTATGTTTTATATATATTTTTTAAAATAATTTTTTTTAAGATTATAATGTTGATTTAATGACAAAGTTTATATTTCGAGAAAGAATTTGTGAGTTTAAATCCTCTTCCAACAAAAGAGCTTATTTTTTATTTTTAAATAAATATAGGTATAATAAGTATTTTAAAAAGTGAATATCAAAATGAGAATTCCTTTATTAATAAAAGTTTGTTTATAAATAGGTTATGGGAAAATAGTATTTTATAACCATTTTTTTACAGTATTAACAGAATAAACTCCATTGACATTCATCATTGAAATTTTATATTTTTAAAAAAATATAAAATAATAAAAAAAATAACTATCTTAAAGAGGATTTTACTTTTGGTAAATAATGCTTGTAATTTATATTATGATATACTAATTTATTTTAACTTATGATACTAATTAGATTTACAATATTTTTAATATAAATATTTAAATAAAAAAATTATACTAAGTTATAGACATGAGTTTTTTTACATTATTTTTTTCCTGTAAATAATATTTGTAACTTATATATTAACTAAAATTATTTTAATTTACAGTATTATTAAATAATTATATTTAAATTATTTGTAGGATAAATATTTCAATAAAAGGAAATTATATAACAATAAAAAAACTTGTGACATTGAGTAAGTTTATTAACAAAAAATATTTAATATATATTTTAAATTTTTTTTAAGTCTTCTTTTAACTATAATTTTATTTATTTAGGTTTACTCTTTATTTGTTGGATTTATATTTTTTTATTTTACGATTTATTATGCTTTTAATATTTTTATGTTTTAGGATATAATTTAACAAGAAAAGGTTTAGAGTGGGTTGGAATATTAAAGTCCCTTGCATGAATATGCATTTTTTTTGTATTTATTTTTTACCTAAAAGGCGATAGAGTTGATCGGTGTAAATAATTTTTTTATTGATTATGGTTGGAATTTCTTATTAACAAATAGCATAGCCATGTAGACTTAGAATTCTTCCTCCATTTTTCTCTTGAATTCCGTTTTCTTTTATTCTCTATCTTATTGTTTTAGTTTCATAATGATGTTTAAGCAGAACATTTTGTTAATGATTAGAATTATCCCTTTACTCTATTAATGTTTAGTTAAAGTATTTTTATCTGTTTATATGATTTTCTTATTTATTTATCATTTCCTTAATTTTTAAGTTAAAAAGCACACAATTAATATTTTTTTAATTTAATTTAGATTTTACCTTTAGATTACTTTCTTATATTTATTTCTAACTTATGTTTTAGAAAATTTCCAGTAATTTGAATTCCACATTTACAAAATTAAAATTTTCAATTTATTTTATTTTAATATTTTTATTTAATTATAATTAATATATGTCTTTGTTAAACGCACAGCTTTTGTGAAAGCGCCAAGGTTATCCATAGTTCATGTAAATTCATGAGAGTTCAATAAACTTAACTCATAAACTCGATTTGTAGACTCTCAATAGTTTACTTTGTATATAAATAATAAGAAATACCTATAAATAACATGCAATTAATAATTTCAACAACATAATAAGTCATAATATTAAATAATGCATTTCACTTTAGTTAAATAATTAGGTCTAGTAGTACATCGCTATTAGCTAATAACGGTGATGATAATGGTAAAATATTCTTATTGATATTTGATATTATTGAAAAACAAAGGTGTGATGTCTTTAGAGACAAACATTCTTCGATATAAAAATGTCACATTAAATGAAAGTATCTTGAACTCTAAATGCATACAAAATAACTCAATTTATTGACTCGATGATTCAATGGTTTACACAGTTTGGATAGATTTTAGTGTTAATAGTTTTAATAAACTACTTTTATCAACTGCAACAATCATATTGTAGTCTAGAATCAGATAAAATTAGGTTGTCTCCTAATCATAGAGAGTTGACAATGATATATGATATTCAATAAACTTTATAAAATTCATAATAGTATGGAAAAATGTAACATGAACAAAAGTAAATGCAATAAAAATATCAATGATAGTACATGTTTAAAGAGATTTAATACAGATAAATGTTGGGATCTCGATACCTATTCAATTATTCATAAACTTTAATAATTGAATTTTTAATTATTTTCAAATCTCTTCTTCTCGCTAAAAATATTCAAATGTCCATCGATAAGAGAACCTTAACTATAATAGTCAATTAAAAAATTAATATGGTGTTTTTTCAAATCATTTACTCAAAATCATTTTTCAATTCATCAAAGCATATTAAACCAAGTTAAAATGTTGATTAAACAAAAAACAAGCATTAAAATCATATAAGAGGTTGAAATGAAAAATAAATTTTTTATTACAAAATAAACTTTACAATATATTGTTTTTTTTTATTAATGACATTTCTGTAAATAATTTTTATTTTCATTTTTACATTTTCAAAACAATTTTTAAATGACACTTACCAAACAAGTTTTTTTTTTCTCTTTTTTTTATAAAACAATTTTTGAAAACTATTTTTGAAAAAACTTTTTAAAAATGAAAAAATAAAAAAATAAAACTAAATCAATCAAACCTTAGATGCTCATTGTCATGATTAGGTTACAAGAATAACAAGATTACAAAAAAAATTGAAGAAATCAAAGATTGATTACGTCTTTGCTCCCGCTTCGACATTTTCTCTCTCACGTTTCTCTATCTCATGTTCTCTGTTTCGAGAATGAAGTGTGATTAGATAAATTCCTTCCCCCCCACTTAAGTTATTTAATTTCATTGACAAGTTTTTCTCCAACGACACATCTCGCCCGACAAAAACTTAAAAAGTTTATGATCCCAAGGTGAGTCTCGTTGGGTCACATGTCTCGCCCAGCGAAATCTTTAAACCTTTCCTTCCATAGTGGGTAAGCTTTTTGCTATGCGATATGTCTTCGTTGGGCAACGTGCATTCATGCCTTTTTCTATCGTTGGGTGCAAATTAGCTTTTGCCAATAAGTTCTTCATCTTTCTCATTATGCCTTGCCCAACAACTTCCAGACTATGTCATGCAATTTCTTGGATTTTCGCTTAGCAATACCTTTCTCTGGGTGACCTGTAATAACTTGCATGTACTTTTGAACTCCTCGTTGGGCGACTTGACTCACTAGGCGAGGGAACATTGCTTAAGCTCCATGTGTTTTTTTCCCAAAATTGGTGTAAACATGTTAAAATACCTCATATTGGTTATAAATTATCACAAAATCATGTATAAGTATAATATATAATAAATATATGTATTTACAACTTAAATGAGTTTAAAACTAAGAAAAAGTCGAGCGTAACTATATGGGGGCGATACTATCCTCATTGGCTATTCTTTTTCCTTCTACCACCACTCCAATCATCATATGAAATTTCATCGTGGATGGAGAAACCCAAAGGGTATTATAGGTAAAATAGAACACATCAAAGGCTATTGTTGGACTGTGATGACCATGTGGGTAATTTCATTACAATGCATGCACATCAAGCAGTCAAAATAATGACATTGGCTTATACGAAGTTGCATTTTTGTTGTACTTGAAGCGGGACGGGCGCACTTTTGTAAATTGTAAAGACAAAAGCAATGCAAAATTGCGAAATGCTTCATATCTTATAGTGAGGAATCAATGTTTGTTTTACAACAATTTTATAAAATTGTTTTTAATATTTAAAAAAAAAAAAGTTTGGTTACTGTTTTCTTCAAATAATTATGGTTTTTAGTTTTTAAAAACTAACATATAGAAAAGTAAAAAACAGGAAGAACTATTAAGTAGTTTTTAATTTTCTATGTTTGTTTTGAAAACTAAAAAATAATAAGAATATATTGTTCTTTGTTATTCATTAATGGAGTTTTAGGTGCGTTTGGGTTGAGAAAATTTTTTCTGTTTTTATTTTCTATTTTTATTTTCAAAAAACTCTTTTCATTTTATAGTTTTCAACATTCAGAAAATATATTTGTTTTCACTTGATCTATTATATTTGAAAAATGTAATATTGTTAAATTTAATCAATTTTAGCATAAATATCATAATTTGTTTATATATAGTTTAAAATATATTTATATATTATTTTTTATATAATTACAATATTATTATTAAGTTTTCACAGTGTTAACTTTTAAAAACACTAAGGTGATATTTGTTTTTGACATTTTTGTTTTCATTTTCAGATAAAAAAGAAAACAACAATGAAAATATGTTTAATTATTCTATAGAAAATACTTTTTGCTGAAATTTTTTTCAAAAAAAAAAACTAAAAATAGTAAAAAAAAAGTTTTTTTTTGTGTTTTCAAAAGTTAACATTATCTAAAAACTTAATAACAATATTGTAATATATAAAAAATAACAAATAAGTGTATTTTAAACTATATATAAGTTTTATAATATTTGTCTTAAAGTTGATTAAAATTAATAATATTATTTTTTGAAAATAAACAATATTATGTGAAAACAAAAATATTTTATAAATTTTTAAAATTTGAAAATAAAAAAAATTTAAGAAAATAAAATAAAAAAGCATTGTTTGAAACCGAAAACATTTTTCAATTTTTTGTTTTCAATTATTTTTTAAAATGTTTGATTAAACGAAAAGATCCGTCTAAGAAAGGATCATATATTTTAGTTAACTATTTTGTTTGAATTTCATCACTAATCGAATTTAGTTTTCGAATATAACCAGAGAAATAAAATCCTTACTATAAGTTTTGCCCTATTGTAATGAAATATATTTTCCTATTTTTCTGTTTTCTTTAGAAATAGAAACAAATGTGAAAATGTTTTTTCATTTTTATATCTTATTTTTAAATAATATTTAATAAATTTTTTTTGTATAAATCAATTTTTTGAAAAATATTTTCTTAAAAATTCTTTTAAAAAATTAAAAAGCTAAACCAATCAAGAACTGAATATCTCTCCATACTCTACTAGGTTCTGGTGTTTCTTTTTTGTTACGCACACCAAAACGGCTCTCTCGCAGGCCAAAAGCTTCACCGTTTCATTTCGCTATTAGGGTTTCGTGTTCGCCTCGTCAAATGTCGCACGAAGCCGCTACTTCACTATTCGCTGTCTCCAATTCCAATTCTTCGCCGTGCTCTTCACCAACCATGCATTGATTATTCTCCCCCTTCTTCTCTTCGGGTAATTTTGCTTCACTTTCTCTCTCTCTATTTCCGTTCACGGTTCTTCACTTGTTTCTATCGAATACCCTCTCAATTGCTTAGTCCAGATTGCTTGTTCTTTTGGTATTTCTTGCGGTCTTGTTGCGGACCGCTTAATTATGCTGATAGCAGCTGAATATCTGTTTCTGTTTAGGTTCACGGCTGGTGAATTACCGATCGTATGGTCCATTGTATTTCGGCTTAAATTGCACACCTCCATCTACATCTTCATTCCTTTCAACCCTAACCCATTGCATTCAACAAACCAAAGCTGCCTCTGTTTTTGCCTTTCGTTTTTACACAATTTTTTCTTCATCAGATACACACAACATCATCATGCTTTCTAATCGTTAGGAACACACCCTCATAGATTTTCACCTTCTTACCAAGGTAAATTTCGCTCTCCACTCTTCTTATAATATTATTGTAATTTAATCATCTTTCTTGCTTTCTAGGGTTCTTTGCGCCCTCTTTATTTCATCTGTTCATTTTTTTTCTCGAGAAATTTGTAACTGTGGATTGTATTCATCATGTATCAGACCGCTAGATTCCGTTGATGTTAGACTACAATTCAATATCGTTAGGTTTTTCATCTCTATAGGGTTTGATTCTTGAATGTTGCTGTGTGAATTGTTTTGATTGTAGAGATAGATATACGAATTCGTTATGGCAACAGCGGAGGCAGCTTCTGCGGGTCTTGGTCCCAGATATGCACCTGATGATCCTACCCTTCCCCAACCATGGAAGGGGTTGATTGACGGAAGCACTGGTTTGTTATACTATTGGAATCCTGAAACCAATGTTACACAGTATGAAAAACCGGCACCCTTGATCCCACCTGTGCCTTCAGGCCCCGCGCATGTGCCTTCTACACCGACACTGGCACCTATACCGGTGGCTAATACAATGCAGTCTGGTGGGATGTTGCCACAGCACGGGCAGCAGATGCTGCAAATGCAACCCTCACAACCTCCGATGAGTCATATTACCCAACAGCATGGCCAATCTATGCCGCAACAACAGCAGCAGAGTTCCCATATGACGCAGGTCACTCAGCAGCCGTCTTCTCAGGGTGCTCAGCCTGCACAGCAGCAGAACCAACAAGGGCAGCAAATGATGCAGCAGCCTCAAGGACATCAAGTCAGGCAGCAAGTGATGCAGCCTCAAGGGCAGCAAATGCATCATCAGATGCCGCCACAGGTGATCCATTCCCAGCATTTTGGGCAAGGAACACCTCAGGATCATGGCTCGCATATTGCACAACCGCAAGCACATCAATTCACTCCCCCAAACATGCACTATATGTCATATCAGCAGAATATTACATCCAGGCAACCAAACTCTCAGAACATTCAGCCAAACATGGTGTCACCTGGGCAACCTAACTCCCAGCAGATTCAGCATAACATGCATGGTCAGCCCTTTGAAAATCAACAGACAGCATTTCCAAAAGTAGAGGAAGCGGAGTTTAAAAATGGAAGCCAGGTTGGACTGTCGCCATCACAGTATCCACAAAGGACTGCATTGCCGGTTCAGAATAATCAGAACATTCCCGCTGAAGTTGGTTCTGGTCAAGTACCTAATGTAGGTGTCAATGCTGGCCAACCACCGCAATTCAGGGCAGCCTTGTCAGGCAATATGCAACAGTCATCCTCTGCAATGCCATTGCAGCAGGGTGGATCAGATTTATATTATCAACATGGTCCTAACTTTCATAACCAGATGAGCCCAAGAATGATGCAGGGTCATCCATCCAATGTCCATCCCCCTGGCCAAAAGATGAGTCATGAGGATAATTTACGTGGCAGAGCAGGGAATGAATATTACTATAATTCTAACAAAGACATGTCATCAATGGGTCGTCAGCAACCGGATATGGCACAAATACCAATCCCAAGAAATCAGCAGGTATCTTTTTTTACTAGTAGTAGTACAAAGTCTAAACCATTGCTTCATTTTTCATTCTTTAATTTTTTTTTTCCTTTTTGATAAGCCTTTTCGATCTTAAACTAATTGATATTATATTATTTGTATTGGTATTTGTTTGGTGGAATGTTGTTTTAAAGTTGTTTCAATTCCATTAAAATGCCATTGATTGTTTAAAATACTGATTTAATATGTGGAAACATCCATTGGATCCTCATTGCCTTCCACAAAGTGATTTTTCTTAATGAAATTGCTGCAATTAGTGGTGTACTTGGCTGAAATTCATCTTCCACTCTGAATACAAAAGCAAGAACATGAAAAGAAAAATTCTATGTTAAATGACTTTTATATCCTTTAATGTAATGGTGGGTGGATAAGTTGATGGTTATGTGTCATTTCAAACAAAGATCACTTTTATTTTCTTCTCATGTGAGGGCGCAAAAAGTGTTCATCAAGTTTTCCCTCCCTCCTACTCAGTATTTTCTTTGCAGTAAAACAACAAAAATGGTATAAATCCATTTTTTCTCCAATCAGCTTCCCTTCCATTTTCTATCCAACAATATTTAACTATTTTGCATCAATCCAAACTATACACGATTGTGTGCATCTTTCTGTATTAGTTAAACACGCCTCAGTGCCTTATTGATTTATACCTCTAAAAAGATCCTAAAACCCAAGCATCCAACTTGACAACAATGATGCTAAACTAAAGGGGTGAAATATAGAAATAATCAGCATGTCTAAAAATAACCCATGCCAGTCCTTGAGAGTTGAAACACTTAGCAGCAAGGACTATGGTTTTATATGATGAACTTCTTAATAATATGCCATGTTGCTGCAAAATAGTTAAATATTTTACTCTTTTTTCTTAATATTGATAAACTTTATTTTATTTTTTGCCTCAAGATTTTGAACCTTGTCGTGCTTTAAAGGTGCCTTTCATCTTTGACTATATCGACACTACTTATGCATGTGTCAAAGCTTTACTGTCTTTGTCACTTTTTTATCCTTTTATTTTTAGATTTATGATTCTGTAAAATGTCATTGTAGGATGTGAGGGTTGGCAACACTCCCTATCAAAATGTCATGCCAAGTGGAAATGGAAGTGGTGTTGCTGGGAATGTTACAACTAGCATGTTTGGTCCTCCAATGGGAGGGCCTCCACCTCTCTCTACAAACTCCTTAATGAGGCCTCCTTATATTGGATCTTCAGAAGCTATTGATCTCTCACCAGCTGAAATTTACTGTCAGCAACATGAAGTTACAGCGATGGTTGGTACTTTTGTTGGCACTTGTGTGTGAAATTTAGTTTAATATCTTAGTACAATAGCATACAAACCAAGCTTTTACAATGCCCAAGGCATATTTGAAATTATGATTTAGTTGTATCAGTTGTATGTTACAAACAATAAGATGCTTCAAAATCAAAAGTGAAAAAAAGTCTATGTTTGTACTTTGTATATAGTATAATAATATTGTTATGTATAATATGGCTTGATGTGATCTGTTTTGGATGGTTTGAGCTTCTCAGGGGAGATTGTGACAGATAAACGGCATGGTTGTGGTTCAATTGTTTTTATTTCCCTGTAGAGCAACATGCTTTATTTTTAAATATATATTTCTTGTATATTATATTTTCTTTATATCAATTTTAATGTCTCACTGAACAGGGTGACAACATTCCACCTCCTTTCATGACATTTGATGCTACTGGGTTCCCTCCAGAGATATTGAGAGAGGTAAGGTTATTGTTCTCCTGTTATATGGTATTGTATGCATTGGTGCTTCCTAGGAAAGAAATGGTTTTACTCCTTCCCCCTTTGTTTTAACATAAAATTTACTTTTAAACTTATCTATTTTCGCTTGTCGCAGGTGCGATATCTGCTCCAGTGCAGGAGCATATGTCGTACGCTGCACTGCTAATCTGCTATTGGCACAATTACACGTGCAACTACTATCCTGATTTTTGGAGCCTGCAAAAGGGATGGTTGGAGCCTTTCTTGGGCATCTCTATAAGGGTGGATGGCCCTCCATTCTTCAAAATTCTATGTGACCTGGGATTTGTTGCTTATTGGCTCCGTCTCTTGTGTCTTTTTTGCCTTTTTTAATTGCCTCAAGTTGCTTCAGTAAGCAACCATAACCTATGGGTCCTTTTGTTTTTTGTTTGCTAAATTATCAGAGTTGAATGTTATTTTGTGTTTTCTAAATCAAAAGGCATTAGATTTGTGCACCATTCATAGATCTGATTGATTGCTATATACTCTCATTTCAGATATATTCTGCTGGCTTCTCAAATCCAACACCAATACAGGCTCAAACATGGCCTGTTGCACTACAAGGTAGAGACATAGTAGCAATTGCCAAAACAGGCTCTGGGAAAACATTAGGCTACTTAATGCCTGCCTTTGTTCTTCTTAGACAGCGACGTAATAATTCTCTGAATGGTCCCACTGTCTTGGTTTTGGCTCCAACACGTGAACTTGCAACACAGATCCAAGATGAGGTCAACAAATTTGGTCGATCATCACGAGTTTCTTGCACGGTTTGTCCTAAGCACTTTTTATCTCTTCCTATTGTTTAGTTTTAGTCAATTAATGTTTGCCTTAATCATTTGGTGTGTCTTTTGATTTTCTTTCCCTTTTCAGTGCTTGTATGGTGGAGCACCTAAAGCCCTTCAACTGAAAGAGTTGGATAGAGGAGCAGACATTGTTGTTGCCACACCTGGTCGGCTCAATGATATACTTGAAATGAAGAAAATTGACTTTGGGCAAGTTTCACTCCTTGTGCTTGATGAGGCTGACCGAATGCTTGACATGGGTTTTGAGCCTCAAATTCGTAAGATTGTGAATGAGATTCCCCCACGGAGACAAACTCTCATGTACACTGCAACCTGGCCAAAAGAAGTAAGAAAAATTGCGAGTGATCTTCTTGTTAATCCTGTCCAGGTTAACATTGGAAGTGTAGATGAGCTTGCTGCAAATAAAGCTATCACACAGGTATTTAATTTGTGGTCATTCATTTAAAAATAAAATTGATGGTAATTTTATTTATATCTTGTTTTGTCAATACTTTGCTAGCTCCCAATTACAAATTTTGGTCAATTTGTGTTATGTCTGTTGCGGCATTGGCTTCTTGTATTTTCTCTTCATGTATTATATTCTATATCTGAATTTCTATTTCAGGATTTAAGTACGATGAGTTAAACCTCCAAATTCAATAAATTTTTTTTCCTTGTATGAATATTGACCTCTTCCCACTATTTATTCTGAGTAATATTCTATATCCAGATATCCTATGGTGGAAGTGAATTGCGACTCCTAGCCAGCTTTACATATAATGCTGATGGTTTGAATTTTGGAGTCGTCACTTTGAGAAAAGATTTATCCAACCACCACTCTAGCTTGAGTTGTTAATCACGCAGCTATACTTGTGTGGATATTTGTCAAAAAATTACATAACATATTCTACATCCAAATATTCAAAATACCATTTCAACTCTTAAAACTCATCTATTATGTGCTAGTTAACAAGAATCCATCAAAATACTTTTTTCAAGTAATCAGAATTCTTAACTACCCTAGTGAGACCTTAGTTAATACAAGCTCTTTTTTACTGATGCCATTTAGCTTTACAATTTAACACTTGCTCTAGAAGGATCTCTCTGTGGTCATTGCATTCTCTTGACCTTCATATTGCTTTGGATATCTTCCTTAATATACTGGGAGCTTCATTCTTGTCAAAAACTGTTCCATGTTTCTTTCTTTTTTAATTTCCTAAAAATACTGATCCTTAGTGCAACGGTGGGATAGTTGTGTGTGTGACTTTGCGATTATGGGTCAAATAGGCGGCACATGTCAGACCTTTTACCCTGACCCTTGGAACCTTGAGAACTGGGATATTTAAGATATTAATGTTTTGCATTCCCCTTTTCAGCTTTTTTTGGGGGCTGGGGTAACCTTATAAGGAAATCTAGATTTTATCAGCTGTTGGAGGGGGAAATGTTGTCACATGTAGTGCACTTTGCTAGTATGTGGTATTGTTTCACCTACATAGAAAGGATATTGCGAGCATTATATTTTCTTACAGAAAAAAATGCATAATCTCATCAGAAATTGAAATACAGCCTGTTAATTTTTTGTGGATGACTTTTTTTTTTTTCTTAATTGATGAATTCTAGAATATATTTGTTGTGACATATGGCTTTATCTATTGATATTAGGTCTGGTTGTATTAATGGCATTATATGTTATCTTGTATCCTGACTTTTATTTGCAATCAATTAATAATCAATCTTTATATTTTTCTCTTTGAATGAATTTAGTGTAGTATGTTCCAATGAACAGCAATAATTTGTTTTAGTATCTTCATGACTTATATTCTATTTTGCTTTGCATATATGTAATTTATAAACTATCAGTATGTCGAAGTTGTCCCACAAATGGAGAAACAGAGGCGTTTGGAGCAGATCCTTAGATCCCAAGAACGAGGATCTAAGGTCATAATATTTTGTTCCACAAAGAGGTTATGTGATCAGCTTGCCCGTAGTATTGGCCGCACTTTTGGGGCTGCTGCAATTCATGGAGACAAGTCTCAAGGTGAGAGAGACTGGGTTTTAAGTCAGTTCCGGACTGGGAAGTCACCAATTCTGGTTGCCACTGATGTTGCTGCGCGTGGGCTTGATATTAAGGATATAAGGTTAGCCTCTTTTTGTCTGGACTCTAGAGTGCTTACTCTCAAACATATAATTGAATAGCCGTAGGGCCTGTTTGGATGAACTTATCTAGAATCACTTTTGTGAGAAGAAAATAAGAAGAAAAAAATGAAATGAACTTTTTCATAAGTTAAAATTGACTTGTGCGTAAGCTAATATGTTGAAGTTTCTTTGTAATTTCTTCTGAAAGATCATTTTTAACTTATTTTAACTTATGGAGAATCTTATTTCATTTTTTTTTTATTTTCTTCTCCTAAAAGTGTTTTGGAGAAGCTCATCTAAATTAGCCAATGTTATGATATGATTAGGCTTAATCATATCTTTGGTTGCTGTAAGTTGGTGTACTTTCAGTTTTAGTCCCTGCAAGTTTTTTTTTTCATTTAGTCCTGTAATTCAGTGTCTTTTCATTTTTTAGTCTTTAGAGTGCTTTAGATCACATATTTAAAGTGTTTAGTGCTATCTAAAAAAATGATTTAGAACCAAAAATGAAAAAGCGTTGTATTATAGGACTAAAAGTGGAAAAAACACTTACAAGGATCACAATTGAAAACGCACTTACTCACAGGGATCAAAGACATAATTAAACTTATCTTTTTATATGATTAATGCATGTGCTAGATATTGACGGCCCATTATTTAGTACATGGTGATGATGGCCTTAGCTTTGTTTAGGAGTTGTGCCAATGTATTGTAGTTGAATTTTGTGAATTTTCTGTTACAGGGTGGTGATTAATTATGATTTTCCCACTGGAATTGAGGATTATGTGCATCGAATAGGAAGAACTGGTAGGGCAGGTGCTACTGGAGTGTCATATACCTTTTTCTCTGAGCAGGACTGGAAACATGCGGGTGATTTAATTAAAGTTTTGGAGGGTGCTAATCAGCACGTGCTTCCAGAGTTAAGACAGATGGCTTTGCGTGGGCCACCAAACTTTGGAAAGGAACGGGGTGGGATGAGTCGGTTTGATTCTGGTGGTGGGCGTTGGGATACTGGTGGTCGTGGTGGCATGAGGGATGGTGGCTTTGGGGGACGTGGAGGTGGCATGAGGGATAGTGGCTTTGGGGGACGCGGCGGTGGCATGAGGGATGGTGGCTTTGGGGGACGTGGCGGTGGCATGAGAGATGGTGGCTTTGGTGGACGTGGTGGTGGATTTGGTGGTCGCGGTGGCATGAGGGATGGAGCTAGTGGGCAAGGTGGGAGAGGTGATTTCTTTCCTGGTAGGGGCAACAGGGGTAGGGGATCTGGTGCACCTCGTGGGGGTCATGTTGGTTGGGGTAGGGGTGAACGTGGTATGGATGATCGGTACAACATGGACGGGCGTGGACAAGGTCGTGGACGTGGGCGATTTGACAATAGAAGAGATATTTCTCACAAAAGTAGAGGCAGAAGTTATAGTCGTAGCCCTGAAAGAGTCCGAACATGGGATTACAGCAGAAGTAGCAGCAGAAGCCGTAGTAGAAGTAGAAGCAGGAGTAGAAGTTGGAGCAGGGGGCGTAGTCGAAGTCGGAGCTGGTCTCGTGGTCATAGTCGCAGCTACAGCCGTAGTATTAGTCCACGTCGTGGTCGCAGTCGGAGCCGTGGTCAAAGTTACAGCCGTAGTCGCAGCCGAAGCCGCAGCCCCAGTTATGATAGGCGTGGTAGGTCAGATCAACAAATATCTGATCAAAAGGATCTGAGGACACAGGATGTAGGAACTTCTGAGCCTAGAATGCTTCCTGCGTCTCCTGGTCCTGGTACACAAGGGAATTCTTTTTTGGGAACTGAACAAGTTGAGCAGCAACTTGTTGGTAGCACTGATCCAGGTAAACCAGAAGCTGTAGCAGACCTAAGTAATCAATCAGCTTCTGATATTTAGGGTCATGATTGGATTTTCGATTTTTGAAAGGCATTCCAACTTTTGTCTTGAGTGGACTGCTGGCTCTGTTTACCTTTCACCTTTGTTTAAGATTTGCTTTATATGGTGATTAACCTTGTGGCAAGAGATTCATTCGCGGGGTAGTGGTGTAGGAAACATGAGTAAACAGTTTAATATGATATACTGCCGCAGCATTACTGGTGGGAGGTGTTCGATTGGTAAACATAGTTGGTTAATTTTGATCAATTTGTGAAGGCTCATTAAGCTTAATTCTCTGCCAGGGCAACATGCGAATCTCCGGTTGGCTGAATTGGAGGGCATTATTTTAATATTTATATGTAGTATTAGTTGTGGAATTGGGATAAACAATTGTAACGGAATCGAATATTGTTTTGTACTAGGCTAGAGCTCCGGTCACCAAACTTTGGGGGTTATTAATGTTTGATTTTTGCCGTTTCCTTTTCATTTCAGCTTCTTGCTTACAAAGTATTGGACATTTGCAAAAGAATCAAATTACGAACTAATAAGTATTTAAATTGAAAACTTCATTTACTACATCTGATGTGTCAAAATGCATCATTTTAAAATTAGAAGTATAACACGTCTTCATAACTCTACAATTTTTGTAAGTTCTAAGGGTCGTCTAGATGGACTGTTTTTAAGAAAAACTCAAAATTATTTTAGGAATATATGGAAAATTGAAAGATACGTTTAAAGATCTAACTTTTTCGAAAAAGAAGTTTGAAAATGGAAAAAATGGGTTTTCTAAAAAGTAGTTTTTATAAATTTGAAAACATAATTTCATTTTCAACCAGAATAAGTTTTGTTTTCCTCTCACTTTTCTTTTGTGTTTTTACCCTGAACTGTGCCATTTCTCTACCATTCTTGTTTTAACTTCTCTTACTTTGTTTTTTATTTCGATATCTGTCACGTCTTTTACTGTTTCTCACTCTAATTTCTACTACCTCTTCTTCATGAGTGTTGGTATCACCTTTTACTTGTCGGAAATGAAATTTTTGAAAAACTAGATATATTTAAACATTTTTTCAAATTTTCATAGTTTTTTAGGAAATGAAAAATTTTAAAAATTGTCAGAAAATTATTCTAAAAAAATAGAAAATTTTGGGATTAATTAAACAACTCTTTAAGTATTTTTAGTTTTATTTTTTAAATTAAAATCGAAGTATTATTTCAGTAATGTTCATTAAAGATCAATGTAGGTTTTTTTATAGCAATGAGTGTAGGCTATTAAAGTGATACTCTAATTCTAATTAAAGGACACCAAAAGCAAATAAAAACATCAAATTATCATAAGTTGGATTAGTTAGAGGTATAATTACACAATGTGTAACTGTTACTTATGTTTCTATCTTTTCTCTATTTTCTTTTTTTTTTCTTTGCTTTTATATCTTTTTTCTTTTCTCTTTTTATATTCTTTTATCATTTATTTTTCATATTTTATTTTAGATATGTTGTTATATTTTTAATATTATATTTTTATAATATTAATAAACAATATATTCTTAGAATATTAATAAATATTACGTTTTTATATTATTAAAATTATTAATTGAGGTTATTTTAAATTCAATTGTCTTATATTCTTTTCTTTTTACATTATTTTATTTTATGTTTATTTTTATTTTTACTTCTATTTTTTATGTTTTCCTATTTATTTAATCTTTTATTAAAAATATTATTTAAGATCATTTTTAAATTCAAATAGAGATAATCTAATATAATTTATGGGTTAAATTATATCCTTTTCTTTTTACATGATTTTATTTTATCTTTTTTTATTTGAGTTTTAATTTTAATTTAATTTTATGTTTTCCTATTTATTTTATTTTTTATAAAAATATAATATATATATATATATAATAAAGTAATATTATTTTTTTATTTACTATCTTATTTTATTATTTTTAAAGAATTTTTATCTTAATTTTAATTTATTTATTTATTTTTAATTTTTTATATTATTTTTTAAATATTTTTATATCTTAATTTTTATTTTATATGATTTATATTTAATTATTATCTTGTTTTATTCTTTTTAAATATTATTTGATATATCTTAGTTTTTCTTTTACTTATGAGTTTTTATCTTAATTTTTGGTTTTTTTTAAAAAAATTATATTATTTTTATATATTAATTTTATTTTTAACTATTATCTTCTTTTATTATTTTTAATTATTATTTTATATATCTTAAATTTTATTTTCTTTATTTTATTTTTATTATCTTATTTTGTTATTTTTATACTAACAAACTTAGCACATTAACTACTAATTTTACTTGTAAAAAAATATTATCCCTTAATTAAAGACCCAATATGTAAAGATTTAAAAAATGATGAGACTAGCTAGACAAAGAGGTTTTATAAAAAAAAAAATAGATGTACAAGTTAAATCTTAAAAAAATATTTTTATTGTTATTTTTTGTGTCCCGAATCCCGATGGGTGATTATATAAAAATCTGTAGGTTTAAAAAAAGACTAGATATGTGAAAATTTAAAACATGAGGAGAGTCATGAGAATAGTTAATCTTAAAAGTTAATCTTAAAAAATTGGTGTTATATTGTTCTTTTTTATATCTGGGTTGGTGATAAAAAAAAATCTCTAAACTTACAAAATTACTTTTTTTCCTTTCCTATTTTTTTAACATGTGTCCTTTTTAAAAATTTTGTGGTGTTTTCATTTTTTTTTCAGTTTCCTTTTTACGCATTTTCAATTTGTTTTTCTTCTTCTTTCCTGTTTCTTTTTTAATTTTTATTAAAGTAATCTTTAATGATTTAAATAATAT
This sequence comes from Psophocarpus tetragonolobus, assembly GCA_037954015.1. Classification (NCBI taxonomy): domain Eukaryota; kingdom Viridiplantae; phylum Streptophyta; class Magnoliopsida; order Fabales; family Fabaceae; genus Psophocarpus; species Psophocarpus tetragonolobus. The sequence continues at coordinate 103,942,492 of CM075688.1, forward strand.
TTGAAATTAAATTAGTTTTAATCTATTTATATATATATATATATATATATATATATATATATTACAAAATTACTTTTTTGTCTTTTCTATTTTTTTAACATGTGTCTTTTTTAAAATTTGTTTGGTCTTTTCATTTTTTTCTTTTTCTTTCAATTTTATTTTTTTGTTTTTCATTTTCAATTACTTTCTTTCTTCTTCTTCTTTCCCGCTTCTTTTTTAATTTTTATTAAAATATTCTTTAATTTCTTACTTTGAATAATATTTGAAATTAAATTAGTTTTAATCTAATTAATATACATAAACAGTGAATGTAGGTTATTAAGAAATACTCTAATTCTAATTAAAGGACACCAAAAGGCAAAAGCAAATAAAAACATGAAATTGTCATCAATTGGATTAATTAGAGGGATGACTACACAATGTAAATGTTAGATAACTTGAATGTAAATTTTAATAATTTAATATGTTAAAATTTATATCTTTATTGACTAGATAAATTATACAAAATTTTACACAAATTTAAAATTATTTAGTAATTAATCGTATCACTTAATATTAATGTATAAAATAATATTTAAAATTGTAAATATGAATTATTAGATAACATTTAAAAAATTCCAAATTATGTAGAAAATTATATACATTATTATTATTATTATTATTATTATTATTATTATTATTATATCATAATATAAAAAATTGTATTGATAAAATTTACATTCCTCTCTTAAGCAAAAAAGTATTACATTCAAGAAGATAATTGGAGTGGCGGGAAAGGCAAAGCAAGGCATATAGTCTTCTTTTTTTTTACATCAAGTGCTTCAGAGAAAGCATCCACTTTCTCTTTGCTTCCTTGTGTACCTTCATTCTCTAAAAGTTGCAAACTCTCATTTTTATTTAATACATATTCTCGTACTCTTGTTTTATTTTACACAACTTTACCCAAATGTGGATGCATGCATGAACAGGCTTTATATCTTTCATAATTTACCCATTTTCTCCGGTAAAGATGCCCCACTACCTTATCTGCAAATTCCATCTATTCAATTGGATATTAACAACAACAAAAAAAAAAGGATATTATTTCGAAGAATTAAGGAAGAGCGCATAAGTTAGATACGTGTAGACAATAAAAGGGAATAAAATGATGGAAAGAGTTAAATGTATTAAGTTTGACCAAAACATTTTCATTATTATGTAGTATTACAAAATTCTACAACTCGATTAATTAAAATGGAATTAACAAATTAACGGTTGGTATTACTATTGTGTTTAGAATTAAATTGTAGATATATGTTCTTTAAAGTTTTTATTTTGGTAGAAAAAAAGTTGTTTTTATAAGAAAAAAACCCTCTATCTATCTCTCTATATATATGTATTCATTCCGAGCAAGGATAAAAGATTTATTTTTAATTTTATTGTTCACTTTCTTGAGATCTAGAGATTAATGGTTTTTTTTTTAGATTTAAGAAAATAAATGATAGAGATTGAAGGTAAATTTTTTATACCAATTCTTTGAGTGTGTGAATTTTCTCCTATATAGAGATGAGAAATTTACTTATACTTACTCTAAGAGCAAGTTTAAGAGACTTATTATTCATCATAACTGTTCATTTTTTTTAAATCCAATTGATAATTAGTTATATATATATATATATATATATATATATATAATTATAATGAATACACTTACTCCAAAGATTAATTTAATAAACTTACTCCTTATCTTAACCATTTATTTTATTGAAAACTATTAGTTAAAATATTAATCACTCATTATAATGATTAAATTTCACTAAAATGAATATTGAGATGAATAATAAACCCCTTAAACTTAGTTTTGGAGGATCCCTTTTCATACGTTTTAAAAAAAATGTAGGATTATTTGTTTCTAAAAAGTTTCACATGTTTTAGAAAAAATTATATGAGATAACTTTTACATATTAACTTATCATAGACTAAATTTAACTTATGGAGCAACTATTTTTTTACCCTTCTCATAGAAATATTTTTAAAGAAGCTCACCAAAACAAACTCTTATGTGTGAATTATAATAAATAAGAATATTTTAGATAAACAATAATGAATAAATATAATAGAAAAAACTAAATCTTATAAAAAAAATGATTTTTTCTTAACTATATCTTATAAATAGGATGGAAGGAGTACATGTGTTACAACATCTTGTTATTAATCTCACCTCGTATTCTACATTTATGTTTGAAGAAACAAGATGAAAATTAAAAAATTAGTTGATAATTAAAAATTGTTAAATTAATTTATTGGATCATCAATATTTTATAAAATTATTTATTGAAATATATGAGAATGTAAAATGATAAAAGCATAAAATATACAATAATTCTTATCTTATACAAAAAAATTAAAAATAAAATATAATAAATATTCATGAAAAAAATGTAAAAATAATATTTAAATTAGTGTTTAAAAAATTTTAAATAATTAATAGAAGAAAATTATCTATTAGATAGTCAAACAAAAATTTCAACTAATAAAAAAACACTACCGAAATGTTTTCCCCAAGTCTATTTATTTTCTCAACATTTCTATATACTTTGAGTGGAGAAAGTAAGGATGTTAAGGTGATGTTTGATTTGAAAAAAAAGTTTTCTGTTTTCGTTTTCTAAGAACTTTTTTATTTTCAAGTTTTCAATATTTAGAAAATATGTTTGTTTTCACTTGATATTTTATATTTTTAAAAATAATAGAGTTAAATTTTAGCAAAATTACTATAAATTATTTATATATAATTTAAATACATTTATATATTTTTTTATATAATACAATATTGTTATTAAATTTTCACAGTGTTAACTTTTAAAAACATTGAAAATAATTTTTTTCTGTTTTCAGTTGTTTTTTGAAAATGTTTTCGGTGAAAATATTTTTTAAATTGTAATCAAACATATTTTTACTACTATTTTTTATTTTTTTTTGTTTTAAATAAAAACAGAAAACACAAAAAACAAGCACCATCTAACATATGCAAATCATTTCGATGAATCTAATCATCTTAATCAATTCAATTATATCTGTGAACCGATTCAAATGTAATCAAACCAAATTTGATCCAATTCAACTTTAATCAGATCAATTCATAAATTTGAACTATACAAATCCAATGTTCAATGAATTGAATCAACTTATTTAATATTTATTATTTTTAATTTATATATATAGAGAGTTTAATTAGTATGTATAGTGTAAAAAAAATATTATATTGATATTTAATCACATATTTTCATTTATATGACTTTTAAAATATTAATTGGTAAAGTCGATAAACTCACCATAAATTAAGAGTTGTGATTGAATATCAATATAAAAGAATATTACATTGACATTTACATGACTTTTAAAATATTATAAACTTACTATAAATTAAGTGTTTTGATTGAATGTTAGTGTAAAAAAAATTTATATTAACAATACATATTAATTAAACAAATGTGTTTGTATATATAGAGAATAAATGGTTCTCTTATATCTCTATATAGTCAATTGAGTATAAATAACAATAAAATAAAAATAAACATGTTTAACTTTATTTTAAATTATTTTATAGATTTATGTATATTTGATGTAAGTAAGGGTGTAAGTCTAAATGTTAGACTTCATATTCAACATAATCAATATCTTGGTTGTAATTTATTTTCTAATTTAACAATTTTAATTTAGACTAATTTGTAAATTATTTCTAATATTTATTTTCATTTAATATATTATTTATAGATTAAAAATAAGTTTGGAAAAACTACTAGTTATTTAGTTTTAACTTTTCAAGATTTTTTTTTTTAATTAATATGTATTGAAAATGTAAAATAGTTTTACATTGTTTTTAATTACAACTCATATTTATATAAATTTTAAAATATTAATTAATAAAATCAATAACTTAATAACTTAATTTAAATGAAGAGCTATATTTTATTGAAAACAAATTCTAAATATTGTAAGCCACTTGTGGTTCTAAAATCTTCTCAGCACAAGTTTTTGGAAGAACTTGTTTTTTCATCTCTCACTTCTAAAAAGTAAAAACACTTTCAAAGGAGTTCTAGGAATTTTGTTGTAAGGTGAAAAATATTAATACTTTAACCTTATCCATTAGAAATTTGGTTACATTACATGTTTTGATAAATAGATCTTAGTATCTATTACTTAATTCCACCCAAAGCCATTCTTTAAATAGATATTAGTATCTGTCATTATACATAAATAATTATTTCTAATGATGTCAAAAGTCAGTTTAACAAAAAAAAAAAAAATCTTCGTTCAAAAGAGAGATAATGAAAAGAAGAAGAAGATATGATTCAACAAAATGAAAAAAAAAGGAACATAAATTTTAAATGCTTCACGAAATTATTTTTGCTTAAAAGTAAATCATGATAAAATATCACAAAATAATGCAACTAAAGTTATATTTGGTTGCATAAAAAATATAAATGAAAAGGGGAAAAAAAGTAAGAAAAAGATATGAAATAGAATAAAATTTTGAATTATTCGATCGAGAAGAAATTAGTATGAAAATTAAAAAAAAATTTATTATAATCATATTAATTGATTTTTATGAATAAAATAATATTTCTTTATTCATCTTGTTTGATGAACATATATATAAAAAATTTATATGAAGAAAAAATATAATCGAGTATAACATTATATAAAAATTTTAGCTTTATATATAATAATTTATATTTAAAACTTTTGACTTGCTGCATACTTTTTTTTTAGTGGAGTTATATATTTATAAAATAATTATTTTTAACACATAAATTTTAAGATGATAAATGGTAGAAAAACAACGTTTTTTTATAACATTTTATAAAACGGGATAATTTTGGAAAACATATTTTTTTTAATGTCTATTTTGAAGGAAAATATAAATAACGTAAAATCCACCATTGTTGACATATTTTTTTATTATTAAACTAGAAAAATATTATATTTCTTTTCATTTTGGTGCATGAATCCTTTTTCACTTCACACTTTTTATGCAAATAAATAAAACACAATAATTTTTTTTTAAAAAATTATTTTACAAGTATTTATAATATTATCTTGAGATCAATTTTTATTAAAAAATTAATTAGTTCATATCCTTCTAAAAGAAATAAATTTAAATTTAACATATTATGAATGTTTATAAAGCAATATCATAAACACCAAATAATAAATTATTACATTTTTTCCATCAGGAATTTTTTAGTTATTTCTTTGAATTTTTAAAACGGTAACTGTGAGTTCACACAAAGTTAGTTAACTGAGCTACACTTACTCGGTAAGCTTTAAAATTTTATAAATAGTATGGTTATTATTATTTATTCTTCAGGATGATGAACATTAAACAACTTATTGATTATCCATTAACTATGTACATGTATGACCCTTTATTTATTTAAAGAACTGCACAGACACTAAATAGAAGCACAATTAAACAGATAAAGAAAGCGAGGGAATCATAGACCCGTTTTCGGCTATATGGGGGGCGGGGCAATACTATCCTCACTCGCTATTCTTTTTCTTTTTCTTACTACCACCGCTCCAATAGTCATTTTAAATTTCATTGTCGGTGGAGAAACCAAAAGGGTATTATAGGTAAAACAGAACAAATCAAAGGCCATTGTTGGACTGTGACGACCATGTGGGTAACTCCATCACAATGCGTGCGCATCAAGCAGTCTAAACGACGGCGTTGCCCCTTACCAAGGGGCGTTTTGGTTGTATCCCAAGCGGGACAGGGACACTTCCGTAAATTCGAGAGGCGAAAGCAATGAGAAATAGCGAAACGCTTCGTATCTTATAGTGGGGAATCAATCTCTCTCTTCAATACTCCACTAGGTTCTGGTGTTTTTTTTTTTTGTTACGCACACCAAAACGGCTCTCTCGCAGGCCAAAAGCTTCACCGTTTCATTTCGCTATTAGGGTTTCGTGTTCGCCTCGTCAAATGTCGCACGAAGCCGCTACTTCACTATTCGCTGTCTCCAATTCCAATTCTTCGCCGTGCTCTTCACCAACCATGCATTGATTATTCTCCCCCTTCTTCTCTTCGGGTAATTTTGCTTCACTTTCTCTCTCTCTATTTCCGTTCACGGTTCTTCACTTGTTTCTATCGAATACCCTCTCAATTGCTTAGTCCAGATTGCTTGTTCTTTTGGTATTTCTTGCGGTCTTGTTGCGGACCGCTTAATTATGCTGATAGCAGCTGAACAGCTGTTTCAGTTTAGGTTTACGGCGGGTGAATTTTCCTTTCCCCTTCGTTTTTGGAAATTGGTTTATTAATTGCCCTAATACTTAGCTGATATTTGATTCTTGAGGTCTTGTGTGGGCTGAATACATGACTGGACTTCAATTTTGTGAGAGTATTTAGCTCCGTTTAGAAAATTTTAGAGCGTGTGTTTAGAATTCCAATTGATTCATATCAGATGTGTGGTGCACTACTTCTGTTTGATAGAAGTCACTTGATATGATTGATTACAGGATGTTTGAGTGCACGGAAGATCATAGGGAGTAATTGAGTCCTTTTTTCCAAATACTTTTTCACTTGTTTCTACAGTATTTCTTCACTTGTTATGATATCATAGCCGGTCCTTAGTATGGGTAAAGGAGAAGGTTTGTGTTAGGCTGTTGGCAGCCGACATAACACAAATTTATATACTGAACATGTTGCTGCATTTACTGTTTCTATATTATTTGTGGTTTAATTGTGTTATCTTGCCAAGCTGCTGTTTGGCTTATGTGTCTAGTGTTTTTTTTTTTTTTTTTTTTTTATATCTCTTTATAATTTTTTAATTCTGTGTGCAGTGTGCTTATGTTTTGTTTTTGTGACAGTGGTGGCAGTTCTGGTATGGAAGTGTATGGTGTTTCTGAAACTAGAAACCATGATGCATACATGGTAAATTTTTATAAAATTTACCTCCTTTCCTTTGAGATTTGATGTTTATAGATTCCTTAATGAATTGAATCATTTGTATGTATCATCATCACTGGGATTGTATGATAGTTGATAATTGATAATGTGGCACTTTTGACATTAGATTGAAGGTGCTGATTTAAATTCACACTTCACAAGCTCAAATCTTGAACAAACAGAGGTCATGATTAACGAAGGAACCCCTGATTTTTTTGTTGATCAAAACATGTACTACCCTGCTGCCACCAATTATGGGTATTACTGTACAGGTAAATTTAAAAGCATTATATAGTTAGTTTTATTGGCAGTACATTAAACTGATATTTGTTTTACTGTGTTTTTAGGATTTGAAACACCCGGGGAATGGGAGGACCACCATAGGGTTTTTGGTGTAGATGGTCCCAATATTCAGTACACGGTATGTTAAACACCTGTTTTTCTCTATCATATGTTGTGTCAATTGCTGATTAATGTGTTTTTCCACAGGGTGCACAGAATGAAAGTTTGCCGTATGTATATTATAGCTATGGATATGCACAGTCTCCATACAATCCGTATAATCCTTACATTCCCGGTGCTATGATCGGAGCTGATGGCTCATTTGGTGGAGGACAACATTATTACACCGTCCCCAATTATCAAAACCCAGTTTCCGCACCTGGTTATATTCCCCATGTTCAACCAGACAATTTTTCTGATAGTTCTGCAGATTCCTTTTTTGGAGCCAGTGCTTCTGTCAGTAAACCTGATGGAAGAGGTTTGAAACCTAAGTTCAATTCAGCTACTGGTAACTTTTCTAGGAACTCTTCAAAATATTTATCAAATCAGACAAGTTCCTTGGCCAGGGTATCAGAAGGGCCGAGAGGTAATGATGGGAGGAAGCATGATTTGACTCATGCGAGTGTTTCTGGGAGCAGTTTTCTCAATATAGCTTCTCCAGCTGTTCATCAGGTAGTGGTTTTACCCTTTTTAGATCATATACAAATTGTTGTTCCCCACACTTTTGCCTGATGTTAAATGGGAATTAACATTTCTTAGTGACATTAGTTGCTACCGCTAGAGTATTTGGTTAAATTTTTTTCTGGCAAATATGTTGTTTTTCGCTGTAAGTAGAGCTATGGCTAGATGAGTATTAGTTTGTGGTCTTTTAGAAGATCTTCATATACATACAATCTGGTTAAATTTTTGTTCATAATGTCTGGTGGTTTGATAATTGACATGGAATTTACTTTACATAATATCACTCAACTTAAAATTGCTTGATTGTCATACTGTTAATTTTTATACTATAAAAAAGTGTGGTGTTTCATTTCAACCTGTAGATACAATTTTTAATAGGAATGCCATGTCTTATCATAAATTAAAGTAGCTCCTTCAGATATGGAATATTCTGATTTTGGATCTAATGCTAATGGACAGTCTGTAGCTGCTAAAATTAGGCCAAAGCTTCACTTTGGCAAAGTAAGTGGTGGAAATGTTAGCTCTGATGTATTGGGTGAGCAAAATCGTGGCCCTAGAGTTGGTAGATCAAATCATCAGCTGTCTGTGAAAGCCTATACAACCGTGGCAGATTGTAATGAACAGGGAACCATCGTCATTGATACTGATCATTATAACAAGGAGGATTTTCCACTTGCCTATGAGAATGCAAAGTTTTTTGTTATAAAATCATACAGTGAGGATGATGTGCACAAAAGCATTAAATATAATGTGTGGTCATCAACACCTCATGGAAACAAGAAACTTGAGAATGCTTACGAGGATGCGAAGAAAATAGGGGCTGAAAAGTCTGGAGTCTGTCCTATCTTCCTATTTTTTTCTGTGAGTGATGATTGTCATGATATCTTCAACTACTTTTGATTTTGGTTCTTTATTTTTTGTATATCTTCTTTCTATTCTGTATTATCTATATTCAAGCTTATTATTGATCTTTGTTCTGGTTTTTTAATGCAGGTAAATGCAAGTGGCCAATTCTGCGGGGTTGCAGAGATGGTTGGTACAGTTGATTTCAATAAGAATATGGACTTTTGGCAGCAAGATAAATGGAGTGGAAGCTTTCCTGTAAAGTGGCACATCATAAAAGATGTACCAAATCCAAATTTTAGGCACATTATACTGGAGAACAATGAAAGCAAGCCAGTAACTAATAGCAGAGATACACAAGAGGTAGGTGTGCATTGTTTCTGCTATGAATTTCTCTTTTATTAATAAATATAGAAATTACATGTTCCTCTTTTAATAGTTTAGATTAGTGTATGAGAGTAAGTTATTACATGAGTACTTAGTGGCACTGAATCTGTTCTGTCTAAGGGATTGTTGCAATTTATCTAGTGTATTGTTTCTGTTGTATCAATTGTAGAGTGGACACGGATTTAAGATTTTAACGTAGTCAAAATGACTGAAGAATTGAAAGCAGGAGTAAAAAATTATTTTTATTGTATTTCCTTTTGAATTGTTAGATTTTTGGTTTAATAACCTTGCTTTTAGGATGCATTTGTTGTTTGAATGGGTGAAGCAGTGTAGCCTGCATGCTTCTTGGTATCATTTTTTTGAATTGAACTAAGGGTATTATATATTACGTTTTGTATCTGTTTTAATGCTGGATTAAGCTATTATTGTACAACTATAATTTTTTTTTTTTTACTTCGATAAGTGTAGCTTATTATTCTTTGTAGTATTTTGATCAGATTAAGGCTGTCACAGTTATTATTTAATATTCTTTGCTTTTGTGCAGATAATGTATTGGAAAGGTTTGGAAATGTTGAAAATATTCAAAAGTCATACTTTGAAGACATCTTTGCTTGATGACTTTATGTACTATGAAAATCGTCAAAAGATCATACAGGATGAGAAAGCGAAGTTGTTAGTCAAGAATTTTGACAGTCCAATATTTGTACCTGTATTGGAAGCTCCCCAAAAGCTGAATTTTGTAGACATATCAACAGGAAATTATGAGAAGTTGAAGCCCCAGGATGATGCTGATGGCATAAAACAGATTTCAATGTCAAGTCCTGAGCAAACTGTTAGTAATTCTGATGTCACTAGCATCAAGCCTGTGGAGATTCCTGGGAAAGTTGAGGCTGAAGAAGATATTTCTTCTATCTTAAAGATTGGTTCAGTAACTATTGCCCCAAAACAGGTCGAGGCTAAACGACCTGTAAGCATTGGTAACAAAGAACCAATAGATGTTCTTACAGTAGGCTCGATGCAGGTAAAGGTTAATGGGTTTGCTACGTCTTCTGGTTTCTTGAAGGTTGGCAGTATCCCACTTGATACAAGAGCATTACAAGCAGGAAAAGGGGAAGCTGCCGTGAAAGGTGGATCACAACGTTAAATTTTGCTTTGCATTTGAGGCAACATCTGGTTATCAGTCTATTTTGGTAAAGATGGATCAATGTTTGCCCGATTGTATTATACAGTTGGGGAGTTTTCTTTTGATCATTTTGTTATTGCTCTTCTCGTTTCGTAGTTCATTTGCTAATGATGCCTTTGATACAAGGCTGTTATATCGTGGGTCTTTGAGCGGTGTTTATTGTGTTGACTTCTAAAGCTTCCATAGGATCGTGTCGACCTCTAAAGCTTGTGAGTCTGGTCATCAAATCTATGTTGAGTAACCTTCCCAAACTTCTTGCCATATTCATGGAGTCTCCGTCATATTAACAAGATCTTGTTTTTTTTTCTATTGTTTTGAATCTACATTCTGATTTGGTTAAAGATGTGCAAATGTAACATGATTAAATTGAATGAGCTTTTAAGATGAAAGTATATCTGTCTGGTATATTTAGTTTATATGGTTATGTTATTGATGGTGGGGTTAATTTCATCGGAAATGATTCAATCTTTGGACAAAATTGTAGTTTTATCATCTTCACGAATGAATTTTTTATGAACAATTTGTCGTTTATTTTTCATTTTAAGTTGAAAAACATAGATAATCCAAATGGCGAGAGGCTGAAATTGAGTTACTTATTTTTTGGCCGAAAGAGCAAGGATAGTTATCATCTTTTAGTTGTAGTTTTTTTGTCCGTTCTTAATGGACGTAAGGACAAAAGTTTACTATAACGGGACTTTATACTTTATGTCAAGTCTTTTAACCGTTCCTCCTTGATTAAATTCAACAATTGAAATGAAATATTTTATATTTAAAAAAAATTAAAGTTCAAAAATAGTTTTGTTAGATTTTTTAGAATAATTTTTTAAAATATACAATATATTTGTTGTAAAATAAAACATTATAAAAAAATATAAGGATAATTAAAATATTAAACTAAAATTAAATCAACAAGAGTGTTTTTAGAAAAATAATAGTTGATAACCATAAAATTTTATTCAATTTTATATTTTACATTTTGTATTTTCAATTAATATTATTATTTATAATCATTGGTTGAATTGGATTAGATTCAATCCCAAGTTGAAAATTCAAAGTTGAGTCATCAAATTACCTGATAACAAACAGTCCTAGTTTAAACTCTTAGAATTGATATTGATTAACTAAATTAATATTGACTTGTGGGAGAGCTTGACATACAGACAAATCCACTTGCTAAACTCACAAATTGCAAAAGCTGCAACCTAGACAATTTGTCCTTGAAGCCCACAATTCTAATGGGTTCTACTTTTTCAAGTATACGTCTGTCTAGCATAGTCCATTTAAAGGAGTAAGCCTCCAACACAAAATAGATCTAATTTTCTAATAATTTATAATATAATTAAATTACTTTTTTCCGTTTTTTTTTTAAATTTGAGATTTTTTTCAAATGTCATCTGATATCCTTTTCTAATATTTCTCAATCAATATTCAATCAAAGTGTCTAAAAATCAACCTATAACTCAATCCATAAAATATTTATTATTTTTTAAACTAAGAGCCTGTTGGGACCTGCAGACTAGTTCCTTGAACTTGCAAGTTAAGCGGATCGAACTAACAAACTTGTATTTTAAACGGTTTCAAAATTTTGAGTCGGGTTTCACAAGTAATCTCAGGCTGAAATCCATTTGTCTAGCTCTAGTGGCAAGTAATTTCTTTAAACTCGTGTCACCTCATTAAGATTGATGGTACTGATAGCTAAAGGGAGATTTAAAGATAATTCGAAGCAAAGGCCTAAGGTTTTAGAATTCAAGTGTCTCACTGACTCGATCCACAAAATTGAGAATTTGGAATATCATACATGTAAAATTATCAAAGAAATTAAGGTTCTGCCAATTAGTCAATATCCATATATATTGCTGGCATTTCCAAAATAATGTGCTTCAAAACTTCCTCAAAAAGACTAAAACTACATGCACGTGATTTTTGTGTTGAAGACTTGAATTAAAGCCTTGTTGAGAGACAAAATCATTAGTTACTGAATGTGATGCATCAATACTCTCTATTCTTAGTGTGTATAAGATGACAAATAACTCCACTGTTGTGAAATAGAAGAGATTTATGCAAAATATCCGATTTTGCATGTCTTCTTGTGAATAAAACTTTGATCCATAACCAAATAATTGTACTGTCGGGGAAAGAATTCAGAGGACTAAATGTCTTTTATACACATTAAATATCTGATTTAGCTTACTTTTTCTTCTTGATACAATTCACTGTATAATTTGTGATATCTGATTTAGCTTACTTTTTCTTCTTGATACAATTCACCGTATAATTTGTGACAATTTTTTTTAGATGAGTTTAATAGTTACACATGGGTTTTTGTAAATAAGTTTTACATGTATATTATTAATACAACATTAATTTCATCCAATATCTATATCTGTATAAGATTTTCTATATAAATCACATTACATTATATAAAATTTGAGTTAGTCATTTAAGTACCATCTATTTTTCAATTTTATTCATGTTTTTTTTTTCTAACAATTTTTTGTTAGATCTTCTTCTTCCTTCTTTCTCTTCCATGACTTTTGATATGGTATAAGAACATTTTTCTGCTACTTCTTCTTTATCCCTTTGCATCACGTCTTTCTTCAACTATCGTAGCCTTCTCTCCCATCAACACTCCTGTCCTTGTTCAACCATTTTGTGTGACGTCATCAGTTGAGAGGATTCGCTTCCTATGTGACCATCGAAGCGCGTTATAGATTAAAAGGGTTTGCGTTGTGTCGTCCGTGATTTCACTATTCTTCTCAAACAAGATCTAACTCCCTCATAGGTAGAGTAATCGCTTGTAACGATATTTGGTTCAATCAACCCTTTTGGGCAGTCAACATTGAGATCTTTCAGCTCGCAGTCAGTTTTTGGACAGAGCAATTCCAGTAGCAATCCTTTTGGCCCTAAGCTGTTTGGTAGTACGACTCCATTTGGTTCGCAAATTGACACTTCAATTTTTGGAGGAACTTCAACTAGGGTGTTTGGTGCAGCTCAATAGTCTTCTTCATTTGCTACCAATACAACATTCGGTGCTTCGTTTTCTCTGGCTTTTAGTAGTTTAGTGCCCGTATTTGGGGCGTCTTTTACTCTGGCTTTTGGTAGTTCCTCCTCATTTAGTGATTTGCTTCATTATTGATTTGGAAAATATCTTGATTTGGCACAAATGTTCTTGGAATTTGGTTGATAATAATTGTTTCAGTTGGTGCTCACAAGTGTTTGGTCTTAATCCTCTTTGAAGACAACTTCTATCCATGGTCGTTAAGCATTGTATTGAGCTTCTATTGTGGATAGTTAAGTATTTTTTGGATTGTCAGCTTTTGTCTATAGTGGTTAAGCATTTCATTGACTTGTGTTTTTTATCAAGTGGTTAAACTTTAAAGAATAGTTTCTGCTAGGTGGTTAAGTTTTAGTTTCCTATTTTAGTATTTATAATTGAGATTCTCTTGATTCTGTCTTTGATGTATTTTTCATTCTATTTTGTATTGTATTACTCATTTCAGGTTAAAAATGCTAAATAACACTTCCAACTTGCGAGAGGATATTAGAGATAGAGGGTAATAGAGGTATAAGATTTTTTATATAAGTTACATTACACTATGTAAAATTTGAGTTACTCATTTGAGTAACATCTATTTTTCAATTTTATTCATTTTTTCTTTTTCTTTTCGAGTGAAGTACCAAACGGGTTCTTAAATGTTTGGGGTGCTATCAATTGGGTCCTTGAAATATTTTTTTGTGCATCTAGGTCCTTGATGTTTGAAAATGTCAGCATCACAGTCCTTGTGTCCATGACGCCATCAAGGGTTAGCACAGACAACCTTCAAATATTACGCTGGCATGTCCCTATACTTTAGTTAAACCTCCAAATCACCTCCACATGAACACGTAACAATAATGACGTGATAAAACCCATGCAACTGAATCCTTGAAAGTTTTTTTTAGGTATTTAGGTTCCTAAAAGTTTAGGACGCTTGCAACTGGGTCCTTGAAAGATTTTTTTTAGGCATCTAGGTCCTTGATGTTTAAAAACTTATACATCCAGGTCCTTCCATCCATGATGCCATTTATAGTTAATGCATAGTCAGCTATTAAAGGCTTACGTGACAGGTCTCTCTCACATTATGTGATAGTCCACGTCATTCATATTACACACATAAGAAGAACAATATTTGTTATTGCTTTTAGCCGTTGAAAATAATATTATTAAAATCAACAAAACCACTGAATCTCTTTCTCATTCTTCACCATAAGCAACCCAGACCCAAAAATCAATTTTCTTGATTTACATTTTCTTTGTTATTTCATCAACTTATTAATAAACCTCATTAAAAATAATATGTCTATTCCCACTTAAATCTCACTTTGCAACATGGACTAGATAGTTGTCTTGTATGTTGGTTCCACTTCCAAATCTAATGTTGTTAACATCCTCTATTCACAAAGTGAAGTTCAAATATGATAAGCTAGTATATCTTTATCAACAACACAAAAATAGAAAATATTTCACATTTGATTTGCATTAAAATGTTAGAGAAATGTAAGTTTCAATAAAATCTTATTAGCAAAAACAAAAATAAGCATTGCAAATTACAAAGTATTCCACAAATGTATCTTATCAACAATAGAAGTATAAAATCATAAAAAGAGTGAGTCTTCAAGTTTCTTGAATTCATAAACCAACATTGTAGATCACTCGCCAAAGATTCCTATTTCCACCATTGCTTAGTGCTTAGTCTTCAAGTTCCAACCAGAATGGAATGGTACACTAGAATATCCATGTGTTTGTGGAGAGTGTAATATCATACCTTCTTAGGTCTATATACACCAATTTTTCATCTTGCAACTCTTCACTCCTCCGGCCACCGCAACCCTCCCTCATGTCCTCCGTCAAATCCTGTAATTTCTATTGCCACACCTTAGCTGACGACGCTCATCTCAACCTTCCTCTCATTTTCCTTTCATGTAATAAAATTCACGCTCAACACAATGCTTGGTCTTCCAGATCTTGGCGACGAGGTTGGAGTGAAAGAGGGATTCGACGTTGAGGCTAGACAGTGGAGATTTCCTGCTCATCGACGTGCAGTGACAACATCAACACAAGGAGAGATAGGACTCGTATGACCATTTCCACCACCAGCTTTTCTTTTTTCTTTTGGGCGCTTACGGTCATCGACTCAAATTTTAGGTTTGATGTTTGGGATTGAGATTTTAGGGTTTCAAGATCAATTATTTGCGGCTAGGTGCCCACAAAGATGGTGGTCAAGATGAGAGACATGGTTAGTTTATTAATGAAATATGAGCAAAAAGAGAGTTAAGGTAGCCAAAATGCAACCCAAAGAGGTGTTGTTAATGAAGTAACAGAACAAATGAAAATCAAGAAAATTGATTTTTGAGTCTGAGTTGCTTGTGGTAGAGAATGGGAAAGGGGTTCAGTGATTTTGTTGATTTTAATTTTATTATTTTCAATGACTAAAAGTTGCCACAAATATTATTCTTCTTACATGTGTAATATAAATGACATGGACTTTTACATAATGTGAGAATGACCTGCCAAGTAAGTCCTTAATAGCTAATTATGCATTAACTATAAATGGCATTATGGACAGAAGGACCTGGATGCATGCATTTTTAAATATCAGGGACTTAAATGCCTAAAAAAAATCTTGCAAGGACCCATTTGTAAGCGTCCTAAACTTTTAGGATCTAAATGCCTAAAAAAATCTTTCAAAGACCCAGTTACAAGTGCCCCAAACTTTCAAGGATCCAGTTGCATGGGTTTTGCCACGTGTTCATGTGGAGGTGATTTGGAGGGTCAAATAAAGTGCAGGAACCTGCCAGCGTGACATTTGAAAGCTGATTATGCTAACCCCTAACGACATCATGGACATTCAAGGACCCGTTTAATGCTTCACTCGTTCTCTAACAACTTTTTGTTAGATCTTTTTCTTTCTTTTTTTTTTTACTCTTATCCATCACTTTTGACACTCAGTTCTTATCTCACTAATTTTGATGAACCAAATCATGCACTGAGAGGTATACCGAACTCGTGAATATCAAATATGAGAACCAAATCATGCCTTCTATTATAAGTTATTGAAGTACATGCTAAATACAATAAGTACTGTTTCGTCTGGAAATGAAAGAAAATGATGGTTTCCCAATACTTAATGATAATATTAAGAGAGGATGAAAATGTTACAATTAAGGTAATTGGGTAGGCTAAAAGAGAAGGATATCTTTATCAATTTGTAAGTGAGAAACAATAATAGGGAACTGGTGTTCCATCTTGATTTTTGACTATCTAAGAGTGAAGTTTTAGCCAATGTTCCATAATGTGGGTTAGGCATAAAATTAAATATAAACCGTCTTTATGTATTAGGATTTGTCGAACCAACAATTCTAATACTCTTGATAAAACTAGAATGTCCAAGATGTAAAAAAAAAAGAAGAAAAAATTGATTCAATGAACTAGAGGAGGAATAATGCTAGTGAACTTAATACCACGTCTCGAACAGAATCTACAACAGGAAGTTCATGGGTTCTTCTACTTATGTGGCATTTACTGGATTTATTCTTAATCAATGTAAACTTCAATATTACTATTTTTTTTAAGAGCAAAGAATTTATTCAAAGGAAAAGAAACAAAATGTTTCTACAGTACACAAGATGGGGTACGCACTACTCCTCATTCTAATAGTGCATATCACCTCACTGAGGTCCCATCTCATATTTAACATACACATTCTAAGATTAGCATACCAATCCGAAAACACGCACGCCCTATTAAATCCGAAAGAATACATTAACCAATTCCACGATATAACTTTTATAGACATCATAATATCAACAGAGTCTGCCGGTATCCTATAAAAAACAATCTGGTTTCTAGCTATCCAGATACCCCAACACCCAGCAAGCCAGAAGACATACCTACACCTCTTCTTTCGCTTTCCTACGACCCATGCGGACGATGAAAGGAAAAGTTGTGTCATGTTCCCCGGAATTGGTCCTTGGATCCCCAGCCAGCTGATCATTTTATTCCACACTGATTGAGCCTGGATGCACGTTAAAAAAAGGTGATTTCTACTTTCCATATCATTCCTGCAAAACACACACTGAGCATTCGATATTGGAATGTAAACTCCTCTCTTCAATAGATTATCCATGGTTGGTAATCTATTTAACAATAACCTCCACGACAAAGCAATTACCTTAGATGGTAATTTATCCTTCCACATTCGTCGCAATTCTTTTGGCTCAACCTCAATTAATGTTACCGAAGTCTGTTGCGTATGCAAAACCTTATATGCATCCGCCACCGAAAACCCTTCGTCTGTACTTGACCTCCATCTCCATACATCCGGCACCTGATCAGAAAGACGGCTGACTGCAACAAACTTTGTAAGTGACGTAGTTGGTGCTCTTCCCAAACAAATAACTCCCTCCGCTACACCCATTTCCACCCCCATGATGATAGTGAAGCGTCTCTTTTATCGTTAATAGTGATGAGCTTATCTTCCGATATCCCATACAACCTGGGAAATTTTGTGCTTATAGCTCCAATTCCTAACCAATTATGTTCTCAGAAGAAAGTGTCTATCCCATTCCCTACTTTTTTATTGACATTGGTCTCAAACCAATATGGTATCACTGCTTTCGGTCCGTCAATAGCCGATAAATCCCTCCACCATTGAGAAGCTCGAGAGAAATTAGCAGGTCTATTATTGAATTTGTGTGACTTACCGTACCTAACTTCCAGCAGCTTCCCCCATATTGCATTATCCTCTGTTAATATCTGTCACCTCCACTTTGCTAGCAGACTCAAATTAAATTTCCATAAGCACTTTACCCCCAAACCCCCTTCTTCCTTAGGACGACACACATTTTCCCAGCTAACCCACGCAATCTTGGTCTCTTGGTCTTTTCCCCCCACAGGAAAGAGCGTTGTAATCCCGTCATAACTTCCAATACTTTCTTAGGCGCCTTGTAGAAAGAGAAGAAATACAATGGAAGACTTGACAGTACTGAATTGATGAGGACTAACCTTCCTGCAAACGACAAGTGTTTTGCCTTCCACCCTAACAGTTTCCTCTGAAATTGTTCAATAATAGGCATCCACACTTCTACCTTCCTTGAGTTAACCTCCACCAGTATCCCCAAGAATTTAATGGTGGTGAAGATACCTCACAATTCAAGAGACTATTCACAGCACACCTAAATGTATCATCCACATTGAAACCAAAAAATTTACTTTTGCTATAATTCACCTTTAACCTCGAAGTCATCTCGAAACCACGAAGGATTACCTTCAAGTACCATACTGATTGCATATCTGCTTCCCCCATCATAATAACATCATAAGCATATTGCAATATTGAGAACTTTGTCTCGTCACCAATAGAGAGCTCTTTGAATACCCCTTTAACAACTGCTGACCTAAATAGTCCAGATAGAATTTCAGCTACCATTAGAAACAAAAAAGGTGACCCCATGAACTTCCTGTTGTAGATTACACTTAAAAAAAATTAAATATAAATGTAATCGTAACAATAATATTGAAATGTTCTCAATTTTTAAAAACACTCACGATTACATTTATATTTAATTTTTTTAAAAAAATGTTTATTTTTAGCATGTAGTGAGTTTATGTAGTAAATGCTTTTGGTAAAGTGTTTTAATTAGAATCATAGTTGCTTACATGGTTTTTTTAAAGGCTAGTTGCATGTTGATAATTCACTTAATTTTTTTAATAAGTCCATTGATAATTCTCTTAATTTTTTCAATAAGTCCATTGATAATTCACTTAATAAATGTTTAAATTGGTAAAATGTTCTAATTAGACGTATTTAATGAAGTATCTTGAAGAGAGATTAAAAATCAAAATCTTATCTTTAGAAGATTTATCATTAAAGTAAAATGTGGGATCTCTACATGGAGGATGGGTCTTGCAGAAGATCCGATAAAATCTATATGAAATATATAAAATTCTCATATATTTTGATTCCAAATAAAATGTTTTTTTTTCTTTTATGTATAAAAAAAATTACCCAAATGACCTATTTCTGTGTTATTTATCTAAATAATATTTTACTATTTATGTTGAAAAATTGGTTGTTGGAAAATCAATTCTTCTTAAATCAATTTCTCAACGTGATTTTTTTAATGTAAAAAAATTATAAGAAATTAAGATTTCTTTTTTAGATTTATTATTTTAGTTAATATTTAAAATTTATTTATTATTTATGTATATTGCTTTAAATTATGAATTTAATTTTTTGGTTAATTTATATTTTATTTTATTATATTTTTTATTTTTATGTTGTGTATATTTTTTTATTATTTTAACTTTTTTTAAACGCTTTATAATTTATTTTTCAGTATATATTTTTAAGTTAAAATTTTAAATATTTTTTATCAAAATAATTTAAAATATTAGGTTTTAAAAACTTTAAAGTGTATGTTTGGCCAGGATGTCCATGAGAACATGTAAAATAAACTTTGACATTTAAATATATAACAATTAATTTTATTAAAATCACGATATCTAATAAATATAATACCTTGGATTGAGGTGGTATGCATGACTCTGAAATTTGAATCCAGTCTACAAGATATGAAAATATATAAAATGAAGGAACTTTTTAGAATTAACCCTATGCACCAGTCATTTGCTGCACTTTTGAAACAATTTTAGATTTTGATTTATTTTTCTTTTTTTTTTTTTGTGAAGAGATTTATTTTGCTACTATCTGCACATTGTTAGGTTTTACTTATTTAAACAATGGCGTATGACTTTTTAGGATGAATAAAAAAATAAAAGTTTGCAAGGGAACTGTGTAACGAAAGTAACGAATTTATTGATTTTATTTTAGTTTTTGAAAAAAGTTTTGAAAAATAATTTATAAGATTTTTTTTTAGAAAGAAATAAAATTTTTTTAATAAGTTTTGTTTGAAAACTGTTTTAAAAATATAAAATTAAAAAACTTGTTTATATTTTATAAAAGTAATATCAATAAGTAAAAACACAACAATTTATTTTTATATTTTAAGTTTTTAAAACAAAAAATACAAAACTAAAATAAAATGATGCAATCCCACCTAACATGCATCATGGCTAGGAGGATTCAAGAAAAGTATGACATGGATAAAAGCTCATTGAAGATTTGAAGACATAGTCTTCATTATTTTTAGTTTGTAAATATTTTATTTTAATTAGTTAAATAAGAATGTATTTATAATTCCCTTAAAACTATGTATTTCGGCTATCTTCATTTTAGTTTAGAAGGCATAAGTGCATTTAGTTAAAAAAGAGAAGTAAGCTTAGATTGAGTGCATAAGTCAAGACATGATTTTGGGTTAGCCCATTTACTTTAGGAGTTACTAATTGCACCCATGGGTGAACTTAGATGCTTACTTAAGGCTTAAAAATTTGGTTAATTAGTCTTAATCCTAATTAAGTCCAAGTCCCACGTTGCCTAGAAAAGTGTGTCCAAGCTCTCCTATTGGATTATATATATACTCAATTCCCTCGTTGTAAATCTCACATTTGAAGTTGAATGAAAATAGACACTTTGTAAGCACATTCTTAGTAAAAGGTCTTGAGGATCTCTCTTGAGAAACCTCTTCCTGGTTCGTTTTTATCCAGGGTTCCTTTCCTTGTCGTAAACCTAAGACATTTTCTTTTAACACCCCCCATTTTCTATTCGAACCCCCCAGGCTTTACAATCTTTCCAAAACCCAAAAATACCCTCCCCTTTTCTTACCCTACTTGCCTAACCAAGTACAGCCTGCGCACCACCACCGTATCGTTCAATTGTCGATTGACCACCTCACCTCTCCAGTGAAAGCACCTATCCGGTGACACTGTGTTAAACACCTCTCCGGTGACACTGCTTCAAGTAACTTCTCCAGTGACACCGCTTTAAGCACCTCTCCGGTGACAGCGCTTTGAGCACCTCTCCGGCGACCGCTTTGAGCACCTCTACTGTGACCACTTTGAGCGCCTCTCTGGCCACCGCTTCGAGCGCCTCTTCGATCTACCTCGCCTATAGGTGAGTTCTTTATATGGCTCCAGATCAACTGATCCGGAGCTCCTTTATTATGCTTGTTCCATTGACCCTCATGTTCTCCTCTAACTAACAATATGGTCTTCCATTTCTACTTTTTATAAGGACATGGTCCTCTTTGAGAGTGGTGCCTCACTTTCATTTTCTTTCATGTCCATTTCATGGTGCTTGAAACCTCAAGAAAAAAGATTAAGGAAGTACAAAAACATTTTTGCATCATAAAACAATTTTTTTTTTAGTTTCTAAAAAATAAAAAATATTTTTAAAAGCTATTTTTAAAGACGAATCTTTTAATTTATAAATACTAAAATACTTAAATTTTTTTTATAAAACTACGTTGTGAAACAAACAGTAAGCCTTAAAATCACTGTACCTAATGGTATATTCATCTTGCAAGGTACGTTCCCATTTTTCATTAGCACACGTATTAAATTAATTCAAAGAAAAGAAAAATCTGAAACAGGAAGACCTAATTCTAAACGACAAGAATTTGATCTGTAGATCCAATGAGATTCTCCGTAATATATACATTGAATTATCAAATGGAAACCTTTCATATTATTACACTCTTCTAACCAAGTTAAGCTGGTTTCTCTCTGGGACTATAAATTTCTGATTAGAAGAGAGAAAAACATTATTAGTTTGTGAGATTTATATACACATTTGATTCCACATATTTATTGTGTCTAAAAATTTCCATAAACTAAAGAGAATATTTTTTTCCTTACAAACACCATCTTTAATGTGATTAGATTAGATTGAAATTATTTGGAACAACTTCAATTACGTGGACTCTTCTTTCTAGTTTTTATTTAGTAATAATTCACATGATATTGTTTATATTTTTATGTTTGTTTTATTCCCGAAAGCGAGATAATTGATGAGAAAAAGATACAATACAAAACAAAGAGGTGATGCAACACAAAAATATTTTTTTTATTAAAAATTGTATAAAAATCAAACTTAAATATGTTTTGGCTTTTTATATATCAGTGAATTTTCTGTTGTATCTCCAAAAAAAAGTTTTACTCCTTGTTATTGTTTTAAGATCTAAACTAAAATAAAAAATTATTAAGTATCTAATACAAGAAAAAAAATTATTTAAAATTTAATAAAAGATTTACTAATATATCACGAAGTAAAAGATATTTAACTCGAATTATAAAGTTAAAATGTAAATCAAGATTTTGACATTGGATTGAGGAGGTCACATCCAAGATGTTTTACACCAAGACATGAGTGCTGCTTCAGTCTCTTTTTCATCCCGATAGATCATGACTTTATTTAAATAAATAAAATTAGTGTTTAATGCATGTAGTTTCATCAGATGAGAAGTATTACTATAATTTACAAATCAAAATTTTGAGATTTCTATAAATTTCAATGAAAAAGAGGATTTAAGGATGATGCATTAATAATATGTAGAACAATTTTACATAAAGGTGTGTTAAAAAAAGTGGATTAAATACAATTAGCACCATTTTGTTGTGCATCAAACTGGTGTATATAAATTGTAATAAGCTTGGGATGGTTGGAAAGTAGCTTGTGATAGTGTGGAAAACATGGGAGTCTCCCCTAATGATGTATTTTGAAATGCAACATCTGATTCTCTCTTAACCAAAACCAAAACCAAAACCAAAAACCCTCTTCCTTCATTTTCAGCACTGACATACTCAATACATTGCATTTCAAGTCCACCCATTATTTTCTTAATGTAGCTGTTTTCTAACCTTTTTCAGGCATATCCGTATTCCCCTTTCTTTCTTCCTCTTTTGCAATCACTAACCACACCACTTTCTTCCGTTTTTTTGACCCACATTGTCCTTTTTTACGCGCTTGTCATTCACTGCTATGTTTTTCAAGTTTCCCCTTCAACCTTTCTAATGTTCTCAGAGTGAAAGCTTCTTCTTCTATCTCACAGCATTGTGTCGCCACTGGGGCATAAAATCTTGCTATAAATCATAATGGTGCGTAATTGCTTGCTGATTTTACCATAGGGGTGTGTACCCATTGTTCTTCATTCACCTGCTGCTCATACAACCTGCATTGGTATCACCAAAGATTAAGAAATCGAGTACATTGCTGTCTCTGCAAATCTAACTATAAATCTGATTTTCGGTCATAATGGAAGAGACATTTGTCCCATTTCGTGGAATTAAAAATGATCTTCAAGGGAGATTGATGTGTTACAAGCAAGATTGGATTGGTGGGTTAAGGGCAGGCTTCAGGTACTTCCTTCTTATTCTTGAATGAAGATAGATTTTTTTCTTCTTTTATTCAGTTAGTATTTCTTTAAAATTACTACACGTGTAAGCAGTTCCCAGTAGCTTCATACTTCTCTTCTTTCGATTGGAACGTTATTATGTTAACTTGGTGCTTGAACTGCTGTTTCTCAGAGTATTGGCCCCTACCACGTATATATTCTTTGCATCCGCAATTCCTGTTATTTCATTTGGAGAACAATTGGAAAGAGACACAGGTACATTACTTGTTACTCATATTCCACACTTTTCATGGGTTTTGTACCCTTACGGAATCTTTATATATATATATATATATAGAACCATTTACGGAATCTTGTTTATGATAAGATAGGTGATTAGCAGATTAGGTGAATGCAGAGATAGTGATGTAGTGTACCTCAAATTTGATGTTCTGTTTTCTAACGATTTCCAGAGGGAGTACTCACTGCAGTGCAAACATTGGCATCTACTGCGTTGTGTGGAATTATACACTCTATTATAGGAGGCCAGCCTTTGCTGATTCTAGGAGTAGCGGAACCAACTGTAATTATGTACACATTCATGTTTAACTTTGCGAAAAGTAGACCAGAATTGGGTTCGAAACTCTTTCTAGCATGGAGTGGATGGTATAGCCTTCTCACTTAAATATTTGAAGTGGTGTCATCATTTTATGTTCTTAGCTATAATTTTTATGAAGAGTCACTGTCCTGTATGTGTTATGCCTTATGACAAACTTATTTGCCTCATGTATCTGATGTATGGGCAGGGTATGCATGTGGACTGCCATCTTGTTGTTCCTACTGGCTATTTTAGGAGCTTGTTCCATCATCAACAGGTTCACTCGCCTAGCGGGGGAACTGTTTGGCCTTCTTATTGCCATGCTTTTCATGCAAGAGGCTATTAGAGTAGGAGACATCTTTCTGTTTTCTTTAAAAGTTACAATGACTTATGAGTTTTCTCTAGTGCAAACGATTATCTGTCTCTAGCATGCAGTAATGAAAATATATGATTTATGATATGATAATGGCGGATAATTAATTCAACTGATAAAAGATGCTCTCTAATTGAGTTTAACAGGGACTCATCCATGAGTTTCACATTCCTGGGAGAGCAGACCCAACATCACCCGAGTTTCAATCTTCATGGAGATTTGGAAATGGTATGTTTGCTTTGGTTCTGTCCTTTGGCCTCCTACATACAGCATTGAGAAGCCGAAAAGCAAGGTCATGGCGATATGGATCAGGTAAGACTTGTGAAATTTTATAGAGGTTCCAATTTCCAAATCGCACGTGCATTTGTATCATCAACATGATATGACTTAAGAAAGCATAAAATTTTCTTTCCTTTGTGGTCAATTGTGGGTTGTTGACAAAAGTGCAGAAATACTATACATTGAGATATGATATCAGATATGCATTCTTTGTTGCAAGAAGTATTTAATTTAACAGAAGTCAGTAAGGTAATAAGTAGCAGTTTCATTGCTCCAACTTAGGTCTGAGGTACTTTAAGTTATTTATTTAATTTAATCCCTTCCTACCCCTCTTGCTTCCCCTTTTAAAGCATCCTGTGCCACAAAAATAAAATAAACTGACAGAAGTTATGGCCTTAAAAAGAGAAAAGATGTAGTAGGAATTTGTTGTTGAGGGGTATTGATTCCAATTAACATTTCATTATGATGGAATTACTTTTGATGTTACTAAGCTGACTTACTGATCTTTGTAAGATAATTTTGTAAGATAATTCGCTTAAATACACAAAGAAAGGTTTGAACCCATAATACTTGAGGTTTATTAATTAATTTCTTATCAATTTTACATTGAAAATGGAAGTGGATCATCTGGAGGTTAAATCTGATAAACAGATTAAGGATTTGCTCTTTACTTTGAAATAACTGAAAATAATCCTTCCAACCCATCTTTTCCCCCTTGTCCATTATGTTTCAGTAGTTCTTAGATTGTTTTCCCTTTATTATAATTTACAGGATGTATACGAGGCTTAATAGCAGATTATGGTGTCCCATTGATGGTTCTATTGTGGACTGCCATTTCTTATATTCCAGCTGGAAGTATTCCAAAAGGAGTCCCTAGGCGTCTCTACAGTCCAAATCCATGGTCCTCTGGTGCATTTGAAAACTGGACTGTCATAAAGGCATGAGTTCTTCCATGGAAATTATTTTATGTTAGGAAATATTTATTAATAAATTTCTTTCCTTTTTTATGTTTTGTGTTCTTCCATGGAAATTTTTATTGAAATATTCAAAATCATCAACAGGACATGCTGAATGTGCCAGTTCTCTATATTATTGGAGCTTTTATTCCAGCTACAATGATTGCGGTGCTTTATTATTTTGACCATAGTGTGGCATCTCAGCTTGCTCAGCAGAAAGAGTTCAATTTACGAAAGCCATCTTCTTTCCATTATGATTTACTTCTACTGGGCTTCATGGTACATGATACTCCTTGCTTGTTTTGATCCTTTGCTTTATATAAAATTGCTTTAGTTTTTCGCCTTTCGCCGAATGCTCTGTTTTCCCTTTGCAATTCGAGATGATTGTGTATGGCCTCCTCATCTGATTGTAAACTGAATGTGATCCTTGGTTGACACGTTTGATACGTTTAATGAATGGCAGGTTATAATATGTGGTCTAATTGGAATTCCCCCGTCAAATGGTGTTATTCCACAATCTCCGATGCATACCAAAAGTTTAGCTACATTGAAGCACCAGGTAGGCATCAATTATTGCAAATTTTTTGTTCTCTCATTTTATAGCTTTACTGTGATAAATGTGATAGAAATAAAAGCAAACTTTAAATCAATAAATACAAGATTATAGTATGTATAGAGAATTAAATATAAAAAAAGACAGAAGAAAGAGAATTTGTATACCTCAAATATATTGAATTGAAGTTCTTGATTTTCAAGAACAAAAAAACCCTAGGAATGATTATTGTAGAGATATGAGTTCAATAAGAACTCTTGAGGATTTTACTACCTACTTTCTAGGGGATTATCTTAGAGAATGTGTATTGTTGTAATTTGCTTAATGGGATGACAAATTTATAATCTCCCAGGGTAGGCAGAGACCCCTCAAATGGGTTTTTTTATGATTGACTCAACCCATCACAGAATCAATCTTACTATAATCCCATTCAAATAATCATAAAGATATTATAAGATGTGATTATCATCATATCATAAATTGCCAGGTAATGATAAAATATAATTGATTAATATCAATCCATTATTATTTCCAACATTCTCTCACTTAGATGGTATTAATCAATAATACAAAGATAAATCATTAAGGTAGAATGACAATTATAGACAAATCTTATATTAGACAATGAGAATTATTTTGAATGGTATTAATCCCATTCAAAATAATATCCGATAGGGATATATATCATGCATGTTAACAAATATTTCTCATAAAGTATATAGAATAATGTAGTTCAATAAAATTATACTACATTGTCTCAAGCATAAAAAAATGCTAAGAGATATGTTACTAAAATTATATTACTTCACACATATCTCATAAGAGAGTTTTCAGACTCCCACTGATTTAAGACATCAAAACTTAACCAAACCATATGAGTTATAAAACTCCAAAGTTAAGTATTTGAATAGTGAATAAAAAAATGTTTAATTAATATATTTTTTTTTACTTGAGTCCGAAAAATTATATAGGTGAGAAAACATAATTTACATGCATCTAATTATTCATCATAGCCTATATAGGCTACATAAATGTTCTATAATATTTGACATTTAACTAATCCGAGTTTCAAAAAAGAGTGACTATGTAAGAATCCAAAGATAAGTAGGAAATCCATAAATTCCCTACTAAAATCTCATAGACACCTAGTTTATATAAAATGACACTCAGATTATTGTGGCCACAAAATGTCAATTGAGCAAACACTTAGATAATTGGTCCAAACAAAAAAAAAATCATAAGTACTTCAATAGTGCAAATTGTACTCAATAGAAGTACTATCATAATAAGCATTTTTTTACAAAGTAGAAAATCATACCCGATAGGAGTATTGCATCTACAATATACTTATAGAATTTTGACCAAACAAAATGTGAAATTTTGGGTAAAGAAATGCACAATACTTAATTGCATACCAAAAGAATTAATGTGCAATGTCAAACAAAATGCTCTTAACATTCATTAAAGATGTCTATTAAGATACAATGAATTATGTATCTCAATTAAAATAGGACAAAAATAAATAGTCAAGTCCTATAAAGTATGTCATATCATAATTAAATGTGCACAAGAATATATGACAATACAGATAGATAAGTCTCGAGACATGATACAAAATTATATACTTCTAAAATTTTGATCAATTAAAATATGAAATTTGGGTAAAAGAGATGCACAATGCATAATTGTATGCCAAAAGGATTAATGTGCAATACTCAACAGAATGACCTTAACATCAGTTAAAGATGTCTACAAAGATACAATAGATTTTATGTATCTCAATAAAAATAGGACAAAAATAAATAGAGAAGCCCTATACAATATGTCATATCATAATTAAATATGCACACGATTATATGACAATAAAAAATATATAAGTTTCGAGAGATAATACAAGATTATATATACTTCCACTAATCCTTAATATACCAAAAAAATATTAGGATTATCATTAGGGTACACTAGTATTAAAAGTTCTAGTGATAGTGGGATGATGACTTTATAAGATAATAATAAAAGTGAATTAAAATTCACTATTATTCTACTTAAGAAATTAGAAAGTAGTAGAATAACAAATGATTAATGAGAGAAGTGGTTAAAATAACAAGAATATGAAACCTACAAATTCATCCATAAGAATAAATAATTCTCACAAATGGTTTCATAATTAACCACATATTAATCAATCTTTACAAAAATATTGACACCTATGAGGATCTTGAAAAAATAATTACATGAGTGAGAAAATTGATCACTTGATAATTTTACGTAGAATATGATATCATAAGCAAATTCTCAAGTAATCATAAACAAAAATCAAGTGCTACAATAAACAATATTTACACACACTTGAGAATAAAACATGATTACACGCAGCGGAAGAATGAGACTTATTCTTGCATATATTAAAGATATAATAATAAATAGTCTCTAACTCTCATCACAATTTATAATGGACATATGTTTATTTATATATCCCAAAATAAAGCCTCTAGCTTTTACAAGAATACCATTAACAATATTATAAAATATGATATGGAGAAATTCATCTCTTAAAATTTGGAATTCCTACATTGTCCTTACAAGAATTGCATACTAATATTACAAATCAATAGAGAGTTTGTTATACAAGAAAATATTTTACAAGAGACCAATATAAAATCCTTAATATAGATTCCAACAATGTGATAACAAATAATGTGATAAGAAAAAATAATTTTATCAAGAACATTTGTTTTTGCACATGTATGATTAATTGGACATTTAAGGTAAAAATCTTATATCATATCAATTTATTTTATAAAATATTAATTAAAATTCTAATATACAAAATCCTTCCACTTGATAAAGAAAAAATAAGTTGACATAACAAAAAAATACCCAGAGTGCTAAATAAAATTCAACTATTTCTTTATCAATATATATATATATAGGAAATTTGCACCACAAAAAATGCAACATTTTTTTGTTTTGAAGGAAAAAATGTCCAATTAAAGGTTATAAGTCATTATGGAACAAAAAGAAAATGAGTGTAAATTTTGGTTCCATATAAATATAACTAAACAAGATCAAATGAGGAAAATAAACTGAACATTACAAAAATAGGAAAACATTATGTAATTCTAAAAGTTCAGTTAAAAGAGAATTCCTAAGAAAATTACAATGCACTATAACTTATATCAATAAAATCCCAATACCGATAGGATATAAAAAAATCATTAACATAAACCAAGAAAAGTACATTGTATAACACCAAATTACATTAATAACAACAATACACTGATAGAGTATAGTTATCATCAATGCAATAAAAAAAATAATTATATCACAAAATCACGTAAATGCATCCAAAATAGTGAAATTATAATTATGTAAATGAAAAAAAAGAAATTATGCATATGGTCCAGTAAATTTGCATAATTTTAATCATATATATTATATGACCAACATACAAAATTCACATTATTATACCCATGATAGACAAGTAATAATAATACAAATTAATAAAGAAAATTATGCTCATAATAGAAGGACAATTAAGATTGTGCATAATTAATAAAATAACATAAAATCAATTTATAAATGATAATTTAATATTAAAGAGAATACAGTATAATTGGAGAATACAAATACTGTAAAGTATTATCACAATGAAAATATGTCAAAAATTCAAGATTATAATAGTAAAAAAATTTTAATTTAATCTTGAATTAATCAAAATTTTTTTTATACTAAAAAATACCAATAATATAAAAATATTAAATAAATATGATATTTTTGAAAAAATAAGAATATAAAAAATTAGCAACCACATTCAATGCTTCTGAAAATAAATTTATCACACGAATTATCATACATGATCGTATCAAAACAACAAAGTTCTCCCTTAACCAAATCACAAAAATATGGGTATAAAAATAAGTCCATGCAATCCCATTAACACTTTCCAAAGTAAAGTTAATACAAATATATTATGTTGCCCACACAAATGACTCATATTGGTCAAACATAAAAAAGGAAAATCATTAAGTAATTTTAAAAACAATTTACCCCATAATTATTTAAAAGAAAACTAGGTTTTAAAGAGGTAGCACTTAAAAAGAAGTTTCAATATATAATTTACCCATGTAAGAGTAATGGAACGAAACTTTAACATGTTATTTTAACAATAACAAGTAGCGTAAACCCTCATTTTTTTTTTGTGAAAAAGATAATAGTGAACTATATTATAAAATTTCACTAATAACACAAAAAATCTTCAATTCAAATTTAATTTTCTAATAGAAAACAACCATAATTCTCTAATAGAAAACAACCATAATATGTGTCTAATTTGGCTCTGATACCAATTGATGGAAATAAAAGGAAACCTTAAATCAATAGATACAAGATTATAATATGTATAGAGAATTAAATATAAAAAGATAGAGGAAAGAGAATTTGTGTACCTCAAATATATTGAATTGAAGTTCTTGATTTTTAAGAACAAAAAAACCTTAGGAATGATTATTGTAGAGATATGAGTTCAATAAGAACTCTTGAGGATTTTACTACCTACTTTCTAGGGGATTATTTTAGAGAATATGTATTGTTGTTGTAATTTGCTTAATGGGATGACAAATTTATAATCTCCCAGGGTAGGCAGAGACCCCTCAAATAAACTTTTTATGATTGACTCAATCCATCACAGAGTTAATCTTATTATAATCTCATTCAAATAATCATAAAGATATTATAAGATATGATTATCATCATATCTTAAATTGCCAGATAATGATAAAATATAATTGATTAATACCAATCTACTATTATTTCCAACAAAATGTTACGAACGCATTTTCATTAGTGCAAACTTTAGTAGAGGTAGAATTTTAAAGGAGAAAGTAGAAACAGAATACATAATGATTACATGAGCGCTGCTACTATTATCATACTTTTTTTTTTTTTATATATATAGGCTACTGTTATCATACTTATATTTGGGTGATTTTCAGTTACTTAGAAACCGGCTTGTTACAACAGCACGAAGTTCTATGAGAAAGCAAGAAAGCTTGGGACAAGTATATGGAAGTATGCAAGATGCTTACTGGCAGATGCAAACCCCTCTAACTCACCAGGAACCTTCCTCGCAGGTACATGAAATTGTGATCTTTTTATTACTCTCCCTTATCCTTTTCGCCTACATGACATGATTGCTGATAACAATTTTCTGGCATATATTGGTAAAATCTACCTTATGTTTTGAAAGTGCCCCATTATAAAACTAATGCAAAGAGGATCTTCCGTCAAATTATTGTTTTAATGGTTTAACAAAGTGAACATGTTCTTATACTGTCTCTAGTTTAAACAAGAAGTGATATATTATGTTATCATCCACGCTTGCCTATAATGGTTTTGATAGGGACTTAAAGAGTTGAAAGAGTCAACTATTCAATTGGCATCTAGCATGGGGAGAATAAATACTGCGGTTGACGAGTCAATATTTGATGTCGAGAAGGAAATTGATGACTTATTGCCTGTTGAGGTCAAAGAACAACGAGTGAGCAACCTGCTCCAGTCTTTGATGGTAGGAGGATGTGTAGCAGCAATGCCTTTTCTGAAAATGATTCCAACTTCTGTACTCTGGGGATATTTTGCATTCATGGCCATTGAAAACTTACCTGGCAACCAGTTTTGGGAACGAATTTTATTAATTTTCACTGCTCCAAACAGAAGATACAAGTACAATATTGAACATTTCCTGTCTGTTTTTTCTTTCTTAAGAAAAGTTAGTTGCATTCACTGACTTGCTGCTGCTTTCTTCTTTACATTATATAAAAAAAAAATAGAGTCTTGGAGGAGGGTCATGCAACTTATGTGGAAACTGTACCATTCAAGACAGTTGCAGTATTTACAGTCTTCCAGACTGCTTACTTGCTTGTTTGTTTTGGTATCACTTGGGTTCCAATAGCTGGTGTTCTGTTCCCGTTGATGATCATGCTTCTGGTTCCGGTAAGGCAATACATTCTGCCCAAGTTTTTCAAAGGAGCACACCTTCAAGATTTAGATGCTGCAGAATATGAAGAAGTACCTGCTTTACCATTTAACCTAGCGACTGTAAGTGTTCAATACTAGAGCCAACTTCACTTTTTATTTAGCTACTTGCTAGGGGTTTTGTCTCTTGGTAAAAACAAAGGGTTTATTGCATTTAACTACTCATAGCCAGGAATGACAATTATTTACATATGCGATGAATAGACAAATGTTAGTTGTTAGGATAATAGTTTTGTTGATATAAAGATTCGAACTTAGAACTTTTCTTTCCTACCTCCTCATATATGAGCTTTGTCACTTCTAGACCAACTTTATAATTCCTTATGTGAGTACATGTTAAATACTTGTTAAGAGTTCAAATAATGAAACACCTTAGTTATATTGTAAGTTGCATACCTTGACCGCCTTCTAAGTTCTCTTGTTTTTGGTGTTTGGATTCTTTATCGAAGAGAATGTTATTAACTTTTATTTAAACTTATGACAAAATATTATGTCTTTATATTTTAATTTAGAATGTTGCTTGGAAAATCATAATTTAGCGAAGTTTTATTTGTGCAATTTGATGTTATTTTTTAATAAAAGATATTATTAGGTACAAACTAAAAACAACATGTACTGCCTCGGCTTTATGAAAAAAAATTTGTTTTTTTATTAAAAAAAATATGTTGATACACATTAATACATGCATATATTCATTTTGTGAGTATCCGCGCGAGTATAAGACTGGCTGTGAATTTCTCCTACAAGTGTGGTAGCACAAAACATATATATGCCCCCATTTATATAATCTATCTTATGGAATTGCATGATACATAAAATAGCTTTAATGTCAATAGTTGCAAGTAATTCTTTAATAATTTAATTACTCAGGAAAATTCCTTGTGCATAACTACTTATGGTGAATCCATGACTTAGGCTCCTTTTTTCCATGCTTCTGTATGTGCAGGAAGGGGACATGAACAGGGCAGCTTCCTTTGCAGATGATGGAGAGATTCTAGATGAAATGATAACAAGAAGCAGGGGTGAGGTTAAACGTGTTTGCAGTCCAAAGGTGATGAGCTCCACTCCAAATCTATCCCAAGAGTTAACAAGTCTCCAAAGTCCAAGCTTTCCAGATAAAGTATACAGCCCTCGGATAAGCCAACTCAGAGGAAATCAAAGCCCTCGAGGTGCTGTGAGAGGATCATTTAGCCCAGGAGAAGTTAGGCCATCCAATTTGAGGACAGGTGGCTAAATACGGATGATTCCATTTCTAGTACTTATGCCTTAAAATACAAGGATTGGCAACAAAGGTGGCATGCCCCTCTCTCATTTTAATCTCTGATTCTTCACAAAGGCAATTGCTACAATATAAGTTACCTAGTGCAGGAATTTGTAACAAGAGTGGTTGATGTCTATGATTAAAAAGAAAAAAAGTTGTTAGAATGGTGATGTTTATGATTTGTAATTTGTTCAGCAATGCAATTATGGCACATTGACTTGTTGCCACGTATCAGCTTTTTATTAGATAGAAGGTCTCCATAAATATGTCTTCGATTACATAAGAATAAAACTCTTAAAACATTAGTTCTAGTGTGGACTACTTTTGTACGTGGTTCAACATGTACCATATTTGTTCCTAATCTAAACCGTTAGATCTCACACCTTTATTAAAGGTAACCTTGCACAGTTTATACTGAATCCTCCCATTTCTTTTTTATCGCAGTAGAATGGGAATGGTGTGCACAGTTACACATGGTGGTTCTAGCAACCTCAAAAACCTTAAATTGTCATTGCCCAATTCATCCTCACTAATGTCGTGGTTCACAAAGATCTCACAACGCTCACATGTTCATAGCAACAAGCAAATCACTTTATGCAATTAAGGGGAAAAGGTTGCATGTCTCCCATCGACAGATCGATATCCCTCCAAATCAAAATGCAATGAAGTCTCTAAAACAAAAAAATAAAGGAGAATACACGTTAATGGAAACAAGGAAAAGAATCAAATTTTGCAATGACGTTCAAGTAACCACTAACAAAACACAGGTTTGGGGTATTTAATAACGTCGATTTTGATTGATGACACTGTCATCACCTCTACTAGTTCTTCCTCTAAGTTGTTGGAAACCACCAGCGTGACAAGATTCAATATCCACTGGGCACTGGCAACAGGCGCAATCACCATCAAAGTTGATGATATGCAATGCTTTTACTCACAATGAGGAAGTTGGTGGTGGAAGACATGAGTGGTGGTTGTGGAATCAAGGTCGGTGATCATGATACTAGGTGCTGGATGGAGGGTGTTAATCACCACCTTTCAGAGGTCCTCCTAGGTGCTGGAGCCGTTAATGAAGGGGCATTTGATGGAGCATTTTTCAAGTTCCAATTAAGTGCAGTAACAACCTTTTAAGGCATGCTCGCTGTTGCCGTGTACTTCTAATGTGACGTGCTTCTCTGAGAGGGATTTGCTGATAGCAGCCATCCGGAAGGCAGGCAAGGAGAGTAAACCAAATGGGAGTGGGCTAAGAATCTAGTGTATGCAATCCATAGTATCATTATGAATCAAAGATTGTTATTAAAAGTACTGTTATCAATGGCGAATGACCAAACAATGCCGAAGACCAAAATTCCACCATAAAAAACACGTCATTGCATCTTATAGCATCGTCATGATAGACATTCCTTGACAAATTTTATATGTCAGTTGGCAAAATATCCGCCATATGATGGCACTATTGTGCCATCATAGCGATTATTTAACAATACTAATTAGAAGTTGACCACTGTAAACCACTTGCAACACTAGTTTACCTTAGAAGTGGTCCTTAAAAAAATTATTCTTCATTCATAAAAAACTATTAGAGTAAATAGTAATGCTATTTTATTTTTTTTATAAGAAATAGTAATGCTATTAATATAAAGACTTCTAAGGATATTGTCTCTTCTTGAAATATGGCTAGCTATCTAATGCATCTTACAAATATTCCTGCAAACACCATCCTGTGTAAGGTCTATGAATCACGGTGTAATGAGAAATCTATGTACCATCATGTAAATGTAAAATATTCTGTAAAATCAATTTACTCCTTTAGGGTTCATAACAATTTTTCTATCATGACATCTGTAGTTTTCTAAATATACTAGATCTCGACATAAAGTTTTATTAATCTCCATTTTTTGTCACAGTCCATCTCCACCATTGTTTTATGATGAGTACTTCACTTCGAAGGAGAATTGTGCATTTGGCATACGATTATTCCTAGCACTCACCGGTATATTGGATCATGGCAGACAATTTTCTGCATAAAGCTTTCGTGAGACACACCTATTGGCGCTGTCTGCATTTACTTCACATTAGTTTTCTCTAACTCATGGATTAGAAAGTCACAAAAAATGTTCAAGGAAAGCAACTCTTAAGATTTCATTCCTCGGTATGGAAGATGAGTCATTGAATAATACAGACCTTATTCCATCCTTCATTCATTATAGACTAGAAAAGGAACCAACAGAATGAAATTCTCCTGTAGTCCCGTTACTTATGAAGAAATGCTAAAATAGTAAAGTTAAGTCGAGATGTTGAACTGTGAGAATTGAAAAACAACTGGTTAAAACATGTTTATACAACAAGGATGACTCATTGACCACCTACCACTAACCCTTCAACTCAAAATCTTGGCTTGGATTGACTGATACATTCTTCATGAAGGAATATAAAACTACAAAAATGTGACAAACCAACACAGAAAGGCAAGAAATTTTTATCGACCGTCAAAAGAATCCAACTTTCAGAAAATCACAAGTGACAATCCCTTGAAGTCATAAACTGTAGAAATGTATTGTGCGTGTAAACTTGGAACCTAATAATGCCAGAGTCTCAGGCTTAGATTTCGACTTTAGTTTTGTCTTGTATAATACGTAAGGCATTTTCAATGCAAACAAAAACATAATGAAATTTAAAATAAGGCATGCAGATTATAGTTATTTCTTCAAAATTTTATTAGTTTTAGCCTTGTACAAAGTAACGGCAAAAGAATTATCCAAGAGGCAGGGTTCTGGAATCATTGTGAGGCAAGTCTTGAGTTGATAGAGAGACAGAATCATTTGGTAGACACTAGAAAGTAGTTTGAAGAACGTTAAGCACTATTGATAAGAAAAATAAAATTTCCAAAATATATTTAAAAGCATCATAAAATACTTGGAAGGGGTTTTTCTACACGCTCGATCTGCCAAAGCTTGCACTGATGGAGAAACTGAATCATTTGGGATAAAGCAAATTAGCTTGCTTACTCTTGGTAAGTTTAGAACCTGTCATTTGGTCTGATTCGTAGAGTATGTGATTGATAAGCCCCCTTGCGGCACTGCAAAAGCGGAAAGCAATCTACGATTAAGTAATGAAACATAAATTGGAGCTAGACATGGCCATGTTTATTGGCTATGGAGGAAAGGGAACAATATAAATGCAATATAGTAAAGTGAAGCTTACTCATCCTTGAACTTCTGAATCTTCTCGGGATCTGTCTCATGCATGTGTTTCTTAAACTGTTGTCTGACCATATCAACAAGAAGCTCCGTGTTATGTTTCTGCAACCGCAAGGGTTGTGGAAGATGTAAAATGTGAAGAAGAATGTGAATGTGAATGTGAATGTGAATGTGAATGTGAATGTGAATGTTTTAGAAAACAGAAAGAGGTACCCGATGGCCGATATACTTAGCTCTTCGCAGGCATTCACGGTAAAGCTGGAAAAGAAAAGAAAAAAGGGCATAAAAGTAAAAAGAAAGAGACTCTGAAAGTTACTAAGAGAGTGAGACAGACCCTAATGGCATTGTTCGCGAGCTCAGGCGGGAGTGCACTTTGAAGAGAGGGCATCTTCAATCTTCAATCTTCAATCTTCAATCTTCAAACTCTCTACCCACTCACTCTGTTTGTGTTTGATCGATGCTACAACCTAACCTACACACTCATCACTCAACACAGCTAAATCCTAATTACCGTTTTCACCCCCAATATTGCGGATTTTGTAGTTTTTAACTATATGGCAGATTTCGTAAATATTTTTACCTATATTGTGGACTTCATAATCCTTAATATATGTTTTTATACTATATTGCTAATTCGGTAATTTCTAATGTAACTTTGTTATCCGCAATATGCTTTTTTTTAGTCTACATTAATAATTTGGAAATTCACAATATAGGTAAAAACAAAGTACATTCCAAAAACAGTTAAAAAAATGTATTATAGATTATGAAATTCATATTATAGGTAAAAATAATGTACGTTATAGATTATCAAATTCATAATACAATTAAAAGATATATTACGCAAAATCCGCAATATAAAATATTTTGAAATTTTAAATATTTTGAAGTTCAAGATGTAAAATATGAGTATAAAAAGAAAAGACCCAACTTTGATTTCGTGACCCAAAAAGCCTAAACCAAAATGCACTAATGACTTGGGAGTTTTTCTTCCTGTATTTCCATATTTTCTTTCTTCACCTCAATAACCTTATCCAATATCTACAATGGCTTTACAAAAAAATTTCAGATTAGCCAATTTGCAAATTTTTTTTATAAGTCTAGATTGTGTAAATCGGACTTGTAAAAAAATTGCAATTACAAGTCCAGATTGACCTATCCGTGTAAAGAACAGTTTAGTTAATAGATTATTAGTGAAAAATAAATAAATTTTATAAGGAATTAAATGTTTAATTATCTTATATTAGTATAGTAGTAGAGAATAATTGAGTTTATTTATAATATCAGTATTCGTTAATTATTTTTTTAGAAAAAAAGAGTTGGGAGGTGGGAAGTAAAATATAATATTTATTTCTTGATTTCGGAGAGTTTTGATTGAGTTTCGAGGAGTTTTTGGAAATCTGTTTAGGAGGAAATGCGAATAGCAAGTCAGAACTTACTAAACTCACCTCACTCCTTTTTCCTTTTTTTTTCTTCTTTCTTTTTTTTTCCTTTATCTCTTTCTTCCTTTTCTTTTTCTTTTTTTTTTCTTTTCTTTTTGTTTCCTTCTTCTTCAGTTTCTTTTCTTCTCTACCGCTTCTACACTCCACGTCATCATTTTTTTTTGCATCCTTTGCATGTGAAACTTTTGGTTGACGGATTTCGACACGGTTTCTTCCATAACTCCTGTTACTGAGCGATCGTTGTTATAGGTAAGTCTGATCTTGAATCAACGAACTTTTTTCCGATTGTTTTCAATCCTATCGTTTACGTTAAAAAAGGAATTTCTTTGAAAGTTTTAATTTCTTAGGTTCTTGTTTAAATTGGGATTTTTGTCAGGTTCCTGTGAATTTCTTCGGGTGGATTTCCTCATTTTCTTTTGAGTTAGCTTTGAAAAGGAGAAATAGGTAAGTGAAGCTCTTTTGTTGATTTTTGTTAATAGATAAGTGATTTGGTAGTTGAGAGATTTGAGCTATTTGAAATAGCGAGTATTTTGACTATATTTTGAGCTATTTAAGATATTTATTTTAATTGTGTTTTGAGTTATTTAATATAGTATGTATTTGATTTTGATTTGAACTTATTGAATTAGCATATATTAGGATTTCATAGTTGAGATATATAATGTGTTGTGTAAAGGATGATTATTGTGGGAGTGATGTTTTATCTTGAATAGGAGGATTATTGGATAGTTTGGATGTGGCCATTATGGTAGAGTAATTTAGTTTTCGTTGAATTGATTTTCTGTGACTGGAATCGAATTATTAGAATGATAATGTATTATTTGAAATTATGATGTAATGCATATGATTGGAATGCATGATAAGAATATATTTATTGATGTTGTTGGTTGTGGGCAGTTACAGTTGGGTAACCTAATCTTGAATGATATATTTGGTGAGGTACATTGATGTTAAGGACACAGTTGGGGTCAATGTAATCCATAATATCATATGTGCATGGGAAATTTTTGTGATTTACATTGTGTTGCTGGTACCAGATATGCAAGGGGGGCCTAAAGGACATACTCAGAAAATGATTGTGTGTCATAGGGTGTCAGGTAGACACTCAACATCAGTTTGTGGTTGTCAGATGAGTATTGCTTAAACTTAAATTGGTGGGACAGCTTGGACGCTTGTCGCCAATTGGACAGGGTCTTAAGCCGCCTCGTTGTTCGAACTCAATATAGATATTCCGGAATGTGTCGAGTTTGAACATGTTGTGTGAAATGCTTGTATTTAGGGGAATATAAGTATGATTGATTTGATTGATGATATTGTGATTTTTAAGTTTTCTATATTATGAATTTTATGTATTATTATGCTTACCCTTGCAATATTTGTGTATTTTGTATGATTGTGATGATCGTGCTTTGCACGGGAGTAGATACCAATGATGGCAATGGATATCAGAATTAGCAGGATTGACAATGAATTAGTGGCAGTAGCGGAATTACTCATTTTGTGGTTGAGATAGTTTATGTATTAAAATATGTTATATATATAAGTTGTGTAATAGTTAAGTTCTAATGAAAAATTGACAGGTTATGTCTCTGTTTTGCATGAGTTATGCTTTAACATATTTTGGTGGGAAAAGGACATGAAATGTTTTATGTAAATATTATGTTATGAAATTTTGGTAAATAATTTGGAATATGTGAGTGTATAATTTGATTGTATGAAACAAATTTAAGTAGAGAGAATTAAATGGTTGAATATTACTAGTAGGTTTTTCTTTCCTTATCATTTTAATTTTGGAATGTTACAATCCAGGCTTGTAAAAATATATGCAAAAATTGGATTCATTCAAAATTGCAAAAGGGATATGAGATTGTACCAGGTGACAGATTAAATTGCTGATTAGAGTTATGCAATCTTGGATTGCTCCTCCCATGATCTTGCTCTAAAGAGGTTCCAAGGTTGAAGATGGAGGTGGAGAGACTGGGAATGAAGGGTGAATAGATGTCACTTCAATGAAAATAACGCATGATTGGTAAAAGCATGCCACAAAGGAATGAACCTTTGATAAAAGTCAAAGAAGCACTCCCATAAGGATGGAGAGAACATGAACACTCTAAGATAGAAACTTCTCAATATGAGTCTATAATTCATTTATCAAAGTGTTAAAATGATACAAGAGAGAATGGGTGTTAATTATAGACTTCCTAGGAGGCCTTAGACATCCACATAGAGACACACACTAATCTAAGGACTAATAAACTAGTTAGGCCAAACAAGACCCTAAGAAAGTGGATCTATGTTCCTTCGTATATATTAAGATCCTAATAATATGGATTTAGTTCCCTTAATTCAAATTTGAATTTGAATTAAGAGACAAATAAATGTCACCTAGGAAAGAGAGACAAGTTGGTGCCACATGGAGGGGACATAAGGGTTTCACATGCTACTTATGCACATGTGGACGCTAGAGAAGTGTGGAAATCAAATAAGGGAGATATGGAAAATAACCCACACCTCTTGTTGTTCTAAAAAGACCCACCTTTTAACATACACTGTACACAAATATTTAATGACACCCTACCCACTAAAATAAAGGAAAATGACTGAAAATACAAGACCCACAAAATACTAAATGCATCCACCAAAATTACAAAACAAAATACGCAATATTTACAAGTAAACTTAAAGATTGTGGCCTAAAATGTCTTTACCAAGCTTCATCATTACCATGTCTTCTCTTTATTCTTCCTAGCTAAATTTATTGCTAGACGAGATTGCATAAACTCTTCCCCCTTGAAGAGGATTTAGCCTCAAATCCTGAGGTCTTTCTTCTTCTTCTTCTTCTAATTCTATAAAAGGATAAACAATGAGATAAATAGGTATATATCTATAAGTATGAGGAAAGTAAGAGGTCTATTGTGTGCCCCTTTATGATTTGGGTGGTGGAGGTTTGCACTAAGCTTTGAAAAATGTTTGCTATGCATGTGATTCCATTCAGCAGCTCCCCAATCTACTCTTAATGCACTAAGTGTCAGTCTCATAGTATAGAAGTGGATGGTAAAACTAGTCTTGGTACATTGGACCACCTATCCAAGAAGGCTAAGTAAGCCTTATCTTGTTGTTCACCCCAAGAGAGAATGATGGATCTAAGGGTGGACCATTCTTGCATGGTCTTTTTTATTTGAACTTGAGATTGACTATGGTTTTGCAAATGTCGGTGCTCAATCTGTTACTCAAATTTGGTCTCATCATCAAGTAGAATTTGAGGTTGTGGTGCATTGTGCTCAAAGGGTATGGGAACAACCTCAATTTCCAGTTGCTCTAGGGAAAAATTCTCTTCATAAAGATCCGCCTTGGAGTCAAAGGTGTAATCCTTTTGAAGATTATCTTCCTCCTCAAATTTATCCAAGCTTTGAGCTTGAGACTCTAATTTGAGCTCAAAGGTACATGGTTCAAGCTCAACACTTGGAGAATTATTAAATGGAACTTCAAGTAGAACTTGAGGTTATAGTTCATTGTGCTCAAATGGTGTGGACACAAGCTCAACTCCTATTTGTTCTAAAAGAAAAGTTTCTTTAATAAGACTTTTCTTGGAATTCAAGGAGTAGTCTTCTTGAAGGTTCACTCCTCTTTCAACTTCTTTCAAGTGTTGGACTTGAGATTCTCCTTTGATCTTAATAGTAAGACTCAAGTCTAACACTTGTAGAAATGTTCTTATGCTTAAGTTAACTTGAGATTGTGGTTCAATGTGCTCAAAAGTTTTTGGCACAATCTCAATGTCAACTTGATCATGTTTAAGTGAAATTAGAAGTTATGGATCAATGTGTTAAAAGATTCTTGACATAACCTCACTTTGTTCTTATTCTAAGAAAGAATTTTCTTGAATAAGATCCTCCTTGGATCTAAGGAGTAATCTTCTTGAAGGTTCACTTCTCTCTCACTTTCTTCCAAGTTTTGAAATTAAGAATTTTGCTTGAACCTCATGGACATTGACTCAAGTTCATAACTTGGTGAAGTGTTTAATGGAATCTCACCTTTAACTTGCTCCAAGAGGGAAATCTCTTTGGTAAGACCCCCCTTGGAATCTAAGGAGTAATTTTCTTGAAAAGATTCACTTCCCTCTCAACTTTTTCCAAGTATTAGACTTGAGATTTTTTTTTGTATCTCAATAGGTAATGACTCAAGTCCAACACTTGTTAAAGTGTTTGATGGAGAATCATACTCAAGTTGAAATTGAGATTGTGTTTTAATGTGCTCAAAAGTTTTTAGCACAATCTCGTTTCCAACTTGATCTTTTAAGGATTGATTAGAAGATTTTTCTATGCTAAGATCTTCCTTTGAAGTCGAAGTTGAATCTTCTCTAAGAATTGGTTTCCTACAACCTCTTTTTCTTTCTTTATCTCTTTTTTTTTATTTTTTTTTAATTTTTGAAGGGTAAGTTGTCTCTCTTTCCTCCTACTCTTCATTTCTTTTCTTCCAATATTCTTCTCTCCTTTTCTTTTCGTTCTTCCAATACTTTTCCCTTTCTTTCTTCTCTCTTTCCCTCTTTACTTCTTTTTTCTTCCAATAATCCTCCCTTTCTTTCTTCTGTCTCTTCCTTCTCTCCTTCCTTTCTTTTTCTTCTCTTTCTCTCCTCTCTTTTTCCCTTTATTTTCTTTCTTTTTCTCTTCTCTCTTCTTTTTCTTGTTTCTCTCTTTCTCTCTCTCTTCTCTCTTCTTTTGTTTCTCTCTTGCAATTATAGTATGAGATGGAATATAGTTCTGAGTATAAGGTGGGGGAAGAACTAGAGTCATACACATTTATCTCATCTTTTTTGTTTTCTCATCTAATAGTGCAAAAGTCTTTGGAACTCAATATACTAACCTAAAACAGAAAAACAAGTAAATGGATAATAAAAGCAAGATAAAGGTTATAAATGTGCTCTTAAGGTATAAAGAGGTGTATCAATTCCACCTTCACACCTAAAACGAAAAACTAAAAACTATTACACACAAAAAGAGGTAATCCTTAGGGGCATTCAACATCTCTTAGAAAAAAACCTTTTAATACAAGTAATTATGCAAAATGAAAAAGAAAAATCTTTAAGTCTTATCTCTCAAACTTTCATCACCAAGTGTATCTCTCCATATGTGTCTTGCTCCTCTGTTTTTTTTCAAGTCCTCCTTGGCTATTTCAATTCTTCCTTAATATGCTACCCGTGTAGAAGACTCCTAATCCAATGGCTTCCATTCACAAAGTGACATATAACATAAGCAACCAAGGATGCAAGAGTAGAAACAAAAGTAAAGCTAGAAAATGCACAAGAGAAGAATAACACACTTTCCAATTGGAATGAGTAAAGTAGAGACAAACTCAAAGATTTTTTGAAGGAGACAAAATAAAATTAAAGGTTAAGAAGAAGTAGGCACAACTAAGGAAAATCCTAGAAAGACACTAAAATGGAATAAGGATTAAAATGCAAAAAGACTAAAAAATTTTCAATAATTGCACAATTTTAGACAATCATGGCCTAAACTTATTCATGCATTGCTCAAGCAATTTCAATCAATTTTTAGGCATTCTTTTTCAGTTTTTAATTTGTTATTAGGTACACCAAATTTTTGCTACTTATTTTGCTTTATATATATATATATATATATATATATATATATTATTACTTTTGCACTTTGTTTTTCTTTTATTTTCTTTTTACTTCTTTTTCTCTTTTTTGTATATTTTTTCTAGCTACACCTAATCACTTTTGAATTGATATTAAAGATTGAGCGAGAGATAAAAATACTTGAACAAACAACAAATGAAGGCACACAATTTTACTAAAAGTGCAACTCATGAAAATGCCAAAAGCAACTCAAAATGCACTAAAATTAAAAGTGACTTAAGGTGTGACAAAAGCGTTGGTTTTTGCGTCTAAGCTAGCTTGTTTGCACAAGATCCTTGCT
This sequence comes from Psophocarpus tetragonolobus, assembly GCA_037954015.1. Lineage (NCBI taxonomy): Eukaryota > Viridiplantae > Streptophyta > Magnoliopsida > Fabales > Fabaceae > Psophocarpus > Psophocarpus tetragonolobus. The sequence continues at coordinate 103,986,696 of CM075688.1, forward strand.
CAAATACACACATCCAAACAACTCAAGTAACCAAGCACAAAATCACCTCAAAATGGCACAAAAAGAGCTACTAAAATTTAAGCAATATAAGATGAAATAAGAAGAAATTGAGCACTAATTATTTTTTTTGAAATTTTTAAAGAAACATGCTATGATCTAAAAGCATATGAGACTTCTTGATACAAGACTTATTCAAGAGGATGAACCTCTTAGCTGCTCAATTTCAAGTTTCAACACACCTTTAGGCAAAATAAAAGAGACTAGAACTAAGAAATTAATTTGACAAAATTAAGGACTAATCATGACTAACTAAAACAAAGACATGAAGATTATAAAATCAAAATTAAAAGTGCAAATTAGACTTGGAAAGTGCACAAAACAGAGAAGGAAATTTCACAAAAATAGAATTACACTCTTGTGAAGCAAAAACACATAGACCACAACGTGGTGGTTTTTTCCATAGACATGTGGGCATTACCTTTTTGGTTCCACAAACAAGAAATACACAAAATAAAAGGTATAAGGATAAAATTAGGAATTCTAAAACAGAGAAATAAACATTGATTCAATGAAGGAACAATAAAATTTAAATCAAGAAATAAAATGACACAAACATAGCCTATAGAAATCTAGAACTCAAAAAAACAAGACATAACAACAAGACAATTCAGGAAATGATATGAAAACATGGATTCAAGCTGAAAAAAGATTGAAGAACAAGATGAACATCACAAGAACACAACACACACAAATAAGGTAAAAGATAAGGAAAATAACCTCAAAGGAGTAGGCTCTTAATACCATATGATGCAATCTTGGATTCCTCCTCCCACGATCTTGCTCCAAAGAGGTTTAAAGGTTGATGATGGAGGTGGGGAGACTAGGAATGAGGGGTGAATAGGTGCCACTTTAATGAAGATAGGCCATGGTTGGTAGAAGTTTGCCACAAGAGAAGTAACCCTTGATAAAAGCCATAAAAACACTCTCACAAATATGGATAGAACATGAACACTCTAGGATAGAAAACTCTCAATGTGAATCTAGAATTCATACATCAAAGTGTTAAAATGATATAAGAGAGGGTGAGTGTTATTTATAGATTTCCTAGGATTCCTTGGATGTCCACATAGAGGCTCACACTAAGTTAAGGACTAATAAAACTAGCTAAGCCAAACAAGGCTCCTAAGAAAGTGGATCTATGTTCCCTCATGTGTATTAAAATTCTAATAATGTGGATTTAGTTCCTTAATTCAAATTTGAATTTAAATTAAGAGACAACTAAATGCCACCTAGGAGAGAGAGGCAAGTTGGTGCCACATGGAGGGGACATAAGAGCCCCACATGCTATTCATGCACACGTGGATGATAGAGAGGTGTGAAAATTAAACAAGAGGATGTGGAAAATAAACCACACCTCTTCTTGTTCTAAAAATGCTCACTTTCTAACATACACTGTATACAAATAATTAATGACACCCCATCCACTAAAATAAAGGAAAATGACTGAAAATACAAGGCCTACAAAATACTAAATGCACTCACCAAAATTATTAAACAAAATACACAATATTTACAAGTAAATTTAAAGACTATGACCTAAAATGTCTTAACTAAATTTCATCTTTGCCATATCTTCTCTTTATTCTTCCTAACTAAATTACATGCTAGGCAAGATTGCATCACAAAGGTTATACTAATGATGATTCACGATAGCCATCACTTAATGACTAGAATATATTCAACGGAGAAAACAAGAGAGAGGCAAATAGGGAGAAAGGAGGCACAACACAAGAGGTGCAGATATGAAACGAAAAAGATGAGAGAGAAACATGAGAGATGTAACAATATTTTTATTTTTTTTAACTAACACTATTTTTGTGATTTTTGAAAAATTGAAAGTGCAAGAAGAAATCATAGAAACGAGGGAGAAAAAATCATGACTCGGCTAGATTCGCCTCCCTTGGTTCAAGAGGATTTGGATTTTGGAACAAGAAATTACATTTGTAAGCACTGCCACTTTTTTTCACCCTTTTTGTTTTTCCAACTTCATTGACTAAAATACTACTCGGCTTTCAGTACCTTCGTCGAGTATTCTAGTTTTTGGCTTTTGCAAATTGCAACCTTCAAATATATTTTAGAATTTTTTAAATATAAAAAGATGGGTGTCAAAACTAAATTGCTGAGTGCAGAAATAAAAAAACGGTATGACTCTTACTTTCTTATTAACATGTTTGATTTCAAGTGGTAGAATTCACTCAGAATTCATTATGGATCGAAACAATTTGAATTAGGCTTTGGCTCAAGAGTTTTACAGTAAATTTAACTGCTAACTTTTTTTATAATAACATTCTAACGTCATTTCAAAGTCAGTTTTAACTATAATAAATTTATAAAATCAATTATATTTAAAATTAATTTCACTCATGTACGTCTAACATACTTACTTTATTCAATTCATATGCTTGTTACATTTCTCTTCTACTCAATACAGAGGAAAACAGGAAATGTAAATGTGATAGTTAATTTATAAATTTGAACACTGTATGTATATGCAAGCCAAATTATTGTCGGTAATTTTGCGCGATTAACACTTATATTCGGTGACTCCTCTGCTCCTGGTTAGGACATGTATCATGGATGATGTTCTATTCTTCCAGCTTTAGGTCCCTTTCTTCAAAAATAAAAAAAAAATTCAGTCCCCCTATATGAAGGAGCCTACGTGCTTCTATGTAACATAATTAGTTAGGGGTGTTTATTTGTTTATACTACTCTATGTTACACAATTAAGTATAAGTATTTATTTGTTTATACCAATAGTTGAATTCCAAAAATATAACTCCACTATTTGAATATCTTCAATTTAGTAGTTTATATATTCTTAGGTTCAAACCAAAACAACTGAATTATATTCATATGTTTTTTATTCAATTATTAATTTAGTGATTTGAAGTCCAATGATACGTTGCTCCAACCAATAAATTATTTCTTTTATAATCACAATTAATCCAAAGTATACATTTGACTAAAAGAAATTATAATTGGAATCAATTAACATCAACTTACGTGCAAATTTATATAATTTGTATCTACATGTTCAATACAATATTGTTTATCAAATCAAAACACCTCGTTCTTTTATTAGATTATTTTAGTTTGGATTTTGAAGAAAAATAATGTATAATCCAACTAACTTATTTTAATTGGTTTAAAATTTTTTCTCATAAATCCAAGCTAAATTTATTTGTAATCACCTCTGCTATGAACTTCATTTGTTAAATTTAAAATCGTTTGAAATGAAATCAAAGCTGATATTTAAAAGCTATGATATATATATATATAAATGGCCAATCAAGCTATTACAATGCAGGACCCAAAAAAGAGATTAAATTCTATATCTGGAACTCATCACACACAAGGGGAAAACCCAAATAGGGACGAATCCTGAATTGTAAGTAACAAAAACAAAGACCACAATGACAACCCACATAATGGCTCTATATGTTTACTATGTGATATATGATATACCTCCCATTCCCATATCACTATATCAGCACCACAATTTAATGTGACATGCTAACTCCTACAATCATATGCGGATAGCTCCGCAACTGTATCAGGTTCCCCTTCTCTTAAGCAATCAAGTGGAGGAATAGTCATGGTCTCTTGAGTTCCATAAGCATTCCAGCAAAAAGGGTCATCTAGTAACTCTCCTTCGTATGGCAAAAGCTCAATCTCAGAGAGTGTTATGTTTGTGCAAGCCACAGTGTCACTGCAAGCAAAGTGTATAGGAGGGGTTCTCACATCATAAGTACCCTTTATGTTCCTATATGTCACATCGTTTACATGCACAGCTGAGGTTTGGTTGAGGCACTCCTTGGACAAGCAGTAGTACTGATCAATGATGATGCAGTTCCTCACATTCTCCATTTGGATGTTTTCAAATCTTAGGCCACTCACTGATCCCGTTCCACCTTGCCATGTCTTGATCCTCAGGCCATTGTCTGACTCCCTTATGATGGTGTTGCGAACAGTTAAGTTAGAGACACATGCCTGGGAGTTGTGCACTCCAAGGCTTCCAATGCTGTAGAAATTAAATGACCAATGTAAGAATTTGAAGAAAAAAAAAACTGAAATTACTATCATTGTAGAAACTTGGTGCTATGAGATTCCAAAATGGCTTTGATATGTCTAATTGCCAGAGAATAAAAGGTTCTTCTCTGAAATCATGAGGGGACGGAAATGAAGAATAGAAACAGTTGTCATATTAATGATCGGCAGTTTGAACTGTCTCAACTGTTAAAGTAATATAGTTATATAAATCACTAAAAGAAGAAAATAACTCCTGTGATCCTGCCTTTTGGGAGAATTAGTGAGGATCATTCGAATGGTGAAGCCTTTTAACTTTTTTGTTGAATATGAGTTGGAATTTTGGGGTACAACTTGGTAAGTTACTATACTCATGCAAGTGGTGAAAGTCACTTTTACTTTGTTTTGCTTTCAGAAATGTTCTAGAATCAGTCATCACAATAGAGATAATATATATCATAGTAATAACAAGCGCCAACTGGGTTTATTTGTATGTTTATTTTATTTGTACATTACCCATCAGTAGTTAGTAGTTAATATAAATAACTATCAACTCAATTTAGCTTAAAATTTAGATTAATTATGTGACATACCTAATACCGTGGGTAGGAGCACAAGTTACACCCTCTATGTCCACATCTGAGCACCCGGGTCCAATCGAAATGCAATCATCACCTGTTCAAAAAATACAGTATTCTAAACAACTTTTCTGGCATAAACAAAAACAGAACCAAACTACCATGGGGAGAAAGTGAGAGATTGTTCTCTAGTTTTTACCATTGCTTATCATGGAGTTATATACCCCAACACCCCTAGTGTTTCCTAAGTGGATTCCATCAGTATTGGGGCTGAGTTTAGGCGAAGAAATTGACAACTTATCGATCAGTACTCCCTGGCAACCATCGAATTTCACGTGGAACATAGGACTATTTTGGATTTTCACCCCACTCAGCACAATATTGGAGCTCATGAAGAACCGTATCATCTATAATTGAAAAGAGAAACAATTCTAAGACAGGCCATGGGGGTGGAAAAGAAAGAGTACAAACAGTTCTGAGTTTCACTCACCGTAGGGCTATCACATGGTCCTGATACAGTTTTTCCATCGGGACCCTGAAATGACATTTTTAATATTAGCATTTTTTAGTTCTTTCAACATTAAAATAAGTACAACAATCATGGAATGGTGCAGATGTTATTATTGGCTTGGTGAAGTGATTACCCTGTGAGGTTTGCAAGGAAGATCCCACCACTGTTCCCCGTTGCCTTCTATGGTTCCTTTCCCAGTAAGAGTGATTTGATCAAGTCGATAGAACACGAGCCATTGACTGTGGCTATCTTCCTTGGGCCAAGATTCTGGTCCATCAGGTGCCATTAGAGTACCATCCACCTGTTAACATTAGAACCTTCTTTAGAGAGGTACTCAGGTACATTAGCAATTAGCAATATAGGAAATGAACACAGGTGAACCTCACACCACATTCAATATAGGACTTTTTACTCACTCGCATTTCTACACACACACACACACAAGAACTAGGAAATTGAACGAGCATTCTTACTTGAAATACTAATCCTGGCTTGCATGGACCTGTAAAGATAGTTGAAGTGATCTTGAAACAGTAATCTTCTGGAACAAGAACAACCCCCGACTCTACCGCACAAGCGGCTTTCCATGCTGCCACAAATGCTTCTGTGTCATCAGCTGAACCATCTCCAAGTGCACCAAAGGATCTCACATCGAAAATGCAGCCTGAAGGGGAGTCCCCGGGATCATTTGGAGAAGGGTCAGAGGGAACATTTGGGGTTGGGGAACTGGAAGGGGGTGAAGGAGGGTCCTCTGGTGTAGGGGACTCGGCAGGTGGCTTTGGAGCAGGGGAATTTTTCTTCTGCCTTTTGTGATTGTGGTATCTTCCTTCCACATTATCCAAATTATGGATAAAAAGAATCATGGTAGTCCATAGGATAAAAGACCACCGACTGAGACTCATTGTCAGCTACTCAGCTTCAATTCTCAGTTTTTGACACTAAACTAACAATGTCTCCACCAATGTATGATATCTATTGATAGAGAAAACCAAAGCTCTGTTTCAAATATGTTATATTGACAAGGATAAATGGAGAAGATCAAACAAACTTCTAGAGGGTTGGAAGCAGATTGGCCTAGTAAGAACTATCCTCAAGCAAAGGTTGTTATTTATACTCAGATGTAGCTCATGGCTTGTGAATAAATTCCAAATCATAAGATGGACACGTGTTGAATCCTGGTTGATTCAATGTCTCAAGGAAACAGTTGGACGATTTTAGAGGCTTTGGAGGTCAATGTTATGTAGTTACCCTGCCACGTTGTCTTTGTTCTCCAACCTCATTTTTGTGATCAACTTCTTATTTTTATTGTTTCTGTTCAGAGTTTTGTGGTCCGTGACATGATACCTTCCCTCTCTTCTAGCTTCTTGGACCCATTTTATCACAACTAGTTTCTCTCTTGTATATTATATATATATATATATATATATATATATATATATATATATTGTGATTTGTTTTCAGAAGCTACACTGAACAATTTTCAAAAGTTTATGTTCAGCTCGAGAGGCTCAAGTTTTCTAGAAAATCGTGCTAGCATAGCACTAACTACACTGGCACACTGCTATTACTTTCACTTTTTTATTCCTTTTCTAGTCATCCTTATTTTCTCTAAAGCAGAAATGGTTTACTGTAATAATAATACATGAAAAAAAAGAAGAAGAAAAAACTCTACATGAAGGTCCATGGCATTTTGAATTTTGTTGCGTCATTACTTCCCTGACTATGCATGTAGTTTAACGTGTCTTATACGCATTTTTATAGAAAAAGCTATAAGTCTTTTACTGACAGCTTAGGTTAATACTTAAATACAAGAACAATGATGAGTTCTTTTGTGGTATTTAACTAGACCAAATATATTTGACCTTTAAGAAAAAGAGAGTATTTTTAGTGTAAGCTGAACACATGTTAAATTAGGAATAAAGAAGAAACAGAAACCTATGAGATATACTACTGTAAAAGAACATGATAAAAATAATTGTGAAAATGAAAATTGGTTATTTAGGATATTTTGTAAGGTCATATGACATCTTTCTTTTGTAGGTTTTTGGCAAACCGACACATGCAGCTATTATAATATCATAATATGTGAGATATTCCATTTGAATGATTATAGCTATAAGTTAGTACCAGATCTGTAAATAACAGAGAAGCAGATAGTAAAAAAGAATAAAGTTAAGCATCGAGGGAATAGTGAACATATAAGAAGCCGTATAGGAAGGCAAAAAAACAATTGAACTTACATAATGAATCGTAATTCACAACTCCACCTTTCTAGTTTGAGTTTAAAAAAAAAATCACCTTTCCATTTTATGCAGAAGAAATTATCTCTTGATTGCATTAATCAATTAATAACTCTGATTATGATTTTAATCTTCCTATCCTTTGTGCATTCTACTTGCTTCTAATTAAGGCAACTCAGATCACAGACATAATCAATATACAGCTACATCCGTTTATGTTGTTTTTTACCAAATTATTTGCTCGTTCTATTCTGTTCACCAGCTGAAAAACGCATAATATATATGTTGACTTAATTACAGTTTGCCTATGTTTTCAATTTTTTATATTTTGTGCGATGTATTTTAAATTGTTGAATTTGTGATGAATTGCGTTGACGGTTAAAGTAATAAATATTGATGGATACATAAAACAATTTGCATATTTTAATTTTATGATTTAAAGAGGATTTGAATAATTAAAAAATAATTATAATTAATTAAATATTTTTAAATAACATAATTAGTATATATTACATCACTAAAATTGTTTCATGATTTAAAAAGAAGGAGATAAAAATGTCAAAAATAGATGACATAAATTCTAATTAAGTCTAATATGTTTCAGAGAATGATCTTATTCTTGGCTAATATCTTAGTTGTAGAGAAAGAAGAGAGAAGAAATTTTTATTAAATGAGATGGCAAATAAATTCCTTCCATGCTGTGTTAGATTTAATTTTTTTTTACATTAATTAATCAATTATCCCTAACTTAAATAATATTATTTATCTATTTTAAGGATATAAATTTTATTTAGCCCCAGTATAAACAAAACAAGATGTTTATCATGTACTCCTTTTCCTTCTTATCCTTTAAATCAAACATGTAGAATAGTTTGATTAAAAAATGAAAAATAAAAGAGAAAACTAGAACTGTAAAGATAGTGGGAATGTGGTTTTGATTTAAAAGAGCAAAACATATCGTGATTCTCTGTTGTTCTTTAGCTCATTGTGGCTATGAATTAGTAAGGAGCACATATTTTGGTAAGCGACAACAGAATTAACGCATTCACGGGTGGAACCAAAACCCGTATGATATAATGCAAAAAGAAAAAGAAAAACCAAGATAATTATACAGACACACTAAAAGATAAAATGTTAGGACACAGAAAGTGACCCTCATATAAAAACCAATATATATATACATGTATACCTCCTATATATCCCTGTCTCTTTAATTACGTGACCGTTTAAGCAAACAAAAGAAGATTGAAAATCTATATATTTTGTGATTCACCTGATGAAGAATTGTGTAATTTGTTCTTCTCCCTTAACCTCTATATCTCTGAGCTGCAATCATCCAATTAAGCAGTGGAGTTACATATATAACATGAGATTTTGTAACTATGCGTATTTCTAAGCAAAAATGATAACTTGATATATATGTGTGAAATATGTGTATGTACGTGTATGTGTACTATAGCTAAGGGTTCTATAGAAGATACTAGCAATGTGTAAAAAATGGTGAGCACGCATTGATGTTTGTCTTAACCTGTCACGTGTGTACAATCACAGGTGAGAGTTCAAAAACAAATCAAACCATCCCAATTTCAACTATAGAGAGATTCTGGGGTGCACTTTTTTATGGCGCTCTGAGGTGACAGCATAATTTGTGGCTCTCTTCCATGCCACGTGGAAAAGGTATGACACACGCGCCTCACTCGCGGAGTTAGTGGTTGGTTGCTTCAAAAGATGGGTCCAATGGCACCATGATTGATAGGGCACGAGAGAGAGTGTTAATGCATTATTATGTATCATATAACAGTTCCAACACAATGTTATGATCACATGCAGATTCTGCAGAAGTTCAAGAAAGAGTTTGTGTGTGTGCTCTCACTTGGTTTGAGGTCACAATATGAGGAAGGGAAAGGAAGAGAGGACACGTGTTAGGTGGGAATTCACGGGGTGCTGTTTGTATTTTGTGTCACGGGCGAATGGAAGAGGGTTAATTAATTAAACAAGTTTATTAATCAGATTAATTTTGTCTGTTCATATATATGGCTTTGTTTTTGGGATACAGTGATGTGGACAGCGTATGAAGATCAGGAATAAAACACTGCATTCTTGTGTCTGATTCTGTGACCTGTTAAGTGTAACCCATTAGTTTAATGTTAATCTTGTTTGCATTTGCTTTTATCACACTTTTATTAACTAATCGTCATTCCAGCTTTAGGAAATGCTGTTGGGTGTTCCTAGCTCACAGGCGTTTTTGTTAACTCACTATATAAGGAACAAATCCAAGCACATGAAGGATATCTATTTTCTTCAATGAGTTTTGTTAACATCGATCTGTACATGTTCTTCAAACAATTAAAAACACTTATTTAACATGTAAAGAATTTAACAGATGCTTTTTTTAAATAATTTAAATAAATATTAATTTTATGCTTGTCATGCATGGTAAGGCATAATTTTTATATATAACGTTCTAACTTGAATTTGCACAAGTTATTATAACAATTTAATTTATAATATTATTGTTTGTATTGACTGTTGAATGATAGTTAGGTGCCTAGTTCCAACTCCTTTCATCTCCTCGTGTTTATAACGAGGACACATAAATTATAAAGGATATTATTATGTATTTCTTTTTATATTATTATTTTTTTAAAAATTAATTTTATCAACTAACTTTAAGTGACAAATCAAATTATTTAAAATATGGAGTGTAAAACATGAGTTACTTTACTAGTTTGATATAAAAGAATTAACATTAACCTTAATTGTTTTAAAAAATGGTAATGTGTTATTTAAGTTCAGTTTTTTTGTTTTCAATTTAAAAATTTATAAAAACAAAAGCTAATATTGATTTTAAGTTTTCAAATTTATAAAAATATAGTTTTTAAATTTCAAACATTATTTTTAAATCTTAATCATACTAAAATATTTTTTTCTTAAAAATCAAAAATCAACCGTCAATGAGTGACAGTTGGAGATGGTAGTCAATGTCAGAAGTAGTGGTCAAAAGTAGTGATTGATTATCGTTGATCAGATATACGAATGGTGATTAGCAATTGGAGGTGGTGACCGATAATTGACGATTGAAGGTAGTGACTAATGGTCATCGATTATTGAAAGTAGAGGTCGGTGACTACCAGTTAGAGATGACAATTGATGACTATAGGTAGAAGATAACTATCAGTGACGATTGATTGAGGTAGAGGTTGGCAAGGGTGATTGATAACTGATGATTATAAGAGGTAATAGTTAATGATTTTAAGTGATGTCAAGAAGTGAACTTGAAATAAAAATAGAAACTAAAATTTAAAAGCCAAATTTAATGAGTAAAAATTGTTTTAAAAATAATTAAAAAACTAAATTGGAACTACTTAGGTCAAACATGTTTCTGTTTTGAAAGTATATATTTATAAGTTGAAAATTCTTTCTATCTAGTTCCATGGGCATGTTAATAACAAAATACTGCATTAATAGCATATTTATAAGGTTATTTGCTAACGTTTAGTGGCTGAAATTACTTAATGACAATGTTTGTACGTAATTCATGATTGGAGAAAAAAAATTAGATAGATATACCTTGTTTGATTTGGACGAGGGAGCGGAGGAGAGTGAGAATTAGGAAAGAGAGACGCACGATATCTTGATCAAGTGAGAGTGTAAAGGGAAAGTATAGAAAGGCTAATATTGGGTGTGGAACTCACGAGCAAAGGGATGTATATTTTATTTTTTAATTTAGTTATTGTTTTGTTAAACATTGTTAGTTTATAGCTTTAAATATAATTTTAATTTTTAAATTGGATTTCCCATTTTAAAATAGAAAACTTATTTTATAAATTCACAATTTTGATCTCCAGTTTTTAAAACAAAATATTTACTATCCTAATTTTCTAAAATACGTTATTTATGAAATATTTACTATCCTAGTTTTAAAAGTCTTGACTAACTTAACATGACTCAAATGACATAGATTATTTATTTAATTGATGTCATAATCAATAATAAAATGATAATCAATATTTTCAGTTTGATCAAAGATAAAAAATTACGAATTTTACGAATTTGAAAAACTAGATATTTCAATTCGAACACTTTTGTGGATTTTATAGAAAAATGAGACCAAATAACTCTGTTTTAAAGTAAGTGAACAGACTTGTGGGTTTGAAAAGTAGATGAACAAAAGTTGCATTTAAACCTACTTTGCATAACATACAAATTATAAAAAAACTTATAATGAAATGTTTAAATTTTATTAAATAAATTACTATTATTTCATTAAAATTTTCATATGATTTCCTTATTTTTTTTTAAAATTCCGTTTCATTCATTTAAACAAATAACTAGCGCAATTGTTAATATATAAATAGTATAAGATTTTATTAAAAGGATATTATTTTGTAAATTAAGAACATAATAATAAATAAATAAGTTTTAAATATTAATAAATACAATGTAAATTTAAACATTAAAAAACTTGATATCATAAGGAATAACATTAGTCATACATGAAGTTTAAATTTAATATATTACCATCCATAATTTAAAAATCTTAAATAATATATAACAAATAGAACATAATGTAATTAGAAATAATCATGTAAATGACAGTTTATTTAACTTATCCATAAATTTAACGATAATTCAATCTTTATTTAACAAATATATTATTTTCAAGCATTGGCATGAATTATTTTCACTTTGAACTTGCAAACGGTTCTTCCATCATTCTCATAGAAGACTTTGTCATATATACAAAGAGTCCAACTTGAGTCATATCTCAATTACAATTCTCTCTCATTGGTAACTTCTCTCAGTATCTTATTCCAAGATACAAGATGGTGACACTTTTGTCCTTATCAATCATATTGTTCTTCTCCTATTGTGATAAAAATAAAGATAGTAATATGTTCATATCTTTATTTCACATGTCCACACAACTATGTTGCACCAAGATCCTCTATCTTAATCCTTTATGGACTAAAGTTGTCCTCATTATTCCCAGAAAACATCTCGATATTAAACTTGGTTGTCACTTTGATATTTCTTGAATTGCATTATTCCCCTAGACAACATTTAGAAAGTCTCAAGAAATCATACCAAGAAAATGAGAGAGAAAACAAGAGTTAAAAACAAAGAAGGATTATATGATGGAAATAAAAAAACCCTTTGAATCAATAGATATAAGATTATAGTATGTATAGAGATAAATCTAAAAGATAGAGGAAAGAAAATTTGTGTACCTAAAATATATTGAATTGGAGTTCTTAATATTTATGAACAAAAACTCTATAAATGATTATTGTAAAGATATGAGTTCAATAAGAATTTTGAGGGTTTTACCACCAACTTTCTAGAGGATTATTTTATGATTACTTGAGAACTTGTTTATGATTTCATATTCTACTTAGAATTATCAAGAGATCTCTCTTCTCACTCATATAATTATTTTTTCAAGATCTTCGTAAGGGTCAATATTTTTTCAAGAATTGATTAATATGGGGTTAATTATGAAACCATTTGTAAGAATTATTTATTCTTATGGACGAATTTGTAGAATATTTTCTTGTATAATAACTTTCTATTAATATGCAATATTAGTATGTAATTATTGTAAGGACAATATACGAATCCCAAATTTAAAGAGATTAATTTCTCCATACCATATTTTATAATATTGTTGATGGTATTCTTGTAAAAGGTAGAGACTTTATTTTGGGATATATAAATAAACCTATGTGCATTATAAATTTTGATGAGAGTATGATTGATTACATGCAGCAAAAAAATATGACACCTATTCTCACAAATATTAAGGATATTATAATAAATCGTCTCTAACTCTCATCAAAATTTATAATTGACATAGGTTTATTTATATATCCCAAAATAAAGCCTCTAACTTTTACAAGAATATCATCAACAATATTATAAAATATGGTATGGAGAAATTAATCTCTTCAAATTTGGGATTCTTATATTATCCTTACAAGAATTGCATACTAATATTGCATATTAATAGAAAGTTATTATACAAGAAAATGTTCTACAAGAGAGCAATACAAAATCTTTAATATAGATCCCAACAGGGTGATCACAAATAATGTGATAAGGAAAAAATAATTTTATCAAGAAAAATTGTTTTTGCACAAGTATAATTAATTGGACATTTAAGGTAAAAATCGTATACCAAGATAATTTATTTTATAAGATATTAATTAAAATTCTAATATACAAAATCCTTCTACATGATAAATAAAAAAATGGTTGACATAAAAAAAATAGTCAGAGGGGTAAATAAAATTCAATTATTTCTTTATTACACTAGAATTAGAATTATGTCAAGTAATGTTATACTAATAGGGTAAATCCACTATCTACAAAATAGAATATATATATATATATATATATATATATATATATATATATATATATATATATATAGAGAGAGAGAGAGAGAGAGAGAGAGAAAATTTACACCACAAAAAAATGCAACAATTTTTTTGAAGGAAAAATGTTCAATTAAAGGTTATAAGTCATTATGGAACAAAAAGAAAATGACAATATAAATTTTGGTTTCATATAAATATAACTAAACATGATAAAATTAGGGAAATACACGAAATATTACAAAAATAGGAAAACATTATGTAATTCTAAAAGTTCAGTTAAAAGAGAATTACTAAGGAAATTACAATGCACTATAACTTATATAAATAAAATCTAGGGTATAAAAAAATCATTAATATAATCAAAGAAAAGTGCATTGTACAACACCAAATTACATTAATAACAATACACTGATAGAGTATAATTATCATCAATGCAATAAAAAAATTATATCACAAAATTCACATAAATGCATCCAGGATAGGTGAAATTACAATTATATAAATGGAAAAAGAAATTATGCATATTGTCCAATAAATTTGCATAATTTTAATCATATATCTTATACGACCAAAACACAAAATTCACATTATTATACCCATGATAGATGAGTAATAATAATGCAAATTAATAAACAAAATTATGTACATAAGAGAAGGATAATTAAGATTGTGCATAATTAATAAAATGACTTAAAATTAATTTATAAATGATAATTCAAATTTAAGAGAGTACAGTATAATTGGAGAATACAAATAATGTAAAGAATTATCACAATGAAAATAAGTCCGAGATTCAAGATTATAATAGTAAAAAAAAATAATTTAATCTTGAATTATCAATTTTTTTAATTAAAAAATACCAATAATATTAAAATATTAAATAAATATGGTATTTGTGGAAAAATAAGAATATAAAAAATGAGCAACCTCATTCAATGTTTCTGAGAGTGAATTTAACAAACAAATCATCTTACAGGATCGTATCAAAACGACAAGGTTCTCACTTGACTAAATCACAAAAATATGGTTATAAAAATAGTCCATGCAACCCCATTAACACTTCCAGAAGTAAAGTTAACACAAATATCTTATGTTACCCACACAAATAACTTATATTGGTCAAATATAAAAAAGGAAAACTGTTACGTAATTTTGAAAACAATTTATCCCGTAATTGAATTAAAAAAAACTAGGTTTTGAAGGGATAACACTTAAAGAGAAGTTTCAATATATAATTTACTCTTGTAAGAGTAAGGGAATGAAACTTTAACATGTTATTTTAACAATAACAAGTAGCATAAATCCTCAGTTTTTTTTATGAAAATAATAATAATGAACTACATTATAAAATTTCACTAATAACACAAAAAATCTTCTATTCAAATTTAATTCTCTAATAGAAAACAACCATAATATGTATCTAATTTGGCTCTCAAATATATTGAATGAAGTTCTTGATCTTCATGAACAAAAACTCTATAAACGATTATTGTAGATATATGAGTTCAATAAGAACTTTTAAGGGTTTTACTACATACTTTTTAGAGAATTATTTTAGAGAATGTATGTTGTAATTTACTTAATGAATGACAAATTTATAATCCCCTAGGATAGGGTAGGCAGGGACCTCTCAATTGGGCTTTCTATGATTGACTTAACCCATCACAGAATCAATCTTACTATAATCCTATTTAAATAATCATAAAGATATTATAAGATATGATAAGATATAATTATCATCATATTTTAAATTGTGAGATAATGATAAAAGATAATTTATTAATATCAATCCACTATTATTTTCAACATTATATTGATAATCAAGAAAGAGCACGAAAACATCACAATTACAACGATCCTAACAAGAGGTATATATAGGCTAAAATAGAGTCACAAACAAATCATGTGACCTATAAACGAGAAATTAATAACAACAAACACTACTATATAGAATGTGAATTGTCTGAACCTCCAAATGCTAGTCACTAGAAGCAAACCTGCTTCCCATGATTCTGACCAGTAGACGTTTTTGTTAGACTTGCTCAAGGAATGATCTATCACCAAAAACCATCAAATAGTCTAGTACACTTGTTCAAAGATTTCTGAGTCTACGTCAATAAAGTTACCTTGTTGAACTTTCCTAATATTACCATATCTAGCTTGTAATACTTTAACCCCATAATGCATTTTCTCCACTTGTCAAGCAACACTTTGTTAAAATAATCCAAATCTTTGATATCCAATACCCATTTCCTTTGTTTTAGTAAATCGAGTCTCATTTAATTTAGACAAGTTTTTTATTCTCCTCTAAACCTTCCATATAAATCTCCTTGCATCTTTTAAATTAGATGATCACCTTTTTCAAAATCCTATTAAAAAAAAATAAAGAAATTGATGAGAAGCTAGATTTTATCAAGTATTCCTTTAGCATAACATTAGATAATATGTTAAGATAACCAAATTTTTATTTGATTTTCTTATACATGTTTTTTCCATGTTGAACTTGGATATAAGTTCAATACATTAACGATATAATAACTGAATTTTATCCTCTCAGAACATTTCCAATGATCAAAGTTTAAGATATTCACTCTGGAATATTAAATATTTTTTTTTTAGTTTATGCAATATTATATTAACTTTAAGATACTCTTTTACAATTCTATTCCAATAGTTGAAAAAGTTACAAAATATGCATTTTCATATATTTTTAATTAGTTAAATTTAAAATCAAACCTTAATATTATTAATTAATTGGTTATTATAAAAAATAAATTTTTAATCTTAAAAAATCATATATTACTTCTAAAGTTACCTTAAAAAATTCATCTCGTCAAACAATAAAAAAAACTCCTATTATAAATGACCTTCCAACATTACTTAAGATTCCATTTTCACATTTCTATTTTAAAAATACAACAAAAAAAATAGGTAATACACATAATCACGAGATTTAATCCCTAAATACAATACACTCTAATTTAACATTATTTATTAAAAGCTTTACTTTTTAATTTACTGAATAATTAAATTTAATTATTTTTAATAATTATAATTGAATTATTAGTTGCAAAAAAATCCTTTATCGAATTCCACCTTTAAACAATTCATTCGACTAATAATAACATAATTTGGTAATCTACATAAACTTTTGAATTCTAATTTCATTATGGTCATTATATTTTCTTTACCTCCAAATGAGGCATAAAAAGTTAGAGCAATGTAATGGATTAATAATAGTAAAACCTCTCACTTCTCTAATTACTCTAAAATTACTCATCATTTGTAAGAATTAAACACGAAACGAACTGAGACATTTTAATCTACATATTATTTAACAAGTAAGAATAAGTTTCATTTTTCTACAATTTTTTAATGCGACTGAAGTAATTCCAAAGTGGTGGTTTAGCGGAAAGGAATAAAGTTTTAAAATGACCCTCTCAATCCGGTTTATAATTTTCATTTGGAGGAAGTGGCAAAAAAAAAAGAGAAGAATATCTTAATTGGATAATTAATTTCACACCTTATCTAATAGTTGGGTGAGTAAAGTGTGGGGGTGGAGGCATGACGATGGCGATGGCGATGACGGCGTCGCAGTTACGGTGGGGGTGGGGGTGGAGGCCGGCGCCGAAGCAGCAACGCCGCCGTATGACTCCGGTGGTGTGTTCTATCGCTATAGAGAACGCACAGAATAAAGAGAGAGCGAGGCTGAAAAAGCTCTTCGAAGAAGCGTACGAGAGGTGCCGCACAGCTCCCACCGAAGGCGTTTCCTTCAGTCTCCAACAATTCACCGACGCTCTCGACAAGTACGACTACGAATCGGAAATTGGCACCAAGGCACGTTTCCTAACCTTCCAACTTCCAACTTCCAACAATGCTTAATTCATTCTGTATGAATAAAATAAGAGAGGTTTTAAATTGCGATTGAGGATTGAATTTTAGAACCTTGATTGAGACTGGCTTTTAGTTGTACCCTAGGTCCTGTTTGGATTAACTTTTATGTACAAAGTAAAATTAATAGAGATGCTAAAATCCACTTGTACATTTCAGGTTTTGTAAAAGAGAGCTTAAGTGCATAAAATTGATTTTAGCTTAACAGAGAAGCTCAATTCTTTTTACTTTCCTTATTTTCTCCTTTTATAAGTGTTTACGGAGAAGAGAAGTTTATCGGTATAGGGTGTACGACATTTTAGTTTTAGTTTGCCGGTTGTGTTTTCAGGTTAAGGGCACTGTTTTTGCCACGGATGCTAGTGGAGCTTATGTTGACATTACTGCAAAGTCCACAGCTTACTTGCCTCTGCAAGAGTCTTGCATACACAGAATTAAACATGTGGAACAAGCTGGTATAGTTCCTGGCATGAGAGAGGAATTTGTGATCATTGGTGAGAATGAAGCGGACGATACCCTGATCTTGAGTTTGAGGTCTATTCAATATGACCTTGCGTGGGAACGTTGTAGACAACTTCAGGCTGAAGATGCTGTTGTCAAGGGTAAGGTGGGTTTTCTGAACTCAGAAACTTAATTCTGTTGAGATTTGGCATATTTGTGTCGACATTTCAAATCCTATTAATTTAAATTATGACATCAGCTTCTGGTAATCTCTAGCAAGTAAATATTACAACGTGAAGCATAATAAAAATCGATCTTGTTCCTTTTTCGAGTTGGTTTATTTGATCCTTAATACATTAATTGCTTCATCTCCCTATCCTTCTTTCTCTCCTGACTTATGCATGTTGTATGGCAGGTTGTTAATGCAAACAAAGGAGGTGTGGTGGCTCAAGTGGAAGGCCTTAAGGGGTTTGTTCCATTTTCACAAATATCAACGGTAAGCTTTTGACCTACTTTGACATTTATGGACTGCATGAAATCAGATTCGAATTTTCCATGTAGTAAGAGCTCAACTTGTTAGCATTAAGAAAAGTGTACAGGCTTTTGGTGGGAACAAGAATCTGATAAGGGTTACCTTATGGCTAACTGTGGGTTTTACTAAAGAATGTAAGTCTCAAAGCAAATATGCCTTACGGGTACTATAAATGCGTTCATAAGCACTTGAAGCTCACACTTGGGCGCTTGTCTCACATAAAAAAATATGGTGCGCAAGCTTGACTAGGAGTGCCAATGGCTTGGTATGGATAGGAATAATCACTTCCCGCTATCTAACCGCCAAAGAGAAATTGAACCCGCTGCTCGTCCCATTATCCGTCGGTACTCATTTTAAAAGCATCTGCAACTTTTTCATTTAACAAATATTTTTTTACATGAAATTTATCAAACAAATTCAATATTTGCTGTAAAATTTAGAAATAAAATTATATTATTTTTTACAAGATTAATTGGATTTAAAAATAGATTAGTCTAATATATACAAAATATTTAATACAAATAGAATCAAATAAGTTGATTCATTTCACAAATCCTTTATATTACCAACAATTTTATAGAAAAATAATTTGATTATTTATGCACTTTTCATAAAATAAAAATAGCATTGATAACAATAAAATTTAATAATTAATATTTTAAGTTGATTTATATCTTGATAAAATTAAATACGTATAATATTTTAATTTAACGGGTAGTAGGTACTCGAGGAGACAAGTACTATGATGTGCTTATTAAGGAGTAGATAGAAAAAAATTCATAGCGGTGGGTAGCAGGTATCCATTAAATTATTCATGCGGGTGTTTTCATGGGTTTTATCTGTGCATGTGGATATTTTTCCCATCTCTAAGCTTGGCTCAAAGTTAAAACTTAAGGCTTCACTTGAATAGCTAATTTATAACCTATTTTTATCAAGCATATTCTTGATTGTTTTTAAAGTTAATTATTTTAGTATTTAATAGACATTTTAATCTTAGAAGAAATAAAAGTAGAAAGAGGAAGAAAATAGTGAAACATATAAGTGTTCTGATGATAATTTTTTATGATAGAAAACAATGTGTATCTCTTTTCATTATAAAATTAACATTTTTTTTTATATATTTATATATACGCATATGAGAGCTATTCCCCAGCTTTTCATGTCAAGCCTATAAAGCTTGAGCTAGGCTCATTATATAATCAAGCCCAATGTCAAAAGCTTGAGCTTGTTTACTTATTAAAATAAATGAGCTAGATCTAGCAATTAATGATTTGAGTGTGAATAATTCACAAATAACTCAACTCATTTACTCTACATGCAATATACCATGCATCACATAAGATTATTCTGGGGATGAAGTTTGTGTTCATGATCATTCTTCTGTCCCATTCGAAAAATTACCATTTTTCAGCTGCCAACTCAAAGTCTTTCTCTTTTGCCTATTTTCTTCTTAGAAATCAGTAGGAGAAGAACTTCTTGACAAGGAGATTCCTTTTAAGTTTGTGGAGGTGGATGAGGAACAATCTAGACTTGTCCTCAGTCAACGCAAAGCTGTGGCTGAAAGCCAAGGGCAGCTAGGAATTGGTTCAGTAGTCACTGGCTGTGTTCAAAGCATAAAGCCATATGGTGCCTTCATTGACATTGGCGGAATCAGTGGCCTTCTACATGTCAGTCAGATCAGTCATGACCGTATAACCGATATTGCTACTGTTCTTTCACCCGGTGATACACTGAAGGTAAACCTGTGATAAGCAGCATGTGTATTTGCTTGGAATTATAGGTGTTATGTGGACATAAAATTTCATTTATTTGGTTAGGTGATGATCTTAAGTCATGACCGGGAGAGGGGACGAGTAAGTCTTTCCACAAAGAAGTTGGAACCCACACCTGGTGACATGATTCGCAATCCAAAGCTTGTCTTTGAGAAGGTATAATCCAAAGAAACGATATCAAGTTTTTTTGGCCTACTACTTCTCTAAATTACGATTGTGGTACAGAATTATCTTCATTTATCATGGTTTATTTCCAGTTTTATATTCCCTGCTTCTCTTGCTCTCTAGATTGATATGCTAGAAGAAACCAAAAGACTGAGCTTATTTTGGTTCCGTGTTATTCTTCTTCTCATCCCTTCCTTTCTACGATAAATCATCTCAACCCTTTTCATTAGCATGATTATACTTGAAAGAAAATGCACACTTATAATTTAATCTATTTTTTATAGGCGGAGGAGATGGCCCAGACATTCAGACAGAGAATTGCTCAAGCAGAAGCTATGGCTCGTGCTGATATGCTTAGATTCCAGCCAGAGGTATTTTATTTGTTGGCTCTTGCTAACCAATGTTAGTGTAGTACTGTAGTTCAAAATCATAGGTAAGCACACTTTACACGTCCTAATAAAATATTTTCTCTTTATACTAATCAGTGTGTTAAGACAAGCGGTTAGCTTTCTCCTTATTAGTTAATTCTTTATTCAAAAGCTCAACTCAATGAAAATGAAGAAGCAACAAGGTATTAATTAAAGATGATTAAAATACAAATAGCATAAAAACAGAAGTCACTTCTTGCTGCTGCTGCTGAAAAATATTACAGATTCTGAAATGACAATTTAAATGATTCTGGTGGACCTTTTTCTAGTGGACGACAATACAAGTAGTTTTGATATTTTGGACTCATAACTGACCGACTCATTTTGCTTATTTGAATATATTCTTACTTCCAACTATTAACAGTTACATTTTTGTGTTGGATATATTTCTTTGATCACCTTATACTTACAGTATTCATGCAAACTGAGAAGACATATTTGTTGATTTGGTTCATTTGATGACCTATTTCTCCCCTATCCCTTCATTTCAGAGTGGATTGACTCTCAGCGGT
Source organism: Psophocarpus tetragonolobus (assembly GCA_037954015.1). Lineage (NCBI taxonomy): Eukaryota > Viridiplantae > Streptophyta > Magnoliopsida > Fabales > Fabaceae > Psophocarpus > Psophocarpus tetragonolobus. The sequence goes on from CM075688.1 coordinate 104,008,229, forward strand.
GATGGAATCTTAGGACCACTTGCTTCAGACTTGCCTCCAGAGGGACTGGATCTGAGTGAGGTACCCCCAGCTGAAGATTCATGATTGAGAATTGAGAGCCCCCCTAATTTTTTCTTTCATTTTTTCCTTTTTACACCTTGATCTAAATTTTGTTGTAGAAAGATGAATGTAACGGTTCTTTTCAGCAACTCATTATTGTAGTAAAGGTCATTGTAAAACTCTCATTTTCTGTCCAAGTTATTAGGATAGGTTTGTCCTTGTTATCTTAAGTTAAATTGGCAATAGAAGATCCTGTTGAAAGACTAGATTTACGCATTTGTTTCTGAGAACTATGATTGTCATACTGCTAGCAACCCAACCTGATACAGAAATTAACTTATTTCGCCTTGCTATAATTTTTAAGTAATGTTACTAGACTAGGCAGGGTACCGGGTTAGGAGGTCAGGGATCGACATTATTAAGTTTGATATGCATTTATAAATTATAAATAATTCATAACTTGTATAAAATTATATTTCAAAAAATTGTAAAAATAATCAATTCATAACTTTAACAAATATTGTAAATTATACAAGTTAGCAACTCAACTAATATTAAGTGGAATTATGAAGTTATAATCAAATCAAATTATAACCAATCAAATTCAATTAGGTTGACCCACCGATCTTGGGGAGTGACGAGTTGCGGTACGTGACATTGCCGTAGCACGGATGGATATGGTTAGGGTTTAGAGGGTGGAGATTAGGAGTGTATATGACAAAGGATTTTCGGCAGACACGGCAAGGAACCTGTAAAAAAGAAACGATACAAATATTCTCATAAACTTTTCTAGGCAATATCTGCATTCTTTTAGCTACTGACATTTTTAATACTTAATAAATACTTACTAATATAATTTTCTAGAATTTTTAGTTATTAGAAATGAGTTAAAATTAGAAATAAAAAACTGATCAATTTCATATTTAAACCTTACAAATATTCCATTAATAAAAACTTCATATTTTCATTTGTTTTCAGCGTATAAAAAAGAAATTACGAAAACAAACTTCTATTTTTTAAATTTTTAAAATAAATACAAAACTTATCAAACTTTCATCAAATTAAACATAATTTCACTTACAGTAACTAATTTAAAGATATTATACTTACATCCTATATGTTTAAAAACAATATACTAACTCCCTCCCTTAAAAAGCGTGAACATAATGATTAAAAAATGAAAAATGTAATGTATAATTACAATAATCTTTTACTTAATTTCTACTCTATTCCGAAACTAATTGAACAAACTGTTATAAAATAATTATAGACTAATCAAACAATTTATTTTAAATTAAGCTGCATCCATATAGTAATAAAAAATAAAATAATTTAATTAAATATGCATATTTTCTTGCAATACTGTTTCTGTCCATCCTGTATTCCTGAATATTAATTAGCTATTAGGATAACAATCATTCCCGTGTTCATAAGAACCAGTATTTTAACCTTATATCATACAACACAAACACTTTTTTATATAATTAGAATTTATAAATACTTCTAAGAAAAAATATATTTTAGGTTTATGATAAATTATTTATTTTGTGCAATTTAAGATTATTTTAATTGTTGATAATTTTAAAAAATTAAAATTCAATTAATATATTGAAAAACATACACTTAAGAAAACTAATGTACAAACAAATATGGTTGAGCTTAATTTTTTCAGATATTTGTTGAATCAAATTTAATTTGAAATTAAAATTATGTATTTGAAGGAAATATAAAACTAAAAAGATCAATGAGATGCTTAATATATACAACATACAAAAATGTCTCAACTCTAGTTAAGCATCAAAACTTCACCTGAGTAAATCCTACACGGGTTTGGGGATTCAGGAATTAGGATCCCGGTTCCAGATGTGGAAAGAAAACAGCATCGACACGCAGTTTTAATCCAAAGGCTTATTAATAGAGAACAAAAATATGATTGAAGTTGCAGTCCACCAGGCATAGGATTAAAACTTTGAGCTGCAGTTAATCTTCAAACTGTAGAAGATGGATCGATGTGTTGGCTAACTTTCTTGTTTGCTGCTCTTCTTTCCTTTCTTTTGCTTTTGTTTCAATTGAGTAAGGCCAGCTGCTGATATTTTCACATTACCAATGATTGCAGCAACTAGCTCAGGATCAGTACATGCTTTCATCAACTCCTTCTCCCGGCCTGTTGCATCTGACATGTGGCTGAACAAGTTCATTGCAGTTTTTGCGGCTACACAATAAATCGAAAAGAAAAATAATTATGGTAACATTTTAAAATAAAATATCAATAATGCATGCATCTAATGCTAAATAACTCAGACTAAAGCAGATTTCCAGGACCAAGGGCCAGGAGGATTGAGACTCCTGGCAAGAAATAATATGACTTAATTACACTGTGTTGTATCCCCTTATTTTTTCTATTTTTAACATTTTGTCTCTTTATTTCCAAATCATGATATTGTGCCGCTCAATTTTTAAAATTGTTAAATTTGTATCAAACCTTAATTTTGTAATTCAAAGACAGCTTAAATAATGAGAAAATATTACATGTCAGTCAATGTCACTTGACAGTCAAATATCAATTCAACAAAAGCTAGACACAAATTTAACAAATTGGAGGGCACACTATGTCATGATTTAAAGATATGAAAGTAAAATAAAAAAAATGAAAAAATAGGGAGCACACAGTGTAATTAAGCTGAAATAACATGCATGCATCAAATGCAGCACTTGACAGCACCATATAAAGATACTAGAAATCATCAATTATGAAAGTATAAACATTCAAACTAAAAATTAGTTTTCTAAGACTTCCTTCTAACAGGTACTACTGGTCTAAGATAATAGTCATCAATAAAAAAATCAATCAGAAACACGGTAATTAAATAATTATAAAAAAAGAACCTTTCCCTTTCTTCGCTGGTCCAGGAATTATCTTCACCCGATATTTGTAAGACTGAACTGCACTATAAGGACCACAGACAGGAACAGCATATAAGAGAATATCATTAGGAAGTGGATTCCCTGTCAAGTAATCCACATCATTTAGTTTTTCTTTCTCTTCTTCTCCTATTTCATGAATATCATCTTCTTCCATTGTCACCCTATCTGCTTGGGAAGTATCGAGAGCAATCATTTTCGGATTTTCTTCAGCTTCACCAATTGCATGTCGATGCAACAGATCATCTGATTGCTCCTTACAATCCCGAGACAAGTGACCTGCCTTCTTACACTTGTAACATATTTTTGGAGCTTCAGTAGGACTAGGACCTGCCACAATAACATTATAATACAATAAACAAGATAACAAATTATACAACTGCAATAATTGGCAAATATAAATATGTTGTGTCTAATTTATACTAAAATTTAGATTTCCGTAATCATGTCTACCACTGGGCAATTAACCAAGGAGGGTCACTACCCAAACCTTTACAAGGCCCAAAGACTACATGAACCAAATAGTGAAACTAGGTAAAGAATTTTGTAGAAGCTAGCTTCATGACATGGTCAACTTGTTTGGGTCATAAACTAGGTCAACCAAGTTGTGAAATGGAAAAAATAAAAAAATACTAAAACAAACTAATAAATATAGCAATACATAATTTTGTACAATATAATATGCATGTTCATGTACATTAATGAAATGCACAATCCAGCTCAATTCCAATTGGCTCATAAATCTGATCAGAAATTCAGAACAGTTACAATTGACTCAAATCTAAATGATTTGAGCTAAGTCAAGCTCAACCCAAACAAATTGGTTCACATAAATTCAAGCTGAATTTTAAGGCAATCCAATTGTAAATCAAGCTGAGACCAAGCTTGGTCAGCTCACTTTCAGCAACACTGATGAGAATATAGGAAGGCTTACCACTGTCCGGTTTTTTTCCTTTGTCCAATTCATCATTTTCAGATGACGTCTCTTCCTTCTTGATTGATTTTCCAGAAGACTACAAATACCACAAATAACCAGCTTTATAGTTAAAAATGGAGTCAGGGAAATCAGTAATATGCAAGAACATTGGAGGCTGTAAAATGTTCTAGAAAATTTCCATCACGTGATCTTTTGTTTACTTTCTCCTATGCTGGATCGTTCAAAAGATTTTTAGGGAAAGATTACAGCATTATTAAATTTAACATCTGTGGACTCATCTTAGCAGGCATGTGATATGTATCTCATACATGGTGCTTTCAAATTAGCAAACATAATGCCTGTATTGTTTACAGGGTAACAACATAATGACAGAACATGTAAACTACTGAACTCACAGCCAACAATGCCATTCGGATGCTTCTTTCTTCCTCGTCCTGATCAGCATACTTCTCCTTTATCTTTTTAAGTTTGCCCCTCTGTCCACGGCTGATTTTTTGACCACCACCTTTTTTAACATTTTGATCTTTTGCAGGTACATTAGCAGAAATATCTTTTAGTTTTGATTCACCCTTTCCATGTTCAACAATTGAATCTGCTCCACTTTTCTCTTCTTTTTTAAGCTTTCGCCTCTCAGCTTTTGATACATAAGGTTTATCCCTTACTGCAGCTTTGCTTTGCTCAAAATGCTTCTCACTGCTTAGATCAGTTTGAGAGTTCTCAGTTCCATAATTTTTACTTGACTTAGCAACAGATCCAAGTTCAAGAGCTTGGTCAATAAGTTCCTCAAGTTGAGGGTTGACAGCTAAGCCATCTCCTCTAATGTCTGATAATATCTTCCTATCAACCATGTTCAATGCACTTGTCTCTTTTGCAGGAAAATCATGTGAAATTGCATTTTCAGCATTGATAGTAGCCAAACTAGTTTGACATGAGTCTGCAGAAAAGTCTTCTGATGGGGGTTTGTGCAACTCTGGTGATAAATTACTATTCCTTTCTGAGTGAGTGGCAGATTTTATATCAGTGACATCTTTCTCAGACTCTGAATCAGATTTGTCTTCAAGAGCAATTTCTTCATAATCACCTGTTGCTTCCTCTTCTCCTCTCACTCTTCTTTCATTTAAATGTGATCCTAAGGAACTCTCATCCAAGCGAAACAGTAGGCCAAAACCCATGATAAGAGGGTGTGGTGGAAGAAAATTTTTCTTTCCCCGGATCATGAAACTCCCTACTGTCAGATATTCACCTGTAGGAGCAGTTTTACTAACCTGGTGAGGATAAACCCACCAGGCACTAGTAACAATTTTTGAATCCCATGCCTGGCTATGGCAGACCTACATTCCAAAATGATGTAGAAGTGGTAACAGTTAGCATTTGGTTTAGTTCACAACAAAAAAAGTAAAGCTATGAACATAATATGGGCTGGTGCTACATACTGTGAAACATCCAGCTTGGTTTAGTGTCAGTGGTGGAACTGGTTGCACAGGTTTGTGATTCTTGATAACTGTACTAGAAGCTCCATGCAGATCAGCATGTACATACCTATTACATAAACAAATCAACGAAATGAGAGAATCAGAGATCAAATCATACTCAAAAGCAAAAACAGAAAAATGTAAGCACATATCTACGTGGGGTATAATAATTTTATTTCTGAATAAGTGATTAGTGATAGCAGCAGATGTTCCATGTGCTTTAAATAGCAGCAGAGAATAAATCATCTATTAGAAATGACATAAATAATTTGAATTACTGAGTTCAAGTGACCTTAACCAACAAGATACTGTAAATACCAGTAGTATAAATTAAAATTTAGAAATCAATTCCAACCAAGGAATAGAGAGTCCTAAGAAAAAGGGGAAAGATAGGGAACAGATGTAGCAGGTGCAAATGAAGAAAACCAGTATATTTTATGGGCCAAAAGCGGAAGCATTTCCCACAGTATAGCATAGAAATATTATGTACATGATATGTTATGTCCTATAAAACAATTGTACTATTTAAAAACTTTGCACAAATTCTCTCAAATAAGCCAGTAAAACCAGCTTATCCCATAAAAGATGCTGCACAGATATTTGTCCTTGAAAAATATTATGTTCCTCTCCAGCCATGTGCATCAAATAGCAGCAGATATGACACCCAACCAAAGGATATTGACCTCCTTATAATCTCCTAAAACCTCTAGTAGCTGGACAATGCAGAAAAAAATGTCAGCTAATCTCTGCCATAAACACAAACAGATTAGCAGAGATAACACTGTCAGCTTGCAAACTTGTAATTCAGTCTACTAAGTGCAGAAAACCAAATGAAAGAATTCATCTTCGAAGTGGCATTGGATCTCCAAAGGGAGTTATCAAGAAGATCATTTTCCTTGTTTGAGGAATGGGTGATGAATTGGAACTAAAATTTACACGTAAAACCAAATTCTCCAATCTGATGGAGAGGTGAATAGACCCAGTAAATGAGAAAGTGCATAAAAGTCAATAGTTTTTTCTATTACTGTAGTTTCTGGAAAAGACAATGAAAAGTCCAAGACAAGGAATAGGATACAAGCTGCTATTGGGTTGATGACGCAACAAAGAAAGACAATTAAGATCAAGAGAATACACAGGATTATCTCCCCAACCACAAATCCTTGCCAAAATAAATATAAAACCAAAACCTCAAGTATCAAAGACACCAAAGTAAGAAAAGCAGTATGCTCATCAGATAATTTGAATGAACTTTAATTTGTATTATCTATAGCCCTCACATTCTGATTAAAAGATATTTGCATTGCATAACTCGATTAATTGATTAGAATCTTATAAAACTCAGACAGTATAATTCCATACTTACAATATGAAAATCACCTTACTTTGCAATTGAATCCTAAGACCCCCATTTCCAACTAGCAAAACAATCTCTAATTTGTATTTGCATTTGGTATTCTGATTATAACAAAAGGAAGTTTCTCATGATTTCCTCCATTATTTGCAGCATTCATAGTGAACTGGGTCTTGTTAAAATACTCAAATGTTTTTAAGCAGGTAGGTATACAGCAAATTTGGGATAAATATAAAGTTCTTTCTAAAAGCATACAAGTTAACATATTCTTCAAATGATATTGAGACATGTTAATAGTTAAGTGTTAATCATTCAAAAGATGATGGCATCTGAACCAAATTAATATTATTTTCACCATAACTAAACATTTTTCATCAAAATGTGTAATATAAGAAATACTCACAGATCTCCTTTTGCCATATAACGCTTCACTATCATCTCATTTTGCTGTGCATCACGTCCACTGATAACCAAATAGTTCTCACTGCTAATGAACCAATTAAATTTCTCGAACCAGTGGACTTTGCGCATATGTGAAATTGAGGCAACAGTTTTTTCCTGGAAAAAAATTTGATTGAAAATACAATTGGTAATAAATAAAGCAACCAAAAATGAAAAACTCCAACTAGGAGCCTGCATATCAATTTGTTATATATGTACATTAGGTGCTGAAAAGCCTATTCAAGAATTTCTTATTGGTAGAGAAGAAGCAAAAAGATTAAGGTTCAATGAGGTATTCTCTAAAGAAGAAAAGTAATCAAAGATGCCACTTGAATATAGAAAAAGCTTGAGTATTTTACTCAGCTTAGAACCTCTTATTAATAGAGATGAACAACAATTTAGAAATAGTCAGAGTAGTGAGTACAACTACCACCAACCTCTGACATACAACCATAAATGAAAAAGAATACACCTTAACTAACAACTAATGACCAAATACAATATTATATTTAACACTCCCTCTTAAGCTAGAGCATATAAATCATATGTTCCAAGCTTGGAAATCAAGTATTCAATCCGAGGACCCTTCAAGGGTTTGGTTTATAGATCTGCTGGCTGATCATTTGAACTAACAAATTCAGTCTTAATTTCCTTGGACAACACCTTTTCTCTTACAAAGTGACAATCAATTTCAATGTGTTTAGTCTTTTCACGAAATACTGGATTGGAAGCAATGTGGAGAGCTACCTGATTATCACAGTAAAGTTGCATTGGAGAAATTTCACAGAACTTTAATTCTTGTATAAGTTGTTTAACCCACACCAACTCACGTGCAGCAAGGGCCACAGATCTATATTCAGCTTTTGCACTAGATCGAGAAACAGTCTTCTGTTTCTTACTCTTCCACGAGATAAGATTACCACCAAGGTACACACAATAACCAGTAGTAGAGTGTAAATCTGTATCGGATTTAGCCCAATCAGTATCGCAATATCCAACAATTTGGCTATTTCCTTTATCTTCGTACAACAAACCCTGGCTTGGAGTCTTTTTTATGCATATGAGAATATACATTACTCCATTCCAATGATCAACACAAGGTGAATTTAGGAACCGGCTCACACCTCCAACTGCAAAGGAAATATTTGGCCTCGTAATAATGATATATATGAGCTTCCTAACCAGCCTTCTATACCTTTCTGGATCTGAGTACAAGTCTCCCATATCAGCCACTAACTTCTTATATGGGTCCATAGGACTGTTAACTGGCTTACAATTAGACATTTTTGTTTCCTCCAAAAGATCCAAGGCATACTTTCTCTGGGAAACTACAATGCCTTCTTTGGATTGAGCTACTTCTATTCCAAGAAAATATTTTAGATGACCAAGATCTTTTGCTTGAAAGTGATTGCATAAGTGTTATTTTAGTTGAGATATTGTGACTTCATCATTCCCTGTAATGACAATGTCATCAACATAAACAACTAAATAAACACATTTGCCAACAAATTTATTATAATAGAAGACAAAGTGATCCGCTGCACCCCTTTTCATCCCAAAACCTTGGACAACATTGCTAAATTTTTCAAACCAAGCCCTTGGCAACTATTTAAGACCATAGAGAGATCGCCGGAGTTTACACACTAGACTAGACTCCCCTGAGCAACAAAACCAGGAGGTTGCTCCATGTAAATCTCCTCATCTAACTCACCATGAAGGAATGTATTTTTAACGTCCATATGATACAGGGGCCAATGGCGAATAGCTGCCATGGCAAGAAGAAGGCGAATAGTAGTGACCTTGGCCACTGGGGAGAAAGTATCTCTATAATCAAGTCCACAGATCTGAGTGTAACCTTTGGCTATCAAACGAGCTTTAAGGTGTTCAATTTCACCATTTGGACCAACTTTAATAGTATAGATCCATCTACAACCAATAGCTTTCTTCCTAGGAGGAAGATGAACCAATTCCCATGTACCATTGTGATCAAAGGCCTGCATTTCATCAATCATGGCTTGTCGCCATCCAGAGTGATCAAGTGTTTCACAAACATTTTTGGGAATAAGATGGAGACAGACGATGATAACTAAAAAAATTGTAAATAGGATGAGAGTTTCTAAAAGAGCTTATACCTTTGCGAATGGCAACATGCCAACAGGAGTTGTCATTGGCCATAGAAGGAGAATTAGGAGTCGCTGTACAAGAAGCAAATGGAGAGGGACATGAGCCACGAGATTCATCAGGAATTATGCGACTAGTTTCAGGTGTCATGCCATGAGTAGTAGCAGAGAGAGTGATCAATTTCAGTGAAGTTAGGAGTTGGAGTAATATTGGTATGGTTAGATTGAGAAGACATGTCTGGAGAGATGACAATTTTTGGACTGGAGGTGGAAATGTGCAATACCTCTTGGATGGAAATGGAGTCGGGTGTGGAGGATGAGTAGAAGGGAGAATCTTCAAAGAAGGTAACATTAGCAGACATGTAATACTTCTTGTTATTAAGACGGGAATATCCCAGGAAAATACACTTGATAGACTTAGATGACAATTTATCAAGACTTGGAGACATATCATGAACAAAACAAGTACAACCAAATACATGAGGTGATACATGATACAGAGGTTCAACTGGAAATAGGATGGTACGAGGAATTTGATTATCAAGGGAGGAAGAGGGCATCTTATTGATAAGATGCTGGAAGAAAGAATCGCATCTCCCCAATTATGTAATGAAACTTTTGCATTAATCATTAAAGAGCGAGCTATTTCAACAAAGTAGCGATTCTTCCTCTCTTCTATCCCATTCTGTTGAGGAGTGTGGGGACAACTGGACTGATGTAATATGCCTTAAGAGGACAAAAAGGAAGAGAGTTCAGAAGAAAAATATTTTTTTGCATTATCACTTCTGAAACATTTAATTGTTTTGCCAAACTGATTTTTTATTTCATGGAAGGACATAAATATGGACAGAAGTTCAGACCTTTCTTTCATTAAATAAAGTCACGTACAACGAGAATATTCATCAATAAAAGTGACAATATTTAAATCCAAAAGAAGTAATCCGACTAGGACCCCAAATATCTTAATGAACAGTAGAGAAGGCTAAATTACTTATTGGTTTATCTTGACTAGAAAAGGAAGACCCAACATGTTTGCCTAATTGACAAGCTTCACATTCTAAAGTTTGGATTTTCTGGATATTAGGAGTCATTATCTTTAATTTGGCTAGACTAGGGTATTCAAAACGATCATGCAACAGTTAAGGAGAAATGGATGCAAGGCAAGACACCAAAGAGCTAGATTCTAGGTAATAGAGGCCTTGTGATTCATGTCCTGTGCCAAGCTGGCAACTCGTACCACGATCCTGAATGACAAATGAATCAGAATTGAATGTAACTGAACAATTTAAGGATTTAGTTAACAGACTCAAAGAAAGTAAACTAGGACAAGAAGGAATGTACAAAACAAAAGTTAAATTTAAGGAGGGAGAAATAGATATTGAACCCACTCCTTGAGCTGAAACCTTTAACCCATTGGCTAATACGAAAAGATGGGGAAATTTGGGAGGTGACAAAGATGAAAACAAGAGTTATTACCAAAGATATGATTTGAAGCACCAGAGTCAACAATCCATGAATTTTGACCTTCCACAAATTGAGAAATGCAGGCCGTTGAGACATTAGGTCAGAAGAAGGCTCAGCAAGGCTGTTAGATTTCATTCTCAAATACTCTTGGTATCCTTGATATTCTTCTTCAGATAGTTTCCTCTCTTCAGGTTTCTCATACCTTGATACATGAGTAGACTTGTCTCAAAAACCATGCAGGGAGTAGCATTTTCATGAGTATGACCCATCCTTTTGTAATGAGTGCATTGAGGACGATTACCTCTTCCATCACGTCCTCCTCTTCCTCTCAAAGATATCATAACAGAAGATTTCATATTACTTTCAAGAAAGGTACTCTCATGGCTTAAGGTAGGAACAAGGAGGAGACATGTAGTTAAGCTCTCCATAGAAGGAATATCTTGTCCTGTTAGAACTTGATCATGAATGTGATTGAATGTCGGGTTCATACCACGAAGAATCATAATCATATAGAGATTATCAAGTTGTTTCCTTATTTCTTCTATAGAATCAGCTTCTAGGATAACCTTCAATTCTTCTGCAACGGCTTGAGCCTCAGAAATATAAGACACCATATCTGAATCATTTTTGCTTTAAAGAGGCTAGCTTTTGAACAAACTAAAACAAGCGTTGGATGTCATTAAAGTAGATATCTTAGGCTTTCTTCCAAAACAAATAACAGGTCTTGAATGCTCTGAGGTTCCACCGACTGCCATAGAAGAGCACAAAGTTGAAAGTCAAGTTTCTTCCACTGAGCTTTTTGTTCAGTTGATCCCTCAATATCTACCTTTCATGGTGTCCTTGACCAAGGAACCAGAGTTCCACAGAACCAACCCAAGATAAATAATTTTTACCATTGAACTTTTCTGTGTGATAATGGCAGTTCCATAAATAGGAAGAATAGGACCAGAGCTGACTGAAGTAGAAGAGGACATTTTTTCAGATCTGAAAAATGGTAAAATAGAGACCTGAGAGAGAGATTTGAGTTAAATCCAATAAATCTTGCTCAAACTGACAAACGAAGGCCGGCAATGGCTCCAGACGGCTCAGATGACTCGGGCGACACCGGAACGACGGCGAACAAAGATTTTTTTGCCCGCCCGTGGAGCTCATGCGCCCGCTGTTTGGCGAGACTCGTGGCGGTGTGTGAGGGCGCGTGGAGCAACGAATGGAGGAGCGATTACTAGGGTTCAAACACGCATGTCGAGACGCACCTGGATCTGGACCTGCCGGAGAAAAAGTTGCCGTAGATGGCGGTTGACAACGGTGACAGTGGCGGAGCCTACTGTGACTCTAGACTTTACAGAGCAGGGTCAAACCGCTTTGATAACAACTTGAATATAGAAAAAACTTGAGTATTTTACTCAGCTTAGAACCTGTTATTAATAGAGATGAACAACAATCTAGAAATAGTCAGAGTAGTGAGTACAAATGAAAAAGAATACACCTCAACTAACAACTAATAATCAAATACAATATTATATTTAACAATGCCAAAATGAAAATTATCTCCCATATAACCATAACATGAGGTAACTTAACTTACAATAAAATTTAAGAAAAGTCATGTTTTTCAAAAAAAAAAAGAAATAGTTTCACTAGGGCAAATAAAAGTAGTGTTGAAGCGTACTATAAGAATTTTCCCTTGGAAAAATCCAAAAAAAAGTAGAGTAAAAAAACCAGGCAATGAAGAATGAGAGGAATTTCAAGATAAGTATTATGATCAAGTAATGGATATTTCCAAACATTAGCATGAATTGAAACTTGTATGTATTTCCTACCACAAATGGACCCAATTAAGTAACAAACTTATAATCCATATGCTATATTCATATATATATATATATATATATATATATGTGTGTGTGTGTGTGTGTGTGTATGATTGTAATGACTCTAAACTTTCTAAAAGAAGAAATGAGAAAAAATCTGAAAAGTAATTATCTTACTTATTGCCATAATCACAAACCACATGTTTACTTTTTTTCCGATTTTCTTCAATTTATTTATGAGATAATGATAAGAACTTTGGGAGAGTTACACCACAAAAGCTATTTGTTGTAGTTGGACAGCCCAAGACCTTATGAACCCCACATCAGACTCCAATATTGCTGGTGAGAGACTTGGTGGAAGGATCTAACACCCATTATAATAATCACTCAAGCAATTGGTGAACCCCCCCTTGAAAGCTAGCTGCTAAGGGGGGTGACCCTTTCCAAAACATTGGCAAGCAGCTCTGATACCAATTGGTCCAAGCCTTGGGAGGGGCCATACCACAAAAGCTAGTTGTTGTAGTTGGTGAGCCCAAGACCTTATAAACCCCACATTAGAATCTCATACTTCCAATGTGGGACTCAAGTACCATACCTTGTAACTGGATGCTAACAGATAGCAATCCACTATGCACATATCAATTTGCAATAAAGATTAAAGATTCACAATACAATTTCTAACTACCTGATTAAGCTGTAGGCGAGTCTTTCTCTCTGCAGCTTTAAAAGCCTTTTCATGGGCAGTTACAGTTTTTTCCTGTTTGCTCTCCTGCTTTTTCTTCTGTTCATACCACCTCCGAGCATTGGCATGTGCTGAAAGAGCTAGATCAACTTCAACCTTGAACATAAATAATATACTATAGTTACTAATGTTAAACATTTGAGGAGGAAAGCATTAAAAATCACATGCAAAGAAAACATGAAGAAAATCAGTGATGATAGTAACAACGGAAAGAAAAAAAGTTAATGGATAATTAATAATACTGATTTATTGGCATAGACAACCTATAAGAGAAGGATATAAGGTAATCATCAATCACATGTTTCTCCAGTCAATTTTTTGTTTCCTTATCATGTTATGTGTGGTTGAAAATCATATAACAATGGCAGACAGTTTAACAAAGATGTCTTCAAGAATTTGTAGGCTGAATATATCAGTCTGAAGACAAACAGCTTATAAATGTTTTAAGTAGCAAATCAGAAGATCAAAAGAAAAATTTTAAATATATCCCATGTCAATTTTTCCAGCAATGGAAGTCTATAATACACTTTGTTGGAACATGACTCTCTTATTTTTAATTTTAAGGAGGTTTTAATGATGGATTGAATAGCTTTACACCATTGGTTTTCCTCTTTTCTAGGTTGCTTTCTATTCTGTTTATTTGCTTCTTTTTAAGTAGCATTGATGATGCTCCTTTCTCTTTGTATTTTTTCTCTCTTCATGAATTTATCCTTTTATCCAATAAATAAATAAATAAAAACCTTATCCACAGGGAGTGTCTTCTCATCATCATCCATTTCATCAAGATTGTTGCTTAACAGTAGAATCATGCAGTTCCTCTCAAGATGGAGCTTGTCAATAAGGCCAGCTACTGGGTTTCCAGCTTTCTTTTCGTCCTTCACCATCCGAGCAAGGTCATCCCAGTTCATACCTTTTGCAAGAGCTACACGAACAGCTAATATAGCAGCATCCACATCTTCCAAGTTGTATTCTATCAATTCTGCCATCTTAACACAGTGATCAGCTTCTTTCCTCAAAGCATGTACTCGATTTTCCTACACTTGCAGAAATGAGATAAATTATCCTGAGTATCAGATGTTCTAAGTATTTATTTGAAGTTATATTGGTGTCCTGTGTAACATTTAATCATTAATAATTGTTAAAATGTATAGATTGCAGCCAGAACTCAAAACATACATTTGATTGAAATTCATCCTTCTAACAGATCTTAAATAGAATAAGGAATTTAGAGCTTGTTCAGTTAAAAAAATATGTTGTTTTCATTTCATTTCATTTCCTATCATGTTATTAATGAAAATAAGATTAAAAAAAGAAAACAATTTATGAAACCAAACAGACCCTTATTTTCCTGTCCTTTGTGGTAAGAGAAATATAATTTTGAGTAACATAACCAAAATCACTATATTTAGCAAACTGGAGCACAGATATGATATGAGATATGGAAATGATACAACACAAACACGAGAATATGGCAAATTTTAAAATTATAGGAAATAACACAGTTATAACAATATATAAATTCATCTAATGTTACCATAAATTGAAATTACAGAAGAGAAATCATGTTTTAAAAATTAGAATAATTCATTAGAAACACAAAAATACAAAAAATATCTAGTTAGCGGTATTTAAACCAATATTGGTATAAAAGTTAATAAAGATACAACATGAGGATGTATCTGACATGGTTAAGACACAACATAGCCACTATTTAGAAGTGTCCATGTTTATTAGGATAATGTGGGGGCTTCAGAGGATACAACTATTAGGCCTTTTGGAAGAGAAACTGAACTCTTGTAAAATACACTTTTCACATCCATATGTTTTGTGTTCTTCTAGGAATTTTGACCCCAAAAGTGCATTAATGATCTAATTCAAACAAGGACAATGGAAATTAATTGCTTCCCTGGGACCTAAATCATTGATCATTTCTGTAGAATGTAATTAGGTGTTGCTAGTTGAAACATAAAAATAACAATAGTATTCATATATAAAGATTTAATTGATTCATACTGCTATCTGACTGCTGAAATAACTGTTTTCATATTTTGATACAAGTGATTTTGAATACAAAAGAAAAAAACAAAACTACTAGTTTGTTAGAGATAAAAATAAAAAAGAAAAACAAAATTTGAAGGCCCAAATCATGAAAGTCATTTCTCTCTTCTTCATAATGCCAAATTTAAACAAGCTCATTGTTGTTTCATCGCAATGGACAGCTGAAAACCATACAAATTTGAAGGTTACCAAATTTACCACTAATGAAATATAGAGATGAACTTAAGACGAGTAAGTTTAATGATAAAAGGTGCCTCATTTGCAATAAGCAGAAGCACACATGATTATTATTGGGAAATAAACCCAAGTCCCACATCGGCCAGATAGAGACAATGTCAAAATACAATATATAAATGGGGGGCAATCCTCACCCCTTTAGCTAGCTTTTAGGATTGAGTTAGGCCTAAACTTACATTCTAATATGGTATTAGAACCCAAATTAAAACAGGTCACCCACCATTTTCATATTATCCACGCACCAACCCAATAGTGTTGGGCATGAGGAGTGGTATTGGAATAGAAGCCCAAGTTCCACATCAGCTAGAGATAGTGCCAAAATACAATATATAAGTGGTCGGCAACCCTTGAGCTAGCTTTTGGGTTGAGTTAGGCCTAAACTCACATTCTAAGAATTATAAAATCAAATAAAAATGTCATGTTATTGGACAATACATTCAATATAATAGCAAATAACATGGATACATTTAAATGAATAATAATAATAAACAAAAAATACTAAAGGATAATCCAGAATGAGATATTCCAGAAATAATATTGTGCGCAACAAGGTTCAGCTGAATTTCATGAAGTGTTAGTTTAGGCAAGGACACCAACCTGATCTTGGCGAATCTTATTAAGTTTCTGAGCGGCTGAGTTTTCTTTGGCTTTCTGCTGTTGTTCAGATCTTTGACTCTCAATTTTGCTATAGAACTCATCCAAGGCTGCATCAAATGTCTCAAACTTTGTATGATCCCTTGACTTAAACTGGTTGAGTAAGATGGGGCAGAACTCATCATACATCTGTATCAAGACACAGGTATGCAAACACACCAAATTCCACAAAACCATCTGAGTAAGCAATTCATTTCCCATTTTCTCCTCCATATTTATGATACCACTAAAATTATAGAGAAATAGAATATAACCTGGCTAACAATTCCTGGTTGAGATATGGAAGAATCCTTCCCCAAATTTTTGCTCTGCATCAAAATGTACCCTTCAGGGACTATTTCACCCGAAATAACATCATGCATCCAATCTTCAAACTTCGCAACAGCTTGGACCAAAGCCTGAACAGTAGCATCATCCCACGTTCTATCTTTGGGAACTTTTGTACTGGGGATTAGTCCAGCATCTAATATTATATGTTCGGAAAGTGCAGGTCCATAACCAAGTGCCTCTCCAAGGACTATTTTCAGTGTGGACGACTTCCCACCTTTGTGGGTTCCCTGCTTCTCTTTTGCTATATTGGAAGCATTACTTCCATTTCCATTGACCTTAACAGCCTCATCGTCATCATCTTCCTTGGAAGATGCCAGAGATGTCTGCAACTTTTCAATAGTAGTTCGCTCAAAAACTCTACAACTTTCCACAGGGTAACGATGACGAGACATGATTGCAAGCCCTTTATCGTCATCCCTGTTATTGACAAATTGCAACCATTCCACTATTCACAGACATTTTAAAAATCCCAATAGAAAAATTAAATAAACAAATAACCCTTTTTTAATCAGAAAATGTTAATAAGATAACCCATGTCCCAAGAAAAAAAATAAAAAAAGTACAAGCAAATGCATTCTGAAAGTAAAGTAAAACAATGTTAATTGATCAGTGCCATTTTTTAAAAGCAAGGTCTGGCATAAAATTCAGCATAGCATGCCTAGCCAATTAGCTTGATTGGGCATGACATAAAAATTCTTCAAAATGCGCTACATCCGAAATCAATATAACAAACCCCTGAAGTCCTGATCCTCCATAAGTATTCTTATTTTCACCCTTAATGATTCTTTCTTTTATGCCAAAAAACAAAGATCCTACTATTGTAAACTAGACAAAACATATGTTGACCGCATGCAAAATTTCAGTTTTGCATTTATATTTTATACTGATGTGTATAATATAGCCAACAAGTGGAAGCAGAGAGCACAAAGGAAATAATAAGAACCTGTGAGAGCGTAGCAGAGTCATGACGGTAAAACTAGAATCTGTGAGGAGGATGTTCCCCTGAGCATACAGCTCCAATATAACATAGTTTGCATTCTCTCCTAGACCAAATTGGAAGAGAATAATCTGTCACAGTTATCATAAACAAATTAAAAAAAAAAAAAAACTTAGGGGAAAGTGTGGAAGGAAGGAAGGAAGGAAGGGTTATACTATACCCGATCGTACCCAAGTTGGCGCACATCCTCGAGCCTTCGGGTCCGAATGTGCTTCCTCAATTTGAGAGTGAAACCAGAAGGAGTGTTGCTCTTGTCACGCATGTAGAAAGTAGTGTGCAATCTGACGCCACTTTCCATGAGCAGCAGAACTTTCTCGCTCTCGCCGGATTCGGAAACTCCACTGCTGTTCATCAGCTTGAAAACGTAGGTCTGCACAAATGGGAAAGTGAAGAATGAAATAATGAAGAAATGAAAAGGCGAGTAAGTAGAGAGATACCTTCGGAGAGAGATCGTAGACATTGGAGCATCGCATTCCGATGAGGCGGCGGAGGCATTTGACCTCGGCCGCCACATCGGCGGTGTTCATGCGCACCTTCACCATCTTCTGATAGGGTTAGGCTTTGCCAGATTATTGTGAACAATAAAATAATTTTATACAAAATTAGTTTATGTTTAGGGTTGCTTGATTACAGAGGTTGTAAAGAAGATTCGATTTTGTTTTGGGGAAGTCCCAACATCAAGTCTCTTCCCTTCTCTTTTTGCTCGGAGGAGACGAAGACAATGGAATCCAAGCCTTTTTGTCTGTATACAACAAGAATATTTACTGCTGGTTTCCTATTTTTTTTTAGAAAAAAAACTAAAAATTAAGAATAATTAAAAGCAGTTTTGTTTTTTAAATTTTTATTTTTATTTAAAAATTTAAAATATAATTAGAATATATTATTTTTATTTTTTATAAATGAAATTTTAATAAAATTGAACAAGTTTTTTTATTTTTAGATCATTAAAAGAGTTTTTATGCCAAATAAATTTTTTTTTTCGAAAATAGTTTTTAAAAAATCTATTAAAAAACTAAAAAAAAATCAATCAATGATTGATTTGTTTTTTTTTAGTTTTTGAAAAGAGATTTTAAATATAATTTTTAAATTTATTTTTTTTAAAAAAATTATAATTGTTATTTGAAAATTATTTTAAATATATAAAAATGAAAGAATTTATTTATATTTATGAAAATTTCATTAATGAAAAACAAAAAATAAAATATTCTAATTATATTTTAAATTTTTTAAATAAAAACAGAAAAGCAAAATAAGAACTGTTTTCGAAAACTGTTCTAAAAAATTAGTAATCAAATGAATTTTTTATTCTTTAAATACTGAAAACAATTTTATAAAACTGTTATTAAACAAATACTTATACTTTGTAGATTTAAGTTAGTGTAATTTTGTTTTTTTAACGAGTTTAATTAGTATGCTTTAATCACCTAAAAAAGTTTTAGAATCATACTAATTAAACTCTCTTTCTATATATATATAGAGAGGGAGCATATCAAGGTTTAATATGAGATAAGAGATAATAAACATAAGATTAAAAAATGTTTAGATTAAAACAACTCATTTAAAGATATCATGTACCTTTTTCATCATAACTCACCCTATTCCCCACCTTCACCTCTACCTCCACCTCATCCTCACCACCGCCACTGTTGTCACCACCACCACCATCGTTGTTGTCATCCGTAATGGTTACCATTACCATCATCACCCCATCGTCGCCGCCGCCACCACCATCGTCAATGGTGGTGATGGCAGTGGTGACCGCGGTAATTGTGGTGGCAACAGTGACATGTTGGCGATGGTCATTGACAGTGGTGATGGCCATAGAAGTGATGTTGAGGATGGGGGTAAGGGTAGGGGTGAGGGTGGCGGGTGAGTTACGGTGAAAGAGTACATGATGTTTAAGTAAGTTATTTTAATCTGATCCGTTATTTTTAATCTTACGTGTAAGGACTAGAAGTGAAAAGAAATAAATATTATAGGGAATTAAATTTAAGTTTATACTTAAAATACTATTGATTTGAAATATGATGAATTTATTAGTTGTGTTAATAATATATGGTTGTTTTTTGTTGAAGGTTTGTTGATTTTTGTTAATGGATAAGTGATTTGGTAATTTAGAGATTTGAATTATTTGAAATAATGAGTATTTTGACTGCATTTTGAGCTAATTAAGATAACATTTATTTTAATTGTGTTTTGAATTATTTAATATAATGTATAATCGATTTTGATTTGAACTAATTGAGTTAATGTATTTGTTAATTATGATATGAGCTAATTAAGTTAGTGTATTTATTAATAATGATGTAAGCTAATTGAGTTAGCGTATATTGATTATAATTTGAGTTATTTGAGGTAACATATATTAGGATTTTATAGTTAAGATATATAATGTGTTTTGTAGTTATGATTATTATAGGAGTGATGTTTGATCTTGAATTGAATGATTTATTAGATAGTTTGGATGTGGCAGTTACGTTAAGGTAACTTAGTTTTAGTTGAATTGAGTTTTTATGATTGGAATTGAATTATTAGAATGACAATGTATCATTTGAAATCGTGATGTAATGCATATGATTGAAATGCATGATAAGGGTATATTTATTAATGTTGTTGGTTGTGGGCAATTACAATTGGATAACTTAGTTTTGGATGATGTGCTTGGTAAGATACATTGACGTTAGGGACACAATTGGGGTCAATGTAATCCAGAGTATCAGATATGGTAGGGGATATTTTTGTAATTTACATTGTGATCCTGGTACCAGATATGCAATGGGTGCCTAAAGGACATACTCAAACAACGATTGTATGTCACAGGGTGTCAGGTAGACACTAGACATCAATTTATGGTTGTCATGTGAGTGCTGCTTAGACTTAAATTGGTTGTAACACAAGCAAATTGGACATATGTCACCAATTGAAAGAGTTTTTAAGCCACCTTGGTGTCCGAATTCAATGTAGATATTTTAGAATATGTCGCCTTTGAACATGTTGTGTGAAAAACTTGTATTCAAGAGAATATAAGTGTGTTTGATTTTATTGATTGATTGTGAGTGTTTATGTTTAGATGGAGTATAAGAATGATTTATTGGTGTTTACTATTAGTGAATATGTGTTGATTGTACTGAATTTAAATGTTGCATAACTTTAATGATTTATGACTGATGTAATGGTACATCTCATATTATATAAGCTTACCTTTGTAATATTTGTGTTTTCTGTATGATTATAATGATTGTGCTTTGCACGGGAGCAGACAGTAGTGATGATGTAGAGAGACAAGATGTTCTGGAATGAAGTATGTCAGATTATGGATGGAAGTCTCCGAGGATGTTATTTTATTGTTGAATTTGTATATAAGAAAGTTATGTAGAAATATCGTTGTTTGAATTTAGAGGCATTGTTGTTAGGTTATATGATCATTATGTTTTATATGGAAGTTGTGTAAACATAGTGTAAAGAGATAGATGAATTATTATATGCATGCTATAAGAATGTACAGTTACATGTCAGCAAGTTGGTTGGTTTTGGCAGCAGAGGTTCTGCTATATGCAGGGTCTCGTAGGGTGATAGTTGTCGCTAAACAAGCTACGTTGGTCTTGTCAGGCGACGAGGTTCACTAAACGAGCTGAGATTATGTGTACTATGTTATATTTTACTTTGACCTTTGAAAGTGTTGTAATGTATACTTTAATATTGAATATAATGTAATAGAAATTTTATATCTCAGTATTTGGGAATATAGATAATAGTAATTTAAATAATTATAAAGAGTATTTATGATTAAACAATATATATAAATTTGGGATGTTACATAACGCTTATTATTTATTCCTCTCATCCCTCATAATAAAACCTTTAAGTGAGGGTGAGGTTGACGTGTGAGTTACGATGAAGGATGTAAATGAAAGTTAAATTTGAAATTATTCATCAAATATATAATTACAAAACCATCCTAACTGTGTGTGTGTGACCACCAATGCTACATAAGTCACGCGACGGGAAATCGACATGGATGTTTTTAACGAAACATTTTGGCAACCATAGTGGGAGTATGTAAAACGTCTCCCACCTCCTCATGATTCTGATGGTTAGGACACGCAACAATTCCTCCCTTGAGATGTCATCCTTGTCACCCTCAGAGGAAACTACCATGACAATCTTTTGGAAGAAATGCGATAGCATGAATGCACAAACGATGAAGAGGTTTGTTGAGGAAAATCAAAAGTTGGCAGTTAAATGTAAGAGTCTTGTGGAGCAGTGCATGAAATTGGATCTAGAATGCGTGCTCTACAGTCATGATAAAGAAGCATTGATGGAGTTTCGGAATGAGGTTGATGAACCCGCAACAGGCTCACACTCGTCTACTCCAGTTAAACAAGATTTGGTTTGTTGGAGCATTAAATATAAGCATTAGAATGATTCAAAAGCAACTTAGACTTTACCGCACTTGGTAGAATGGAAGGACTTCTAAGTACAATGATGTCTAAGCAATCGTAAGAGCTTAATTCTTTTAAGGATTCATATGCCATTAGATACATGCTAAAAAACATCATTAATTTTCTTGATTGCAAACTTTTTCATTAGTAGAGAGAAATTGACATCAGGATGAAGAGCGAGGTTGTGGTTAGGAATAAAAAAGAATTGAGAATGCAAATCTCTAAGGCTATTGTTGTGGTGGTAAAAAGTGATGTGATGTTGATTTCCTTTGAAAAAGCTTTTTCTACTACAACAAATGTCACCGATTCCAACACTGGTATGCTTTATTTACTTTCATACCACCATGCATACATGTCCCATCAAACAATGAACATCCCATTATCATATGATAACTAAACAACTTGCATCTTCATACATATCAACTTACATCTCCATACATACCATGCACACAACATTTTGTAGGCTACTAAACAAAGTAATACGACCTTGGTATTCCAATAAAGAGACCTATAAACATTACAAGGCCTTAAATTCTTATCTCAGTGCACATAATAATTACACTTAAAGATCTACAAGTTTAGCATGCGTACACAAGTATAAAAAGTCGACAACAAAACATTCTCGACAAAGCAATAAATAAATTTCAGCGTCAATTCCAACAAAAATTTCATTTTCAAGTTAAGATTGACAAAACAATAAAGTCTTATCACTCTTGAAGGGCTCAAGGCTGAGAGGCTTGTAAACTAAGAAAGAACGGTTAACCGATCTCACAATAACCACCAACATGGTTATCAAAATCACGAGTTAACTCATAAAATTGTATGAGTTTACGAGTTTACAAGTCCCAGACGAGTTAAATCACAGTAAAATCGAAAAAGTCATAAACTCGGTAAAATCGGAGTAAATTTGTAAAATCAAAGTAAACTCGGAGTAAACTCGTGAACAAATTTCTTAGGCGATATTTTTCTATGTTGACTCTAATTTTAAGTGTTTTGAATATAATTTGTTCTTATGTCTAGAAAAGTTTTGAAATTTTAAGTGTTTCTACTTTAATTTCTACTTATTTGGAGTAATTTAAATTTATTATGTGGATTTGAACTTATTATGTATTGAAAACTTTCAATTATTATGAGATTTGTAGTCATATTTGTAATGAAGAAAACTCTTACGATTTAATAAGTTGAGTTTACTACACTCTCACGAGTTTACGTAAACTCTTGATTTTGATAACCTTGTCCACTAGGTAGCCACTCTTTATAATCTGTCTCACAATAACCATCAGGTAACCACTCCTCGTAATCACTCTCACAATAACCTTCAAGTAACTGCTCAATAACTAACCCATAATAACTTGATTAGATAACCTCCAGGTAACCACCAATGCTATATAAGTCATACGACAGGAAATCGACAAAGAGACTTTTCACTGAGACAATATATATATAAAACAAAAAGCTCATTAGGGTTTGAAAATCAAGAGGATGCACCACACATTATTGTGTATTTTACCACAACATTGTGAGCTATGCAGTAGAATTGGACACCTTAGGACACCCACACCTTTGTGGATTTTTTCACAATTTTGTAAGCTTGGAAGCAGAGGTAGCTCCAAGACATATCCAACACCTTTCTGCATATTCTCACATAGTTTTGGCTTTTGTTGCGGCTAAATTGGGTAGCTACAGGACACCACACACACCTCTATGTATATTCTCACAGGGGTGTGATCTTCACAATAGAACTTGGATTCTTCCCAGACATATCCCACATCAATGTGCATTTGGAAAACTAGGCACACCAATATACTTCCTGAAGTGTGAATTCTATATAGTTGTGGCCTTCATAGCAAGATAGATAGAACACATCACACACCTTAGTGTATATTCCCATAGGATTATAGGCAATGCAGCAGAACTAGACACATGTGAGGATGATCCCACACCATTTTGTGTATTCCCATAAAACTTTGAGATACATAACAAAACAATCACATGTCTCTAAGACCCTTTGGTAAATATTTTTGTTATAAATTCTAGTATTATCTCTTACTCCTTCACAATGACCATGTTTTCATGTACTCATGTCACCTTCTCTTTCAAGCCCAAAACACTTCACATACATTATCAACTTGGTTTACCAACAATTTAGTAAAGGATTATATTAAAACAAAAATCAAATTATGATATTACCTCTCATCCATCTTACCATCAATGCATTATATATGATATACATTATTCATACATAGTGAGGGGTAATATTACAACTAAAAAAAGGAATATAAGAAAATTTTCAATGACACTTAACCATTATCATGTTTTTATTTTAAAACTTTCTAAGACCGTATGCTTTGAAATTGTCACGTCATTGAAACAAATATTGTTTCTATTACTCCAAATAGACCACATTGCAATAAGCAATATTGATTGTACATATTTTCTTCTTTTTTATTCCTTCCACTCCATCTCCATTCTTTCATGAGTAATAATATCTGTAATAACACATTTAAACTTTATATGTAAAGTTGCACATGATAAGGTGTGTCATGTAAGAAAAGCTTGTGTTGTGCAACGCAAGACTTTGAAGCTTATTATGTATCTGCAAACAAAGAGCCTGCTATCATAGCCTCGTGCTCATGTGAACTTGTCTATGATGTGAACCTTCCACGTAGTTACAATATAAAGGTCTCACCTTCCATCACCAAAGATCTATTCACATCTAAGAGCAAATCCGATAGAATTTCTTCATAAGTACTTAAGTTGAAAAATCTTCATTAGAATGAATTTATCTGGAACATAAGTTTTTATCCTTATTTCCATGTTCCTTATATAAGAATGGTCTATTAACAATAAAAAATCTTGTTTTTTTTTTTTTGTTATTAACACTATACTGATTTGTTTCATAACAATAAAATGGTGTGGCTACAAGTACACAAAAAGTAACTTTTATTAAACTAAAGAACTATCTAAGAATCTCTTATAGGAGATGCCTAAGTGTTGCTTTGCTTTTCTTTGACACTTTTTCTTGGTAAACTTTTTCTTTGACAATCTGAATTTGATTTGTAATATTATTGTTAATTTCATTATTTGTAATATTACTTAATTTAATTAATTTCATCAATTCAACATTAACTTAATTAAAACGATATGCAATTATTTACAATCTGGTTCTCTGGTATTTGATTTATAGTTGTTAGTTGTTAGATGTTGGTTTTGTCTTCAGAAATTGATTTATGGGGACATCCACTTAAAAGACATAGAAATGCAACTGGAATAATCTGAAAACGATCCTTGATTTACAAGTTTTTAAATCCTTTCCGATCCCATGTAAAATCTCAATCCTAAGTCCTAACAACATTGATGGTGAATATTTCTTTCTTAATTATGATCGGGCATTTAAAAAAAAAAAGAAAAACTTCATCTTGTTTAGCGTTAAAAATCTCATTATCTATGAATTGTATCGTATGCAATGTCATGCTTGATAACGTCAAGAGGACTATAGGTGTCAGGTAGGTTAAAACATAGTTCCTGAAAATTTGAATTCCTATATAAATTCAATGTCACGAAATATCCTACTGCATAATTATTTTATGCTAAAATGTGAATTTTACAAAAAATATATATTTTAGGCATATTTACAGTTTAAGACCAACCGACAACATGAAAATGAATATATTATGTACATGACATTTCTATCACCAGTTCTGACTATATCGGATATGTTTTTCTCTGTTGGTAGTGGGTAATCCTTTACTGCTAATGAAACGACAAGTGGTAAATGCAATTGCCTACATTTAACTCAAATCAAAGCCAGCATCAGCATTTATGGCATACAGTAATTTGGTTTCCAGTTGCTCTTTACTGCATCGAAGATGAGTAGGTTTGTCAGAGAAAATAGTTTAAAAAATACACGAGTTAAAAATAAAATTCAAACTACTTATCAAGACCATGTGGAGATGCATCCATACAACTTATGATAAATGTTCCCATTAGTGGCAAAAACTGTTAATTTTTAGAGTCCTAATGAAAGAAAACTACTGAAAATGAAATCATAAACCAGAGATCCATTCTCCTTGAAAACTTGCACTAAACCTAGCAGAAACAATGCATCAACTGAAATTAACATGAAATATTAAAGATTTTTTTTAATGAGTGATATCTGAAATCTAAGCAACAATATCTTCTAAGTCAATTTCGTAAATGATTGTAACAAAAAATAGTATTTCATAAATTAATATCCAAGAACCTCTTATAAGGTTTCAGATCAACTAAAAAGGTTTTTAATTTTCTTAAACATGATTAAATAATATTTCAACAACACAACTATATCTTTCTCCGGGATATCTTGTACAATAACCGTACAACTTGTTACAGCACCAACAAGATAGTACATCTAGAGAATCTAAGACCATGCCACCGTTCCCTCGATAAATTTTAGTTTCCAATGTAGTATAGCCATTATTATTCGCAAATTATTTTGTAAATATATAGTACTAATTGACACAATACAGAATTTCTACTCATCCATGTCAGTGTTATCAGTTTCAATATCTTTAATTCGGACAAACAGTAGACACAAACAAATTTCCATGTATGCACCGCAACGACAAACTAGTATTATGACGAACCTTTTATAAGGTGGAAGCTTTAGCAGATTCATACAAGTAGCAGATGTTGGTAACCTGTCAAGAGCCTCCTCCGAAGCATTACCACCAGCCCTGCAAGCAGAGACATTAAACAATTTCGCTGTGATCTCTTTGTCTATGAAATGTACAAGCATTAGTGGGGAAGGAAATCAAATCAAGCAAATATTTAATACAATCAAAGCATTTACCTTTGTATGCAAAACAAAGGTTCAAGATATCGGAAACCAAGCAATGGTCCCCGAGAGCAACCTGTCACAAACCTGTAAAGATAATAAATTTTTAATTCATACTAACATGTGATAAAATGAGCAACTATATTCTATGTTGCAATGTATATCTTACTTCAAAAATTTCTTCTTGTTTTCTAATGAAAAGCCTTTGAGAACTTCCCAGAACATCTCAATAACATGATGCTCCTATCAGAAGATATGACAAGTCAGACAAGAAAAAAAAAGTTCCAAGATCAAAATGGTTGACCTTCTCATCATAACATTAAACATTCAGACTCTCAAACGATATTTAGACTCGATAGAAGGCAAAAATAAAAAGCATAAGGTACAAGACATAGTTATTAGTATCTTACTATTCATGACTCGATATGATTTGACTATTTATCGATAGATATCTTAAGATTTTACGATATATGAATGAATCATTTAAATCTTACAAATTCAAACACCCTGTTCAGCACCGCTGCCACCACCACCTTTTGCCATATTAGGGATATAAATGTAAATTTCCAGTTATTCAACTGGAGTTAGTTTGTTATTTTTTTCTGTTATGTCAGTTAGAGATTAGTTAGACTTTATCCTAACTAATTGTAACAGCCTCTTGAGCCTATATAAGCTCCTCTGTATATCTCCTTTCTCATTTGGTGAAAATATACTCAGCCCTCATTTTACAGTTTTTCATTTCTCTCTGCTTTTCTCTTGTCTCTAAAATTCCGATATGGTATTAGAGCATTTGGTTTGTTCCACAATGACCAATTTGAATTCCTCTAGATTCTATAATATGCACTAAAGTAAAGGATTGCAAAGACTAAACATTGCCATGGAAATCGTCTCCTTAATTTTGCTAAGGTGCCATGGCCATCGGAATGAGACAAAACAGATCCTATGTTGAATGACAAACTCAGTAGTGCTCATCAAGAACTCCAAAAGATTGTTCCAAAGGCAAGTAGTCATCTTACACTGTTACAATGAAAAAATAGATGCTATACTGTTTATGAGCTTGTTGAATTTAGAGGGGCTGATTTAGGATAAAGTAACTTAAGTGGAGAAGGGATAATTTAGCAACCCATTGATTTAGAGTTTAGACATCAGTAGGAGACAAATTTACGTTTCTCTAATTTCTCTCTCCAAACTCGGTTCCTAATAATTAATTATATAAAAAAACTAACCAAAGGATCAATCTTGAGAAGTTTTTCATCTAGAGTATCATTTTAATGTTGCTTTCTTTGGCATTACTCACAAAATCGCCACATAAATACCAAAAAGCTTACACTATGATAGCCTCCTGCATAGTTTGTATGCTGCCGCAAATCATCAACATCCAAGCTGTCAAGTGAACCTGATATCAGAAGCTGTGGAAAACAATAATGTAAAGAGGGTTGAGTACTAAATCAGAGATACAAATTACAGATTCTAAAAATAAATAAAATTGAAGAACTAATTGTAAATTGAATCCAAGAAAATTGGCAGTAAGAAGTATTTTAAAAAATCATACTAATGAAATTCATCAACAAATAAGTTCATATTTAAAAAGCAAGCCTTTCAGCTACCACATGTTTTCACAAAAACAATTATGGCTGTAAGCTACAACACAGTTATATCATTTGGAATGCACTTAATACCATTTAGAATTTGCCCAGAAAACCGGTTTATAAGGTGATGATTGCCCAAACTTTATACTCTTTATTTAAGCCATGGAATCCACTTTAGAAATTTACATGGTAGGAATTTAAGAGAAACAGAACAATATTCAAGAGAGATAATTATTGATGAAAGATGACAAGCCTGAGCTATTACAAAGGACAAACCAGAGCCAAACACTCCTCAGAGACAACTTATTTTCTTTCCAAAACAGTTAACCCAAGTGCTACCTGCCCCCTCTCCACATACTCCTCTCTCCTCTTAGCATGCTCTATGCCATAAAAATTAGCCAGAGCAAGGGATGTGTAAGTGTAACTAACGTTCCTGGTTCCCCACTCAGTACATCTCTTCTCTTACATGTGTATACTTTCCATAATTTGGGCTTTTCATGAATAGACCCCCACAAGGTGACCCATGTCTTGCACAACTTCAATACACCTTAAATTCTACCAGGCACTATTCTTTGAATAACATTCTCTTTTGTCATATTGGATTCAATCTCTCCAGTTTCCACACATTTTCCTTTTGGATATGTTATTTGAAAATAACGTCTATTAACTGTTTTGTTTAGGCAAACCGCAAGACTGTAACATTAACATGTAAGAGAATAGGAACAGCAAAAGTATGCCTGTACGACGAAAAGAACAACAAAAGCCTTTACACCACTAGGTAAATTTTTTTTTGGCTACATCGATCACTTAATGTCATAAAAAAGGAATAGCAACAGTCCACAAATTCCTCTACTCAGACTCATGGACAGGATCTAAATATAAACCAGTACATACAACATATTAGGGAGGAAAAAAAAACACATTCTGTAATCTTTTTATCATTTCAGAAATTATGTCAATTATTAGACAATTAATTGATTAACCAGAAGATATTGTGCCAAAATATATTTTTTTAATAAAATAATTTAGGCTTAATTAATTTTTTTGTTCTTGAAAAATACCTACTTTTTTATTTTAGTCTTTTAAAGTTTTTTTAGTCCCAAAATGTTTTTGTTTGAAAATAATTAGTCATTAGTTTCGTAATGTCAAGTAATGACACAACTAACGTTTTGCCACATCATTAAAAATAACAATATAATAATGATACATTTCTTTTTTTAAAATAAAAAATACCATTGTTAATATAAATGTATGTCAATGTGTGTTGTATAACCACACAGTAATAAATGAGTCAATATGAAAAAATAGGATCAATAATTCAATATTGATTACATAAGATCTCTCTAATAATGATGATCAATCTATAACATATTATTAAGCTTAATCAACTTTTGGTCCTAAAAAATATTTAATATTTTATTTTATTCCCTAGATGTTTTTGTTTTAATCCCTATTGCTAGATGTCTAGTGTTAAGTGATGATATGGTCAATGTTTTGTCATGTCAGTCATTACATGTTATTGAAAATAATAATATAATAATAACATGTGGCTTTTTAAAAATAAAAAATATTATTGTTAATAAATAAAAAATAATGACACCTCAGACTGGGCCAAATTGGCCTATTTTTCTTGCCTATATCTATATAAATTAAAAAGGAAAAACAAAAATTGAATTTTCAAGCCCAAATAGGTTTTGCTATATATGAGCCTAGGTTTCTTGAGTCCAATCTAACCCATTTTTTGTGGTTCTATATGGGGCCTAAATTTCTTCAACTTAGGATGGCCCATTTCATTGAGCTTTTTAACAAAATTAAAGAGTTCTGGAAAAAAAGTAGGTATAAAAGTGGGGAATTTTGCAAACTAATTACCAATGTAGGAACTTTCGACGATTGATATTTTTTTTTTTTGGCTTTGTTCAACTAACACCAACTCATGTTAGGCAACACTTAAACAAGTCATGGCAAGTGAGTAAGTATTACTAGAAAAAATTAATTTTTTTTAACGAGGAAACCAAGTGACGTTAAGTGAGGTACCACAACTTTTTAAAATATTTTTTTTAAAGATATGAGAAAGTTGCACCAAGTGAGAAATAGCAAGTGATTAAAA
The DNA here is from genome assembly GCA_037954015.1 of Psophocarpus tetragonolobus. Taxonomy (NCBI): domain Eukaryota; kingdom Viridiplantae; phylum Streptophyta; class Magnoliopsida; order Fabales; family Fabaceae; genus Psophocarpus; species Psophocarpus tetragonolobus. The sequence continues at coordinate 104,038,758 of CM075688.1, forward strand.
ATAATTTTTCTTAAAATCAGCAAACAAGAGGCACTAAATCATGTATGGCAACTAGGCAAAGAATCGTATGAAGGATTGCAGTTTAACTCAAACAATGATGTGAAGATGGTTGTACAAAGGATTGCATGGAAGTTCACCAGACCTATGATCCAGTTGATTTCCTGCAGAAGTCTTTAGAGTTAAAGTGCCAAAATAGTGATAACAATTTGTGTTCTCTCTTAGAATGTGGATTTAGGCCTAATTCAACCCCAATAGCTAGCTCAAGTGGTGAGAGTTGCGCTTTACTTATATATTATATTTTGCCACTATCTATAGCATATGTAGGACTTAGGTTTCATTCCCAATAATCTGCATGTCTGCACTTAATATTTTATTCTGTGTTTGCATTTGTTTGGTGAAGTTAAAAAAAAAAAAAAAAATTTCTTCCGTAGTTATGCATGAATTGGCGCCACTTGTTTGCCAATTTTAAGAAAAATTACTTTTAATAACTTTTTATTCCTCACTTGGTGCAACTTTTTATTTTCAAAAGTTATGGTGCCTCACTTGGCGCCATTTAGTGTCCTACTGTCCTCTTTTAAAAAAAATTGTCTCGTAATGGTTACTCACTTGGTGTGACTTTTTTAAGTGTTGTCTAACATAAGTTGGCACCACTTAAACAGAACAAAAAAAAAAAAAAATAGTAGTCAAAAGTCCCTACTTTGGTAATTAATTTGCAAAATTCTCCACTTTTCTACATACTTTTTTAAAACTCTCTAATTTTGTCAAACAGGCTAAAAAGGTATGTGTACAAGTACAATGTTTGTCTTGAAAAATAAATAAGTGATAGAAAATTAAATATATTTTATGTTGCTTATTAGAAAAAAAAGTTTATTTGTCTTATATTATTAGTAAGTTTTATACTATTAACTAATTAAAAACGATTGAAATGAATTTTTAAAATAAGTATTACAAGATTTTAATGACTATGTTATCATAAAAAAATTATATTATCAATTGATAAAAAACAATGTTAATATGATTTTTAATGTAATTATTATCAAAATTAAATAAGTTTATCATATATTATTATTTTCAGTGAAATGAAGGGACTGCATAACAAAACATTAGTCCTATCATCACTTAACATTAGACATCTAGCGGCAGAGACTATTCTAAAACAAAAACATTTTGGAGAATAAAATAAAGAAAAAAACTTTAAAGGACTAAAATAAAAATATAGGTATTTTCAAGGGACCAAAAGTTGATTAATGATATTAACAATAATATTTTTTATTTTAAAAAAACTACATGTTATTACATTATTAATTTTAGTACATGAAACATATGACGTGACAAAACATTTAATAAAGTAGGTTTATATCTCACTATATATTATGTAAGTGATAACTAGGATGTAGATTAATTTGTAAGGTAAGCTTTACATCTCACAACTGTAATTTGACCATTCTAGTCGATGTGAAATCTTCTACACACCCTTCTCATCTTAAGGCAGGACATCTCTAGCATAAAGATTTGCAAGAACATATATATGAGGATCTATGATCTGATAAGTGCCATAAATCTAGCTACAATGGGATATAATACCATCTTAGAATTGTGGGTAATGAGCCTAACTCAATCCTACAAATTTGATATGTAAAGACTCATTTTAAATTCTTTAATCTACCTTAAATACTAATAACTCTCTACCGAGTTAAAAGTCTATCCTATTTGTTAGGTGCTTCATGATAGACAAATGTTGTCATCTCAATTATAGCTTTGAATACATCTTAATATCAATGGACATGTCAATTAGAGATGTAACATTTTTGTCTAGCATGAAACAACTAACAAAGATGATAGACTTTTAACTTGGTGGAGATTTTTTAGAATTCAAGATAGATTCAAGGATTTCAAATGATGTTTTAAAAGTCAGTTTTGTAGGATTGAGTTAGACTCATTACTCATAATTTTAATATGGTATCTGTCAAAATAAATTTTAGGAAGTTTTAGATATTATTCCTACTGTATTTTAATTCTGTATATTTGCTGTATCTTACTATTATTACTACAATAGCAATCTCACAATTACAGGGATTTGTTCCCTACAATATTAGCCTTCATTGCTGCACAACCCTAGAATTACATCGCAGCCTTCAATGCTGTGTGATCCCAAACACTCATCACAGCTTCTACTGCTATGTGCTTCCTTACTGTTCCTAAATCGATCTACTTTTTTGTGCCTTGATTGTACATATTTGTAATAGCTGAAATGGAAAATAGAGACAAGTTCCAGAATACGGGTGAGCTGCAGAATGTCCATTCAGCCTATCGATTGAATGAAAAAAATTATCTCAAATGGTCTCAACTCATTAAGACCACCCTGAAAGGGAAAGGAAAGATCAACCATCTAACTGATGATGCCCCTGCTGAAGAAGATGCCAAATTCAAGTCATGGGATGAAGAAGTCTCCATGATGATGGCATGGCTATGAAACTTAATGGTTCCGAAAATCAGCGATACATGCATGTTCCTTAATTCTGCAAAGGCAATATGGATTGCAATAGAGCAAACCTACTCTAAGGCAAAGGATGCTGCCCAGATTTATGAGGTGAAGGTAAAAACTATGGAAGCCAAACAAGGCACTAAAAATGTCACTGAATATGCTAATCAACTCAAATAATTATGGATGGAATTGGATCATTACAGGGTTATAAAGACCAAGTGTTCTGAGGATTCAGCAATTCTAAGGGATTACATTGAACAAGACTGGGTGTATGACTTCTTGGTAGACCTAAACCAAGAATATGATCAAGTCAGGATCAGTGTTATCAAATGGCGGCGCCATAACGCCGTGGCGACAGAGGCCGCAATCCTTTATGGGCGTTACGCCTGGGTATGGCGTGAGTCCGCCTTTCGGTGTGTGGCGGGCGCCTTGTTGAAAACAGCGTGGCGGCGCATGACGGACATAACGCCCAGTTGGGCTTTTTTTTGGTTTTCTGCATATTTGGATCGGGTTAACTCGACCCATTGATGCCAAACACTATGTTTGTGCATGCCCTAGCCACCAACTCACTTCACGAACTTCACTCACCTCCCGAACTCATCCCGGCGACGACGAGCGTTCAGTCTTCGACGAGTTCTCCGGCGCCGACGACAACGACAGCCACCTCACAACGCCTCTTCTCTTCCTCGCGAGTTGCGCAAACGTTTCTCTTCCTCGCGAGTACGACTACTGTTCCTCTTCTTCCTCGCACCGTCGCGGACAGCGTTCTACCTCACCCCAAAGCCTCTTTCTTCCTTCCGCGCACAGGTCTCTGTCTCCTTTAATATCTCTTTTTTTTATAAAAGAGATATTTTTTTTTCTTTTTCTGTTTTTTGTTTCTGATTTTTTTTATAAAAACTATTTTTCAAATTTTTTTTTTAGTTTAATAATCATGTATGGGGCAGAAACAAACCTTCCAAATGTATCCTCAAATTTTTTCAGTTTAGGATTTGTCATTGTGTTTAATATTTTTAACTTTGTTTTGATGGTTGTTTAATCCTTTTGATTTGATTAGGAATTTATATTTTTAAAATTTAATGATGATAACATCACTAGATTATGAATTCTATATATATATATATATATATATATATATATATATATATACTTCTTTTTTTGTCCGCCATAGACCACCATGTCATCCGCCATGGCAATATGACACTTAAAGGTCCTGATCGCCATCCACCTTATAACCTTCCTGACAACCTTGGTCAGGATTCAAATATTAGGAAAGGAGAAGGTTCCTGGACTCAATGAAGTAGTGTCAATTGTTCGGAGTGAAGAGAGTAGAAGAAGCATAATGCTAGAGACCCCAATTGTGGATAGTTCAGCTATGATTGTTGAAGGAGCAACAACCATGGTGGCGGAAAAAAAGAAAGCAGGCCTTCTTCCAAAGTTGGAGAAGAAAAATAGAGTATGGTGCACCTATTGCAACAAGCCACGTCACACAAGGGACAAATGTTGGAAGTTGTATGGAAAACCTCAAAGCAAAAATTAGGGACACAAAGGAGGCCCTTCAATGAGAGGGGGACAAGCTCATGTTGCTGCTGGTCCTGAAAGTCAAGGAGGATCCATTCAAATCAACCATGAGGAGTTAGAGAGAGTAAGATCCTTTCTTAGTAAATTGGAGAAACCCACAGGTACATGTTCATTGACATACTCTGGTAAGTTCCCATTTTCTTGTGGATTTAATGTCTCAAATACATCCTTTATCCATTATTGGATTCTAGACTTTGCAGCCACAAACCATATGACACCACTCCCTAAACACTTCTCCACATATTCCCCATGTTCCAGCAACAAGAAAATTTTCACAGCTGATGAAACTCTTATAACTGCAGTTGGACAAGAAGATGTCCAAATAACCGAACCATAATACTAAAAAATGTTCTTTATGTCCTAAATTGTCCACAAATCTGATATTTATCCAAAAACTTACAAAGGACCTTTTATGTAATGTGATATTTCATAGCAACTCTTGTATATTACAATACAAGAAATCGGGGAGGACGATTGGACATACTAGAGAATGGAACAACCTTTAGTACATGGAAGATCTCAATCTACCCATTGAGAGTCACTCTCTGATATCCGAGTCTGCCATAACTAATAAAGAAAAAGTTCAGTTGATTCATTGTCGTTTGGACATCCTTCATTTCGGGTCATAAAGTTACGGTTCCATTCCTTGTTTAAAAATTTAAATCTAGAGAGTCTTCATTGTGAGGTGTGTGAACTTGCCAACACAAGCGTGTACCTTTTCCTATTAGCAATAAAATAAGAAATTCTCCATTTTATCTTGTTCATACGAATGTGTGGGGCCCTTCTAATGTCCCTAATATCTTAGGGGCTAAATGGTTTATAACCTTTACAGATGATTGTACAAGGGTAACGAGGCTTTTCCTTCTTAAACACAAATCTGAGGTTAGCTTTGTTTTCCTACTGTTTGTTTCAATGATTAAAAATTAATTTGGGGTTAATATTAAGAAACTTAGGTCTGATAATGCCAAAGATTACTTCAACCATACGCTAAATTCTTTTTCTCAAAAGGAAGGGATAACTCATGAATCCTTATGTGTACACACACCATAACAAAATGGGATTGTGGAAAGCAAAATGGGCACTTACTAGACGAAACTAGAGCACTCATGTTTCAAAATAATGTTCCAAAAAAATTTTGGGGGGAAGTCATACTCACTGCCACTTAATTAATAGATTACCCTCTACAATTTTATCCTCAAAAAGCCCCATGTAAGTCCTAAACTCATTCTACCCACATATAGCTCATACAAAAAACCTTCAACCTAGAATATTTAGGTGTGTCTCCCTTGTGCATGTTCACAGTAATGGAAGGGGAAAACTTGACCCAAGAGTAATAAGATGTGTTTTCTTGGGGTACTCAACCACACAAAAAGGATATAAGTGTTTTCATTCTCCATCCCAAAAAATTCAGTGTCAAGGGATGTTACCTTCAATGAGCAAATAAGCTACTTTAGCCAACCTCATCTTTAGGAGGAGAATTTAAGAGAGGAAGATGAGTCTCTCATACTACCAAATCTGTCCTTTGGACCAGAAATTGAAAAAAATACTGTTGGACCAAAAATTCAAAAGAATACTACCACTATATGTGAAGCTTAAGCTGAAGAGGAACAAGTAGAGGTGAATCAAATTCCTACACCTGCAGGATCAGCAGTTGATGCAGGAACAACAACTAGACCACATGATGATACAAAATTTGGAAAAAATCTAGTGTACACACGAAGAGGAAAAGCATTCCAAGATCTTTTCATATCCAAGAATCCAATCCTATAACATTACATGAGGTAAATCTTTTTTATCCTATAAATTCTAATTCTACTAATTGTGATGAATTTTCTTCTGAAAAACCAGCTGCACAGGTGGACCATAATTTGGACCTCCCAATTGCCTTTAGAAAAGGAACCAAAACCTGCACCAAACAACAACCTTACCCCTTTACAAATTATCTATCCTTTGAAAAATTCTCACCTACCCATAAAACCTTTCTCACAGGCCTAAACAACACAACTACACCTTCTTCTATTTCTGAGGCATTAATCGACAAAAAATGGAAACAAGCCATGGAATTGGAGATAGAGGCATTGGAGAAAAACAATACTTGGAAGCTAGTCACCCTACCACCTGGAAAAAAACCTGTTGGGTGCAAGTGGGTTTATACAGTGAAATACCAGACTGATGGGACGATTGAGAGGTATAAGGCGACGTTGGTGGCTAAAGGGTTCACTCAAACATATGAAGTGGATTACTTAGAGACTTTTGCACCAGTTGCCAAAATGAGCACAATCAGAGTAATTTTGTCATTGGCAGCAAACCATGATTGGGACTTGCAACAATTTGATGTAAAAAATGCATTCCTACATGGGGATCTTGAAGAAGAAATATACATGGAGGTACCACCCGGATATACAAGGCAGATTGAGGCTAACACAGTTTGCAAGCTAAAAAAGGAATTATACGGGTTGAAACAATCACCTAGAGCATGGTTTGGGAGATTCACCAAAGTCATGACAAGCCTTAAATACAAACAGAGCCAAGCGGACCACACTTTATTTATCAAGCATTCTGATTTATGGGGATTAATAGTACTATTGGTCTATGTGGATGATATCATTGTCACTGGGAATGATAAAAAGGAACAACAAAGGTTGAGTCAATGCCTTGCTAAGGAATTCGAAATCAAGACCTTAGGGAAGCTAAAATATTTTTTGGGGATTGAAATAGCCCATTCCAAGAAAGGGATCCTCATATCTCAACAAAAATCTATTATCGACTTGCTAAAGGAAATAGGTAAGACAACCTGCAAACTAGCAAGTACACCAATTGACCCAAATATAAAGTTGGGAAGTGCGGAGGAGGATGTTGCTGTGGATAAAGAAATGTACCAAAGACTTGTGGAAAGACTCATTTACCTATCTCACACTAGGCCAAATATTGCTTGTGATCCTAGTCAGCCAATTTATACACCAACCAAAGGAAGCACATTTACAAGCTGCTCTTCGAATTGTCCAGTATTTAAAAAGGACTCCAGGAAGAAGAATTTTGTTCAAACGAAACAAGAATGTTAGTCTTGAGGCATATACAGACGCTGATTACGTAGGTTCAGTTGTGGATAGAAGGTCAACTACTGGATATTGCACCTTCTTTGGTGGAAACCTAGTAACTTGGAAAAGCAAAAAACAAAGTGTGGTAGCCAGATCTAGTGCTAAAGCAGAATTTCAAGCAATGGCCCAAGGACTATGCGAACTTTTATGGCTGAAGATTATATTGGAAGACTTAAGGATAAAGTGGGATGAACCTATGAGGTTATATTGTGACAATAAATCTGCAATAAGCATATTGAGGTGGACAAACATTTTATCAAAGAAAAGTTTGATAGTCGCTTGATTTGCACCCCATATGTGCCCACTCAAGGTCAACTTGCAGATATACTCACCAAGGGGTTGAACAGCTGTAACTTTGAAAGAATTATATCCAAGTTGGGAATGGAGAACACTTATTCAATAGCTTGCGGGGGAGTGTCAAAATATATTTTAGGAAGTTTTAGATATTATTCCTACTATATTTTAATTCTGTATATTTGCTGTATCTTGCTATTATTACTACAATAACAATTCCACAATTACAGGGATTTGTTCCCTAGAATAGGCTGTCCTTATTTCCTAAAATAGGCAACAGACTCATGTATATATAGGATATGTTAATTTTGTGAGTATACAAAAACTTTGTTAACAATGAGAGATACATTTACAAATTTTAATAATAATAAGATATTATTTCTTCTAAATTTAAGAGTATCAAAGTCTATCCTATCAAAATTTGTTGAGCTTATAGTGTCACCGGTTATTGACCCATTATTATATCATCAACAAATGTTCAATCCTGCAAACTTTACGCCCAAGATGCTCAATCCTCGGCATGAGGGTGTATAGATCTCACCTTAACTAGAGATATAACCAAATTATAATATACAAGTAAGGTGTAAATCTCACCTTCAGTTGATTCTACTGCATTGAATTAGGCGCATAACAACCATTGTAAAGTTGAACTCAACAATCTCCCTCATAGGTGAGTCTCTTCCACATGGTAACCCCTTTAAACAGAAGCCATTTTCAATCCATGAGTATCTATTCTTAAGCACAGCATGTTCATGCTCTAGTACCTTGTACTGTCGTGCTCCACTGTTTCAGAGCCACGACACACCCATGGCTTCCATGCATGGACTCACCCAACAAGAAGAATTTTGTTACAACGGATATGACCAAATAATAAATAGCACATAAGTGAGGTGCAAATCTCACATTTACAAGCCAATTTTTTAGGGATGAATTCGGCCCAAACTTAAAATTTTAAGACTTAGCTATACAATCCTTACTTGTAAAAGAAGTTTTTTGAGCCATCACTCCCTTCTTATTTCTTATCTAGCATGCTTCGGTCCTTTTTTTTTCCTAAATGGGAGAATATTGTCCATCAAGAATGCAATCCAAAATGGTTCTTAGAGACAACTAAAACCAACAAATGTATGTGTCCATTCAGCTCATTTTTTTCAAGGAGGGTAAAGCTCAACCTATCATTTCCAGAGAATGGATTGGGATTTCTTACTACATTCTTGAGTCTTTAAATGTTTTCTTGTATCTTTTCTTTTTCCATTTTTTAGGACATGAATGGATTGGGATTTCTTACTACATTCTTGAGTCTTTAAATGTTTTCTTGTATCTTTTCTTTTTCCATTTTTTAGGACATCATATCCTGACCCGAATTGCATGTCTTGTCAGGTATCTAAGAAAACTCTTATTAATAATAATAACATAACATCAACAGCAGCAAGAGATCAATTTCAACCAGTGTCGCTCTTGTATCTAAGGCTTTCGAGATTGTCACATCAGATCAACGAGATCAAAAGCATAGAAATCAAGACATACTTTTCATTGTATGAGCATGGATCATTAGGATCATAATTTGAAACTATACACAAAGATAGTAATGTACACACACTCTTGCAGTGGCAAGGGTATAATATGATATGTAGGAGAAAGTGATAGACATCCTTTTGTCAAATAGACCCTTGAGACCACCATGCAAGAACAGTAATTCAAATGAAAAAAAAAAAAAAAACCCATAGCTTTAGAGACCTAAAAGTGGGTCGAGATAGGGAAAACCTGAAGTTCATGCTCATTAAACATGTCAATCCAGTCCTTCTGAATAAGTTGCTGAAATCCTCTCAGGAAATGAGAACTTTGCTGACGTATCTAAAAAAACAATTATTTTTAATATAATGGAAGCATATAGTCACAGTAGATGAAATTCAAATTGAAACAAATGTAAGCCTTTTCAATGAATTTTTTTCCACAAACACTTAGGAAAAGGAGGTAATATGAATAAAATTTTTTCCATAAATTAAAATCAAATTATGCACTTCAACTTTTAGAGACATTAGATAACAAGACTCAAGAGTTTCTAAAAATGTTAACATGCGTAAGTTGATTTTAGTTTAACAGAGAAGTTTAACTCATTTCCCCCAATATACAAGTTTTATTGAGCAATTTATCCAAATTAGACCTTACTTCACCTGACAATTCAAGCGGTGATTGGCTACAAGATGGATAAAAGTAATGACATTCTCATTAGAGACACGAAGATTATTTCCCCCTGGAAGCAGCTCCTCTTCTGTTTGCTCTCCATATTCGTTGTTTACTATAACAAAATATAGTTCCAACTCCGAAATGTCTCCCTCGTAATGCTGTTATTCAAAACAGAATCAGTGGGAAAAGATTGAAACACTGAGAAAATCAAGGCTTCCCTACAAGTAATTGTGTCACAAACCCCTCACCCTTAGATCTAATTTGAGGACAACATAGTATTAGAATATTTTAGATATTTGGTAGTATATCATGTATATGTGGTAGGATACTAGGATCAATTTGGAGTTAGGATTGAATTATTTGCAGTCCTCACAAAATTTCATCCCTGATCCAATTATTCTTAGAATTCTAATTAAAAAATATTAACGATATTCTAACATACAGCATTGTAGGACCTTCATGCAAAGAAGCAATCATCTTCTAAAGGAGATTTAGTGATTTACAGATTTAGTAGTAAGCATACGCACATCCCAGTCTATTTAAGATAAAAAAGAAAAAGAAAATGTATGAAAGAAATAAACTTTATAATTCGGACAACACATTTGAGAAATATATGCGTTGTTTTTTATAAATTAGAATATTATAATTTATTCAACAATTAATAGTTTTACGCAACATCAAAGTCATGCTCCAATACATAGGATCATATCATCCAGCATTCTTTGCCTTCCCCATATAACTTCACTCCCACCTGAGTGTGTTTCATGGTTAACTCGAGAGATCATTACTCAAATTTGTTGAACAATGGATTGTCACTCCAAAAATGAGTTACCCTATCTTATGTTGTAGACACCATAAAATCAGTTTGTAGAACTCTTGACTCTCCTCTGTTATCATCCATTCAACCCTCTCTGCTCCAGTTCCTTCCCAACCATTTTCCCTAACTGTAAACCCTTCCTTTTCTTCCAGTTCTCCTATCTCTTTGGTTCTCTTATCTGGCTCTCTCTTCAGGCTCTGAAGTTTTGTGCACGGCTACATTTTGATGTTTTGCCACATGCTGTTATGACTTTCAAAAAGTTTATATGTTTGTTCATACGTATGTATGTATGAATATAATATGTTTTAAAATTTTCAGATTTGTGGTACAATTTTACAATCCTATTCCCCCACTTCTGTTCCAATGTTGAAACCAACCTAGGTTTTTTTAGATTAGTTTTCATTCGTTTGATTATATGTATATATGAATAATAATTTCTGTTACAATTTTAAGATTCGCATTTGATTTTACGATCCTACACCCCCCTTCTTCCATTCCAACATTGAAACTAGATTTTTGACTACTTCAGTTTTTAATATTGAAAATTTAATGCATGCTGAATATCTATTTAAGAACCCATGGCATGACAATTCAACATGGTGCAATCATAGCCCTGTCATGGGTCATGAGTGTCTGTATTAAAAAATTATGTCAAGCTATATAGTTATAATAGTCTTTTATTTGCAAGAAATCTAGTTCAGTCAAGTATTAACTAATAATAACTAGCATAAATAAATGAATTCCATTAAGAGTTATCTCAAGAATGAAATAGATGCCAGGAAAAGAAAGCCAAAGAAGTTATATCACCTTTAGAAAGATAAGATGACGATATAATTCTGGGTCCAAGGAAGGCAAGTCATTCAAATAGTTGTGCCTGATAAAAGGGAAAAAAGGCATAAGGAAACAGGTATAGCTTCCTCTAATAGCATTAGCACACTAATCTCTGATCAAACTAATCCATCTCAAATTAGTCTTAATTTCCCATTGTTTTTCTACATATTTCCTAGTACATTTAGGCATGTTTCTTTAATAATATGCTTACTTTTATCTGATTGGTTAATGTTATTGCTCTTTTGTTTATGTTCTACATAGGAAAGAAAAATCTCAACCTTTGGAAAGGATGGAAGTTAATTTGGATAGAAGAAGGACTAAAATAGAAAGTTAGAGACCACCACATTTAGAATTAGTTAGAGCAGTTATCCAGCTCTGCACTGCTATATACAGGGCCTTTGTATTCTGTTTTCAGATGCCCAACCATAATACAAATTACAAATCCTCTCTTATTACAAATCTTTATTTTCTCTGAAATCTCTTTCTCACCATGATGAGAAACTCTAACACTAACTATCCATTGAATGGTTAGATGACTTGTAGATCCAATCCATTATTTTTTGTTTTGTAATGGATGGATTCGATACAAGATGGATAAATGGATTTCCTGCCACTCCTATTGAATCTCAATCATCTTTTAGTTTTTGCCTATCGCTTTAATTCTAAAAGTTCTTTAAACTCAATTACTATTCAATCCTCCCCCTTTCTCTGTTTGATTTAATTTTGTAAAAGTAAGCTATGAGAAGTGCACACAGTCCATTCATTTCAAGAAATAAATATATTCACCACCAGCTATGTATCATATGAATGTTACCAAGTGTCATCTGTGAATCTCAAACATCAACATTGTTAACATAAGAGAAATAGAGAGGAATAATGAAATGAAACCGCGTATCTTAATACACAGCACAAATATGTTTATATAGACTTATTTCAAAATTACATAAATATAGAAGATATTGTTTTCTATAATATCTAAAATAATATGCTTACATACTATATTTAAAATAAAGATAAGATAATATGTAAGATTCTCAACACCCTCCTCAAACTGGAGCTTACTGAGCATTCAGTTTGTTACAAGAAGTAACAAAATTGAGTTCCACCATAAAACAATATTTGGAAAGACAACTCAAAGATGTTGACGAAGTCAGGGAATATTGCTAGAAATATAACATTGTCAAATAGCTAGTGTTGAGAATCTTAGGGGCTGTTTAGTTGGATTGTTTTCCAGAAAAATTGAGAAAATTATTCTAGGAATACAAGATAAACTGGAAAACATATTCAAAGACCCAATTTTCAAAGAAAATTGTTGGAAAATGGAAAATTGTTTTTCTAGAAAACTATCCAATGTAGTTTTCTAAATTTGGAAAACTAAAAAACACATCTTCAATAAAATCGAGTTTCCTTACCCCTTCCCCTCTATCTCTCACACGCCTTTCATCCTATTATCCGATTTTTCTAAATTGGAAAATTGTAAAGAGTCTGAACACATTTCTAAGTTTTCTATTCTTTTCCAAGAAATAGAAAATCTGGAAAACTTCTCAAAAAATTGAAAAATAAAAATAGGAAAACTTCTCTCATACTAAACACACCCTAAGATATTGTATTATTTTGATATTATATTATCTTGTTTTTAAATATAGTTGGTAGAAATAATATTTTTGAGATTATAGGGACTTATATCTTTTATACTCATGTATAACCTATGAAATAAAGCTATAAATAGATTCATCTGCATGTATTTAAACACATGGTTTCAGTCCATTATACCTCTATTTTTCTCTGATTTCAACAATTGGAATAACCATCAGCCTATTCATGGCAAGCAGAGCAAAATTCAACTTTCTTAAAACCAACATTTGGAAGCTTCAAAACCAATATTGTGAAGACCCAAAATTATTTAAATTGAGAAATATGCCAGAAAAGAACAACATTGGGTAGGCAACTAGAAAGTTCTTCACTAAATGATGAGTGGCAAGCAGAAGGCAGTGGCGGAAAAAGAATGGCAGCAGCAGGGTAAGCAGAGAAATAACTCTTCGTTGTAAAATAAAGAAGCAAAAGATGCTAGTGAATCATTGGCAAAAATCCTCAACAAACCTTGATAGTATTGGTCATGGCCAGAATAGTCATTGAAAGTCATCGGAAAATTCACTAGAAAAGAAAGATATACAAAAAGTATTGCCAGAAGAAGGAAAAAGGTTTTAGAAGAGGAAAAGGATCTCACCAGGAGCAGTGGGCCCCCAGTGAGGGACAATTTCTCTATATTCCTTCAACCTGACTCTGATACCATGCTACAAGCAAAGAAATAGAGAGGAATAATGGAATGAAAACATGTGTCTGAATCCACAACAAAAGCATGTTTACTTAAACTTATTTCAAAATTACACATGAATATAGAAAATATTGTTTCCTATAATATTTACGATAATATGCTTATAGTATATTTAAAATAAAGACAAGATAATATCTAAAATTCTCAACAAATATAAAGCAGTTGTAAGCAAGTAAACAAATGCATGGAAACTCAAGATTAGAGCATTGAACAATCTAAAATTAAATAGGGAAAAAAAAGTAACTAAAGCAAACAAACCAAAAAACAGCCAAGTCTTACTTTTGTTTCAATTTGCTCAAAAAGAATGTAGCAAATGGTAAATCAACAAGAATCCCTTCAAACATAGCCTGCAAATGTAATTTGTAACCATGAAGTTTTCTTCTAATCAATCAAAATTAATATAGGAAAAGTATGCATACAGACAAATAAGGGCTATCAACCATGACCCATGTGACAAAGATACAATAGCCATCAGCTGGAAGATTCAACCACTATGCAATTGCAAGGTCCCACCTTATTTCAAATCGCTTGGGCTAGCTCAAACCCAAAAAACTAGGACTAGACATCTAGAGAGTAAAGTTTGCAAGGCTGTACCACAGGTATTAATATTAAGGCTGCATTGGCTCTGATTTTGTATCTGAAACTTAACCCAAAGAACTAGTCCATTGGAAGAGTATAACCTAGATCTTATAAGGACTATTTTAGCCATATTTTTAGCCAATACGGGACATCTTGACACACCTAGTTAAAAATGCAGGGAGTAAAAGGAACAGAAACATACCTTTGCAAGAAGAGTACCAAGAAAGTGGAAAAATTGGAGATGATGTTCATGTATCATTCCTGATCCAGGATTAGGATAAAGCAGGTGATCTGCAGTTTCCTGGACACAAGGATGTTCAGAAGTTCAGATTTCCACAAACCAATAAATCACAAAGGTAAAAATATAAGGAGTATTAGCTGAACCAATGTCCAATCAGACATTTGAAAACTTAAAAGCTTACTTATTTCTATAATATTTTCAGTGAAATAATACAGACAGTTTAATAGAGTAATGTACACAGATGCAGTTTCTAAACTGCAGCCTTGGGTTATATTGTAACCTCTCTAGTCAGTTAGAGTTAAGTTTCTGTTAAGAATTAGTTAGGCTCGCACTGTTATAAATAGCGCTTCTGTTATTCTGTGACATTTGCCCATTCATTAATAATAGATTTCCCTTTCTATTCAGATTTCTCTGAAATTTTCTCTCTGAATTTGCTTTCTCAGGATTGCATCTTTCTCTGTATATCAAACTTCAACACAGTTGATCATTGTTATCTGGCATAATAGCGGTTATATTTCAAACTTCAGCAAAAAACTGAAAAGTTTATTCACTAGAGTTCTTGTTTTTTATACTTATCCCTTTATGAAGTTATACTGCAACAATATGTTAACTCACGATTCATGAAGCGTAAACAATAGACAATATTCATATGACCTTAAATAATCCATACTGAACATCAAAGGCAGCTCGCGTGATGTTCTCCATGAAATCTTTGAATATTCCACCTCCATCTATGCCAGCCTCTTCAACTCCAAATTCATTGACAAAAGCCACACGAATCTGAAAATGGCATTAAAGGGGATTTACAAGTTCCCTCCAGAAGACCAGGGAAAGTTCTCAGTAAACAAAAGCACAGTCTGTAACAAAATACATTACCAATCCTCGAAGGTCATCTTCTGACAGCTGACTCATTTGATCATAGGCATCTTCCAGAATATGATTCCGCCGTATTCTGAACCTGTTTCTACTAAAAACAGCCTGAGATCCATGTCTTTGCCTTGCAGCAGCTAGTTGAGACTAATGAAACAATAAATAGACAACAGTTAGTTTATGAAATACACCAGCGACATAATAAGATATGCTCATCATCATCCACTGTAAATCTGTAGTAAAAAACTACCCATATCGTAAGCAAATCAGACTTCAGTGAGATTCTTACAGTGAAAATTTTAACCCTGCTAGTAAATGGTATCAAGAAAGCAGCCTGCTTCAAAATTTCATTTGCACGTGTATTTTCTATGACAGCCTGCGGTAAAAATTGCACAACTAACAAATTATGTTTCTGTTCATATTACTCTAAATATCAATAGTATAGGAAATACCTGAGAGATAAAGAAGTCATTCACCCCATCAGCATGGAAGTCACTGGGTGACGTAAACTGTCTCCGGTTGTTCCAATCTTGCAGCTGTTGAAAGAAATTCGAAAAGTAAATTAGGAAGAATACCAATTCACAATTTGAGAAGCATATGGTTATTGGTAACAAAAACATTCGGATGGCTTTTCAGGAAAGATATACCAGAAAACTTAGACAAGTAAAGATAACCTCAAAATATCTTTTTTAATTATTACAAAATAAATTATTTTAGTGACAAAAGTGTGAAAGCACCATAACAGAATGGATAAGATATCCTTCAAAGCAGAATAAGAAAAATTAAACAATAAGGAAAAATTAAATAAAAATGCAGTAATGCAGACCAATTCCTCTGAAACTACCTTGAAACAGTTATAGCAAAGTATTATGCACTATAAACCCTTCCCAAAGTAAAACATTAAAAATGCCCTTGAAGATACACAAAATACCATAATATCATGACATCTTCCAAGCTCAATGGAGAGGAACTATAAAACCAGATATACAACTATGATTGTTGTTTCTACTGTTCTACCTGGGACAAAAGCTCAGAGACTACAATGCTAACCCTCTGTTGAATTGCTTCAGACTGCTTTTTAATAGATGTGCTAACTGGAACAGATTTAACTGAATTAGAAGATGTGGTATGATTCACCCACAAGAGCTGCCACAGAGCCTGCAGAAACAGCAAACTTCTAAAACTAATTGCAACTACAAAGCAGGTTACATTTGTAAGATTTCACTAAAACATTAAGGAGGTTTGTGATATTATTGGTCAAGATCACCGATTGTCCAAAATGTAACAGTCCAATCCTTGGGACTCTTGTATACACATGGATAAAGATCTTTGTAAATATTTGACACGCCTTAACAGATGTTGCTTAAAGTGCAAGGAGGATTATTTTTCTCATTTTAGCAATCAATAAATTAATTTTTCCCCTCAGGACTACATATTTCAATCTCTGAACTCTCAACAACTTCCCTAACTAAAACAGACATTCCATTCCAAAACATTACCTGCCTTAACAGAATAATAAGGCTTCTAATATCCTTCAGTGATAGAGGTTTCTCTTGCTCATAATATTCCTCATTATCAACTATCATGAGCATATGCCTGATAAAAGAAAAATAGGTTACATTATACTTCTATTGAAAGAAAAACAACTGTATATTAATTGCATGTAAAACATTCTCTAATCTCACTTTCATAGGGTAAACAAGTACGCCTAGAAAAGAAAATAAATACCTAGATACAGAGATATTTTCAACCTGCTAAAATATCTATGATAATTACAATAACTTCAATATCATCAAGCTCAAATTGGACAATGAATAGAATTTAAAAACTTCTAACAATGCGCAGAGACAATAGTCCATGCCTCAATGCAAGTATTTATTAAGCAAGTAAATAGTAGAAAAGATTCTTACTTGTAGACAGGACAGAATACAGCAAGAGGCAACAACCAACCAGGCACATCACCAGAGAGGTATGATAACCGTTCAGACAAGGATGACCATTTTTTATTCTCATGGCACCGTTTCATAAAATTCCAAAGTATAGGAACAAGTTCAGTTCTATAGGCAAGCACAGTCATAATCCTTTCGAGGGGCAATGTGTTAAAGATAACATATAAAAACCCACAAACTGCACCAACAGCTGTGACCTCCCTGTCATCTGACTCATGTTCTAAACCATTGGCAGGTGAAAAATCTCTAAATGATGTATGTATCTGCATGCCGAGAATCACAATTCATCAAATTTTCAAAATAAAAGGTAAAGAAAATTTTCAGTGACACGATACAAAAGTCATTTGCAAGATGGTATACCAGTTGCAAAAGGAATCGAGTATCTATGGCATTACAAATCTGTTGATTCAACTTCCTATTCAAAGCCACTTCCATGACTTCATCTTTGCCAGTCATTTCATCCTCAGTAATAGCAGAATCTGAAATTAACACTTTCCAGCTTAAAAACAAATGATAAAGATACTATCTCACATTTACCAAAACAATTAGAAATTTGATAAATGCGATTAAATACAGTGTCAAAAACCGTAATTTGTGCAGCAGTAATTGACATGACGTAATTTTAGGATGTCTTTATATTTGATGTGCTGTATTCATGCAACAGTTGTGTGTTGTTTTTATTAGGATCATTTATGTTTAATTAATCCCGTAATTATAGGGATCTGTTTTAGGATTAGCGGTCTGCATTTCCTAAAATATGTAGCTGACTCATGTGTATTTATAGAGGTTAATAACCTCATAATAATATAAGAAACTATCCTATTTCTTCTAAATTTCAGATGGTATCAGAGCACGCGATCCCAAGGAGTCTCTGACCGTGCCGTCAAACCTAAACCGCAGCCTTCATTGCTGTGCGACCTATAACCTAAAATCGCAGCCTTCATTGTTGCGCTACCTTTAAGTCTTGGTGCTAGCCTTCATTGCAGCAGAATTCTCTACCTTAATCTCACCTTATTATAGCTCAAGTTGTGAACCTGGAAATTGGGGACAGCCTTCAAACCATTGGAGAAATGCAGAATATTCATCCAACTTATCGGTTAAATGGGAAGAACTATCTCAAATGGTCTCAAATCATTAGGACCATCTTGAAAGGAAAAGGGAAGATCAGTCACTTGACCGGTAATGCACCTAATGAAACTGATCCTAAATTCAAATCATGGGATGAAGAACACTCTATGATTCCAGAAATCAGTGATACCTGTATGTTTCTGAAATCAGCAAAGGAAATTTGGGAGGCAGTTGAACAAACTTATTCTAAGGCGAAGGATGCTGCTCAAATCTATGATGTAAAAGTGAAAACCGTGGCTGCCAAATAGGGAAATAAATCAGTCACGAAATATGCCAATCAACTCAAGTCTCTATGGATGGAATTGGATCACTATCGAGTTATAAAAGCAAAGTGCTCAAAGGACTCAACAATTCTAAAGGAGCATATTGAACAAGATAGGGTCTATGATTTTTTGGTAGGCGTAAACCCTGAATATGACCAAGTCCGAGTCCAAATCCTAGGAAAAGAAAAAGTTCTAGGGCTTAATAAAGTGGTGGCCATTATCCGGAGTGAAGAAAGCAGGAGAGGGCTGATGCTGGAAAACCCAACCATCGAAAGCTCTGCAATGATACCCGAAGGAGGAACAATTATGATTGCTAACCAGAAAAAAAACTGGGTTCCCAGTATGGAGAAAAAACATGAGGAGGCTTGGTGTACTTATTGTAACAAGCTGCGCCACACAAGGGAAAAATGTTGGAAATTACACGGAAAACCCCAAGCCAAGAATGGGGGCTGAAAGATGGAAAGACCTCAAGCAGAGAATGGGGATCGAAAGGAGAAAACTCAAGCCGAGAATGGGGGCCAAAAACCCCAAGCCGAGAATGGGGGCTGAAAGGAGGCTTACACAAAAAAGGAGGGCAAGGACAAGCATACATTGCTAATGGGCAAAGTGAAGAATCTGTACAGTTGAATCATGAATAAATAGAACGGGTAAGATCAATTCTTAGTAAATTGGAGAAGCCCACAAGTACAGGTACGTGCTCATTGACATATTCTGGTAAGTTTCCATTTTTGTTTGGGCTCAATGTTTCAGATACACCATTTACACATTACTGGATATTAGACTTTGGGGCCACTGACCATATGACCCCTTTACCCAAATACTTCTCCACATATTCCCCATGTCCTAGCAACAAGAAAATTTCCACCGCAGATGGAACCCTTATAACTACAGCCGGACAAGGAGAGGTCCAAATAAGTCCATCCATGACTTTAAAAAATGTCCTTCATGTCCCTAAACTATCTACCAACCTGATTTCTATACAAAAACTCACCAAAGATCTTTCATGTAATGTTGTCTTTTATCTACATGGAGAATCCTAATCTGCCTACCAAGAGTCTTATATCTACATCCACCATGACCAATAAAGAGAAAGTTCAACTCTACCATTACCGGCTAGGACATCCGTCATTCCGAGTCATAAAAGTGTTGTTTCCTTCCCTATTTAAAAATTTAAATGTGGAGAGTCTCCATTGTGAGGTGTGTGAGTTTGCGAAACACAAGCGTGTACCTTTTCCCATTAGCAATAAGATGAGTTCTCTCCCGTTTTCTCTTGTTCACACTGATGTATGGGGTCCTGCTTATGTTCCTAATATCTCAGGTGCTAAATGGTTTTTAACATTCATTGATGATTGCACCCGGGTGACTTGGGTGTTTTTATTAAAACAAAAATCTGAAGTCAGCTCCGTTTTTATCCAATTTGTCTCAATGATTAAAAATCAATTTGGGGTTAGTATCAAAAGAATTAGGTCTGACAATGCCAAGGACTACTTTAATCTTGTACTAAACTCCTTTTGCCAACGGGAAGGGATAATCCATGAGTCCTCATGTATGAACACACCTCAACAGAATGGAATTGCAGAAAGGAAAAATGGGCACCTATTAGATCAAACTAGAGCTCTACCTTTTCAAAACCATGTTCCTAAGAGATTTTGGGGGGAAACTCTTCTTACTGCCACCTACCTAATTAATAGGTTACCTACTAAAATTTTAAACTCAAAAAGTCCCATGGAAGTTCTATCCTCATTCTACCCACACTTAGACCCTACAAATAAATTCCAACCTAGGATTTTTGGGTGTGTATCCTTTGTGCATGTTCATAGTAATGAAAGGGGAAAGTTGGATCCTAGGGATGTTAAGTGTGTCTTCTTAGGGTACTCTACCACACAAAAGGGGTACAAATGTTTTCAACCCCTCTCAAAAAGATTCTATATGTCAAGAGATGTCACCTTCAATGAACAAGAAAGTTACTTTAAACAGCCTCATCTTCAGGGGGAGACAGTAAGAGAGGAAGATGAGACTCTCATGTTCCCAAATATGATGTTCGGACCTGAAATTGTACCTGAAACTGAGGGAAGTATTGAGCATTCTGCACCTGAACCACCTGAACCAGTGAGACCTCCTACATCTGCACCTGAACCAACGAAACAGCCTGCACCTGCACATGATGTCGGAGGAAAGTTTGGGAAAAACCTGGTATATTCAAGGAGAGAAAAGGCCATTCCAGGATCCGGCAATGTCCAAGAATCCAACCCACCGTCACTGCATGAGGTAACACCTTCAAATCCTATATTTAAGTGATTCTAATGAACTCTTGTCTGAAAATATAGAAGCACAGGTGCACCAAAATCTGGACTTGCCCATTGCCCTTAGAAAGGGAACTAGAACATGCACCCAACAACCACGTTACCCATTGTCAAATTTTTTATCCTTTGAAAAATTCTCTCCTACCCATAAAACTTTTCTCACTAACCTCAACTCCACACACACACCTTCCTCTGTATCTGAAGCATTGACTGACAGGAAATGGAAACATGCCATGGATGTGGAAATGGAGGCGTTACACAAAAATAGAACATGGGAACTTGTCATCTTAGCTCCTGGAAAAAAACCAGTTGGATGTAAGTAGGTGTATACAATAAAGTATCAGGCCGATGGGACAATCGAATGTCACAAAGCAAGGTTGGTGGCTAAAGGCTTCACTCAAACCTATGGAGTTGATTACTTGGAAACATTTGTCATTAGAAGCTAATAATGATTGGGATCTGCAACAATTTGATGTGAAGAATGTCTTTTTGCATGGAGATCTTGAAGAAGAAATATACATGGAATTGCCACCTGGTTACAACGGACATGTTGCTGCTGGAACTGTTTGCAAACTAAGAAAGGCTCTATATGGGCTGAAACAATCCCCAAGAGCATGGTTTGGAAGATTTACCAAGGTCATGACAGGTTTGGGCTACAAACAGAGCCAAGGAGATCACACATTATTTATCAAACATTCAGTTTCAGGGGGAGTAACACTTTTATTAGTGTATGTAGATGATATTATAGTAAGTGGGGACGACAAGCAGGAACAACAAGTGTTAAGTGAATGTCTTGCCACTGAATTTGAGATCAAAGCGCTAGGAAGACTTAAATATTTTTTGGGAATTGAAGTGGCTCATTCCCAAAAAGGGATCTTTATATCTCAACAAAAGTATATTACTGACTTGCTTAAAGAAACGGGAAAGACAGGCTGCAGACCAGCAAACACTCCAGTTGATCCAAATAGAAAATTAGGAAGTATGGAGGAGGATATTGCAGTGGACAAGGAGAGGTATCAAAGACTGGTGGGCAGGCTTATCTACTTATCTCATACTAGACCAGACATTGCTTTTGCTGTAAGTCTAGTTAGTCAATTTATGCACCAACCAAAGAAAGCTCATCTACAAGCTGCCCTTAGAATTGTTCAGTACTTAAAAGGAACCCCTGGAAGAGGAATTTTGTTCAAAAGAAACAAGAGTGTAAGTCTTGAAGCATATACAGATGCGGATTATGCAGGGTCAGTTGTAGATAGAAGATCAACCACAGGATACTGTACCTTCCTTGGTGGAAACTTAGTCACTTGGAAGAGTAAAAAACAAAGTGTAGTGGCTAGATCAAGTGCTGAAGCGGAATTTCGGGCAATGGCTCACGGAATATGTGAACTTCTATGGCTGAAGATTATATTGGAAGACTTGAAGATAAAGTGGGACGAACCTATGAGATTATACTGTGACAATAAATCGGCAATTAGCATAGCCCACAACCCGGTGCAACATGATAGAACTAAACATATTGAAGTTGATAGACACTTTATCAAGGAAAAACTTGACAGTGGCATGATTTGCACACCATATGTGTCTACTCAGAACCAACTTGCAGACATCCTCACCAAGGGACTGAACTGCAGTAACTTTGAAGGAATTATATCCAAGCTGGGAATGGAAAACACCTATTCACCAGCTTGAGGGGGAGTGTCAAAAACCGTGATTTGTGCAGCAGTAATTGACGTGACGTAATTTTAGGATGTCTTTATATTTGATGTGTTGTATTCATGCAACAGTTGTGTGTTGTTTTTATTAGGATCATTTATGTTTAATTAATCCCGTAATTATAGGGATCTGTTTTAGGATTAGCAGTCTGCATTTCCTAAAATATGTAGCTGACTCATGTGTATTTATAGAGGTTAATAACCTCATAATAATAAGATAAGAAACTATCCTATTTCTTCTAAATTTCAGATACAGTAACCAGGTTACAGAGTTACTTTCAAATCTAACATAGAAATGGGACTGTTGGAGTAGCAAAACAATCCATTTATCCATCATCCATCCTATCCATCCATTACCTAAAAAATAATAATAATATTAATGATAGATTGGATACAATCAGTCCGTTTAATTCTATGGATGATTACTGATCCATCCACTACTTTTTGAAACCCTTTGGATTACATTCAACAGAAAAAGTAAGATCTGCTGTATAAAAAAAGTGCTAGCATCTATCTCCTTTCTCACCCCTTCTCTCCTCTCAATTAGCTTCAACTGAATCCATTAGGACTGCTGCATATGCAACATTACACACGTATAATCTTATAAATCAGAATTAAACTTTTTTTTTTTTTTCAAAATGGAGTGCCATCAAAGTTAATTTTACAATAAAAGGATAAGGTCAAGACTTTGCAACCGCATCAGTGTCACACACATATCATCATCTTATAAATCCCAAGCAAGGCCAGTGAGACATGCAAGGACATAACTTCATTTTTCAATTTAAAACCCTCACATGTTCAAGAACATTTTTTTCCATATGCTTCCCTCAGCTCAAAATGTATAGTATAACATTGTAAA
The DNA here is from genome assembly GCA_037954015.1 of Psophocarpus tetragonolobus. NCBI lineage: Eukaryota > Viridiplantae > Streptophyta > Magnoliopsida > Fabales > Fabaceae > Psophocarpus > Psophocarpus tetragonolobus. The sequence goes on from CM075688.1 coordinate 104,062,281, forward strand.
TAGCTACATGCCTAGATAGTAAAACAATTATTTTTTTATCACAGAAGTCAGCAAGAGAAATGTATAAAATAATACAAGTGAAAGATGCATATATATCATACATCACACTGTTAAGTTTTAGAAGGTCCGCACAACCACATGGTCTATACCCAAGTGGTTTTGATGATAACAAATAAAATTAAGCTTGAAAGATGTATACAGATGATAAACAGGAATAAAAACCAAGAGACACATAAAACACACAAAGAAGTCTACGTCTGAAATAAGAAGCGCCCAGTTGACAAGACACAGGCACAGTAGAATAAGTCGCAGACGCATCTTCTGATGTGGGACGCCTACGTATCCTGGAAAGAAGCAAATGCATCTTCAAGAAGACGCAAATGCGGTCAATTAAAATGCAAACGCAACTTGGAAGAGTAAGATGTAGACTCAACTTGTCAACATTTAAGACACATCTCAAGAATAAGACGTAGACTCATTTCAAGAATTAAACGCAGCATGGAAAAAAAGACACAACACAAGAAGAGTAAGACACATGAAAAGGAACAGACAACTCATGAAGACACAACACATGAAGTATAAGATGCAATGCAAGAAGAGTAAGGGTCATGAAGTATAAGGCAAAGCTTATCAAGAGTAAGATGTAGCTCACTGTGAGAGTATTGTATAAAGGAAGCAATTATTCAGTTGCTTCCTGGGTTTCGTTTTTCTATTTCCAAAGTTGTTAACTGTTAGTTTTTCAGTTAGCTATTTTGTCAACTGTCTTTGTGACAGTTGTACTTGTACCTTGTAAGCCTATAAATGCTTAATTGTACTCTTCCTTTCATTCTGAACAATAATAATCGAAACCTCTGAGATCATTTTCTCCATATTTTGTGAGTTCTTTCGCTTTTCTTTTTTTGCATTTAATCTTAACATTCAGCCAGAGAAAAATGCAAGATAAATAGACATGGATGCAAGATACACAAATGCTAAGAAGACTCATGATTATAAAAGATGTGGCAAAGATGTGAATCAAACACAGGTGCAAGATAATTAGACACAAACGCAGCGTACAAATGAAGAAAGTGACACATGTTTAAAAAACACTCGAGGTGATATGGTTAAAGCATAAAAAGGCATGATGCAAACAGGCAATGTTGTGTATTTAAGAAAGTGTTTGTAATTAATATGTTCATTTTGCTTTTAGGAATGTTGTGTATTCATCTTAGGAAAGACAAAATCAAATGGGCAAATATGAAAAGTGCAAATGGAGCAAAAAAGATATGGTTAGAGCATAAAAGGTGTGAAGATACTTTGTTTGAAGTGTTTGAACAACTTTCCTAATTATTTGTTGCAATAGAGACGCTTCAGAAGTCAATTAGTCCACAAATGCAGCTAAAAAGAATGTTATATCATACGAAGAGTAACTAGTAGGTGAAAAACATTTATTGTTGCATTTAATACTAAACAAGGAGCTATAAGACGAAGACACACTAGGCACACTTTTACAAGCTGATTGTGTGAATATATCAAGTGTCAAATAGCTTTCTCCCTCGTGATTAAACAATCCTATATTACAACGTCTAATTGTATACACCCTTTACGTAGTGAAGTTATTTCTTTTTTAGCATGAATATGTATATCCTCTCGGTAAGAGTTTCTTATTTGCAACACTTTACTTGGCGGTGGAAGTCATGGTAGTAGAGGTGGTGAAGGTTAGGGTGGAGGCACAGAATGAGCATCAAAGGTGGCGGCAGCAATGGCAGAGAAGTGGAAGATGTAGAAGTAGGAGGTCCGAAAGGAGCATGAAAAGCGGGAGTGGCGATAGGAGAAGTGACATATGTTAGGGTGAAAGGTGCATGAGAGACGGAGATAGAGGCTGTGAAAGGGATAAGAGAGCTCGATGCGATTGAAAATAAGACTATGTTTTCCCAGTTTTGCAAATATGAAAAACTACTTTGGATAGTTTTCTAGAAAATCAGTTTTCCATTTTCCAACAATTTTCTTTGAAAATTGGATCTCTGAACATGTTTTGCAGTTTCCCTTGCATTATTGGAATAATTTTCTCACTTTTCCTAGAAAACACTCTAACTACACAACCACTTGGTATCAAAGGATTCTCGATCTTAAAATGAGGAAAAATTTAAGGGTAGAACCAAAAGTGACATAGAATACTCATTGTAATTAACAAGTAGTAGTAAATACAGATCTTCTTACTATCTTCTATACAAGAGGTGCTTAGAAGAAAACTGAATGTAACTCATTAAGAGTGAACCACTATAAATACAGATCTTCTTACTATGTTCTATACAAGGTTTTTCTTTGCTAATTAATTTTATTTGGAGAAGTTTTATTAGAAGGTCCTTTTATAGAAACTGTTTTATAAGCAGTATCAAACTGTCTACCCTCTTAAACTCATGAAGCTTCTTAAGAAAGTGTTTTTGAAAAAATTTACAAAAAACTCCTTATATGTCTTTATTTGCAATTTATAAACACTTATTATATATAGAGTAGGAAGGAGAGAGAAGTTTGAGAAAATATTTTAAAATTAAAAATATTTATTTTAAAATTATTATTTTTGTTAATGGATGGATTGGATTGGATTTTTTTAGATAGATCATGGAAGGCTTGGATTTTAACTGAATTATTAATAGATCAAAAATGGGTTCACAGAATTTTTTTATCCAATTCATTATATTCCACTTAAAGATATATCGAGTTCATCTGCCTCTAAGATAAACTAATTTATTTGGGTTCTACAAGAAAGCATGCTTCCACTTTCAAGCATTTTCTAATTAAGATGTAAAGGTACAAAACTAGGCTGCGAAGTTATGGTGTTAGAAATAATATAAAACCATTAAACCATTCATGTTCCTTCAACTAATAACAACTTAAGCTTTTGGGTTTGTCGGTTCATGACATAAAGCAATGTGCAGGTCCTGAGAATTTTGCTATGCGTTATTGCTGGCTTATTCGACGTTAATTGTTTTAAGTTAGTTTCTATAACTAATAAAAAATTCAGAAATATTCTCCTTTGGTGTATATATATTGAATTGAATTGTACACTATGATAATAAATATAAAAGAGACAAAAGATGACACTGTTCAATAAAAGAAGTTAAAAAGCCAAGGAGTATCTTTAATAAGAAAACTTAAGTCTGATTAGAAAGCATACTCTCTATATCTTCGGATCTGGTTAGAGATGGGTGTGATTCCAGCAAAAATGTAATAACAGCAGCAAGGTCTACGGCCTGAATTTAAAAAAAAATAAATAAAAATCAACTTAGGTTTTCAACATATAATTTTCAAACTTCAATTACATCAAAGGCTGAAAAAAAAAACCAACAACCTCCCCCACGCCCAACACATGCAAAAAAAAAAATTTATAGAAAAGATAATCTACTTGACACACATCTAGAGACAAAGCTTTATGCAGAATGATCTGAAGATATTTAAAAGATTAAACATAACGATAGATGAAACTTCTAAATGCATCGCCTAGTGGTTCTTATTCACCAATCTGTAAATCTTCTTCAATAAGGAGAACAGAGGACAGATTAGGTGTGTTCAAGATACACAGATGACTTTATTATATAGACTCAAAATTAAAAAATACAATTGATTATAGGAGATTTTGTTCCAATATATCAGATATTGTTTCCATTATAAAATAAAATACAGAACATTTAAAATTGATTCTCAACAAATCTATTACTGCTTCCTCCTTTTTCCTAAACCAGAGACCAAGCTTAGCAAGAAAAATATTCGGTTTGTTGTAATTTCCAAAATATGTATTACACAGAAAATGTCCTTATTTACCTCGTATGTGTATCAATACATTAGGTGTGTGAGACCCAACACACAATTCTTGAATTACTCTGTGGTTTCAGTAGTTTAGGTTTATTTTTCACTCCTTTTATTTCCTTTTTTTCCTCTTGGGTAAACAGTACCCATGAACTGTAATATCTTGGTCAGTGTCACCACGGGTGAACCAGTTTTCTTCCATCATGGCTTCATTGACCACTTCTGTCTGTGAGAAACTGATTAGAACAGCCAATTATTCTACATGGGCAGCTACTGTCCATCTTTGGTTTTGCAGTCAAGGATGTGCCAACCACTTTACCAAGAAAGCTTCAAACATTCCTTAGAGGGACCAAGACTAGTGGCAGCAAGTATCTTTATGCTGCGTTCTTTATTTCTCAATTGTCCCCAATCTTCAACCCATATCAGCTGTTTAAGATAAGTTGATGTCTCTATAGTGTGATCACTACTATGATGTCCACCAAACTTGAGAATATGGATATCCACACCTATCTTGGTAAGCTCAATCATCTAATTACTTATTACTTTATTATAATAATTTGATGTTTTTCCCTTATAATCTTCAACCCATATCAGCTGTTTAAGATAAGTTGATGTCTCTATAGTGTGATCACTACTATGATGTCCACCAAACTTGAGAATATGGATATGCACACCTATCTTGGTTCAATCATCTAATTACTTATTACTTTATTATAATAATTTGATGTTTTTCCCTTATAGTGAAAGATCTTACATAGGCATCGTAACCAGTATTGCACGGTTCTTGCTCTTGCTAGTTTCCCTCCTAAGCTTGAATATGTGTGGAATCAGATCCTAGTGGCAAATACTATTCCTACTTATGACATGGTAAGTGAACAGTTATTGTGTCTCTCCACTTTGCACGTTTTTGGTTAGTTCTCTAGCTCTTCTGTTGATTCTTCCACCCTTGTCTCACACTCATCTACTTGTGGTAGGCGTAGCGGAGGCCACGACAACAAGCATCATTGTTGCAATTATTGTAGAAACTATGACCATTGAAGCCAACTATTGCACCAATGCTCACGACTAGTTGAAGTCAACAAATGTCACTTAGGTTACCAATCTTGCTCTCTCTGAGGATGTCACTAGATACCTACTATCATGAGTTCTTTCAATTTGCGAAGCCCAACAATCTACATCACCTGTTACTGTTGTGGCTTAGTTTGGTAATCATCTAGCCTTTGTTTTCCTGTCTTCCTCCCTTGGACCTTGGATACTAGACTGGTAACCAATCTTTTTCTCAATTGTCATTGTCAAATTCTTTATCTTCTATTAATCTTACAAATGGATCTCAGATTAAAGTTCGTGGCATTAGTCAAACCCACCCACTTACTAATGTCACTTTGAATTTTGTCTTGTTTGTTCCTGGTTGTCTTTCAATTTGGTTTCCATTAGCAAAGTCACTCCCTTATGCCCCATTCAGAGTGGTTTTTGGTTTATAGTTTTCAAGTTTATAAAAATAAAAACTAGTTTTGGTTTTGAAGTTTTCGAATTTATAAAACATTATTTTTATTCCCAAATTTAAAACATTGTTCTTAAATCTTAACCACATCAGAATCCTTCTAAGTTCCTACTCAGGATAAAAAATCTATGATCAATAATTGGAAATGGCAGTCAATGACTGATAGTAGGAGGTGGCAATTGATGTTAGGGATCAAAGGTGGCAATCAATGCCCAGTAGTAGGAGGTGATAGTTGATGCCAGTGATCAATGGTGGCAACCAATGATCAGAGATGATGGCTAATGACCTGAGATTAGAGGTGACGATTGGAGACTTAAACTAACAATCGAAGGTGGAGGACAATGATTTAATGGGTGATGACGAGTGATGTCAAACAATGAACTTGAATAAAATAGAAATCTCAAAATCAAATTTTATTGTTTTTTAAATTAGGTAAAACTATTTTGAAAATAACTAAAAAACCACATAAAAACCATTTTTGTCGAACATGTTTCTTTTTTCAAAATATATTTCAAAATAAAAAACTCAACCACCCTGAACTGGGTCTTAATTTCTTTGTGTTGTTTATTTACAATTTTGTTTTTGTTTAGGATCAACATACCGGATGGACAATCGAAGCAATACATGAGTCTAGGGGCCTATATCACTTCATCACCAGTTGTTTGTCTCTCAACTGCCTCCAACAATCTTGCCCATCAATGTCTTCGCCATCCCAGTTTAGAGAAGTTGTGTCTTTTAATTGTGAGTCATGTCAATTTGGAGTCCTAGTCGAGTTTGTTCAACTTTAGGATATTACCATTTTGCTATGTTTATTGATTTTTCTTGTTCTTGGATTTTCCTGATGAAAAATTGTTTTTGTCTTCTCTATTTTTCAATTTTTTTCATGAAATTATTATTTAATTTGGATAACCCATTAAAATTTTACACATTGATAATGTTAGGAAAATTTATCTTCCCAATTTCAATCTTTTCTTACATGACAGAGAATTCATCAAACTTCCTACACTCACACCACAACTTTAACTCTTCTAATTCACTATAATATTCCTTTTCGCTTCTACGGTGATGCAATTCTTATTGCATGTTATTTGATCATTGCTTGTACCCAAAACAAGATCTTTATGTTCCCCTTTATGTCACTATAATTTATCTTCCCAATTTCAATCTTTTCTTACATGACAGAGAATTCATCAAACTTCCTACACTCACACCACAACTTTAACTCTTCTAATTCACTATAATATTCCTTTTCGCTTCTACGGTGATGCAATTCTTACTGCATGTTATTTGATCATTGCTTGTACCCAAAACAAGATCTTTATGTTCCCCTTTATGTCAACCACTTGTTTCGTCTATGATTTTTTCCTAAGTAAAGATAAACTCTTTGCCAAGTCCCTTAAGTATATGTTTCTTGATCATTATCACCTTTAGAAAGGATATTGTTACTTCTATCCACAACTTAAACGTTATCTTGTTTTTGCAGATATCATTTGCTTTGAATAAACTCCATTCTTCTTACTGTTATCAGTAATGCACCTCTAGTTGATCCACCTCCTGTTCCAACTTCGACCCTTGTCAGTAATCCACCACCATTGATTGTTTATTAGCTAAGGTTGAGACATTCACTAGTGATTCCACCTACTAATCCCCCAACATCATCTCCTGCTCCAAACAACCATCGAACCACCTCCCCTGCTTAAGAGTTTCCATTGGCTACAAAAAGGCATTCGGTCTACTCTAGTCTAGAGTGCTCACTATGTTTGTACTCTTTATGTTAACAGATTACCTCCTTCCTATTTTTCCTTTATACTATCTTTGGATTCTTTGTCTATTCCTAAGTCTATAGGTAAAGATGTCGGATGAAATGACTGTCTTACAGATCAATAGCACATGGGAACTAGTCCAATTGCGTCTAGAGAAGACTATTGTTGGTTGTCGTTGGGTGCATATAGTGAAGATTGAACTAGATGGCAGCATTGTCTGGTTCAAAATTCATTTATTGAATAAGGGCTAAAATCAAATCTTTGGCCTCAATTATGGGGACACCTTTTCTCCTATGACCAAGATTACATTTGTTTGTCTATTTCTTACCATAGTTGTTATTCGTCATTGGCTGTCTCACCAGTTGAACGTTAAAAATTTCTTCTAACATGGTGAGTTACAAGAAGAAGTTTAGATGGATCAACCTCCAAGTTTCATTGCTTTTGATGGCTCCCATCTTGTTAGCTGCCTAAGACACTCTATTTATGGCTTAAAACAATCTCCTCGTGCCTGATTTGATCGTTTTAGCTGTGCCTTAATCCATTTTGGTATGGCTCACTATGAAGTTGATCATTCTATTTTCTTCCTCCATTCTCCATCTAGTTTGTACATGTATCTACTATCTAGTGATCTTTGTTGTAGGGGTGACAAAACAAGTCAACTCGCCCCATTTTGACTCATCTTTTGTTTAACCCGCTAGAGATGGTTTGGCAAGCTAGCCTGCCATACTTAGGGCAAGCTAGACAGCTTGGCCCATCTAGTTTGAAAAAATTGTTTTATTTTGTTCTTTTTTTTTTTAGAAATAATACAAAATTTAGTTTTAACAACACATTTTTATTTTTTGATAAATTCATGATTTACAAAAATAAATGAGAAAACAACAAAAATAAACATTGCATAATTGATTTTATTTTCTTAACAACACCACGATTTTACAAAAGATAAATAACAAAGTCATGACAAATTTGATTTTATATTTTTAGCAAAGTCATTTTTAGAAATTCTACTTAATATTTTTTTCTATCTTTTAAGTATTATAGGTATTTTATTTATTTATATGAAAAATGAATTTTTTAAATTAATCAAAATATTGACAAGTCGACAAGCCAAACTACCCCGGTCTACCTCTGGCCCACCAAGTTGGCAGGGTAGGCTAAAGCAAGTTGACAAAGTCAATCCTCCACTCTATCCGCCAAAATGATGGTGGGCTGGCAGATTAATCCACTTGGCCTGTTGCATTTTGCCACCCTACTATGTTGATAACAACATTATTATTGGCTATGACTTTGACCGTATCTGTCAACTTAAATCTCACATTCAGATTCAGTTTCAGATGAAGGATCTTAGTTCAATCAAATATTTTCTTCTTATTGAGGTTGTCCAATCTACTTCCGGTATTACATCTCATAGAGAAAGTATCCTTTGGATGTTTCGCTAAGGTTGGTATAGTTGAGTATCATCCAAGTAACACTCCCATGGATCCAATTCTTGAGCTCCTTCCAGTCAAAGTGAACCTTTAAAAGACCCGAAAAGATATCAAAGAATAGTTGGAAGACTATATACTTTACAGTCACTAGATTCGACATCGCATTTGCAATCAGTGTAGTAAGTCAATTCCCCTTGTGATAGTCATTGGAATGTCGTTGTGTGCATCCTTCATTATATTAAGAAGCCACCAAATCATGGACTCTTATATGAAGATAAGGGTGAATTAAGGATTTTTTTTTACTTTGATGTTGATTGGACAAGACCATCACCAAATCATAATAGTTAATAGCATAGCACCGCTATCGCAGTGGAGTGGAGCGAAGCGGGTACCTGCCACTTCGGAAGGTGGCCGCCTTAACATCACTTTTCGCAGTGCAATAGACCTGTGATTAGGGTTTGTAGTGATTGTAACCAAAAAGACGCACCAAAGACATCGTTTTTATGTGTTTTTTTAAAGTTATATTATGCGTTTTAGGTTTATGGTGTTTTTAAATGAACTTTTTTTACCTTTTTACCCTAAAACTTAAGGTTTACTTTGTACCAAGGTTTTCAAAGGCATGGATTCAAGGTTCAAAAGTTCAACCGACGTTTAACCGGATTCAATAAAACATTATTTTTTATATTTATTTTTACTAATATAATAATATACTAAGAAAAAATAAGGTATATATGATTTATAATACACAAATATAATACATCTTATTAAGTTTAAGTATGTCTTTATAATATTACAAAGAGGTAAAGTTTCACTTTGCCTAAATGACTTTTTGAAAAATATTTATATTTTAAATTGTAATCAATATTTCGTAATTTGCAAAAATTCCTTTTAAATATTTTTTATTTCACAATATTTTATCAGAATATCTCTCATTTGTGTATCTAAAAGTTCAAAAACCACAAAATCTCAATTTTTATGATTTTTTATATATTTTTCCTTTTAAAAAAAGGGTTTAACCCTTGGCTGATTCACCCGGTCTTTTATCGGTTTGGCCAGTTTCTAGCATGCCCAGTTTTTTGCAAACAATGGATCAAACAATGGCACAGTTCCCAATTGAACCAGTCAGTCCAGTTTTGAAAACATGACTTTATACTTTCTTCCTCTTTTCGTTCGACCTTTACACCTTTCACAATGTAGCTTTCCCCTTCCTTCTCTTGAGCACCTTAACAGAGCAACCATCACCACCACCACTGACGACCTCCCTGAAACTTCCGGCGATTCTCCTGGAAACCCAACCCTGCACCTTCCTCCTCCTTCTTCTTCTTCTTTTCCCCTCTCTATAAGCAAATAATCTGCTTGTATATGCAAAACTACAAAAATACATGTTTTATTATTTCTCTCAAATAATGTTTGTATATTTCTTTGCAATCAATTCGTTATTTTACAGTACATATATTATATGCTTCTAGGAATATAAATCTACATAGGAATCAAAATAGTGGTAATCCCGCTACCACTATCCTGCTTTAGTGTTTTTTAAGGTAGTCACTCCTGACTGCTATTTGCTATTAACTAGTATACATCAAATAGAAGGTCTCCTTCTAGCTTATTGTGTCCTTGCTAGGGTAATTTGATCTCATTGAAAATTAACAAACAGCATACAATTGTAAGATCTAATGCCAAAGCTAAATACCATGTCATGACAACAACTGCAAGTGAAATTACATAGTTACAACAATTTCTCCAGCAAATCCAATTAGAAGACATTCAAGGCATTAAACTTATTTGTGATAATCAAGTCGCTCTTCATATTACATCTAACTAGGTCTTCCATAAACAAACTAAACACAGAGATCAATTGTCACTTTATAAGAGAAAAAGTACTCTTTGGTGAAATCACTGCTAACTTTGTTAACTCCGATGACCAGCTCAACTATATGCTCACAAAATTTCTCAAGGGGTTTCACATAAATTATATTTGTAATAAGTTTGGTACATGACATATATACTCTAATCTAATTGAGAATATTAAAGATATGATTTTATTATATGTAGATAGGGTAATAAAGTACAAATATGTAAGGATTTTATTTTATTTTATTTCTTTATTTACCTTGTACATGAGTATAAATACATCAGTGTGTGTCACCCAATACACACAATTCTTGAATTCCTTTATAGATCACATAATGCCATTCAGCACAGTTAAGTTTATATTACTTAGCCACTTTATGCACACACTGAAATATGATCTTTATAATTTCTATACTAAATAGTTTTAATATATTATAAACTATGAGTTTTATACTAACTAATTACTAGTTTATAGATACATAATTAAGCCTATATCTAGGAATGGTAATGGGTCGAGGTGGGCAAGGGTAGTGGTTGCCCGCTACAAAAACCCGTTACCTGCTAAAAACCCATCGGGTACCCACTATAGAAATACCCGCGGGTTTTTTTACTATCCGTGGGTATCCACAGGTACCCATGGATATTTTTAAAAAAATAAATTTTTTAAAATTAAACATTTTTTATAAGAAGTTTTATCAAATAAATAATATTTTTTGGAAAATCTAGAAATAAAATTATACTAGTTTCTACAAAATTAATTAGATCTAAAAGTAGATTAATATAATATATTATAAGAAAATATTTAATACAAATAAAATCTTTATGTTATATTATCGTCATTTTTATAATAAATAATTTTATTAACTATGAAGTTTTCGTAAAAAAATAAGATTGATATCAATGAATTTTGATAATTAATATTTTAAATTGATTTATTTTCCAAAAATATTATCTTTTTTAACTTTTATATATATATATATATATAATTTTAGTTTAGCGGGTACGCGCAGGTACGGGTACTATGATACCTGTACACGCACCCGTTAAGGAGCGGGTAGAAAAAAACTCATACCTGCGGGTAACGAGTACCCATTTATACTATCCGTATGGATATTTTTGCGTGTTTTATCTACGGGTATCTGCGGGTGCGGATTTTTTTGCCATCCCTACCTATATCCTCACAAATCAGAGGTGGCTTTCTAATGCTTTAAAGCAAATAGCTTTAGGTTCGTTAAATTAAATTCAACTATAGAGATTACTAGCAATGCATTAAGCTTATTCAACTTTTCTAATGTTTTTCATCATTTATTTAAAGTCTCCATATCTCATTCAAATGGTCTAAAAATGTTCAAGGCCCAAAAACATGTGTAGAATTAAGGCAAAAACAACTAATCAAAACCTCAATAAATTTTACAAGGAAAAATATCACATTTGATATAGCTAATCAAATCAAAGTTTACATGGTATTAAACTAAGTTATAACAACATGTAAGAAATTTAATATAATCAGATTCGACTACTATTATTCACTTAAATATGACTTGATTACATGCTTATCCAATATAGTTAAGTTAGGCTATACTTGTAACTCAAATGCCCTTCAATTCCATATTCCATATGAAAAAAATTTAGGCTTCAATACCAAAGGATAAACCCTTTAATATCTAACTTCAATAGCAAAAGGATAAACTCATTAATATCTAGCTACAATAGCAGAGTATCCTGAAGCATTAATTTTTCCACACAACCACAAGCTTTGTGCTGCAGCCGCAGGTGAAAGGCCCAACATTAGGAGGATTTCTTATCCTTCCAATCTCTCTGTAATCTTATTTTATATTCATGTATTTATTCTTTATGAAAGGGTAAAAACATATATCCATTGAGCACCAATCTTTGACCAAGTCTTAGATACGTCATGAAGTGAAATATGTGAAGCAAGTTAAACTGAGAAAAACAATAACAAATACCATATAGTAGTTAATAATCTCTTTACCATATCAAAGGAACAGTCAGGTCGAGTCAAAGTGATTCCACCAGTTTCTAATATATTTCCAAGAAGACAGGCATAAGTAGGAAATTCATCCGATATATTCTTAGGAAGATAATTAATCAGATTTGGCACCCATGTTGCCATCTGATGAATGTAATGTTGACTCAGGCCCTGTTTTGCAAATACCTGAGTACCAAAAAATAATCCAACTTTTCACAAGACTTGTCAAGGTTGAAAGAAAGTGGAAAATAAATAGTTCTAGAATATTAACAAGCACACAAAGGAAAATCCAGTATGAAGGCTGCGGACATAAAAAGACAAATAATACTAGGGACATAAGCAATAAAATAATTTCATTTTTAATCAGTTCAAGTAATCCCCCAGATTCTAATCATCGAAGTCCATAAGCACATAATAAAGATTTTTTTTCATATAGATCTTGTTCCTAGAGTTGTGCATGGCATATTGACCTTTTCCTTAAGCTTTCATTTATTTTGTATTCCAGTGTAGTTAAATAACCACGTCATGGCATGGTGGATTTTGGGGAAGCTGCCATAGAAAATTTGTTAAGAGATGTTTGCCATAAGGCACAATGACATGTTTTTAAGGGGGAATTTTGGCCTTCTGCCATCCGCCCGCTGATAACACATATTCTATATCAGTAGGTTTAACATTGAAGATCCATCAGTGAAAGAAAATTTATAAAGTCTGGTCATATGCACTATATTATTTAATTTTCCATACTTCAACTGGAGAAAATGATGGAATTTTAAAGGAGTTTAAATTAAAATTCAGTTAATAAAATTGTTGATGTGGTGCCTTCAGTGAATTTCACTGTTAAAGATTAGATATTATTTCCTTATTTATGATTAGATAGTAATTGAGGATTTATTCCTTATTACCTGTTAGATCCTTTGTCATTATTAGAAAGATCTTATGTAATCTCAATAATGATTTTATTTGATTATATTTGCTCATTATAAATGAAGGCATTGTGTGGTCATCCAAGACAACATTTACATGGTACCAAAGCATGTTATTTTTATTCTTGGTTAAGGTATCGTACAAATTGTGCCTCACACTAGGGACCCACTATCCCCAATGGGCTCTTCACTCACAATTTCCTTTTAATAACTTGTTTTAGCTTTTTTAAGCCACTACCAGAGCTTTATGACCTTTTCCGACCAATAACTTGCAAGTCTTCATTCTACTAATATATGTCACTTCATCGACATTGTCTTGAAAGAACCATTGACGTGGTCTTACATACATCCTTTTACTTGTGCAACCCATCATTAAGGTGAATAGTACAACACTGCGCCTCTGCTCTTGTTTGGGGCCACCATGTTACCCTTTCGTTAGTTTATACCAAAGACCATTGCAGGAGATTGTCATGTCATCCATGTGTGCAGTTGACTCAAAACTCTGTTGCACGTGGTCCCAAGCATGGTCCTAATGCGTGAAGTTCATACATGATGTGTAACATATCTCTAGAGACTTTTCTCTTATTTTTCCGCCTCATGACGTACTTTATTTGGGTGAAAAGTACCCTTGACCTTTGCCACTATGGTCCTTCATTGGCTGTCGCCGAGCTATGTTTATCCAACATAACTGCATGAATGGAACCTCCTTTCATTTTTATTCTTATTAGATTTACCACATTTGTAACAAACTTGGTTTCTATCACATGTATGCTCCAACTCGAGGGAAAGTGTTAAAGATTAGATATTATTCCCTTATTTATGATTAAATAGTAATTGAGAATTTACTTCTTATTTCCTTTTATTAGATTGATCTTTAGTTATTATTAGAGAGATCCTATATAATGTCAACAGTTATTTTATTTGCTCACTATAAATAAATAAAGACATTGTGTGGTCATCCAAGACAAACATTTACAAACCATACAAGGTTTCAATGTTAATTGCCTAGTTGTGAACTCTATGCCATCTTTCTAGAATTTAGTTGCCCCTTAATATTTACAAAACAGATACGCATCTTTGACTGTTAATACCTCTCTTAACCTCTACTTATCACAGCATATACCTGTTTTAAGTTTGGGAAAACTTGCCACAAGAAAGGAATTGTAAGAATCTGTGATGAGAAGCTGTATACAGGATCAGTATCTAAACAGATACACGGCTTATGACCAATGTGACATATTACAATGGTAAGCACTTGCTCCAGTGATGATCCTTTCTCACTGTAAATACAATTTTCAGCATTATCCTGCAGTAGATCATTTAGGTAGTTTATGTGTTTGAGAAGCATTCTATAATAAGATAAAACAAATATAATATGAAATAACAAAAACTAGAAGCAGTCAGATTAGAACTATGGCATGGAAGGAATATAAAATTTCAATTGTATATTTGATCCACAGGTTCAGAATTCTTAAATTAAATTTTCACACACAGAAATATATATATTCTATGGAAGTTTTTTCAAGCACATTAACAACTTCCATTATTCATTAATCAATATCAAACAAGTTTTTATTTAAATAAAAGTGTATTAAGAGTTTCCAGGTCCTGTGAAGGACATATTCTCCCCATGACCCTGTAAGAGGAAGTTTTTTGTAACACAAAAAGGAAATGAAGCCAAAAGTGAACTACAATATTATTGCCCTTGCTCATTTCCATACTTGTAAAAAAATTGATGCTCTAAGAAATTATTAAAAAAGCAAATAACTGAATTCTGAAATTTGTTTACAAATTAAAAATATAGTATAAATTAAAAAAAAAAATCAAGTATTACATACAGGGTGAGTTTGCTTAGGCTGAAAAATAATTGATTTATTTACAAGTATATTTTACACAAGAAGAAATTATTTATGTTTGGGTACAATAATAAAAAGTGTTGTTTTAAATGTATTAGTTTCTAGTTTCTCAGAAAACAGCTTTCGCATCAGGTTATTTTGAAAAACTAAGCTAAGCATCTTATCAAAATAAACTATCTTCAGCTTTTTTTTTTCAACTTCTTTTTTAAAATTTTAACAAAACATCTAAAAAATTACAATAAGTGTTTATTCTGTTTAAAATAAGTGATTTATGATATGAATTTCAGTTCGTTTCAAGTTTATTGGTTTGGAAAAATCACCAAATTGAAAACCAAATCCACCATAATCAGGTGGGAGAAATTGAAACGGAACTAAATCCAGGATCCAATCAAACTAGGAAAATGCAACCATGTTGACCCGTCCCAACATACACCCCTAAATAATACATCAAATTTCAACAATGCTTATTGATGCAAGTAACAAGGAGCCTGTTTCTCCTTACGCATGGTTTTAGGTTTGAGTCATGGATAGGGAAAAAAATAGGCATCGAAGAACTTATCCCCCTTATGGATACACTAGACTAGAACCAGAATTGGATTAGTCAAGGTCCAACAACTCCAATGTGGCTTCCAGATATTGAAGGTCCTAGACCAAAATATATAATACAATTAAACATCATTGGTATAATCATCAATGGATTTAAAAATGTACTCTCATGTTGTAACCAACTGTGGAAAAAGAAAATTGGAAGAAGAAAAACACACTGTTGATATTTGATCCATAGTACTCAATATCCCAGATAGCAATACAGAGCAGCCAACTCCAAAATATGAGATGATGGATAGCAGGAGGACCACTTTCTAATATTATTTATTTATAAAACTAACACATTAATAACTCGTTTTGCGTATAAAAAAAAAAAAAAAAAAAAAACAGCACAAGTCAAGTAATATAAAAGAAATAAAGAAAAAACTACATAAGGAGGTTACCTATCTAATCACAACAGTGAAAGAATATAAACAAAACATCTCTTTGACACCTACAAACACCTCTAAAGGATGTAAACTGAGCCCAGAGAACAATGTTCTACAGTTCCACAGTGGAAAGGTTGGCTAGAAAGACACCTGGGAACTCTGGGTTAGATGGTTTGCATTGAAGATGAAAAGAGAAGAGAAACAGAGATCAGAGAAACTGTGCACTGCACTTCTCGATTCTTAATCCAGTTTGTCTAAATTACAACAGCCCTGCTGTATTTATAGGCAGCTAGCTAACAGCAATGAACTAAAAGTAGCTGACTAACTAACTAATATCTTTTTCTTATTTATCATAATATATCATTTTACATTAACCATTCTAATTAATTTATCCTACCTAAAACATAAATATGTTAACCAAGATGTCCTCACTTGTACCTTGCTCTTAAATATGCATTAGATGGGGATTAATTTTGTAGGGTTCCAGGAAATAAAAAAATGAATTGCAATGTTACCTTTCCTGCAAGAATAATCTCTCTAAATAGGCCAAATGCATTGTTCTGGGACAGATATCCTCCTATCTTACAGCTCCATGGTAGTTTGGGATCTATCAACAATACTGTGACTTCAAATAAAGGAATAAATGATGCATTAAATTCCTTTGGAGTCAATAAGAGCGGATCCTTCAACTTATTCCTGCCAAGTAATATACTATATAAGCAAGAAACCACAAAAACCAAATTATCTGCCTATCTATCTATATCATATGTATGAAGATTTTATGTACAGAAGAAAAAAAAATGAACTAGTGGAAATCCAAAGATTTTACGTAGTAAAAGAACCTAAGGTTTTTAAAGCATTCTTCAAAACAAATAATACAGCAACAGTAAAACCCATGCCAAGATCTGTCTTCGTTTAAAACGGTAAATGACAATACAAACCTCCAGGATACGTCATGAAATACAAATTACAGACAAATCACCAAACATTCAACCAGAACTTTCTTGGCATTGAAGTTGCTCAATCCTCCATTGCATTGTTATTTTCCAACGCAAATATACCTTAGACATCTTGACTGAGACTAGTATGCTTGACTGCCGCCAAAGTGAAACGAGCCAAATGTGAAGCTTCTTTCAGTTCCAGGTCAAGGAGAGCCATTGAAAGACCCTGAAGATATTGTTGTCTAGTGTGCAGATTTACTTACCTCACAATAATTAGACCAAACACCACATTAGTAGTTAGCGTGGTTAGTTAGTTCCTGAAGAAGCCATGTGACAATCATTGGAAAGAAGCCATGCGTATTCTTCAATACCTCAAGAATGCTTCAAGTCACGGATTGACATATGAAGATAAAGGCAATTCCAAAATTGTTTGTTATTATGATGTTGATTGGGCAAGATCATCATGAGACAAGAGGTTCACTTCTGGGTATTATTGTGTTCTTATTGGAGGAAACTTGATCTAATAGAAGAGTAAGAAGCAGAAAACAATTTCTAGATCTAGTGCTGAAGCAGAATAGTGTCATGGTAGTAGCTACTTGTGAGATCATTGGGCTCAAACAACTCCTCCAATAGTTAAAATTTGGAGATGTTGATGACACATTGACATTAAGTTAATATGTGATAACTAGGTTGTCATTCACATTGCATCAAATCCGATCTTCCACGAATGGACTAAACACATAAAGATTGAGTGTCACTTTGCCAAAGAGAAGGTGCTCTCCATAGAAATTACCACTGAATTTGTTAGTTCAAGTAACCAACTTGCAGACATGGTCACTAAATCCTTCAATGGTTCTCGTGTTAATAATATATGTAACAAGTTTAACTCATATGACATATATGCCCCAACTTGAAAAGGAGTGTTAAAGACGTAGTTATGAAAACAGGATCGAACCGGGAACCAAATGAATCACAGGTTCGGTTTGATTCAATTCGCAGATTGTTCATGCAGTCAAACTGGATTGAACCAGCTAATTTTGTTAAAAAACTGAAAACTGATTGAACCAAACCAGTTTGCTACTTTTTTTTTTTTTTTTTTGCATTTTGAACGACATCATTTTGATGGATTAAAGAAAATTATATCGTTTTGATGGTGTATTACTTTGTGGTTAAGGAATTAGATCTAGAGAAAAAACATTTGATCATAATCCAAATCCAAGATTGATAGTTTGGAATAATTAAATTCTAATATTTAAATGTTGGCGACTTATGAACTTATTTAAGAAATTTTGTCAGAGTTATTGCTTGTGAACTTTGTTTTTGAACTTTAATTTAATTATTATTTTTTATATTGGTACTTTAAGTTTATAATAATGTGTTATTAACTTTGAATTATGAAGTTATGTAAAGTATATTATTTTTAAAAACTAAAAAACAAAATCAAACTAATCAAGCCCTATATAAGGCTAAAATCTAATATAGCTCACTCTAACCATCAGACCCACTTCTCATCAATGTCAACTGCCAAGAATTTCAACGGTTTGCATCTCTCAATCTATAGAAGGTCAAAGTCTATGGATAGTTGATTCAGGCGTTTCTAATCATATTTCTAGTAACAGATCTTTGTTTTCTCCTATCTCTTCACCAAAATTTCCTCATCTTATTACACTAGTCAATAGGTCCAAAGTTGCTTCCCAAGGAGTTGGTCAAATGTCTTTGTCTCCTTCCTTGAATTTAAACTTTTTTTTCTATATTCCTAACTGTCCATATAACCTAATTTCCGTAAGCCAATTGACTCGTGATCTAAATTGCTCAATAACATTTAATGTTGATTTCTTCGTCATGCAAGATCGTGGTTCAAGCCAACTACTTGGAAGAGGACATGAATCAAAAGATCTCTATTACTTGGAAACCAATCCTTCTTTGTGTTGATTTGCTACTTCTCCAAAGCTTTTGCATAATTGTTTAGAACATCCTACTCTTGCCAAGTCGAAGATCTTAGTTGACCAACTACTCTTAGGAAAGGTACTTGTTCTACTCTGAATCCTCATCCTATTAATAACTTTTTGAGTTACCAACTTACCATCGCTTGTCCTCCTCATACTTTTCTTTTCTTTCATCATTATCTTCTATTACTATTCCTAAAGATGTCCATAAGGCACTTGATCACCGTGGATGGCGACAAGCCATGATTGTTGACAATAATTTTATGTCTTATCTGTCATCGTTCATGTTTTCTTCTTTCCTGTTGTAGTTGTCTAGGTAGAGTATGTCAGTTTGCCCTTGGTATTATGTTATGGTATTTTTGGTGTATATATGAAAAGAACACAGCTGAGTAAAAGCTCAAGCTTTTCAGCAAATTGTTCTCTTTTACTAAACTTCATCGTCCAATCCAACATTGTATTCCCCATTGTTGACCACTTGTTGGGCATTATATTTATGAACTATACCCCTTCGACATCCACTCTACCCTCCACCACCCCACCTCCAATGTCCTATCCACTCTCCACCCTAATGGCATCCTTTCCACATGACCACCTCCTAGCCCTCCCTTAGTCTTATCGTAGAAGTTGTTGAGGCCTCCATATTGGGAAGGGGAAATGGATGAAACTAGTGGAAACTGGGAAAGGTGGTGAAGGTGTAGACAACAAATAAAGGAGGGAGTTGGGTCGGGGAGTCTGAGAGAGGGAAGAAAAATGAAAAAAATAAAATAAAATTGGTGTGGTGGGTACACGTACACCATATATGTGTGGGGAAGACGTTAATCTAATGCTGTATAAAATTTGTCCACCATAAACCAATTATATGACTAGTCCACCCTAGCCTTCATCTTCAACAAAAGCAATAATAAATTGAAGACAAAAGTAGCAACAAGCAAAGGAATTTAGAAAAAGCAAAAGGCCCAAAAAATAATGAATTCAAAACAAATTAAACCAACCTATTCTGATGTACAGCACGAATACAAGTATATACAAATTCCTTCACTCGATAGTTCACCAAAGCACACATGGATGAGTAATCCACACCAGCAAAAAGTTTCTCAACATCCCCTGTTGCATATGTTTTAACCCTACACATTAAGTTCCATTCACTACAGTAAAACTTGCAGAAACAACAAGGATGCAGGCAGATATATACAAAATCTCAACTGTTTTTGCTCTAACAAGAACCAGAGATTCAAATATGTTAGCATCAGTATCACAATGAAAAGGTAAAGAATTACATATTTGGTTCTATATATCTAGAACTCTACATACTTAGTCAAACTATCACGAGTCACAATAAGGCTTACTAAAGACAGAAACAAACAAAAAAGTGGGACTAAGTCAACAATAGTATTCTCCTCACTAAGCTGTCAAATATACCCACATTTTCATATAAAACAGACTTTATTAGTAGAACTAAGAAGAAAAGACTCATTAGAATGTGGGTTTTAGGCCTAATTCAACTCCAAATGCTTAGCTCAAAGGATGAGGATTGCTACCAATTTATATAATTTATTTTAGCACTATATCTAGCCAATGTGGGACTTGGGTTTTGCCAATACACCTCCTCCCACCCAGCACTATTGGGCTAGGTGCATGGAGAATATGGTGGATGCCCATTTTTAATGAATCTAAGATAGACTCTGATACCATTTTAGAATTTCAAAGGGGTGAGATTGCCACCCATTTATATAGTGTATTTTGACACTATCTCTAGCCGATGTGGAACATGGGTTTTTGCCCAATAAGGACAGACAATGAGAACAGAAAAAAGTTACATGAATAAATACATCATTTAACATCTTTAGCAAAAGTCATTTCAACAATATTTAAAAATCTTATATGCAAGTGCTTTCAAGAACAGAATGTACAGTTCATGGTATTAATAATATTCTTATTCTTCGCCCTTAACAGCTAACTTATAAGCGTAGGTTTCAGACATGCTTGGATGCTTTTCATATCCCTAAGAAAAAAATAAAATCTAAAAATTAAAAATAGTAAGGATAGTTTGGTGATTTAATAAAAATAAAAAAAAAAAAAGCATTCCCCCTTCACATTTTGTTTATAAACATGGGCCCACTTTCTTCACAAAAGCAAACTAAAGAACATAGTAGGGGAAGTGTATCTTCAGTCCTTGTTTTACTGAAATACTGATTTGATAGTGCCTGATGGAGTGGTTCGGTTTGTTCATTTTTCAGACAAGGCTTGGTTTCCATTTTCCAGTTAAACAAATTTTTTTTGTTGGCTTGAAGGAATAAATATTTAAATTTTTAAAGGAAATAAAAATTCCAATTTGCAATATCTTACTGTAAAACAGATAACTCATGTACATCATGAAATTAACAACAAAACCATGACCAAAAGGAATGCTGATTAAAATTACCACTCTCTTGAATAAACTGTTGAAGCCATCGGCAAATTTGCACAAGAATTAAAAAATCGTCAATATTTTCTGCATTAAAGAAATAGAGGAACTGACGGAGGAAATCAGAATCTGGACCAAAAGCATTCCTGAATGCATATAGAAGGGTATTAACTTTAGTTATAACAGAGTAATGTTATAATAAAAATACATCAATAATTTTTAGAGAAACCAAGTGAAAGGAAGTGAATAGCTTTCATGCAACAACGCAGGGATGGCAATCAAATTTCACCTGTCTAAATTCTGGCAGTTCCCATAGATACTAAAGAATTTCTCTCGTAGTTTAGACTGTTCTGTTCTGACAACTTTTCTCCCTCTGAAGCATTTCTGTAGCAAGAATCAGTCAACACTTTGCAAGACACTCATGAAAAATAGATTACCACTCATCATAAATGTATCCTCCCAGTAATAGGGATGTACGGCACACACATCAGACCATAATGTAGGTGACTGAACTTTAAAGTTAGGAAATTTAAAATGTTTGTTTCACATAGACTTGAACATTAAAAGTTATTTTATAATTTTATAATGCAAATTTCATGGACCATAAAAGGATGAGCACGGACAAAAATAAATAATGCATCTTGGATTGCAGATACTGTTTTTTTTTTTTTTCTTACAGCAAAATGCACGGCATGGCATCATTCAGCAGGCATTTACCCCAATTCACAAGGTCAAATTCACTTAAAAGTTTGATTGTTGTAGAGGTGAAAAACATTAAATATCTTGGTAAATTATTGGAAACAAAATCTTTCATATTGAAATCATTATGCATGCAGTGTATGGTTAATGGGTTCAGTCCATTCATATGCTATAATATAGTAACTGAAACAACTTCACATTATTTCCCCAATGGTCATTGGAACTTGGAAGGTAAGAGAGAACAAGGAATAATCAAAGGACAAAGGTGATCAATCATGTTCCTATGGTATTAAACTATTAACCATTGTAGAATATTCATGATGGCGCCAAGTAACTTCAAGTTGCAGTTTAGACTGCGTTAGGTTGGGTATACAAACCCCAAGACCACTTCAACTCCTGCAAATCCCTACAAGATCACTTCAATATGCAACTCACTTCAACCCCAAGATCACTTTTAATAGCAATTTCTTTGGGCTTGGTTAACCGTTATCGTGAGTGTGATAGGTTTGTAGACTGGACATTTTACTTTATAGTGATTAAAAACCAATAGAATCAAATGCATTAAGAAACAGAGAAACCAAACCTGAATCCTGAGAGCAGCAGAGTTCTGCTGGCGCAACCACAAACGCCGGTTCCGCTCCAATCGCGTCTGTTCCAGAAGATTTTTTCTGTCCCTTTCCTTCGAGCTGCGACCACCTAAATCAACACGCTTACGAGTAGAGGAATCGCCGCTGAAGAACATGATTGATTGTTCATTCAATTCACGCCCTAACTTTCATAAGCAATAGAGAAAACCAACAAAGAGAGTAATCGCCGCAAGCGAAGCACAATGAGAGGGGTCTTAACGAGAAAGTAGCCCTAGAAATCAAGACCACAACGAGGTAGTAGGCAGAAAGAGAATTGTGAATTGCAGAGTAGATTTCGATTATAGAAAAACGCATATAATGTGAATAATAATTCTGTATTTATAGGCAGAAAATGAACCGAAAGAAAAATAAGAAAAAGGAAGAAAACGGGAATCTTCCTGGGTGAAGTATGTTGGCAGAAGGTTCAAGTGCCAAAATATGGTTGTGCACTTGCAAGTTGCGACGGAGAAACTTTATTGTGTATTGATTTTTTATTTTTCATTTATAAGTAATGATAGTAACTGTAATGTTAGTTTAATAAAGTTAAATATTATAATTCTTAGTTCATTATCTATTTACATTGTAAAATTAATTTAATACAAATATACTTACAGCAAAAAAAAATTTATAACGACAGTTACATGAACTGTTTTTTCTCACATGAACAACTACATTAGATTCATTCAAGTTATACAATAACTTGATAAATTTTATCTATTGTTTATGCCTAGATATAGAATAAGTAATTCAAGTTGTATTATTTACATAAAAATGGTTATTGGTTACGTATACATAATATTTCTCAAAACCTTAAAAAAACTTTTCAAGAATATAAATAATATTATTTTTATCAACTTAAACTTAATATGAATTTCGAGTGAAACCATCACATAAAAATAAATTTTTTAATATGGAAGACACACTTCAAATATATTGAGAAATGATCAATTCATCATAGTTGAATCATCATACCTTCAAATTGGAAAATGATCTTCAAGAATATAAGAAGGATGATTTTTCACACAAGTCTTCTTTAAAAGTTTGGAGACACAACATTCAAAACAAAACAAAAAATAGATAAGGGATAGGTTTGAAAGGGGGACAAATTTTCTCTAGTACTAAAACCATCAAGTACTGAAGAGAAAATGATCTCGTTTGAAAATGGACATATGAACAAAAAGATAAGGGATATGTGAAAGAGAAATGGGACGTGTTAGGCATCGATCTTAAACTTGTGCTCATCATGGTGGCGAGGTAGTTTTGGTTGGATGATGAAAATGACATTGGGTGTGGATGTAATTCCAAAGGGGCAATAGGTTTGGTTGGATGGTGAAAGAGGTGGTGGTATAGGTAAAGAGTCACGAAGGGAATTTGTGCGATGTAAGAACGAAGTTGAGTTTGAGAAGTTAGAGATGATGTGCTAATAAAAGTATCACCAATGTGTTGATGAGATCGAAAGTTTACAAGACTAAAAATCATGCCAGAAAAGTGACACACTCAAAAATAAGAAAGAGACTAGACTTTGGAGAAAATTTTGACACTCGAAACTAATCGAGAACCATCAAACCCAACCTAACACCAATGCAACCTAATCAAGTTGTGTGCGTCATTGCATATCATCTACCAAGTAATGACCCATAATTGTCTCGTGTAGGATCAAGCTTGTTGCCAATGACAAGAATTGAGAGAAATTATGTTAGGTTATAGACATTGATGGAAGGAATTATGGGATTTGGAGATTGGTTGCCAATCTTTGTTGATGCAATATATAATCTGATTTTTAATAAAGGAAAAGCTTCCAACTTTGTCAAAAATGAAGAAGTGTTATGCATTTACTTGGTTTGATGTGTTTTGAGTTCTTGTATTGAATTTGTGTGTGCATTTGAATGTGAAATAAAAGAATTTTAATAAGATAATTTGTAACAATTTTTAACACTCATAAAATTAACTATCATAAAATGAATTAAAATAATAAAGTCATGTCAAATTTCAAAGAAATACAACTATCGGAGGAGCATGCCCATGTTGCCCTTATAAACCAACCTTTTGGTGAAAAAGCACAAAGATGTTAAATCTCAACATTTTTGTTTTGTTTTTGAATTTTGTAATTACCTAAATTTTAGCATAACCATTAGTCAAAGCATGATCATGCTAGACTCAAAGCGTTGAGTTAAAAACATTGTTATAAATAGATAAAAGAAGTAAAAGTTTGACTATATTTTGCTCCATGAATTTAAATCTTCTAAGCAAGTTAGTAGGAGTGCAAGAGGATATGGAATTAGCAAGGGTGTAAGGAGCATCACACATTACCTGTAACTTTTTCTTTAATCTTTAGTTGTTTCTTTTAATTGGAAGACATCACAAGAGTAAATGTGGTGCACAAACTTGTGATCAAATCCAATATTTTTAATTACCTTTTTCTGTGGTGTATTCTTTACCTAATTTTAATAATCATTAGGGAAAATATTACTAATAAAGTATGGAAATAACCTATTAATGAAATTAAGAAAAACAATGATTAATTGAAGTCCAATTCAAGGTTCAATTATAATAGAAAATTTACATGTATTGTTGAAATAATAATCTTATAACCTTTTTATCCATAAACCATTAGAACTATTACTGCTTACTCTTTGTATTTTGATTATTCAAAGTGATTGACAAAACCTTTTGAAAATTGGATGACTTAAATTACTTGTAGAATTTAGTTATTTTGGAAGCATCATTAGTCTTTCGTACAATATGTAGACATTAGGTCTATTGTTACAATTCTATAGGACATACTTGTCCTAAGGTGCATTTTTATATGCATCAGGTATCCTTAGATTTGTTATGTTTTTGCTCTCATACACAATGAGGTAGATTTATATCTCATCCCTGTGGTGTTTTGGATCTTAATGGTAACTGGTTCCATTAATTAGAATTGTTTGTTCATGATGTAATGAATGACTTAAACATGGATATGAATATGGTCTTGATTTATTTGGTTTTGTTTTTTAGTTTTTGAAAAGAGTTTTCAAAAACTATTTTTTTTAAGAAGAAAAAAAAACTTGTTTGATAAGTGTTATCTGAAAACTGTTTTGAAGATATAGGAATGAAAAAAATTGTTCATATTTACTGAAATTCCATTAATGAAAAGTAAAAAACAACATATTCTTATTGTATTTTGCATTTTCAAAACAAAAATAGAAAATTAAAAAGCAAACTTACTTAGTGTTTGTTTGACAACAATTTTATAAAACTGTTTTCAATATTTTAGTATTTAAAAACTAAAAAACTTGTTTGGGTAATGTTTTCTGAAAATAGTTTTCAAAAATAGTTCTGCTTTTTTAGTTTTTAAAAACTAAAAAACAGGAATAGCTGAAAGTAATCTTTCTTTTCAGTTTTCTATTTTTGTTTTGAAAACTCAAAATACAATCAGAATATGTTGTTTTTTGTTTTTCATTAATGAAATTTTAATAAATATGAATAAGTTTTTTATTTTATTTTTACATCTTCAAAACCGTTTTCAAATATCACTTACCAAATATTTTTTTTTTTCTTCTCAAAAACAGTTTTTGAAAACTATTCTTGAAAATTCTTTTAAAAATTAAAAAACAAAACCAAACCAATCAAACCCTTATAGTTGTTCATATTTTTTAGTTTTTAAAAACTAAAAAACTATAATTGTTTCGAAAAATGTTTTAAGAAAACAACAACCAAACAATTTTTTTAATTTTTAAATACTGAAATATTAAAAACAGTTTTATAAAACTATTATCAAATAAACATTATATTTCTTCCTCAACTTTTTGCATTTCTATTTCTTGAAACTTCTTGCTATCTATAATCCACACACCATTACTCACACTAGGCTGACAACCAAGACATAAAAAATATCATACCAAAATCATGAAAACACAAGTGAAACAAGACAAAGTACTCTTATATCAAGGACAAAATTTGAGAGAAAGTGTTCGTCGACCAATTAATGGAATAACCAACCAAAGCACCATCGTAATAACTTTGGTGAAATTAATCACTTATAAATTTAATAAAAAGAAATTCAAAGTAGTAACCTTCATGGAAAAACTCTAAAAAAACAAAGTTACAAAATGAACTAAACTAAAATTGATACGATTATAAAAATTACAATTAAAACCAAAAATAAAAAAACGAATCAATCCAAATCTCAATCTAAAAAATTCGAATTAACCTACAATATAAAGAAAGTAAAAGAATAAATGAGAAAATATGAGGCATTTTTAACACCCCACGATTGCTATTTGCACCACCATAAGTTAATAAAATTTTAAAAATTTTGAAAACACCCTCACTAGCTTTTAATCTAATATTTCAAATTTTTATAATACCTAAGTCAAAACTCTTTTCCTTCTTTCCTTTCCCTTCTCATGCTCCCAACATGCTCACTCTCATCGTACAACCAATGTAAAACCTCTCTCTACAATGACAAAATCTCATGAAAACATCTCAACCACTCTTTATAATCTCCCTTCATTTGTTATTCTAGATCAATTGATTCAAATTTTATTCTCAATGAGACTTCCAGATCATTTTATTCAAAATTAAATTTTAAATTTATGTGATCCATATCACATGATCCAGTATTTATTTTGATATATGTTTTAAATCAATTTATTATGTTTTTGAATTAGTTGATCCATAACACAAAAAAAGATAAGTTATGGATCAATTGGTTAAAAAAACATAATAAATACTTAGTTTTAGATCATTTGATTCAGTATTTAAATTTGTATGTATTCCGAATCAAATGATCTAAAAAATAAGGGTATTTTGAGTGTTTTTTTCTAGTATGTGTATAACAATTATGGGTGCATAAAGGAATTGCCTAATATGAAAGTGAATTAATTATTAATAATATGCTCAAATATGAAAAAAGGACTAAATTAGGAACTTAAGAAATAATTACAAACCTGTAAGAATTAAAAAGGATATAAAGCATGCACAATAAAATGCTTTATCACTATTCCAGAATGGAACATACATTCCATATTTTACTTTTTCGAAAGAAATTATAGAGATGCAAAAAAAGTAATTGCCTACATTTTCATAATTTCTTCTGCATAATCTAGAGTTGTCAAAATTGGTCTGACCCATTGGATCGACCCACATGCTTACAAAATGAGTTAGCCTGAACTCTAAAAAAGGAGGCCCAAATAGAAACAAATCTTTTTGCCCCAACTATGTAAATGGACTTGGGTCAGTCCGACCTAGTAGACCACGGGTCAGCTCAAATACAAATATAAATACATAAATTTTAAAAATACACACTAATAATAAATACATATTAATAATATATATAATATGTTGTTAAAAATATATTAAATAAAAAATATACACATAAAAGTATGTTTGTTGTGAAGTCAATTTATACATATTGTTAACATAATTAATTAGTATGCATTGACAGTGTAAAAGAGTTTTACACTGAGGTTTAATCACACATCTTCATTTTATATGACCTTTACCGTATTAATTGGTAGAGTCAACAAACTTACCGCAAATAAAGAGTTGTAATTGAACGTCAGTGTAAAATGTCTTACACTAACAGTGCATACTAATTAAACTCTTATTAATATACATATAAAAATCACATATAAAAGTACGTTTGATGTTATTTAATAATATATTTTTAACAAATGAAAATTATGTTGTTCTAAAATATATATTAAATTAAAAAAAAAAAAATATATATATATATATAAATAAACATATTTTTATGCTATTTTAGACTTATTTATGATGTGTTTTATATTAATTTAGTGTATTGTTTTGAATTGATTTAGGCTTGTATTATAAAATAAGTTTTATTTTTATTAAAAATTTAAATTTGATTTAAAAAAAAAACTCGTTTTAGCCCGATAACCCAATATAGGGTCAAGTTGGACTTAAAAATATGCAGCCTGAATAAAATATGGTTAGCTCGGCCCGACCCATTTTTTTGTAAAAGCTTGATTGGTGGGATCGAGTGGACTTGCCTAAATTGCTAGCTTTAATATAATTTAGTAAAATCTAAGCCCACCAAATTTCCAGATTTTCTTCTTGTATCCTATATATTTCTTCCTGCACCTCTATACTTTTAATATTCCAACTTTTTCCTTTGATGAAAGTTAAAATGGATTGCAAGGGTTCATAATGGATAATCCGAAAGGATTAAAATAAAGTTCCAAAATAGACATGTTGGACTCCATTCTCTTGTCTCCAAAATTTTTATACCTTTTATGGAATGATCAATCTAGAGGAATAATTACCTTTCCCATAATAACCATTTTGGAGGAGCATCGTTTTCCCTCATGAAGTTATTACTTTATGGGAATATGTAATATGTGAATCTTTGATTGTAGAAAAAGAAAACCTCAGAGAAAAATACACAATAATAAAATAAATACTAACAAGCTTAAATTTGAGTCATCAAAAGACTAAACCTGTGGGCAACCAAACCCACCACAGTTCAGGTCAAGTTGAGCTAAAAAAAGGACAAAATGAGTAAATGCAGTAAAAAGAATTGGACCTAACCACTTTGAACTTGACCAATTGGGTTGAACTTGTATGATCGGACTAACCTATATAAGTTATAACTATACCCCTAACTTATGGATTTCCTTTTCTATTCCATTTCCAACCCACATTTCGCTTACAATCATAATTCACACCCCAATTTCCCTACCAATCACTCAATAAGAATTTACGCACAAACAAAACAACTCAGTTCAATACTCACAATCATAAATCATATTCTAGTATTTCATAAACAAAGTTGTTCTCCTCTTCCCTTAAGTCTTGATACTCTCGTTTTCCTACTGTTGTCTTACTGGTGCCCTTCTCTCTAGCATCTCTCTTTGATTCATATGATCACTCTCACAATGTTTTTCTCACAAGTTGCAAACCCCACCTTCGACAACACCAATCACGAAGGTAAGACCTTTTCTTTTTTCCTTTCTATTTTATTCTATGTTTCTCCCTTAGTTTTAGTTTTCATATACCAAGGTGAGATATTATTTTTTAACAACGTTTGCTTTATTTATGGAAGAAATTTTAATTGTGGTATATACTTCTTGCAAGTCTAGTTTGAGTGTACTTGTTCAATTCTTATTTTTTGCTAGTGTTCTTTGTTCATAAATTGTAAGATTTATTTAAAAAATCAAGTTAAAATTTCTTGTAGCCTGCAGGATCAAATAATGATTGTGTCTTTTTATTATGACTTACGTATTTTGAATTTTTTTTAAAGCATATGTAATTGAGAAAAAGGTTTGTGTACTATCAGTCTAAGAGAGTCTTATACTAACATTTAATCACAATCTTTATGCATATGAATTTTAAACTATTGATTGATAAAATCAATAGAGTTATCATACATGAAGGGTTGTGATTGAAATCTAGTATAAAATTATTTTATATTGCTGGTGCATAAGTATTAAACTTTATACAATTTTATTACTCTCTATGGTACAATAAGGCATAAACATATGATTTTTTAATTTTATAATAATTTTATAGAAGCAAACACACCAATCATGCAAGAACCAGTTGAATGTTCTGTTATTTAAGTAAGAACTTTGAGTTGCATTTTAAATTTTTTTTAGCAAGTGAATTAACTTGATTTCATTTGGCTTTAAGCTTTACTGGATACTATATGTTTAGTTGTAGGTAAAGTTGATGATTTGAGACTTTTGAGATTATAATTTTAGATAAAATTATATTATGCTTATTGGTTGCTATAAGTTCATCTTGATGTTGTATATATATTCTAAATTTACTAATTGGTACCTTAATTTTTATTTGAATTTCCTTAATCTGTTATTAGAATGAAGTGAAATCTACACTTATCGAGTGCCTTTCCTTTATTTTCAGTGCTTTCAAGTTGTTGAAGGATTTTTGGCCTTATTTGAAAGGTATGTGTTTCTATTATTTTTTAACTGGTTGAATTTATGTTGATTGTGTTTGAGTTGACTAAATTTATTTTGATTGGTTGAATTTATTTTTGAATCCATGCATTTAACTGCATTCTATTATATATTTTTTTTGTTAAATTTATTTTGACTGGTTATGTTGAATTTATGATTGCGTCTAACTGCATTCTATTATATTTTTTTAATATGTAAATGATAAGTTAACATAATTTCTAAATATATTTAACATATTGGAATATTAAACTATTAATGAACATTGCGTTGATGAATTAAATGAACCAATGTCTCATATTCCAAAATAAACTAATAATGAGGATATTGCTAATTTTAGACCAAGCAAAAAGCCTGAGTCTACTATATCTAAAGTTTGGTATCATTTTAGTGCATTGCTATAAAATGATACAGAAAAAGATACATGGAACCATTATGATTAAGAATACGATTGTGGGTATAAAAATACAAACTTCATCTATGTTACACCACTTGGAAAAGTGTGAAGTGTTGAAACAAAAAAGAAAATTGTGCATGTGGGAAATATGATAATTGATTAGTTTGGGAGGTTGATGTATAGGAAAATAGACAAAAAACATATCGAATATTTACTTTTAAGAATTATAATTCAACATGGATTGTCTTTTAGCTTTGTTGAGTAAAATGGATTGGGAAACTACTATTATATTTATTTTCTAGGTTAAGTACTCCTAGTAGGAATACAAATGTCTCTTACCTTTAGAGAATTCATGATGAAAAAAAAAGAAGAAGAGTGAAACATGCAATGCGTAAAGCTAATAGTAGGATTTGTTTAACATCTAATTATTAGACTTGCATAACTCAAGAAGGATACATTTGTGTGACTACTCGCTTTGTTGATACTAATTGGAAGTTGAATAGTAAGACTATTGATGTCTCTACCAATTACACAAAGCTAAATTTTAATGAATGCACAATTTAATTTGCAAGACAATTTTATATGTAATGTTTCTTACTTTCATGTAAGGTGTAGTACACATGTTTTGAATCTGTTTCTTCAATAATGGTTATAGGTGGCTAGTGGTGCTTTGGAAAAAAGTAGAGAGAGTAGCAAATACATTAAAGTAATTGAGGCTAGAAAGGTTGCATTTAAACAATGTGTTCTTCCAGTGAGGGGTATTGATACTAAGGTGATGCAATCTTGAATTGTTCCTCCCATAATCTTTCTTCTTGAAGTTCCTCAGGTTGAAGAAGATGAAGATGGATAATAGAGAAATGGTGGTGAAGGCGCCACTTCTAGAGAAGATAAGCCTAGGTTTGTAAAAGCTTGTCACAAGAGAAGGAACCCTTGAT
Source organism: Psophocarpus tetragonolobus (assembly GCA_037954015.1). Taxonomy (NCBI): domain Eukaryota; kingdom Viridiplantae; phylum Streptophyta; class Magnoliopsida; order Fabales; family Fabaceae; genus Psophocarpus; species Psophocarpus tetragonolobus. The sequence goes on from CM075688.1 coordinate 104,094,222, forward strand.
AAAAGTCATATAAGTACTCTCACAACTTAGAGAGAAAAGACACTCACAAAAAGTCACTCAAAGAGAATTCTTATAAAATGATCAAAGTTTTTCTACAAGAGGTGAGGTGAGTGTTATTTATAGAGTGAGAGGTAGAGTTGGACGTCCAACTAGTCATAATATAGTGTAAGATCCAAGCATGGCCCTAGATCAGCGGATTTATATTCCCTCATGTGACATTAGGTCCTAAAATAGTGGATCTAATTCACTTAATTCAAATTCAAATTTGAATTAAGAGACAATTAGATGCCACCTAGGATGGAGAGAGAAAGGTGCGCCTCATGGAGAGAACATATGGGTCCCATATGCTACTCATGCACATGTGTATAAGAGATGTGGAAATCAAACAAAAGGGTGTGGAAATTAAAATCCACTCATCCTTTTGCCCTTAAAAAGGCCTACCTTCTAACACACAAATAACTAATGGCACCCCATACCCAAATACAAGGTGATATGCCCGAAAATATAAAGGTCAAAAAATGCTAATAGCACCCACTAAAAATACTACACAAACTACACAATATTTACACACAATTTTAAGAATATGATCCTAGATATCTTTATGATCTTTCCTAGTCATGTTTTCCCCCAATCCTCCTCGCCAAGAGTCCTTGTTAGGTGGTTTGCATAATTCCCTCTCCCTTGGAGTGGATTGACCTCAAATCTAGATGCCTTATTCCTCTTCTTCCAATTCTACAAGAAGATAAATAATGTAATCAACAGGTGTAAACTCAAAAGTTGGGAGAGTGAAAAGTCTATGATGTAGCCCTTCATGGTTGAGGTAGTGGAGTTAGTGTATGGGCCTACACAGAGCAGTTCCCCAACTTGCACCTAATGCATTAAGAAGTAGCCTCATATAGTTGGAAATGGGTGGTGAGACTATACTTGGTGCATCAAAGCACTCATTCAAGAATGCTAAGTAAGCTTTATAATTTTGTTCACCCCAAGAAAGAATGATGGGCTTAGGGGTAGGCCATTCTTGCATGGTCTCTAGAAGTTGAACTTAAGATTGACTTTAAGTCTCAAAAGTTTTGGGCCCAATCCATACTCAACCATAGTGGCCTCATCTTCAAGTAGAGTTTGAGGTTATGATGTAATGTGCTCAATAGTGATACGTACAACCTTAACTTCTACTTCTTCATTGGAAGGGTCATCTTTAATAAGATCCTCCTTGGGGTCTAAGGGGCAATTTTCTTGAAGGTCATCCTTCCCTTCCAATTCTTCCAAATCTTGAACTTGATATGCATGATCAAGCTTAAAGGATGGTGTTTCAAGTTCAACTCTTAGGAGGGTATGCAACATTGCCTCCATGAGTTGAAGGTAAAGAGGTTGTTCAATGAGGAGACTATGTTTAAAGTCCACTTTTCGTAGAAAAATGACTCTCTTTTTGCACAATCTTCTTGAAAGTGGAACTTCCTTCCATCCCATCAACTTTCAATGTTTGTTTATTTTTCTTTCTTTTTTTTTGTTTTTCTCTTCCTCTTCCCCTTTTTTTTTCAAGATAAGTTGGTTCTTTAACACTTAAGAAGATGTAAGAGAAGATAACCTAAATTTTGTGCCTAAGTGAGAGAAGATAATCTCATTAAAGTGGCCATTATGAATAGATATCCTATCATATTGTTACGGGCTCTCTAACAAGATATAGGCTTCCTCCATTGATACTACATCACAAAGGATAGAATCCTTATAGTTCCTAATGGAGAAGGGCACATATACTTGTTGATTGACTTCCACTTCCTTACTCATTAAACCATTGAATTTTGTAAGGCTTGGGGTGAGGAATGGAAGTTAAGGACAACTTCTCTACCAATTTAGTACTACAACAATTGTAACAAGATCCACTATCTACAATGAGAGAACATATTTGGTCATAGACTTACATCTTGTATGAAAGATGTTTTCTCTTTGATATTGGCTAGGGTTATAAGGTTGGCTTCCAAGAAGCTTCCTAACCATCAACAAACCTCTCTCACAAGCATAAATATCCTTAATGTGAATGCTACCCTATTCTTCCTCACTCTCACTAGAAGAGGAAAGTGGTTCACTCTTGATGTTTTGGCCTCTCATGATAATGGTATTTTTGTTTGGGCATTGGGAGACAATGTGACATCTTCCAAGACACTTAAAACACTTAAAGCTACTAGTTGTAGAACTAGTAAGGGGGTCATCTCTAGTATGCACTTGATTTTTCTTTTCATGCATGCTTATGATGGATTCATCTTTGGGATGGCTCTTGGTTTACTCTCTATTTATATAAGAGTGGGAGGAGTTATTAGAGTAATCCTTCTTAGAAAAAGTTCTTCTCTTCAATTGTTACTCCACTTTTATGCAAATCTAAACCAAATCATCTAGATCTCTATTTGGAAAAAGTCCAACCTTATCTCTCATCTCAAAACTCAAGCCACTAAGAAATCTAGCTATGGTAGACCTAGGCTCTTTGTTGATTCCATCTCATTATGAAAAGCTCAATGTTTTGTCTATATTCTTCAACACTCATATTGTGTTGTCTTAACCTTTGAAGCTTATCAAGGAGTTACCTCTATAATAAAAGGGAATGTGCCTCCGTCTCATAGCCATCTTAAGATCAACCCAATGTTCAATAAAAGGGACATGATTGTAGCACCTGTCATCATAAAAAATGGTTCATCAATACATAGCATACCCTTGGAAGCTAAGGGTTACTAGGGACACTTTTCTCTCTTCATTTATTTTAAAACATTTGAAGAGTTGTTTTACCTTTATCTCCTAATAAAGGTAGTGTCCACATTGTTTTTTCCATGAAAAGGTAGGAGATCAACTTTTTGTTCTTGATTTTGGTTTGGGTTTGCTCTCCTCAGCTTAGGTCTAGGTCTCCCATCAAACTCATCCGTATTACTTGATTCCCTCCTATACTACAAGAAAAATGCTAATTATCGACAAAGTTTTACCTATAGATTTTTTAAATTTGTTTGGTAAATTTACATTACCCATGAAATATACTGACAGATTTAGTATTTGTTGAAAAGTTATACTTTTTGTCAAAATTTTACCGACAAAAAAAAAATTGTAGGTAAATTTGATTTACGTACGGAATTATCAACATATCTTTTGTATGTTATGCATCTGTTAAAAAATTATTATCGACAAATATAGTATTTATCAAAAAATAATTATTACTTATGAAATTATACCAATGGAAAAATAGTCGTAAGTAAATTTAATTTACCTACGGAATTTACCAATGGATAATCAGTGAATAAATTTTAAAGTTAGAAAATATAAATATTAAAAGTGGATTTTCTGCTTTTACTAATATATAATAATACAACATTGTTTTAAAATAGTGTGAATAAATTTTTACAAGCTAATAAACTTTAAATTATGTGACATAACTTCTACATATATTAGTCAAAATTAATTGTAAAAAAGTCTCGTATCTTATTTTTTTACATTTTTTTTATATTTGTGTCTTTTAAAAGTGTTTGTAGAGAAATTTACTCAAACAGATTCAAACTAGAGTTGGAAAATATGACACATACTTATCGGAACAAAACATGAAAATTTGTCAAATTGAATTAATTATATTTTTATTGCTATTTTTTAAGCTTATTAATTTTAAGTCTGCAATTTGACCAATGTGCTTAGTATGTCAAAATTGACCATTTTATGGATATCATGAATTTTACTAATTTTTTCATAATTTTCAATTATTTAAAACTAATATGTTTTTATTTTATATTAATATAATACATTTATTGTTATTAAAATTTTTATTACATATTTTTAATTAGAAAATAAATTTAAAATTATATATATATATATATATATAAAATTATATTTAATGACTTCACGTTTTTCATTTGTTGTGTTGAAAGGTGGATTCAATCACTTTTAACAATCAATAAGTTATTATTTTAAGTGATATTGAACTTGGTTTCCAATAGAAAGGTATTTGATTTGCGTTTTCTGTATGAAGAAAACGTCTTTAGAAGGGGAAAGAGTACTAAAAATTTACATTCTAACACTTGAAATGTAATATTTTATGAAACAACTGAAAAAATGTAAATATTTTTTTTATAAATTGCACTAAACATAATATTTTTAAAATAATTTTACATGATTTGAAATAAATATAATTTTTATTCATTTCCATCTTTAGGCACTGAAATATAATTTTGTTATCTTATTTAAGAGATTTTAGGTCATGTCAAGATAATTAAGTAGACAAAAATAATATTTTGAATATTTTTATTTTAAAATAAATTACCAAAATTTTGAAAAAAAATTAAAAAGATCTTAATGATTAAGTACAAAAAATATTAAAAAAGATAAAAACAAAATTGAAGATTTTGAAAAATAAAAAAATAAATATTGTATTCAAACCAAAACATTTTGAAATCTAAAAAAAAGATTTGATTAATTTTTTAAAACAAAACCAATCATAATCTAAATAATAATATAACGAGATATGATGTAAATTAAAGATGAATCACGCATCAAAATTATCTAAAATGTAAGAAATAAGAAGTTATTATCTTAAAAATGGAAATTATGGTGATCAAAAAGAAAAAAATGATAACATTCATTTTTATCTTTAATAGATTTTCATAAACTTGCAACATATATGTTTACAAATACTTAATTTCTTTGCTTCAGTACTAGTCATTTTAATCCTATTTTAGAAGAGAATCTTAGAACTTTGGATTGATGTAGCAAGTGACAAAAAAAAGGACAAGTATATGGTGTTAGAGAGTTTGCTCGTGATTATCATTTTGAAGATAACAATATTATGCATAAAAAAACATTCAATAGCTCACAAGATGTTGAATAAATTAATAGGCAAAGACAGCGACTTTCTAAAAAAGTGAGGAACTTATTTGCCTAGAAATGGTGAATTTCAACCATCTTTTTGTCAACAAAGGGAGAAGTTTCACTAAATGTTTAATGTTTTACTACCATACCTACCATCGATAATACAAAATATTGTTGAACAAGTGTAACAATAAAGGGATAATCAACAAAATGATTTGCAAGTTAATGCCTAACTGTAAGAATTTGACAAGCAATAGAACAGAACAAGGACCAACAATAAAACCAAGACTTACTAGATTATGAAGATAATTAAATCGTATAAAAATTATAATATTTAACATTTAATCTTAGTTACATTTACCGTTTTCAGTATGTTTTTAGATTGTTAATAAAACTTGTTGTTAGATACATTATTTTACAATTTGAAAATAATTTATAATATTGTTTTTTATCTAATATAATATTTTGATTATTATTTGTAATATTAAAAGCTTTTGTAAGTAGGTCAAAAATATATTTTACAAGTTTTATAAGTAGGTCAAAAATATATTTTAATGTCAAAAAAAATTATTCATAGATAATTATCAATGGATGTTATCTGTCAATAATTACTCACGAGTTTTATCCGTAGGTAATTATTGATGGATTTTATCCATAGGTAAATTACCAACACATAATTTTGTAGGTAATTGATGAATAATTTTTTTTTCATAATTATATACATATATATACTTTTGAAATCAACAACATATAAAATTCATCCGTAATTACCGATGAAAACTTCAATAGATAATTCTATCGGTAATCACCGATGGTAGATAAAAATCTGTTAGTAATATTTATGTATGAGAAAATTTCTGATGAAATTTTGTTTGTTGGAAATCCATAAGAAAATATGCATTAGTGACAGATTTTAACTGTTACCTATGGATTATGACCATCGTTAATTAACATCTTTCTTATAGTAGTTAGGCATATAGCCCATTCTTCTTCTCTTTGCTTCTTTTTCTTTCTCTCTTTTCTCTCTTTCTTTTTCCTTTATTTTCTTTTCTTCCCTTTCCTCCTTCACGTCTTTTTTTTCTCTTTCTTTCATATGTATCTCTTCTCTTTCAATCCTCTATTTTCTCTCCCTTTCATCTCTATCTTTCTTCTCTTTTTCTATTTCTTTTCTCTTTTTTCTTTCTCTTTTCTCCCTCTTTTCTCTCCCCTTAACTCTTTTTCTTTTTCTTCCCTTCTTATTTCCTCTCTTGTGTATCTTTCTTCTTTTGCTTTGTTCTCGCCCACTTTCAACTCTCTAAATTCATTAACAAAGTGCTCATAGGGAGCCCTATTGGTTCACACTCTTGCTGGTAGAGTTGTGTGATTCCATGAGAGTGTGCAAAGCAAAATCAACAAGAGACACTTTTTTCCGTTAAATGTTTTCTCACCTAATTAGTGCAAGAGTCTTTGGAACTCAAGAGTACTAAAACGTTTAAGCAAGATAAAGCAAGAAACTAAAAGGTTTAGGGTCTTAAGTGTGCTCTTAAAGGTATGAAGAGGTATACCATTTCCTACTTCACACCAAAAATGAGAATCTAATTAGCTATTACAAACAAAAGGAAGTGACCCTTAAGGACATCTAACACTTCCTAAAAAAGAGACCTTTTATTACAAGGAATTAAACAAAAAGCAATAAAAAAAGGTCTTCACTCCTAGCTCCTCTCCAAAGGTGCTTACACTCTTGTCTTGCTTCCTCCACTTATTCAAGTCCTTTTTGTCTTGTCATACTTCCTCAATTTGCTACCCTTGTGGAAAGTCTCTAATCCAAGGCTTCTTGACAAGAAAAGTGGCACAACACCCAAAGAAATACAAGAAGTAAAAATAAAAGCAAGAAAGCAAGAAAAAACTCAACAAGAAAAACACACAATCCAAGTAGAAATATTGAAAATAGATAAGACTATAATGAGATCAGTTTTTCCCTTTTACAAAGTAATCCCAAAACCCCAAAAATTCTCACTAACAATATTGATTCAAATAAATTTTCAATATGTGCAAAACACAAACTGTAGAATTCTATAGAATCAGCTCCCAACGGCCACTCGACATGCGTTGTATATCAAATTACAAAATCTGGTTTCAAAACGAGACTTTTTTTTTCTTAAAACTCACAACTTACACACCAAAGTGAAATCTACAGCGAATTTGACACATTTAACAACACAACTACCATATGTGGACCTAAACACACATGTTTAAACAATCAAAATCACAAATTTAACATAAAACTAATGAATTATGAAAATGATATCTAACACGAAACTAATGTATAACTATGCCTAAAAACACAACTTAAGTGGGCAAAACTCAAAATATGCATGAAATGTCCACACTAACAACACAACCATGTTATGATGCACCAAACAAACTAGTACAAACTCCTAAACCCATAAATTTAACACTAAAACGACAAATGAATGCATATGTAATTTCTTAAAACAAAAGTGAGCAAATCCACTTAATGCACAACTCACCTACCTAAAACACAAACTAACCACAAATCTTCAACGCTAACACCACAATTATACCATCACACATCAAACAAACTTGACTAGACATTAAAATAGACAAATTTGACCTAAAAACTCAAAATACATTGTTATGTACATTTCACACTTAAACAACTCACATTTAAAAACACAAAATACACGACAAATTACACAATTAACCACACACACCACTAACTTATTACTAAACAAACTTGCTCACACACTCACATGCACAAAATGAACACTAAGACTTACAAATAAACATGTTCCAAATTTGCTCCTAAAAACACATTAAAACTACCTACTAATGCACAAAAGAGGCACCACAAGTACACAAGTACACAAGCACACAAAACACCACTAACATCACACACATGCATAATTTAACTTAAAATTAAACACAACAAAGCTAAAACTTAGGATTTACAATAGTTAACCAACAAACTAATAATACACTTACACACAACAAAACATAAGAATCAATTAAGAGCACAAAACGCCTGACTACATAACTAGATTAAACACTAAAACAACAAGAAGATAATTATTCTAGACTAACAAAAACTTTTACTAATTATGCTAACAAAGCATTAACAAACTATAACTAAAAGCAAAAGCATAATTACTCTAAATTACTACTAAAAGCAAAAACATACATAATTCACCTACACACTACACAAGCATAAATCACTAAAACTATATATAAAAGTAAAAACAAGATAAGGATAGAGAATTGAGTTGCCTCCCAATGAGCACTTATTTAATGCCACAAGCCTGACGATCTACATGCCCTTAATGAACATAAAAAACACTAGTGATGGTTAACTTGTTAACCACTATTCCATGATATGCCCTCAATAACTTCTTGCATAGCAGAGGAGTCACACTAAGCTGAACATTTTTCTCTTCATGAAGTCTCTATCTCTTCTTCCTCTTGATAGTTGAGAGGTCAAACTTCCTTTTCTTTTTGCTCTTCTTCCCACCATGCTTCTTTTTCTTGCTTGCTTCTTGAGTGCTTTAACATGTTAGGGTTCTTCCTTTGCTTTTCCTCTCCACCACAATTGTCCTCCACAAGAGCTGGAATTTGAATTGGGCCAACTTTAGTGATGCGTCCACCACCAGAAGAGTCCACTAAGAAACACACTTCCTTATTGACTAGATCATCAAACATCTTAAAAAATGATTCCTTCATTCTATACTCTCAACTTGAACGTGCTCGCATCCATGTTAATAACAACCTTTGTGGTCTTCATGAAAAGTATGAGTGGGACTTCAACATCATCATAAATGTCCATAATAATGAAGTCGACTGGAAAAACAAGTTTATCCACTTCCACTAACACATTTTCAACAATTCTAAAGGGTTTCTTGATTAAGCGGTCTGCTAGTTGAAAGGACATCTTGGCAGACTTTACTTCCACATCCCTAATTCTCTTAGGCGTTGAAAGAGGCATGAGATTTATGCTAAATCCCAAGTCTATCAGTGCCTTCTCAGCATGAAACTTGCCAATTGTACAAGGGATGTTTAAGCTTCATGGGTCTTCAACTTTAGGTGGAAGCGACTTTTGCATAATGGCATTTCATTTGCCACCAACTTCAATCAGCTCTTCATCATTGTACTTCCACTTCTTTTTCATCAATTCTCTCACAAATTTTGAAAAAAGGGGCAAATGTTGTAAAGCTCTAGAGTGGGGCAAATTAATCTCCAATTGCTTGAAGATATCCAGGAACCTAATTAATTGTCTTTCAATATCTTTCATGGATGGAATAGGCGGGTATGACAACTCCTTGAGTGTGACAAATTTAAATTTCTTTTTCCTTTCCTCCTTAGCCACCTGGTGCCTAAACTACCCTATTTGTCTTTCAATAAATTCCCTTTTTTTCTCTTTTTCTTTCTCATATTCCTTTTCTTACTCAACTCTCTCTTTTTCACTCAATCCCAGCTTACTTATTTTTCCAGTCACATATTTATTTTTCTCCACTTCCTTCGAGTTCTTCGTCTCCTCCAACACTGTCTCACTTCTAATAATTATAGCATTACAATGCTCCTTAAGATTGGTTTGTGCTTGAGTAAATGATGATCCATTTTTTAGCTTAACCACCAGATTGGCTATCTATCCCATTTAAGTCTCCAAGTTCTTAATTGAGGCATCTGTCTACTTTTTCCTAGATTGAAGCTTCAATAAATGCCTTAACAGTTTCCTCAAAAGTAGGAGACAATGTTTGCTGAGTCCGCTCTACCTGTGGTGGTTGAGGGAGAGATTGATACTAATTGTGCCTCTGGAACCTTGAGTGAAAGTGGTTAGGTTGTTGTTTCTGGAATAGAGGTCTACCAGAGGATTCGACAAAGTTGTTGCTGTTCCTTCAATTTTGATTGAAAGCATTATACTGAGGAGGATTTTTGCCATAGAAATGTGATCTGCCCTAATTTCCCATATAGTTATTTCTTCCCAAGAGCCATTGGGGACAAGGCAACTGCCACTAAAATGTGCTCCTCCACATAGCTCACATCCTTCCACATGTTGAGCTTGGTACACAGGTTGAGAGTCTTGAGAGGGAGAATTATGATGCATATTTCTCAACTGCTGAGGAATCAAAGATATCTATTTAGTGAGGTTCTTTATTTGTTGAGCCAATTTGTGATTTTGAGCTAGAAAGGCATCTTGATGATTTAACTCATAAACCCCTTTTCTTTGAAATGGTTGTCGTGAATATTGAACCTTTGAGTCAATGGAAGCCATATTATCAATAATCTTTCTAGCATGCTCAAGAGTTTTGTTGAAAAGTCAACCTTCAACTGAAACATTTAACAAAAGTTTTGTTTGAGACTCTAACCTAGATAGGAAAATGGTGAGCTGGGTTTAGGGTTTATGGTTCCTTTATCAAACCCATGGGCAAGATACTTTCTGAGCAGTGATTTGTACCTATGCCAAGCCTCACAAAGTGATTCTTCAGCTCCCTATCTGAAGCTGGATATGCCAACATTTTCTGATTCACCTTTGCTGGAGGAAAGAAATTGGTGATGAACTTGTCTACCAATTCGTCCCAGGACATCTGAGCATTATACGAGAAGGATTGAAACTACTCTTTAGCTTTCCCTGCTAGTGAGAAGCGAAATAGGCTCAACCAGGTGACATAATCATTTACATGCTGAAACCTCACTGTGTTGTAGATATCTAAGAAACGGGTCTTCATGAGATAGCCTGGAGAATTGATTGTTCTAAACCAAGTTGATGAGAGCATGCTTCACTTCCCAATTTCTGGCGTTAGTAGGAGGCTTGGCTATACTGTTGAACTGCCTTGGTCTGGTATATGAAGTATAATCCCCTGGAGTGCAAGCATGTTGATGTACTTCTTCTTCCTCTACCATAATTTATTTTTCTGTGGATTCAAGCAAAGGGGATTGATGAATGTGTCTCTATGCTAGTTTGCTTCTCAAGAAGCTTCCTTCTCCTTGTTAGGTTGTTATTCCTCCTAGTTGTCTTCTCAATCTTAGGATAAAATGGCAACTAATTAACCTGGAGTTTGTCATGCATAAACAAGAGACAAAGAAGCTAGAGCTACAAGTCAGCACAACACAAAAGAATATATATGAAAAATACTAAATAAATAGTTAAAAGAATAAATGAATATAGAAAAGAAAAAATTACTAAAATTCTAAAGTATCAAACGCTAGTATCCGACAACGGTGTCAAAAACTTGATAGAGCACAAATTTTTTACTCTATTCTCGGCAAGTGCATAAGTCGTATTGCAGTATCTGATATATATATCGGGTTGATCCCACAAGGACTAGATTGATACTTAGAATCCTAATAATAATAGAGAAATTAATTCAAAATTATTCTAATGTTGCGAAAAATAAAATGCATGAAATTAAACTAAAATTAATACGATGAAAAGACTGGTAAGGTTCTTTTTGCACTATGTCATCCTTCTAATGCATACATATGACTCACAGAATAATGTTTATTACTCACGTTTCCATCACCCATCAAAATATCCTTAACCTCGGCTTCTCGCAAGTAAGAAACTAAACTATTTGAGTATTAGACTATCACTCTTGCGCATAATCTAAAGTCAAATAACCCGTTTTAAGTAAAAGAGCTTAAGATGATCAATGATATTTACTTTCTCTCGAGCAATAAATCCATTGATAACTCTTCTCACTTTACAAGTTAAAATCCTCTCTTGAGCTTATTCAACAAGTAAAATCCACAATAAATAATCAAAGCATAAGGTAAAGAAGAACTCTAACAATGAACAATAAATATTATATTGATTAAATCAAAATAACAATAGAGTTCAGCCATAGTTACAAATGAAACCCAAACCAAGAACCTAGCCATCCATGGAGGTAGAGAGCATGATCAATGTATTGGGGCTACAAAATGGATGAAATTGGTGAAGAAATAGTAAAGAATGTGAAAACTAGGTTTTCTATGACAGCGTCTCCTTTCACGTCCCGCCTCTGTTATAAAATTTTCTATTTATATTAGCCATGTTTGCACACTCACGTTGGGCAGTCACTTTGTGGCCACTGGGTGCCAAAATAGAGAAAAATAACCCTTTTTAGGTTGTCAAGCATTGAGCGACCATCTTATCACCACTGGACGTTGGCTTCAGGCTTCATAATTTTCCAATATTTTTTTACCATTCTTCAACAACCAAACTCAAATAATAGAGAACAAGAGAATAAAAGTAAAATATGCTCAAAATGTATATCTATAATAAAATTTTCTAAGTATTTAATTTTTGTATAAAAAAGAAGAAAACAAGGCTTTAAATAAGTTGAAATGAGGATAACTACTCTATTTTACTTGTATAAAAACAAATTTTTTATGTATTTTTTTACTTTATGGTTGTGGTGTAGGTATGTGAATGTTGGTGATTGGAGAGTAGTGTAGACAAATTTGTATTGTTTTTGCTATGTGAAGAAAACAAAAAGCAAAACTATGGTGTTAGAACAAAAAAAGATGGATTTGGGGAACCCAATGAAAGAAGCTTTTGGATCTTGCTCAAACTAATATCTTTCTTTTCTTGTGACCACTAAGCTACTCATGTTTCTTTATCCTTTTTTTTTATTTTAATCTTATTTTCTATATATTTTTTATCTTTTTGAAAGTATTATATTTTTTTAATGAAAACTTAAAAATTAAGCACGAAAAAGTTTTACATAAATAAAAAAATAAATTAAATATGAATAAAATTGAGTATTCACAATGGTAAATTATCTTGTATACGTAATATTTGCACTAAAGCAATTTACGCACACAATTTTATATAAAATTCAACTTTTTTTAGAATCAATCAACATTTCTACCATTGACTTGCAATCAACTGTATTAGCAACAAGTTTGACAATAATAAGAGTATTTTTTGTTTATTTTGAAATTTATTATTTGCACCATTTGTTTGTATTAAGTACACTCTTTTTTTGCTTTAAGAGTTCTTTAGTGTACACCCTTAGGCTTCTTAAATGTTTTTTGGGCAACTAAACTTCACTTATAGATTCTTGTTGTTTACACCATCAAGTTTCTAAATGCACCCCATTTTCATTGAGTGTACTTAGCAAAGACTCATGTCAATATTAAGTGCCCATTTTTGTTGTTTTTTCTATTTTTTTTTCTTTTTATTGAATTGGACTAAAAAAACTTCATTTTAGGAACAAAAAGTAAAAGTCAAATATTGATAAAAAAATATAAAAAACGGGACAAAATTGGGTGTTTACAACGAGAAAGTAAAATCAAGTGAGTCAAATGCTTTAACTTCTCATGTGCCTCCTCCTCCTTCAATGCAAATTTCATATACAAATGATGGATATGTGCTTAGTACCTTTGCTGCAAGTTATTTTGATAAGATTTGTTTAAAGTATGTTATTTATTTTATTAAATTTATTTTAATTTAATAATGTTTATGACTATTGTATTTCTTTTTTATTTATAATGTCCTAGAAAGATGTATATTATTTGAGCCAACATGCTACTGAAAATGGAAAGTTTGAGTTGATTTATGTTTAGAGGAAGGAAATCTTGTTCAGAAGTTTCATGACAAGTTGGATGTGTTGGCTTAATAGATGGATCAACATGATTATTAGTCAAATAATTCTCAAATGGCTTGTGATTATTGAACATTCCAATAATTACAATTGCTAGTGAATTTGCTTTTAGTCTTGAGTCTTGTATGCTAACTAAGTATCGTTCCACCATTTTTCCTAGAAATGTTGAATTACTCATTCTAACCAAAAATTGATTGCATGATTTAACTTGAAGAATTGGGTAATTTTTATAATTTATTATCATTAGTTTGCTATTTATTTTTTACAATTATTCATTCTAACATTGTTTTCTTCCTAATTGTACATGAAGATGATTTGGATGTTAAGTGAAATGAATTTTTTATTGATGTATCTGTTCAAGATTTCATCAACTTTGATAAACATTTTGTTATGTTATTTGGAAAATTGTAATGGTTGTGTTGATAATTGTATGTCATGTTATATGGACAATGTAATTAATTGTTATGTGGACAATTAACTTTGATGGTTATGTTATGTTGACAATTTCATGTAATATATTTTTTTTTTCATGTTGGTAAAACTAGTTAATTATGTGTTGCTGTTAAGTTGAATGTTGATATATGGTATTGATTTGACATATGGTATTGATGAGAAAATGAGAAAATATTGGTTGAACATTAAATAGTTAAATCTTTTTCGGTAGCTAATTTCAACTTTCAAGAGATAACCCTTCTTGTCACAAGACTATGAAAATCAAATTCAATTCTAAGGGATTGATTGATTTAGTTTTATTTTTCAGTTTTTAAAAAGAGTTTTCAAAAATAATTTTCAAAAACTATTTTCAGGAAGAAGCGAAGAAGAGAAAAAAAACTTGTTTGATAAGTATTATTTGAAAACTATTTTGAAGATGTAAAAATGAAAAAAAAAACTTGTTCATATTTACTGAAATTCCATTAATTAAAAGAAAAAAAAATATTCTTATTGTGTTTTGAGTTTTCAAAATGGAAATAGAAAACTCAAAAGCAAAAGTACTTATAATTGTTCATGTTTTTTAGTTTTTAAAAACTAACAAACCATAACTATTTTTGGAAATTTATTTTAAGAAAATAGTAACCAAATGGATTTTTTAATTTTTAAATACTGAAAATGGTTTTATAAAATTGTTGACAAAAAAACACTAAGTCTTTTCCATCTATCTTTTTCTTTCATTAATTGGAATTTAAAACTTTTTTAAGTTGTGTTTCTCATACTTTAAATAAATAATCAATTTTAAATTTGATAAAAATGTTTTCTAATTTTTTCAAAAAAAACTTTACTTTTTGGTGGGTCAGTTCATATAACCCACCAACCCATGATAGACTGACAACCAAAAAAATTTACTCTAAAGATAAAATGAATCATGTTGGGGTGACCTATATTCTAGGTAAGCTAACCCATATGGTATGAGCTAACCTGTATTGAGAACTCTAATTTAAACAAATAAGAAAAGGCAAAACAAATAGTTTTTGCCCTAATGATCTCATTTGTTTCCTATTTTTTTTATAAAAAATATTATTATTAATATGTTAGTTTTGTTGGTGAAGAAATGCAAACTCATGATATCTACCTCTTCTTTTTTGTCTAAACTTTGCCACTATACTTTTCTTAATTAACCTTTTTGCATGCACCGTGTAAGGTTCCTTGGCATGGAAGGAAGACTTGTAAGGAATATTAAAGATTAATTCTATAGGTGATCCATGCGAGTCCCAAGAAGGCACAACCTCACCGCTACCATTTTAAAATATGCAAGGTCTTGTCTTTTCTTTTCATTCAATGCATTTGCAAATATGGAAGAAAACATTTGATGCAAATATTCAAATAGCGCATCATCGCACACCATCCCCCAATAAAGTAATGTGACTACTCTCAATCATTAAAAACTACCGTACCAATTTCCTGTCTCACCATTTGAATCTTGACACCTAAATAAAATTGACACGTCAACAATAAAAGTTTGTTAACGACAATTTGGACCCTATTATGATTCCGTTTTCTCTTCAACCTTTCTTGTCCGTTTGTATTTGGATAAAAAGACAAACAATTAATAATAATTGAATGAGTATTTATCACATGAAGAAGCAATTGGGAGTGTTGTGTGGAAGTAATTTGGATTGGGGTAGAGAGCGGCAACATAGTAACATTAACGGGGAGTAGGAATACAGGGGAGACAAAATTCTAAAAATTTGAAGCCAAATGAGTAAGGATGGAGGGTGGAAGGTGGTAGGGAGAAGAAAGGTTGCTAGACGGAGGAGTGGTAACGGAGGAAATCAAACACTTTTCGGCGCAGGGATAGGAAAGGGGAAGATTACAACAGTTTTTTTCACCCATTTCTCAGAGGAATATACGGCAAAGGAACTGTGGGAGATTTTTTAACATTACGCTAGGATACAGGATGTCGTAATACCGAACAAAAGAAACAACAGAGGGTAGAAGTTTGGTTTTGCTAGATTCAGCGACATACAAGATGTGAAAATGTTAATGGAGAGACTGGATAATATTTTTATCGGGAAAGAGAAGCTGTGGGTTAATATCCCACGTTATGAACAGCGGCATGAGCAGCAGACCAGGAAGAAACACAAGTGGAATTGGCAACAAGTAAACGAGAATCACCGTTTGGAAGATAGAAGGGAGACACACCAATTAGCAAAAAATGAAAGTACAATGAAATCTTATGCATCAGTTGTACGAAATACTGGGGGAATCAAGATCTGGAGTGATAGAAAGGAGGAAGCAGTAGATGTGCAGATGGAGTTCAAAGCTTCAGAGGAGGAGTTAAGCCGACTCCAACGAACATACGAGTGAAGTTAGAAGCAAAGGGAGTGCCTTTAGGACTCAACTCTTCCTAATGACTCACGGAATATACAGGGTTCGAGCAACTCCAATGGGGGCAAATAAAGTACTGTTGGAATCGGAACACGGAGAGACTCTCCAGGAAATCGTAAAAGGAAAACAACAATGTTTAGAACAATGGTTTGCCGGGATCCAGATGTGGGAGCCAGGAGCCGTGGACACAGAAAGGATGGTCAAGGTGAATTGCTACGGTATCCCTTTACACGTTTGGGGGGAAAATTTTTTCCGTAATATAGTAGCACCGTTCGGGGAGTTATGTTATGTGGAGACAACTACAACACGAAAGGAGCGGTTCGATGTCGCACAGATGGTGATATCTAAGAAAGAGATGAAAATGCTAAACGCGGTCACTCGAGTGAAAATAGATGACCGGCTGTTCCACATCCGAATGGTGGAGGTGGGAGACGGGAATGAACCAAAGCCAGATCGAGAGTACAAAACGAGTTATGGCTCTGAAATGAGTTCTTGTCAGGGGGAGGAATATTTTGACGAATCGGTGGAGGCAGAGAAAAGACTGGCGGAGCTGAAAGAGGAGATGTTTGGGAAAGGGAACTGGAAAGTGAACAGAGAGAATGACGGAGGTAGCGTCAACCATGGGAATCGAGTCCTCCGGTGGGAAGGTGAGACGGTGGTAAATGAAACAAACGGGTATAACTCTGGCTGAAGGAACCAGATGTACGGCTGCCGGAGTTAGGTATAGGAGAAAGCTATAGAAGAAAGGCTATTGTGAAGGAAGGTCAGGAGGGGCAGGTAGGGGAACAAGAACTACTCGACCAAAGGTTAAACAAGGTGGTGGAGGCTCAGTCTTTGTAGCTAGAGGAAGACGCTACGAAGAAGGTAGCAGAGGGGAAAGCAACAGGCAACGGCCGAATGTCAACGAAGGAAGGGGGAAAACCGAATTCTATGGATTTCGGCAGCGAAAGTGAAGCGGAGCAGGTGGAGAAAGCTAAAACAGGAAGCGGAAATCACGAACGAAGGCACCAAGCTCGGGGCTTAAGGCTGAAAGGGGTTCAGAGGGTGGTTGAGGAATGGGATAGGTCATTTAATCTAAGGGACCAGTCTGGTTGGATCCCAGTCAATTTGGGCCACGTTGACGCGGAATGGGCCTAGTGGAGCAATCAGCCCGGACGGTCCACACTCAATTCAGGCCACTTCGTCGACGAACAGGACCAACGGCAAGTCACGAAGGCCGGAAGAGGTGAATGGGCCCAATTATGAGTCAAGGATTCGGAGGAATGGATGGGCTCAAAGTCGGAGGAACGGATGGGATCAAATTCGGGCTCAAGTGCAAGAAAATATGGGAGTGAAAATGGGATTTTCTGGAAACCGAAAAGGATGTTGAATGCAGAATATGAAAATAATGAATCCAATGCCACAAAACCATACAATTATAAGATATGGGTATTAGTTGGAGGTGAAGAGGTGTCTGAAGGAGAGGACGGGCAAAGAAGGCAGGTAGCTATATGGAAGCAAATAAGAAGAAATAGTGTTGATGGGTGTGAACTAATAAGTCAAAGGAAATAGGGAGACTCAATGGATGGCGAGAAGGGGAAAGGAAAAGAGGTGGATGAAATGGGTAAAATATGGAAGGCAATGAATGAAATCGGAATCTCTGGTAGCAAACCCGGTGAGGAGTATATACAGGAATTACGAGAGATGGAAACGAGGGATAAGGTGGAGAAAGAAAAAAAGGATAGGAGGATAGCCCGGAATACTTAAATGAAGATTTTTTCACTAAATGTGAGGGGGTTTCGGGATCGGGCCAAGAGAAGAAGAATCAGGAGAATTTTGAATAACAACGACATTGATATCTGCTTATTTCAGGAAAAGTGGGGGACATTGGAGTGTGAGTGGAAAATACTTCCTTCAACAGGGCTTAGTGGAGGGTGCCTGACAATCTGGAAGAAATATTTGCTGGAAGAGGCCTGATTTATACAGGGGGAGGGTTTCCTTGGAATAGGATTAAGAGGAAAGCGACCAAATGAGTTTAATTGAGTGGTAAATGTGTATGCACCATGTTCACTAGAAGGGAAAAAGAAGGTGTGGGATGATTTGATGATGACAAAGCGTGGATATCCGGGGATAAATTGGGTAATTGGGGGAGATTTTAATGCTGTGGTGGATAGGCATGAGTTTAGAGGGAGTCTAATTATCACTCTCGTACTGAGATGTCTGAATTTAAATTCTTTATCCAAAGAATAGGACTTCTGGACATTCCGGTTATTAGGAAAGGAGTGACGTGGATAGCTCCGAACGGAGAATCATCAAGCAGGTTGGATCAATTTCTTTTTTCTCCGGATTTGATGGAGGAGTGGGGAGTCATAGCTCAAAGGGTGGGCACTAGAGAGTTCTCAGATCATAGTTGGATTTTAACTGAAGATAATAAACAGAATTGGGGGCCCAAACCATTCAAGTTTTTTGATCACTGGATGCAGGAACCAGGTTTTGTGGAGTTGGTGAGAGAATTTTGGGCCTCAGCACAGGTTCAAGGGTGGAACATGCAACAGTTGGTTACCAAACTAAAAGGTTTGAAGATGAAGATTAAAAAGTAGAAAGGAGAAATTTGGGGAAAGGATGAGGAATTCTTAGTAGAGAAGGTGGTTGAGCTGGAAAGGGTGGATCAACAGTTAGATGAAGGGGTCCAAGGAAGTCGTAAGGGCAGACAAGACACTTTGGCAGAGTATTGGGGAAAGGCAAGGAGGATGGAACAATCCATGTTACAGAAATCTAGGGTTAAATGGGCGCTAAATGGTGATAATAATACTAAGTATTTTCACAAATGCTTCAAAGAGAGATGCTATGCAAATTCCATATTGGCGATCAAATCAGGAACGTGATGGCTGGAGGAAGCTCAACAAATTCGCGATCATGTGTTTGATCACTTTTCAGAGTTCTTCACTGAGAAAGAAGATGGTAAACTAATCATGGATGGGGTATACTTCAATCAACTAAATAATCAACGAGGGAAATGCTGGAGGAGCCTTTTGGAGCAGTTGAGATAAAAGAAGCGGTCTGGGCATGTGAGGGAGGGAAAAGTCCAGGTCCGGATGGATTTGGATTTAACTTTTACAAATCTTGTTGGGAAATCGTAGGGGAGGATGTCGTGAAGGCGGTACAAGAATTTCATCAAACAGGAATATTACCGCGAGGGGTCACATCATCCTTCCTTACCTTGATACCGAAGGTGGCAAAACCTGACAGGTTAGCTCAGTATAGACCAATCTCGTTAATTTCAAGCATTCAAAAGGTTATTTCTAAACTGTTGTCCTTAAGAATGAAGAGAGTCATGGGGGAGTTAATTTCTAAGTGTCAGTCAACATTTTTGCCGGAAGATCCATCCTGGATGGGGTGGTAGTAGCAAATGAGATAGTTGATTGGGCCAAACGGAAAAGGAAATCCTGTTTTCTACTTAAGGTGAATTTTCAAAAGGCTTACGATTCAGTTAATTGGAATTTTTTGGATTATCTGCTGATCAGGATGGGGTTTGGGAGTAAACGGAGAAAGTGGATCAGCGGTATTGTTAGGAACAGTCATGTGTCAATCCTGGTAAATGGGAGCCCAACGGCTAAATTTAGACCAGGGCAGGGTTTGAAGCAAGGAGACTCACTTTCACCTTTTTTGTTCCTAGTGGTGGCTGAAGCGCTGTCTGGACTATTTAAGTCAGCAGTTGTTAAAGGGGTATTTAAAGAACTCTCTATTGGTGATGAAAGTTTTCAATATTGCAATATGCTGATGATGTTATTATGATGGGGGAAGCAGATTTGCAATCAGTATGGTACTTGAAGGTAATCCTTCGTGGTTTTGAGATGACTTCGGGGCTAAAGGTGAATTACAGCAAAAGTAAATTTTTTGGTTTAAATGTGGATGATACATTCAGGAGTGCTGTCAATAATCTCCTGAATTGTGAGGTATCTACACCACCTTTTAATTTTTTGGGGATACCGGTGGGGGTTAATCCAAGGAAGGTAGAAGTGTGGACGCCTATCATTGAACAATTTCAAAGGAAACTGTCAGGGTAGAAGGCAAAGCACTTGTCGTTTGCAGGAAGGTTAGTTCTCATTAATTCCGTATTGTCAAGTCTTCCTTTGTACTTCTTCTCTTTCTACAAGGCACCTAAGAAAGTATTGGAAGTTATGACGGGATTACAACGTTCTTTTCTGTGGGGGGGAAAAGATCAGGAAACCAAGATTGCGTGGGTTAGATGGGAGAATGTGTGTCGTCCTAAGGAAGAAGGGGGTTTGGGGGTAAAGTGTTTACAGAAGTTTAACTTGAGTCTGCTAGCAAAGTGGAGGTGGCGGTTATTAACAGAGGAAAATGCAATATGGGGGCAGCTGCTGGAAGTTAGGTACGACAAGTCACACAAATTTAATAAAAGACCTGCTAATTTCTCTCGAACGTCTCAGTGGTGGAGGGATATATGGGCTATTGATGGACTGAAAGCTGTGGTACCAAAGTGGTTCGAGACCAATGTGACTAAAAGAGTAGGGAATGGGATGGACACTTGCTTCTGGGAACATAACTGGTTAGGATCGGAAGATAAGCTCATCACTATTAATGATAAAAGGGACGTGTCATTATTATCATGCGGGTGGAAATGGGTATGGCGAAGGGAGTTATTTGTTTGGGAAGAAGATCAACTACGCCACTTACAAAGTCTGTTGCAATCACTTGTCTTTTCGGATCAGGTGCCGGATGTTTGGAGATGGGGGTCAAGTATGGACGGAGAGTTTTCAGTGGCGAAAGTATACAGGGTTCTGCATTCACAACAGACTTTGGTAACATTAATTGAGGTTGAGCCAAAAGAACTAACACGAATGTGGAAGGACAAACTACCATTTAAGGTAATTGCTTTGTCATGGAAGGTATTGTTAAATAGATTACCAACCATGGATAATCTATTGAAAAGAGGAGTCTACATTCCAATAGCGGATGCATAGTGCGTGTTTTGCAGGAACAATATGGAAAGTAGAAATCACCTCTTTTTAACGTGCACCTAGGCTCAATCAGTCTGGAATAAAATGATAAACTGGTTGGGAATCCAAGGACCAATTTAGGGGAATATGACTCAACTTTTCCTCTCATCGTCAGCATGGGCCGTAGGAAAGCGAAAGAAGAGGTGTAGGTATGTATTCTGGCTTGCTGAGTGTTGGGGCATCTGGATTGCCATAAACCAGATTGTTTTTGATAGGATACCGGCAGACTCTGTTGATATTATGATGTCCATTAAAGTAATGTCGTGGAATTGGTTAATGTATTCTTTTGGCTTTAACAGGGGTGTGTGTTCTCGGATTAGTATGTTAATCCTAGAATTTGTATGCTAAATATGAGATAGAGGATCTAGGATGAGATCTATACTATTAGAATGTGCAGTAGTGTGCACCCCATCTTCTGTTTGTAGAAACAATTTGTTTCTTACCTTTGGAATAAAATCTTTACTTTTCAAAAAAAAAAAAAAAAGAATGAATGACCTAGTATCAACAACGCGAGAAGAGACAAGGATAATATTTTGGCCTGATTGTTTCAAGCGAGTTAGTTTTCCAAGATAGACACATTCTTTTGTCGCTCCATTTGATATGACGAAATTTTTTAGGCACGATAGTTTCAAGTGCCATTACAAAACTCAAACCCAAAGAATGAAAAAGGTTGAAGAGAAAGTGACATAGTAAGAGAGTCCAACTTGTGGTTAACAAACTTTTATTGTTGATGTATCAATTTTATTTAGGTGTAAAGATTTAATTGGTGGCACAAACAATTAGTACAGGACTATGGGACAACAGATTTTAATCCCTCCCAACCATCAATATGAAGTGATGCGTCGAAACTACTATTTTGGATGGGTTATATGGGTGTGTTTTACCATTTTACATATTTATTGAGATATAGGAAGAAAATTATGAAGTGTAAGAAGAAGCCCAAAATTTCAAGTTGAGAACAGTTGATGAACGTCCGGCCCAAAAAGGCGAGTGTGAATAACGTGGACATTTGAATAACGTCGTAGTATCCGGACTTTCTTCTATATAATAATAAAGTATAATCTTGATAAAAAGTTCCAGATCAACAATACCCCAAATCCCCAATAACAAAAGAAATCCTAGAAATTTCCAATTCATAACATTTAGTACCTGCTGACCTAAAGAAAAGTCAATAACAAATTGTTTTTTCTAACTGGAACATGACATCTATACGTCAAGAGGTGATATAGCAGTTGACCTCATGCCCAGAATTCCTCCCAAAAATTGAATATGGGTTATAGTTTTTATGATGTCAAATGGTATTAGGTGTTGCTGCAAAATAACAGTTGCAAATCAATTAAGGCCTGAGTGCTTCATTCTAATTCAATGACCAAGACAACATTAACAGAAAATTTAGTTTTAGGCTTTTAGCCACAATGCTTACCTAGCTGACTCACTAACTCACCCACTTAATTAGGAGCATCCTTAAATAATGTGTAAGAAGATATTCTGGTTGTTGACCTTATAGTTTGAACTCTTTGACCCTTATTTTTTTATCCCCTCTTTTTGGGTAGGCATTTAACATTGTTTTTTACTAGCTAAGCTTGTTGATTTGTTAAGGGAGGCAACGTTGAATGTGAATCAAGTGGCAGGTTCAAGATACCTTCCAGAGGCAGACCTATAAAATGAAATCATTGCATATATTCTGCCCAAAATACCAAAATAACTCCAATTTATCTTTCTAAGCAGTTATTACTAGTATTGTGGTTACTACCATTTAAATTTATATATATTACCACCACAACCAAATACACGTTCTCAGTTTGACCGTTATCTTCTTATTTGGGATATAATATTAATAATTAACGTTATCTTAAGCGCACGAATGGTGTGCTTTGGCTTCATGGACTTCGCTACATTGGTGTGATAAGAGAGATGGAATCACATTATAATAAAGTATTTGTCCTCTTTGAGTCTTAAACTTTATGATTGAAGAATTAAATTAAACAGAGACAATTAAGTATGATCCATATATAATTTTCTAATTTCTTTGATTTTTTTAAAAATTGATTCTCGAAGACTTTTATTGGAGCAGCTAGCATGGCACAGGGCGTGTGCTACAAGTCTTGAATAGTTAAAAGGTTTTTAATTATCACAAAAGAAGACAAGAAGAAATGTGAGTTTTCAAAACTTGCAGCATGGGATTCAATTTGAAGTTATTATATTAATGTTGAGACCATGGCGGTATGCAAGTTTGATTCGACTAAAGAATAATGATGTTGGGCTTTAACGAAACCAAATGTTCCCTATGCCTAAGGTTTTCCACAAGAAAGAAAGTTTTCTAGTGCTTGGTTTTGCTTTTCACTTTGAAGGGACATTGCTGCGGGGTTCAAACTCCAAGGCCATACGTTGTGAGGGTGGTTCTCAGTTCATAAAATGATTAATCTCCTAACATAGTGAACAAGTGCCTTTTGGTTTTGCCTTCCACTTAGGAGGAAATGTTGCTGATTCGAACTCCAAAGCTAGGTTGTGACTTGAGCTAGGTTCTTTGTTCCTACACCGTAATTAATTAAAGTGAATACTTTGGTTCATATCTAGTGCACAATAGTTTGGCATATTATAGACGGTCCCAAACATTTTGGTCCATGTTACGCGTTATGTGCTGTGTCTTTTCAGAGCATACAGACCAAAAAGCCAAAATTTTCACCATGCATTATGGTGCTACATATGCAATATGTGATAATGTTTCTTAGAAAGGTGATCAACGAAAGGATGTGTACAACAACATACACATGCTGTTCATTATGACCCTTGAGGAAAGTTGATTAAGCTCAAAAGCAGGATATAAAGTTGACGTGCCAAGAAAAAGGAAGAAATAAGCTCAATAGATTGCAGCTAAGTCTAAGTGGGGGACGAAATTCCAAAAGTAATAACATTATGTTTGGAACTCAACTTAATAAATCCGGAAATTTATTCCATTCAGTTCATGAATTAAATCAATCACGAGTTTCCATTTTCTACAAAATATGCGTTCAGGTTATTGCAAGATTCATATGAAAAGAGCTTTAATACGAGATAAAAAATAGATATAATTTGACACCCATGTTTGTATTAGCCATTAATTCTTTTGAATGACTTATATTCTATAGGCAAAAAAATTTTGGCTTGAATGACTTGGTATTTGGTTATGTGGATTGAGGATCAGGAGTACAAGCTAGATTGATGTTGTAAATTTGTATCATAGTTTATTCTATATAATTAGTATAACTCTATTTATTATATCAATAATAGAAACACCTTATTCTACCAACAAATCATTATTTCAGTGGAATTGAACTTAATTTTTTTAACTAAAATTTTGAATTCTAATTTGTGTATGAATAATGTGATTGAGAGGAGAAACTCACTAAATACATGAATAACTAAATTTTCTAACCAAAATTAGTTATCCACAAATCCATATATATAAATATATCCTTCTTACCAATAACATAGTTATAGATAAAAATAGCAACACCTACTCTCAAATAAACATATTTATCTAATCTCATTAAATTGTGTGTAAATTTATGTGAACGTTTATTTGTTTAAAATTTTGGTAACTTTGCTAACAGCTAATTAATTTTGCAATTACATATATAATTTCACTTTAATTACACATGTTGGTCTATTTTCTATTTACATGCATGCAATTTTTATGAAAGTAGTATTAATATTATAGGAGTCTCCTTTTACTAACTATAAAAATTACTTATAGATGTAGTTAACAATATTATAAATAATTATATTATTTATACTATTAATAAAGAGAATACCTTTTTATGTTCAATTCTCAAAATACCTATTCTACCCTTATACTTATTTAAAAATTAAAAAATTATATTATTTATAAAGGGAATAGCCCCTTTTGATATCCACTTTTCAAAATACCTATTTTACCTTTATATTTATTTGAAAATTAAAAAATAAATTATTTTATCATTGGACGTACTCGAACCCGCAACCTTTCCCTCCCCAAATGTAAATTTTGTCATTAGATCAACCTTATAACCTTAAGAAAAAAATTACTTTAAAACATGTATATCCAACATAGATAATTATTCTACTATCTATAATCTATAATATTTCAAAATACTTATTCTACTGTTATACCTATTTGAAAATTAAAAACAAACTACTTGATAGTAGGAGGGACTTGAACCCACAACCTCTCCCTCCCTAAATATAAACTTTGGCCCTAGATCAACCTATAATCTTAAGAAAAAAATTACTTTAAAACATTTATATTTAACATAGAGAATTTTTCTACTATCTATAATATATATATATATATATATATATATATATATATATATATATATATATATATATATATATTACCTGTAGTATTAATAAAGGGAATACCACCATCCATTTTTCAAAATACCTATTCTACATTTATACCAATATGAAAATTAAAAAATAGACTACTTTGTCATAGAAGGGACTCGAACCCGCAACCTTTCCCTCTTCAAATGCAAACTTTGCTACTAGATCAACCTTATAACCTTAAGAAAAAAATTACCTTAAAACACTTATATCCAACATAGATAATTGTTCTACTATTTTTTATACATTGGAAATAAAAACCAGAACAAAAGAAACAAGACTGCGAGGCATCACCAGACATTGTTAACTTTGTTATACTAAATTGAAGAATAACATTGTTAACTTCTTCATCGTTTATCATAATTTCACCAGACATTGTTCTGCTTTTGGATGTGTTTACTTTTTACTATGTTTTGATGCAGAGTTATAGTTTTACATATAACTGTTTCCGAACATCCTGTATCTAATAATGCTTGTATAATTTTTTCTGTTGATGGTCTGTTGTTTATTTTTGGAAAAGTTAATTTAACTAATACTTTTAAAGTTATTAGTTGTTGTTTATTACAAAATAATGGGATACATTCCATTGTTCCTATCATATTATTTTGTTCAGATGAGTAACTAGACTCTAGGAGATCTATTTTAGTTTTTCCTTTTATTATTTTTTCTAAAAGAATTACCTTTTCTTCTAGATGATTTATGCGAGTTTCTAATACTGAAACTCTAGTATCAGTTAAATCTTTGTTATACAATTTATTCATATTTTCTTTCTTTTCAAAAGAGGGTATTTCTTGTTCCTGTATATTTAAATGTTTTTCTACACCTTTAATACAACAATTTTTATAACAGAGTGGGCAATGTGTCCTTTTTTATATGTGAAAATATCTTTCACAGTATGTGCAAAGAATTGATTTTGTCCCTAAATAAAACTGTATTTTGTGAGGACAAAGATTTGTGTCTGTAGTTTTCATTAGACAATATCCTAGATCGTTTAATATTTTTCCCATTTCATTATATTCTTCCCCCATTGGGAAATTATTTTCATCGTTGGGATATAAATGACTATATTCGTTATTTGTAAATTCATTTATTAAATCATAATTTTTGTAAACCTTTTCTGGGTTTATTTCATCTGTGTATTCTGTTATGCTAATAACGGATAATATTTCAGAGTCAGTAGAAACTTCTTCATCAATGGGAAGAAGATTCATATGACATGATTTTATTAAAGCCACCTCTTTTGTGTAAAGATTAGCGATATTTGGACAATCTCTCGAAAAATGTCCTGGTTGACTACAAGCAAAACATTTTAATGTTTGTTTGTAAGTTTTGTTATCCCTAAATTTCCTAACATGTCAATTAGGATTTAAAGTAGGTTTTCTGGCATTAGAAGCCCTTATTGTATATGTTTTCCTTGGAGTTCTTGGCCCTAAGAATTTTTCTGTATTATTATATCTTTGTTTATTTCTAGATATATTTTTCCTGTTTTTAAATCTATTTTGTGCATATTGTTGGGGTGTGTATATTTGTTTGCATATCTCAGCATCAGAATGCTTAAGCTGTTTTTGTATAGCTGTATGGGAATAAGTGTCTTCTATTATTTTCATAATGTGTTGTATTCGTATAGAGAGGTTATTCAGCATGGGAGTAACCTCATCATTTTTCCAGGTTTCTCTAATTTTTTGTCCCAGTTTTCCTGGAAGTTTAAGAAACATTTTGTCTCCTATATTAACATCATGAAAGCAACCAGCTATAGATGCATATAAGAGATAATCTTGACAGTATTCTTTTATTTTACCAAAATATTCAATAGACAATCTTTCGAGATGTCCCAGATAAATTTGTTGTCTAATTGTGTTGCCATCATTGGCAGATTATAAAGTAAACAATCTTTGTATAAGGGAAAAAAATTGTAAATATTTGGATCTGGTTCAATAACCAGTGTGTTTAGATCATTAGGAAAATTTTTCTTAAAAGATTCCCATCCAGATCTAGCGATATCGCCTAAGTATGTTTCTCCTTTAGCGATCATTTCTTGAGAAGATAATACATCTTTCTCATGATGTATGCCATCATCTCGGATTACAGCAGCTGTCCATTGTTCTATATATGTTGGAAGGAGTTGGGGATCTATACCTCCTATGTTTAGAAGTAAGTTTGGAATTTGGAAGTTTGGTTCAACTGGTAATCTTTTACCATGTGATTTGTATTTATTGTTACTAAGGACAATATTTTGTACAATTTCTCTCGGAAGGAATCCTTGAGAATAATTTTGTGTACCAGCAGGATCTAACCTATAATATATAGCAGTAGATTCTTCATATTCATTTATTAGTCCTACTTTTGTGTTTTTAGATGTTGTTGATAAAATATTTTCTTCTTTATCTTGTAAATTTTTTGTAAATTGATAAGAAAATTATTTTTCTTCAGTTTCTTCTTCAATTTTTAATTTTTGTAAAAATGTATAGAAAAACATTTAAATATACAGGAACAAGAAATATCCTCTTTTGAAAAGAAAGAAAATATGAATAAATTGTATAACAAAGATTTAACTGATACTAGAGTTTCAGTATTAGAAACTCGCATAAATCATCTAGAAGAAAAGATAATTCTTTTAGAAAAAATAATAAAAGGAAAAACTAAAATAGATCTCCTAGAGTCTAGTTACTCATCTGAACAAAATAATATGATGGGAACAATGGAATGTATCCCATTAGTTTGTAATAAACAACAACTAATAACTTTAAAAGTATTAATTAAATTAACTTTTCCAAAAATAAACAACAAACCATTAACATAAAAAACTATACAAGCATTATTAGATACAAGATGTTCGGAAACAGTTATATGTAAAATTATAACTCTGCATCAAAACATAGTAAAAGTAAACACATCCAAAAAACCAGAACAATGTTTGGTAAAATTATGATAAACGATGAAGAAGTTAACAATGTTATTCTTCAATTTAGTACAAATTGTGACCTTTTTGGTCATAAAATTTTCATAAAAACAATGAGGGTAGAAAACTTAGTTCCCTTAAAACAAAATATGGTAATCGGCCTAGATTTTATTTTAGGTCAAAACAGGTCAGTTACAATAAACAAAGATTATGTTATGATAAGTGATAAAACACAAATGACACCAATAGTTAGTGGTGATTCATTAAAACAAGATACTACCACTAATAATTGTAATTGTAAAAATTCAATATTTCCAGGTACATGCGACTGTACTACGGAATTCCCATACATATTAGACAAAACAAAAGAGAATTCTTCTTCTTTTTATATAACATACTAGACAATACAGTTGAGGCTTTTTCCTCAATAAAAATTTCAAAATCTATAAAATTCGAAAATATTCAACAAATTCTTGATAGGTTGAATAAAACAAATATAATAGGAGAAGATCCTACAAAATTTTGGGACAGAGATCCCGTAACTTGTAAACTAGAAATTATTAATCCAGATTTAATTATTAAAACAAAAGACATTCAGTTTAACAATTGGGAACAAGAAGAATGTCAGAATCATATACAAAATTTATTAAGACTAAAGGTAATAACATCTAGTCTAAGTCCACACAGAAGTTCGGCTTTTATAGTCAACAAATCTTCTGAACAAAAACGAGGTAAATCAAGAATGGTTTACAATTATAAAAGACTAAACGACAACACAGTAGAAGATGGTTATTCAATTCCATCTAAAGATGCTTTAATAAACCGAATTCAAGATGCCAAATGATTTTCTAAATTCGACTTAAAAAGTGGATTTCATCAAGTTAAAATGGATCCAGAATCAATAAAATGGACAGTCTTCTCTTGTTCTGAAGGTTTATTTGAATGGAATGTTATGCCATTCGGTCTTAAAAATGCTCATGCTGTTTTTCATCGAAAAATGGATAATATCTTTAAAAATGATAAATCCTTTACATGTGTCTATATTGACGACATATTAGTATTTTCTAAAACAAAAGATGAACATTTTCACCATCTAAAACAAGTTTTATATAAATTGGAACATTACAGATTGATAGTTTCAAAATAAAAAATGGAGATTAGTAAAAATTTCATTGAATTTCTTGGAACAGAAATAGGTAATGGAACTATAAAACTCCAACCTCATATTTCCAAGAAAATACAAGATTTTCCAGATAAAATGGAAGAAATTAAAACACTTAGATCCTTTTTAGGACTTTTAAATTATGCAAGAAGTTTTATTCCTAATCTAGGAAAATACACATCTCCTTTATATAATAAAATTTCATTAAAAGGAGAAAGAAAATTTAATTCTGAAGATATAAAATTAGTGCAAAAGATAAAACAAATGGTAACAAATTTACCAATTTTACAATTGCCATTAGATTCAGATTACTTAATAATTGAATGTGATGGATGTGAACTTGGATGGGGAGCCATCCTTAAACGAAAGAAAAATAAACACATACCAAAGACAGAAGAACGAATTTGCAGATATGCCTCTGGCAAATATACTACAAAAAAAAAATTTACAAAACTAGCACAGATTATGAAGTAAATGCTATCATACACGCAATGAACGCATTTAAATTATTTTTGATAAATAAAAAAGAAATAACAATCAGGACAGATTGTGAAGCTATACTTTCTTATGGTAAAAATCAAATTAACAATGATAAAAAGCCACATAAAAGATGGTTGCTTTTCAAAGATTATATAAATTTTTCAGGAAAAATTATTTATTTTGAACATGTAAAAGGTTCTGATAATACTTGTGCTGACATTTTGTCCAGGTACATCAAGTGAAGTTATTCACATATACAAAGATCTTTTCAGATCAATGCTCGAAACTACAAAGAAAGGTGCCGTAGGCCCTAAACAAGTTAAGTCCCCTTTTGTGGCGGACCAGTACACAAAATTTGGCAAACAAGAATTGCCAATTCTTACAAATATCTTTCAGTACCCTGTGAGAGATCAAACAAATGTCAAATTAAATTTTTTAATTGACAACATTTGGAATATTCCAAAATATACAACACAAAATAAGCACCAAGTGACTCGTGTAAAACAAAACATCATAAGTGCATTATACAACTTTTGTTACCAAGATAATAAAGGAGTAACGTTAACTTCTCCTGCCTCTCCTTCGGGAAAAGGTTTCACACATTTTTCCTTAATAACAGACCCAAACAAAGGTGTATATACATCATTCAAAGACCTCAACGAGGCTAAACAAGACCAGTTCTGGTCCACATACAAAGGTTCTATTCCAAAGAAGAAGCTGAAATGGCAGTTCGGTTGGAAACAATCGATGAAGAAAAAATAAAAACTGCTTTACAATTTGAGCCTCGTGCTCAAACACAAACATATGCTACTGCTGCTTGCAATATCTCACAACAAATAAATCCAAATATCCTTATGGGTAAATTTGGAATAATACAGAATTTTCTGTTTGAAGTCCATTCTGAAACAACAACATACGATGGTTTATTCGTAAAGGTACAAACATACTTCAATAACAGAAATCCTTGTTTTGGATCTTCAGAATATTGTAAAACTATGGACAAAGACTGTACATGTCAGTTGAAGTTCATAATAAGAAGAGCTCAAATAAATTTTAGTTCTTTCAAAACACACTTATACAGGGATGTTTTGATAACTCCCATGTTACTATTAGAAGCAGGATGTCTCCATTCTTTGGTAATACCTCCTACAGACAGGTTTTCGGCCCTGTCCCCAACATTAAACTTCGTCATAAATGATATTCACACTCATGATAGTTCAGCCACTCATGTCATAAAATTATTTACTGAGATAAATCCTGAGATTCATACTCTGACTTTATTAGAGCATGATTTACTTAAAGGATTATCCTTAAATAAAGTCAAACCATACCAGTACAATCTCTGGAAAGCATATATTGAAGGATCCAACTGGAATTTCTCAAAACAGGATTCTGAGAGATTTATACGGTTAAAAGAAACCTCAAATACAAAATTGTATTGGAAAAAGATAATTGGTAATAAATTTCACCCATTCCCAATTGAAGCTAACCTTTTCTTTGTCAAGCATTTCAAAAAGGAAAGGTTATACAAAGAAATATATGAAAAAACTGGTTGTTATGGCCAGAACACTCCTGGACTGTCATCCTTCCCATCAGACTGTGATGACACTGAAGATCAGAATCTTCCTGAACAAATGGAAGAAGAGATACAAGAACTGTCTACACTCGCTCGAGTAAGAAGAGCAAGTTAAAAATTTTACCTGTGACAAAGTAATTTTACTTCTTTACTGAAGTAATAGACTGAAGGGTAAAATTTACCTACAAAACAGGTTGCCAGTCATGGAGTAACCTACACAGCAGGTCACCAGTCACTAGGTTACCTTCTCAGCCGATTTCCGGTTACCAACTTTGTCTATAAATGGACCATAAGTCTCTTATATTGAGCAGGTCCGAAAACACTTTTCTCTCTAACTCCCAAATACTCTTCTCCTTCTCTCTACACTTCTCGTCTCTCCTTTCTCTTGTAAAAACTTATTCTGTGTAATAATATCAGAAGTTTTCAGCAACCCCTCCCCTCTCTTTCCCCCCTTTTTGTATGTATTTATTTTAATTTTTCTGCGCTTAATATTTTAAGTATGGAGTAGTTCACTCTAAAGGTATTTTCGGATGCCTAAAGCAATAAATATTTAAAGATGTGATGATCATTTAAAGGCTTATCATATGTTAATTAAATTTACTTTTCATCAAGTTTATAAGCAGATATCTAACCGGCTCTGCCAAATTCAGTAGCTTATAAACTTGCTTTATTCAATATTATACGAAGATGTCTAACCGGCTCTGCCAGATTCAATATCGTATAATTTTGATCTGTTAATATGAATACTTTCTTTAAGTTTTCCTCATCTTTCTCTTCACCTTCTCTCTCTCTTTCTCTTTCTTTCTCTCTCTTTTTAAGTAATTTAATAAATCAAGTTAGACTTTAATACTAGTTAATTAAGGAATCATATTTGGTTATTAAAAATTTTAGATAGGATACTAGTTAATTTGTATGCATTGTTAATGTATAAATTTTAAATAAGATAAAAGTTTTATATTGACATTCAATTATAATCTTTTATTTCATTTATAGTAAGTTTGTTGATCTTATTAATTAATATTTTAAAAGTTGTAATTGAACGTCAATGTAAAACTCTTTTACATTGTTATTGCATACTAATTAAATTCATATGATAAATTATTTTTTTAAGTCAATCAATTATATTTCATATCATATCTTATGATTTGGTAATAAAATTTTATCTTTAAATAAAATTAGATTTATTTAAACGAAACTTTATTTGATTTAGCCTAATTTTACTTTCAAAGTGAGCCAATAATTAAAACTTAAATAATTTATGTCGAATTTCAAGCTCAGTTTTTTTAAGTCAATTTTCAAAGTTATTGTTTTTGATAAATGTCTCATTCATTGAAAATATAACCCACGCTGTTAAATAATTAATATAAATATTAAACGCCTTCCTCCCTGTCCCAACTAATACAAGTTTGAGTAAACTCAGTCCATTTTTATGACTAAAGCATTTACTTTTTTTTAATAGACTAACGCATTTACAATATAATAAAGAAGAGCACTAACTAATTGACGACATTGAAAATAATTAGCTATGACATAATAAGAATTTATTATTGTTAGTAGTTGCATGTTGTTGTCTTATAATTTAATTTATTATTATTATTATTTAGTTTTATCTTGAATGCTGATGACATTTATAATTAGATATATAATTATTAATGTTTGCTATACACATGAAATAAGATTGAGAGATTGACGTGGCACAAAGCGACGAAAGCGAGACGAGGTATTTTTTTTTTTGAAAATCAAAAGCATCCTATATATTAGATCAATGAAAGAAAGTGCTTCAGGGTTTTACAATCTTAAAAGAGATATAATTCTGTTAGATAAATCCAGATATATACTATTCAAAACTTAACCCAAAAGATTGAGTTATCATCAAATATATCATCCCTTATTAAAGCACAACAAGGGATTGATACACCATCTTGAAATAACATAAAATATGTAAAATCTAAATTATAAGCTAACCATTTTCAAAAAACTACTTGAATGAAAACAAAAATATCTAGATACTTCATGATTTTATTTTCAAAAATCATGGAATTTTTAAACATTTACATGTTCCAAAACAACGCATACCAAAAAATAAACCTACATTTATATTTATGTTTACCCCAATCCAAGAGTCAGCCAACAAATACATTTGAGATAAGTCATCCGGTAAAGGTGACTCAATCCCAATCCGTCTCAAGATCTTACACCACAAAGTAGAGGGAACACTAGTTAGGTTGGATCAGGTCTAGGCAAACTCAAGACTCAATCCAATCATAAAATATTAGGTTGAGTTTCTGTTTTTTTTTCCATTAAACTCAATCAAACCCAGTCCGCCCTTGAACAAGTTGTGTTGGGTTAATTGAGTCACAATTTTAAAAAATATTTTTTTAAAAATTTCTTTTCTTTTAGAAAAACATAAATTTTTGAATATTATTTTGTTAGCTATTTTAGGATATTTAAAAAAAAGACTATAATTTTTATAAAATAAAAATAAACAATAAATTATAGTTGCAAATTATATATTAAAATTAAAATAAATTAAAATCAATATACAACTAAATGTTCAAGCAATAATAACTACAGAAACATTTTTCCAAAATAAAAGTAAATACAATTTGTCAAAGCTAGACAATCCATACAAATAAATTTGAACTATAAGATTTGTTCAAACTAACAAAAATATAATCTCAAAAGAAACTTATGATAACAAAACAAATAATTTTAAATAATAATAATAATATATAATAATTTAATATTATGGTTGGATTGGGTTGAGTTGGGCCTCAGATTCAACTTATTGAACTCGTCACCCAACCCATAGTGGATTGAGTTTGATTAAGTTGGGTCGAGTTTCACCCAATTACAAGAAAAATTCAACTCAATCTGTTTGGGTTGGATTGAGTCTTCAAGTCACTTAACCCAATGGACACCCCTACCATAAAGTTTAAGTTACCTTGCAGTAGGTGTTTGCAGTCCTCCCTTTTCTCTGAACATAACACGCATATCCGTTGATCATCCTGGAATGTCATCCTTCTTTTAACAAAATTCTCCATTGTTGGAATTCTATCCAATAATAATTTTCATGAAAATGTAATCACTTTAGAGGGTAATTTATCCTTCCACAACCCATTCAAAACTTGTGCCTCAGGAGTTTCAGTAGTTCCATGATTACCACCTGCATATAGAATTTTTTATGCCTCAGTAACAAAAAATTTGGAACTTGTTGTAGATATCCATGCCCATCCATCATCTTGTTGCTGCCTAAAAAGAAAAATCGTTAATAATCCCTCTAGATTATGTAATAGTTCCTTCTCCCAAGCAAACATCTGACGACGCCAATTCCACTGGCAACACAAACCCTCTTGAGGTGACCTTCTCATATAATGAACAATAATATCCTTTTGCACCAAAGAAAACAATCTAGGAAACATGTCAAACAAAGTGCCTTCTCCTAACCAGTTATGTGTTCGAAAAAAGGTGTTAGTCCCATCCCCAATTTTCCTTCTCACATTTGCAGATAACCATCTAGGATTTACACCACTATTATTATCAATACCTTATACATCCCTCCACCATATGGACGTATTTGAACCTTTTAAGGTTTTAATAGGAACTTGTTGAAATTGACCATACCTACTCTGCAATATAGGACATCAGATAGCTTTTTTGTCATTAAAAAACCTGCACCTCTATTTAGATAGTAAGCTAAGGTTGAATTTTGATAAACACGTAACTCCCAAACCTTTATTTTATTTATGCATGCAAACCCTGTCCTAATTAACCCATACAATGTCACCATCATCTACTCTTTCTCCCCCTTTCCCCAAGAAAATTATGCTACAACCTGGATCACTTTTTTTAGGGCTTTGTAAAATGAGAAAAAGTACAATGACAAACTAGTGAGTGTTGAGTTAATCATTACCAATCTCCCACCAAATGACAAATTCTTTCCTTTTCACACTACCAGTTTCTTCCTAAATTAAGCCATCATTGGATCCCATGTAGCACAACATCACAGATTTACCCTATCGGAATTCCCAGAAATTTAAAAACGGGAACACTAACATTACAATTCAAAAGACAACTAACCGCACAAGAAAAAAAAAACTATCAACATTTAACCCAAAAAATTAACTTTTTTTGAAAATTTACTTTCAAGCCTGATAGCAATTCAAAACCTCTTAAAATTACCTTAAGGTTCCAAATTGTTTGAAAGTCTGTCCCTCTTATGAAAATTGCTTTGTTTACATATTGCAATATCGAATAATTTGCCTCGTTCCCCACAAAAACTCCCTGTATCTGCCTGAGTGAATAGTTGACCTGAACAAACCAACCAAGACTTTTGTCACCATAAAGAACATAAATGGCAAAAGTGGATCCTTTTTTTTGATATTCTTCTGTAAGACTTTCATTAACCAAGATTGATGTATAGCTAATTTTGATTATAGTTGATATCCAAATCCTCCATCTTTAACCAAAATCCAATCTGCAAAACATATAATTTAAAAACAACCAAATATTTTGAAATATATGTGGAGGTTGTCGATGAGAGAGGGAGAGAGACTTATGGTAGAAGTGGTCGAAGCTTTTTCAAACAAAAATCTATAATCATAATTTTTTAAATTATGATATAAAATTTTAATATTGAACCCAAAACAATATCTTAATTCGAATAAAACGTATTCTGCTTTAAAAATTACTTAGATATTATCAAAGCCTCAATGGCAAAGTTATGTCTCAATCACTAGTACACTATGGTAATATTTTAAGTAAGACTTTGTATATATATAATAAGAAATTCCAACGATTAAGTTAATAACAATAAAAGATATTTGATATAAGTTATGATGATGATTGATGAATTTCATACAGTAAAAAAATAAAAAATCATAATTACTCCAAATGAGTACTAATGGTTTATTTTCTTCTTGATGATTTCTATTATTCTAAGCTGCTAATTATAAAGTTAGTTAGTGGTTACAATTTTTTTTCGTTCAAAAAAGGATTTTATAAATAATATTGCAGTAAGGTATAGGTTAGCCTCCATAATAATATTTAATCCTCGTTACAACTAGATTAAAGTCCACTTGCAAATTTGACAAATTGATGGGAAAATATACGTTTATGTTTTTTTAAAGGAGGCATTGTGAATTATTAAAAAAAAAAAAAGGAGACACTCTTAAATGTAACATCATGTAAGGGGAGAAATAACATTTTTTTTTGGAAGTAGTTTATATTAATAATATTAATATAAAAGAACTTATTTGATGAAAAAATATATAAAGGAAAAGTTTATGATGTTTTTTCTAATTTGAGGGTATTTAAATTTTAATACGTTTAAATTACGAAAGCTACCATAGACATTATCATTCATATATATATATATATATATATATATATATATATATATTTTGAATTTCTTCCTAGAGCCCAGAAATAAGAGAAAACAAAAAGGTGGTTCATCATGTGGGATAATGGGGGAATATATTAACATTGCAAGAAAGCAAAGTGAATTGAATAAACCCGTAATAACGTGGTCTAGAAAAAAATAAAATATAGAAAAGTTTCTAATTAAAGACCTGTCGTTTTTAAATGTAGACTTTATTCCATTGGTGCCATTGTATCTAGACTAATAGACTTATCTTTCTTCAAATCTCAGTCATATTTCTCTTCATAATTTTGAAGTCTCACACATCACTTTCTCACAATATTTTGATATTTCGCTACCTGATTTGTTACATTTCCTGTTCGTCATCATTTTCATTTTTTTATCGTCATCTTGATACATACAGTCTTATCTATAACCATTTACTCTATTTTCCTCCCACATTTTGTTTCCATATATCTTGTTATTTATTAAGATTACTCCTTACTTTTATATATATATAATTAAATGAATATATCCAAGTCTAGCTACATTTTTTTTTATTTCGAACTTATATAAATATGGAAATGAAGTATTGAATTATCAAACAAAATATATATATATATATATATATATATATATATATATATATATATATATATATATATAAATTGTCTTATCATCAAAACATTCATGCATTCTTGTGTTGATATATCACACAACACTGTCATACTAGTCCATTAATTTTTTAATCATTCTCTTCTTTATTTCTTTGTGATGGGACCGATACTAATATTTAGTAAACACTCATCAACACATTGTGTTATTTAATATAATCTTTAGGAAAAAAATATTAAATAATTCTTTATAATTAAAAACATGAGAGATTATCTATTTAAGTTAATATTTTTAGGGAGCAGTTTCTGTCACTAATTATTTTATAGAGACTGGCACAAATCTATTTATTTAGAAATAATATCCATTTCGATATAAATTAGAATAATTATATTAAATATTTTTTTATGAGTTATTCTTTAACAATAGTACTTTTCATATTTTTTTAAAGAGAACATTTTAAGGATATTTTTTAATCTCTTATATCTTTTATTATATTATTTTCATCTTAATTTGTTTCTAACTTAAAATTCAAATTTATTTTTAAATATTTTAAAAATAATCTTGTATCATATTATAAATAATTTATCATAAACGTAAAATTTAAGTTTAAATTAAAATATTTAGTTATTATAAATTTTAATTATAGTATAATTTAAACATTAAATTTTAGAAATATAAAAAATATTAATTTATTCAGTAATTTTATTTTTTAGACAAAATTATATCAATTTTTTCTTGAAATTTTTAGACAAAATATTAATTTTTGCATGTTTTCGACAACTTATAATCTTTCATTTCAGTTTTTATGTTCCATTTAAGCTGTTTATGAAAAGATAATGTTGTTTAGGTAATATAACTTGAATTTGTAGAATTTTTTTTTCAAAATATAAACTATTTTTATAATTTAAAAATTTGTAACTTTTGAAGTAAAAGGTGATTTTTTGTTCCATGTAAATAAAATTAATTTCTATTATTTTAAAGTTATTTTTAATAAACTAACTCAAACAAATATTGATTTTAATTATAATCAATTATAATAATAAATCAATTATACATATAATTTATTATTGACTTAATCTAATTTCTTTAGTTATCACAGTTATATACTCAATTAAATGTTTACTCCATTTTTTTTTAAATATAGAGTTGAGTGTTACTCTTTTTTTTTAATATTTGTGAGATATTAAATATATTTAATTTTAACTTAATATTTTTATAAAGTATTAAAATTATTAGTATCAGGATAATTTGAATGATATAGTCTTACTTAATTGGAATATGCCATAATAAAAAACTTGAGATAGAAAGAGGAAAAGTTTTATATATATATATACTACTTAAATACATTTGTTTTTTCTTTTGAACAATCATAAATTGGTTGCATTGTAAAACATATTAGGTGGAAAAACGGAAGAGGAAAAGATAAAGACTATATATTAAAATGAAAAAAGACAAAGGGCATAAACTTTTATATGTGGATGTGAGTTGTTTTTTTCACAAAGAAATGGCCGAGATTTCATAATCTATGTACTGCATTTTCTTATCAGCATCATATGTACGACCTTTTTAAAAGTTTCTTTCTTATGATAGATTATTAGCTTTCTTAAAAATTTAGCAATGTAAAAAGATGTCTTTGAGTGATATTTGAACAAGTTAAATATTAATACTTGCATAAGAAAAAATAAGAAGTCGCATATTCAAATTCATTTAATAATCGTTTTAACAAAGTATATACTATCTGATCATAAAAGAAAATGTAAATTATCTTTCTCTTTCTCATTTTAGGGTCATGTATAGAGCATTTTCGTGTGATGCACGACCATAGAACCCTCACACTACTTAACCAATCTCATTCAACGTGGAACACACGTGTGTATATATATATATATATATATATATATATATATATATATATATATATATATTCATTATAAATTACTTCCTTTAGGAAAAGCATGCGCTCCATTTTTTTTTTTATTTCATTTCCTTTACCTACTAACTATATTATATTTTATCCATAGAAATTCTCATCAGAGGTATAGAAAGGAATTCAATAATGGATTTTGAGCATCTATCGTGTAGTGAGAATATGGGGCTTTGGTGACCTGGCCCTGCATCAGATTCAAGTAAAATGACAAATATCTGATAGTTACTGCTACAGCTGGTGGTCAAATATCCACACAAGAACGACCATGGACGGTTTAATTATCTAATTAATTAACAATGTTCTCAATCTTTGATCCAACCTACAAATCCAACAAAAAACAATGTACCTACTCACACACAAAGGTGTGTTCTAGTCAGTTCTAGGAATTTAAGCATAAGATCTTCCCTTCTACTTTATGAAAACCATATCCAATATCTATATAGTTCATAACCAACTTTTCAATGATAACCACCATGACCCTATTCCTCTATGAAACGTTACCAGCATAAAAGTTAAATGGTCCCCCACATCGCCCCCAGATGCACCATAGACATGTGTCATATGGGATAGATCATGTAGCACCAAACATGTGGCAAATCATCGACTCATCAATTAACCCCTTCCATGGTCACCAATCAGCACCACCCCCCCCATATAGTGTGAACTCTAACTTGAAAAGGTAAATGGATAATGGTAAACCCTCCAATTTTGAGGCGTTTGAAAAATCAAAGAGACTAGTATAATACACTAATACGTAGATATTATGCGTATATATTATAAATTAAATTGACCAAGACCAAGTTTAGTATGATTGTGGTGGACCTTTAAATTAATTGGGATGTAGTGGATGCAATGAAATAAAACAACAAGCTGTGGTGGTAGACCACACGAGGGGGGGGGGGGGGGGGGGGCTGTTTGTAAATGACAGAGGAAGCACTAATTATTTTATTTAGGATTCGATGCAAATGTAGAGTCCGAGACAAACATAGTTACGTATGCCTTATAAAAATGGAAAAGACTATGGGTAATATAGATTCACGCTTAACCTTATAAATATTGATTTCTTTTCTTAATCTTATAATAATTTAGTTCCAAAGCTCAGGCGTGCGTCAAAGGGACCTGACATCGGTGGTCGTCGTTTTCTTTGCATTGGCTTTGGCGGCTTCTTCTTTATCACTTTCTGAAGCCATTATTACATTATTTCATCTTACTTAATACATGGAGTAATTAAAGCTTAACTTATTTCAGTTAATACAATATGTAATTTAGTTTTAAATTAATTAATGAAACGTGTTGTCAAGTCTTTTTTCGCACATGGCAGTGGATTAGGGCAAATAATTGTTTCCATTACCCACTGTCATGCAGGAAGAGTAGAAGTTAAAGAAGTGGTGGGAATGGAGCACGTTTATGTAACTAAGGGTGTGACAGGCCAGTTTTTGGAGTGATGCATGAAGGAAGGCGTGGAGGGATGGTTGACAAGATGGTCATGGAGATTATACAGAATTAATCTTAGGACAAATCTTATATACAATACTATATGTATTGTTGGTACAGTTTCCTGATTAAATCTGCAGTTTCGTTTTAGTAATAATTGAAATAAAAGAATCATTAATTCAAGTTAGTAATTTTTTCCCTAAACATTATTATATGAATGCCTTGATTCTGCTATTTATTTCGTGTTAGGAAGTTTCACTGACGTACTGCGTAGTGGGATATCGATATTCCTAAGTAGCTTCAGATTTTGGATATATCAAAACAACAGCGTCGAACACCAAGAACAAATTGGATTATTTGAGACCACAATTTCGTGTGGCATATCCTACTTGGGGTTTAATATGAATATTTTTTATGAAAAAAAAAACAACACTCCTTATGTCTTTTCTTAGCGAGTTTCAATAATACGTATGTACTAATTTTAGCTTTTAAAAAAAGTAGGTTTAATAATGATTTTTTTTAAATATTCAATTTCATTTTATTATTATTTTTAGATTCACTTTATCTTCACAATTTTAAAAATAATTTTAATATTATTCTTTCCATCAAATTGTAGTTAATACGGATAACCGTTATTATTAGTGACGGATATCAACCATTATAATAAACATCACTAAATACTAATGATTTTAAGCTTTACTATTAATATATTAAAAAAGCACATAAATAAAATATTCTGATTAAACGCTTTATGTTAAACTATTTTACACTATATGTTAAACTCAAATTATAAATTACATTTGATTTGTCTAATATATTTAAATTATATAATTTATTTTAAACATGAAATTATTTATATTTTTATTAAAACTTAACTTGTGAATTGGATAATTATATTTTTATTAATAACATAAAAATTAGTTAATAAAATGTGAATTGAATAATTTCTTTGCATTATATATTAAAATGATAAGTTAATCTATATTTAACATAAAAATAGGTAAGCTAAGAACTTAACATATATTAAAATGATAATAAATTAATGTATTTGTAACATAAGTTAATTTACGTAAATGATTATATATTAAATAATAATTGACTTATTATCATTTAATATAAATATAATTTAAATTAATCAGTTAATCTTTTTTCATTAACTAATTTTAAGTTTATTAAAGTAATTAGTTTAAATCCAGTTCAGAAATTAATTTTCTACTGAAAATATAAATCAGGTTTTAAAAAATACATATTATATTAGATAACTAAATGTAACTTATAAATCTTTTATGTAATCTAAATTTAAATTATTTTTAAACATAAATTTCTTATAATAATTTATATTAAATTAAAATTATTAGTTTACTTTCAATTAAAAATTATTTTTCAACTAAAATATAAATTTATATTGAATTTTTATAAAATGTAAATTATATAATATAATTATATGAACATAATTATTATTATATATAATTATTATTTATAATTATATTAATATTTTAAATTTATGAGAAACAGGAGATAACAAATATGAAAAATTAATATTGTTGAGAGAGCAAAAGAAAAATATGATGATAATAAATTTAAAAGAGAGTGAGTGCAAGAAAAATAGTTATTTACGAGAATATCTTTAAATAAATTTTAGTTTAGCAAATTAGTAATTGTTTTTTGTCCAAAATTATTGGCATGCATGTTAATATACCCTAACTAAAAAAGATGCTACATTTTGAAACTACTCAATTCTTTGCTAATAAAAAGGATACAAATAAAAAAGATACCGAAGTGACTTAGATGAGGTTGGAGGCTATTCAATTCTTTGTCAATAAGATAGATATAAATAAAAAAGATGACTTATATGGTTGAGTCAACATATTGAACATGTTAACATGACAACTAAAGTGTAGAAAAAGGGTGTGTGACTAAGGAGTGAAAAAAAAGAAAAAAAGAATGTGTGTAATATGTCTATATATACATGTTTGTTTGTGTTTATATGTGTGTTTGTATATACCTATGTGTGTGTTTGTATTAAAAGCTTATACCTAATAGTTTGAGATGTTGAGATTTATATAAAGAGGTAACATGTCTTAACAATGTTTTTTCATGCCAAAAATTTGAATCATGTCCATGTATTTAGTTAACAAGATATTCTACCAACTAGGTTAGATCATGTTAATAAATATATTTTTGTGATATATAGATGATATGAATTATTTTAAAAGATCATCAAAATGAATCATTTTTAAAAGAAATTAAACTTTTTCGATAGTCTTATCAAAATTGAATTTATTTGACAGTTGTCGATAATTTTGATATCAACACAGCAATAAAGTTTGATTGGAGAAGAAAAGATGCAAGAGTGAAACTTTCTATATATTTTTTTCCTCTTATTTTTACGACATCCTAGAAACATTGGCTTTGTTCATACAACTTTCAGTAGACATTTCCTTAAAAAAAACACTTTCCGTAGACATAACAAGAAAAATGAGACAAGAAGCAGCTTCAATTTCCGCATTTTCGAGAGTGGTAACCAAAGTCAATATTTGCATGCGTAGACAACAAATGACATGTGAGTGGATCTCCAAATTTGAAACTACAGTAATGTAAAATATTTAAGTAAAAAAGTAAGACTGAAAATTCAAATAATAAAAATAAAGACAAATTTTTTTTATGGCAGAGATTTATACATCAGAAAATTTAACTGAACATATGTGAGGATTCTTCCCAACATGATATTTTACCCTATGATTTCATTTTCTTTAACTAATTAGTTTAAAGAAGATTACTAGTATCACATGCCGTCTTTAAGCAATATTTAATATTAAAAAATATTAGTCACGAATGTTTTTTTATTGAGCTTTGCTTTTTGTCAACGTTGACTAATGTTTTGTCCGCTAACGTTAGTTAATATTTTTTTTATAACGTTAGGTAAAGTTTTTTTTTCAATAATGGTCAAAAGTTATTTTGACCAACATAATCTAAGGTTATTTTTCAATCAATGTTGTTTAAAAAAAATTTTCAACTTGTGTAAGTCAAAAAATCTCCTAATTATATGTTAAAGTTTTGCAATCATATTTCGTTTTAATGCATCTCGAACAACAATGTGAAAAATGTTACGGATTTTTGTAATTAGGCATCAAAGCTCATATACCTTGCATGTAACTCTTATAGTATGATGGGCTGGATCACAAGTGTGTTGAGCCAAATCATGTAATTGGTACACTTCTCATAGTACTCATAATAGTCACAATCTTTTAGAGTTATGCATGCCACACTTGTTTTAGAGTATCTCCCACAACATTATGTAGTAGGTCACAATGATGTGGTTGACTCATTGGAGGTTCCTATACCTCACACATAACTTCCAAAGCATGGTTGAATTGGCTAAACAAGTGCAAAACTAAACAATGATCATGTAGCTGACACTTTAGAGCTTTGTATGCCACATCGAGTTTCAACAAATCTCCCACTATAGTATAAAACATGCTATAATGTTGTGTATGATACACTAGAGCTTTATACCTCAACTTAACACAACTCTTATAACGTGGTGGATGATGTATAAAATATAGCCGCTTAAGGGCAAGCCTATCTTACGTAGTAGTAATATTAAATCTAAGTCTGAATGTCATACCCAAAGGACCAGATCTTTTTCTCAATTATTTTAATTTAAAGGTAAAAGAACAATTAACGAATCAATGTTTTAATGAGTAAATCAGAACAATTTTAATCACAATAATTCAGAATTGGTGTGATAAGTAAAATAAGAGAGA
The DNA here is from genome assembly GCA_037954015.1 of Psophocarpus tetragonolobus. Lineage (NCBI taxonomy): Eukaryota > Viridiplantae > Streptophyta > Magnoliopsida > Fabales > Fabaceae > Psophocarpus > Psophocarpus tetragonolobus. The sequence continues at coordinate 104,139,023 of CM075688.1, forward strand.
AATTTGGTTTTTGAATGCATTGGGTTAAGACCCAGGGTTCTGATTTCACTACAATACTTTTGCCCCCTATTTACTAAGCAATCTTATTCTTTATCATTCAATGACTGCAGATAAATTACTACGTTGTTGTAATACGTTTGGTCATTCATACCACACTATAATCCTAATTTGTCATCCAGTTTGGCCCTGCAAGATTTCAAGTTAAGACTAGATTCTTTTTACCCAATTGGAGGTTTATCCAATGAATTTGGTTATTTTACAGGGACAATAACCTATTTACTTCCTAGATCAATTGTTCAAATATCAATGACTATGACTATTTAATCAATTAAGATGTAACTGATAAAATAAAGAAGTAAATTAATCGTTGAACGACATCAAATAATTATACAAAGTACAAGGGGAAATTACAAAGAGTTACATCATGCAAGGTTGCTCCATGATGATGATAGTGGGTTACTTGTTAAACATATGTGAGAGAAAATTAAGTGACAAAAAATATTTTCATAGGCTCAACTTAGGAAATTATGTTTAATTAGGTAGTGGCTTAAAAAAACCCTAAAAAGTACCCCACAAATTAGCAAGCAAAGGAGTGAATTTGACACAAACCTCAACACAATAGTCAAAGGTTATCGGGCTTAGAGATATTTACACTTCAAAAATAAAAATCAATAGGTTGTATATAATGTAACCCCGTCATGGCTTAAACTTCACTCTTTCTGTGGTTAATATAACAGAAAAACTATCTTAAGCTATGCTAATTACTCAGTTTCTTTATAGAAAAAGACTTTTAATTTACTAAAAAAAATAATTTCTTTCACTGTAAGAACGTTTATTATCATCTAAAGGCAAGAAGAGCATCTTCAAACAATATTGTCACATACTCTCGATTCCCTCCCCACACTTAAAGCTAGAAATGTCCCAATGCTTAATTTTAAAATTAAAATAGATTGAGAAATCAAATCAAAATAAATAAAATGAAAGGAAATAGAAAAAACAGGGAGCACGATCATGCTCAAAATAGCTAGATCTCAGCATGGTTGTGCTAGCTGGGAGCACAACCATAGTCGAAATTTCGAGATCTCAACACGCGATGCAAGAGCACAAAGAAAACAAAAAAATTAACTGAAAAAGAAAAAGAAATAGAAGCAAAGAACAACCTTAGAATGACAAGTTACTTCCTAATAAATGCTTGTTTATCATCCTAAGCTTGACAGTTAAGATGTGGTCAGGATGTGCCTTAAATGTGACAATTTTATTCTTTGCATAATACTTAGGGTTCTTTTTGTGAGGTTAATACCCTTTATGCCATGAATGGTCAAACCAAGGGCTTCTTATCTATTATTGACACGATTGATGCCTTACCTTTCCCCTTCCCTGTGAGAAATGTTGAACTAATTATTGACAAAGGAGGATTAGTAATAACAAAATTTGAGTTGGATGAAGGATGTTTCTGTTCCATAAAAGAAGGTTTTTCCATTAATGGTTTGAGTTTTGATTCACAATCCTCATCCAACTCTTTAAAACTAATAGCACAATTCATGTCATTTTTGGCCTGCATGAAATTGTAGGTAACAAGGGGGACAAACTTTTTGAATATTTCAAAAGTGGTTTTTTTTCCCTAGACTAAGGATAAACTTACCCTGCCTTACTTTAATAACAACATCACATGTGTTGAGGAAGAGCAACCTAATATGACTGGAACATCCTTATCCTGTTCCATATTTAATACCACAAAGTCTACAGAAAAAAATAAAATTACCCACTTTGACTAAAACATCCTCTATTATGTCCTTAGGATGTGTTAGAGATCAATTAGCAAGTTGTAGGGTGATATTTATGGGAGTTCTCTAATACCTATTTTTTTAAAAAATAGAATATGACATTAAATATATGCTTGCCCTTAGATCACATAAGCATTTTTAAAAAAATAAGGTTCCTATAGTGCAAGGAAGTGTAAAATTTCAAGGATTCTTCAGTTTAGGGAGCAATTTAGTTGAAACCACAACAAAGCATTCCTCATTGAGGCCTATTATTTCAAAATTAGCCAATTTATTTTTATTGGAAATAATCTATTTTAGGAATGTTGATATGTAGTTTTAAAATATCTCTAGAAATTTAAGAAACTTCTTATCATGCGACTGACTTTTTAACCTTAGAAGAAATGAAACTCTTACCTAAGGAGGCGTTTGTACTTCCTTACCCTTATCCTTTTGTTCCTTTTCGTCCCCTTCAGTAGAGACCTCTGATAATAGTTGTATGATGCCTGTTAATTATTGTTTTGGAACTCTTACTTTAGGAGGTGTTTGTACCTCCTAACCCTTTGGTCCCTTTCAGTAGGGACTTCTGATAATAGCTGTGAGGTGCCTATTAATTATGGTTGTGGGTCTTCTAATTGCTTCCCACTTCTTATGGTAATGGTCTTTACATCCTCATTGGGATTTATTTCTGTTTGAGAGGGTAGAAAATTTTGTGCCCTTTGAGACATGAGATTCACCAATGTGACCATTTATGAGCTTACCCTATGTCTCTAATGCCTTCATTTTTTCAGCACCCTATGACTCTAATGCCTTCATCTTTTCATCAATTTGAGTCATGTATTGCATCATGATATCCTATAGTGTTGGTCCCCTCTTATTTTGCCTTGTCCTTTGATCTTGAAGATAAGGAAACCTGTATGCGTTTTGTCTGGGCAATTCTCTCTGATCTCTCCATGCCATAATGGGTTGATCTCTCCACCCCGGATTGTATGTTTTTTAATAAGGATCATATTCATGGCTTTTCCGTTCAACATAATTTATTTCTTCTTTGGCAAACCTGTACTCCATTTTCCAATCTTTACTTATGTGATCTATTTTTCCATAGTCTTCACAAGTGGGAGGAGAAGGAGGTTGTAGCATCTGTGTTTGTGCTCTCATCAAGGTTTCTATTTGCTTTGTTAGGGCATTAAGCTTTTTGTCTATCCCTGAGCTTACTACTTCAACCTCTACTTGACGGATTCTAGCTAGTCTTTTCAGAATTCTTCTATCAGCTGTTTGGTGATAAGCTGATGAGGCTAGGTCTATGATTATTTCTCGAGCTACAGCTGGTGATTTTTTCATTATGGTCCCTCCACTGGCAACATCGACATATAATCTGTTTGAATCTGACAAGCCACTATAGAAGATATAAATTATTCTTCCCAATGGAAACTCGTGGTGAAGGCAACTACTCAACATCTCTTGAAATCTAACCCAGGTTTCAGCAAGATATTTTTGTTCGTATTGGGAAAAGTTTGAAATATCTCTCTATAACTGATCATATTTGATGGCAAATAAATATTTCCTAAAAAATTTATGAGAACACGTTTCCCAGGTACAAATTCTATGCTCTGGTAATGACCCCAACCAATTCAAAGTTCTCCTATTTAACTAGATTGAGAAAGTTGCAAGTCTCACTATATCTTGAGTCACCCTACAGTAGCGGAAAATTTCGGTTATCCTCAAGAGACACTTTTAGGTGAGTAATTGAGTCTTTTAATGGAAAACTGTTGAATTGTTTATTCTCAATCATCTGTAGTAGTGTTGGTTTTAGTTCAAATGTGTTTTACTCGAAGTTAGGGAGTAGGATGCTACTGGCTACCCTCAACATAGGGGTGAAGAAATCTTGTTAAGTTTGTTAGAAAATATCATCTCCCTTTCCCCCATGGTTGTTCTCATGTGTTGTCATTCTTCTTTATTTGGCTTTGTTCCTACGAGCAATTCTTTCAATCTCAGGGTTATACTATGGAGCAAACCTCTAAGATCGAGTGAGCAGTAACTATTCACACAGAAAAAAAGATTAAACTGCAATGGCTAAATAAAAATAAAGGTACTGAATGAAAAAGAGCAACTAAATACAAAGAAAAGCTAGAAAAATAAAATACCAATTAGCAAAGGAATAAGGGAAATGAGAAAAGAAAATATCAGCAAAGGAATAAAGGAGATGATAAAAAAAATATTGTTCAATTGGATAAAAGATATAAAATAAAATAAAATATAAAATAAGAAAAAAACATGAAGATAAACAATCTTAAGACATAATAAGATGAAGATAAACAAAAAACAAAACGATAAAATAAAATTTCTGAAAAAAAACGGAATAAAATTAGGTAAAAGATAAAATAACAAAATGTAAAAATAAAAAAAATAAGATAGGATGAGATTAAGATTCACGTAAACAGGAACAAAAAAAATTTGTTTAATTATCCTAAATTAATTTAATTAAGAGCTGGACACAATCTAGTTCCCAATAACGGTGCTAGAAACTTGATGCTTAAGGGCAAACATACACTAACCAGTAGTAACAATGGACTTTAGTTCAAATATTGTACCCAAATGACCAAATCTTGTTCTCAATTAATTCAATTTAAAGGTAAAAAAATAATTAACGAATCAATGTTTAATGAGTAAGTCAAAACAATTTTAGTCACAATAATTGAGAATTGGAGTGATGAGTAAAATAAGAGAGAAATTTGGTTTTTGAATGCATTGGGTTAAGACTCAGTGTTGTGATTTCACTATAATGCTTTTGCCCCTTATTTACTAAGCAATCTTATTGTTTATTATTCAATTATTACCGATAAATTACTACGTTTGGTCATTCGTATTACACTATAATCTTAATTTCTCATCTAGTTTGGTCATGTAAGATTCCAAATTAAGACCGGTTTCTTTTTACCCCATTGGAGGTTTACCCAATGAATTTGGTTAATTTTATCGAGACAATAACCTACTTACTTCCCAAGTTGATTGTTCAAATATCAATGACAATGACTATTTAAATAAGTAAAATGTAATGGATAAAATAGAGAAGTAAATTAATCCTTGAAATATAAAATATAAAACAAGACAAAATATTCTTTTTACCCTATATGTTTTACTCTTTTTTCATTTATATTTTAAAAGGGTCAAATGTGTCCTTCATAATATTTTTATTGATCAGTAATAGTAATAATACTAATTTTGAACTTTTTTTTAATGAAAATCTTATTTTTATTAAGAATTTCAACTTTTTTTAGAATGAAATTAATTCTTATAAATTTAATCAATTCATTTTAAATAGAGAGATATAAAAGAGACTATTTGTTTGTATTTATCATAAAAAAAAGTTGTATACTTAAAAATAGAGGATTTTTTAATTGTTTTTTATCTATCATTGAATTAAGTTCAATTTCACCCTTTTTGTCAAGAAGTTAATGAAACATTACATGATAAAGGATTCTCACATCACAAGAAATGACATAATATATTTTCTATCCCACCTAGGTTGGAGGAGATGAATATGCATTTTGCTTCAAAGAAAGAGGCAAGGACAACATGAAGAAGGAAGAGGTACAAGGCACATATGAAAGAAGACCTAAAGAAAATAGGTGAGAAAGGGAGGAATTAATACAAAGGAGACCTAAAAGAAAATAAGTGGGAAGGCGAGCAACAAAAAAAGAAAAAAAGGAAGTTTATGGGTGACAAATCACAAGGAGGTGAGGTGATGGACATAGGTGGTGCCTCAAACTAATGGTCATTCTAAGAGGAGAAAGTGGTGGGCCATGGTGACAAGAAGAGAGTTTATTACGAGGTATGATTGGAGTCAACAAGGTCAGAGGAAAGGGTTGCTCGCCATGAACTTTTTCATCGATTTGCCCTTTTCCTCCTCCTCTTAAATGCCTTTCTTCCTTCGCTCCACAACTTTGTTTTCACCCTTTTCCTCTTCCATGTCACCCTCACATTTTTTCACTTTGTCTTCAATATCTTCACCACCAAAGCATAATGTCTCTTTATCTTTTCCAAAGTAGATAGGATAGAAAATGACGTCATTTGTTGCCACAAAGGACTCATTTATGTCATTTTGATTGTGTTATTAACTTTCTATGAAAAAAATACAATTGAATATCTTAATAAACATGAAGGATACATTTGAATATTTTAAAATGTAAAGAGTAAAATTATACAAAAAGTAAAACATAAAAGACAAAAGAATAATTTAGCTATGAAAACAATTTAATCTCTAAAAGGTTTTCACGATATTAATTTAGTTTTAAAAAGAATATTGACATCAAAATAGTCAATAAATAATAATGATTATCACTACTTTAATAATTTAATCATAAATTTTGATATCGAATTAGTATTTCAATAATTAAAAGTGATATCAATTTAATTTCTTGATTCTTATGTAACATCTTGGATACTAATAAGAACAAAGATGATCGATTATGTAAAAGATATGACACATATACAAAAAAGTGACTGCTAGTAAGTTTAGGATAAGAGAGACAAATGAATAAATATACACCAAAATGTGATCAAAGGTTGTTCAAGTATAAGATTGACCAATAAAAGATAACTTTAATTAATTAATTAATTAATACTAATTATACCAATAAAAAAATCTACTTTTAAATAATTTGATATTTAACAACTTCATAGTTAAACATGTTTAATTTGGAGTAACTTTAGAAAAGGTGACCTATTAAAAAATTTCCTAAATGTATAAGTGAGGCTAAGATATGTGACAATAGCTTGCCTTGTGTTAATTTGAGGAAGTAATTGTTGATATGATAATAATGATGTTACACATTTTGTACTATGAACATATATAGACATAAAGGAGGATATTTTGTTCGTCAATTTTCAAGATCAAGGCATGTTTAGCAAAGCAAATTGCATTAATAGAAGGAAAATATTAAAATTATATTAGAGTGTAGATTTAGAGGACCTCACAAATTTAAACTTTCTCCTCTAATTTCCTGACAATATTCTAACAATAGGATCTAAGAGAATAAATTTACTAATAAGCTAGTTGTTGATCCAAATAGTCAGATTGAATATCTTAAGCTATGTTTTGGATTTAAGTATTGTGTATAAAGAAAACATGATTAGGAAAAAAAACTCAATTAATTAAAGGCGATAAACTAGATTCCTTAACAAAGATTAGTTATTAGTAAAGTCCTTGAATATGTGGTACCAATAACATAGTTATAAAAAAAAATTTAATAACAAAAATAAATATCTATTCCATGTATTAGTCCCATAACTACAATGATCCTACTTGAACTGGTTATTACCGTGTAATTAAAGGCCAATAACCCAAAACTAATATAGTAAAATTGTTAAAAAATAATGTGTAACTCCTTGGCACTACAAGTTAGATAGTAAAACAAATAAACTTCATTTGAGAGCGAATCAATGGTGCAAGTTTTGTGGCATTAGAATGTATAATTATTGTTTACGACAAGACATCACATAGAATGACATTGTTGATATATAACAGCGTTCACAAATAACAAAATAGTATGTTTAAGTGAATACAATGGATTAATTCAATGCTGGTGGCACATTTTTCTTCGCATTTTCAATACCTAACATAAGTATACTTAGTTCTTCTTAAGATGGGAGAAAACACACGCTTTGCCTTTCAAAGAGGTCAAAAGATCGGGGAGACGAAAAAGGGTCGCAGTTAACAAACGAATGTAGAGAATTTGAGTCAAAGACGCTTTCAGAGACAACAATACAGAGGGCAAAATTTATGATATTTATAAAATTTTCATCATCTTATATTTGAAGATAGATATTTATGATTTTGAAATGTACAAAAACAAATATGTATAGTGAGAAGTGAGTATTTGGAATTAGATGTGAGGAAGAGGACACCGTCCAAAAAGGAAATGTCAACGCGATTAATCCTGAAAACCCGGCTATCTTTTGACAAAAAGACCAGGAAACTATGGATGGTGTCACTATCATTGAATCCAAAATATTCCCTGTGACATGGATCCCAATAACGCATACAACATTATGAAATTAATAATTTTGCAAATTCAAGTAATTATTACTTAGCTAGAATATACCAGTTTGCAAGAGTTGGGGTTGGCCTAGATGCCTTCTTATGGTATAATCCATGGTCAAAAATGCTGTGTAATTTGAGGAATTTTTCTTACTTTGCTTGACAACCTCTTGCTTCTTGTAATAATCATGTATATATACAAAGTGCCACTTACCTTGTTTTAAAAGTACAAGTTCTTGCGCAACTAGTGCTGAGTGGCTTGGCACAAGCATTTATGCATATATATCTATCTATCTATTGAAGCATAATTAACTCGTTAATCAATTATAAGTTATAAGATTAATTAAGATGGGTTAGGTGTGTTTTTCTGACATTTTGGAAATGAGCAAATAGAAAACAAAAGGGTACCTAGCAATTTAGTGATTGAAGACACATTTTAGCAATTTCTGATGGGCTAATCGATCCCTATGACTTTTCTGCTATGTCATGCTAACTGCCTACATTTTCGTCTTTGGTGTTCTCTTCCGTCTTGTTCGTTACCTCTTCACTAATATGCTGCACTTTCTATGAGAACATAGCACAAATTCGAAAACCGTTTCTTTGGAAACTGTTATCTCACAACAAAAAAACGTGGACGATAATTGAAAGAAAAATCAAAACTAGACTAAAATTACTAATATAATGCTCATCAACCTGTAATGGGTGGTGACCGGTTTTAGTGACTGTAGGTGTTCTGATTTTGTAATTAATCACATCTGGTGGGCACTGCACGTGTCAAATATTAATCAGATAACTATAATCCAACTTAATAATACGTTCTTTCTTTAATTTGTTCACCTTTTCTATTCTAGTTTCCTTGTGGGGAGTAAGAAAATGATACTACCAGAGTATCTTTAGAGCTGTGTCACTTTGGCAGGAAACCCCGCCCCTTTTCACACTGTCCCCAAACAAGTGCACTGTTTAGACGACTTCAACTTTCAACACCGGTCAATAAACAAACATTTAATAGTGTTGGGATAAAAGCAAAATCTAACATCGTCTAATGAAACGGATGAACATGACTTTTATAATATTTGGAAGCACCTCATTGGATAAGAGATTTTTTAGATCATAACCAAAAAATAAAACCGTTATAACTTTGATTCCAAAGCACTTAACATCTTACTAATGTGATGAATTCTTCATGCACTACAATTTTCTATATTTAATTATTTATACTTCTTTCTTTCAAAAACTTATAATTTTTTTAACCCTTTTAAACTAAACTATAATTATGTTGCAAATTCAATAAATATATATATATATATATATATATATATATTTCAATTAATTCCGTGTTAGAAAACTTTTTAATATTATAAAGAAGTAAAGTTTCACAATATCTCAAATTACTTTAAGTGAACATATATTTTAAGTTGTAAACAAGACTTAATAAAGATTAAAGAGACTAATTAAGTGGTTTAAGAGTTTATGAATGTTGGATCGATAATTAGAAACACTTTAGGTAGTGCTTTTAGTTCTCTTTGCTGGATACACCCATGGGTATCTACACACCTGCATTTATTATCTTGCATTTTATTACTATAGAAATATTTTCTAAAGTTTTATATTATTACTCTTTTTTTATCATAACATTTCATAATGTTGTAAGTTTATTACAAGTTATTTTATAAATAACTTATATTGTGTTTAGTAAGGCCAATAAGCTAGTTGTAAGCTTATTTGACTAATTTATAAGTTTAACAACATAAAAGTGTTTGCTAAGGCCTCGTTCGGGGTGGTTCTGAGTTTCTGATTTTTTGTTTTGAAATATATTTTGAAAACAGAAACGTGTTCTGCAAAAATGGTTCTGTTTTGATTTTTTACTCATTTTCGAAACAGTTTTCACTTAATTTTAAAAACAATAAAATTTGGTTTTCAAAGTTATGTTTCCGTTTTTATTTAAGCTCATTACTTAACGTCACTTGTCACTATTGACCATCACCTCTGACCAGCGGTCATCGGTCTCCACCTCTGACCAGTAGTCACTGACCACCATCTCCGCTCGACGGTCATCGGTCACCACTTCCAATCAACGGTCACAGGCCTCACCTCCGACTAGCAATCATCGGCCGCCACCACTAACGGGCGGTCACCAGCCGCCATCTCCTACCGGCAGTCACTGGCTACCACCTCTGACCAGCCGTTATCGACTGCCACCTAGCCACATCCACCGGTCACCAACCACCAACTTCAATCGCCAGTCACCGACCACCATCTTTGATCGCCAATGACCAACCACCACCTTTATCGATTGTCTCGATCGCTACTTCCAATTAGTCTTTTGGTTAAGATTTGAAAATAATGTTTTAAATTTGGAAATAAAAACAATGTTGTTTTTAAAATTTTAAAAACTTAAAATCAAAACTAATTTTTATTTTTATAAATTTCAAAATTAGAAATAAAAAACTACCCTAAACGGGACCTAAGGTACTTCAAAGTAGTTCCATAACTTATAAGCTACAAACTACTTCAACTAGCTTCTAACTTATTTAATTTTCTTTCATTACAATAATACATTTCTTTTATTATCTTTAATTTCTTTTTACCTATTTTCAATTTTACAGAGACAAAAACCTTTCTTGTCCAAATCAAAGAATAAATTAATTTGATTAATATTCACAAATTTTGATTAAAATTCATTACATAAACTATTTTAAATAATAAATAAAAGCATATTACACATCTTATAAAGGAAATATACTACCAAATATCTTTTTAACATAAAATAATAACATTATCACTTAATTATATATCATCTCTAAATTAATTTAAATTTATTAAAAAAATAAAGATAATCATTCATATTTTATATATATAATAAGTAATTTACAGAATTACCAATTAATTAAATTGTTATTCTTTCTACTATTTTACGAAGTTGTTTTTATATTATTCTATATATTTTATTAATTTCACTATTTATTTTAATTTTATATTTAAATGTTTTATCACTAAAATGTTTATCTTTATGTAGACTTATAATAAAATAATAATTTATTTTTATCTAGAAAGAATAAATTTTATTTATATAATACTAAAATTTATGTAGTTGTGTACTTTTATGTTATTTTACATTTACCAAATTGTCTTTCAAGTAGTTTTAGTAAACACTTCTAATCCAATAAGATAACTTATTAACTTAGAGTTTACCAACTAGCTTATTAGCTAGAAGCTAGCTTGTTAGTTAGAACCTAAAGCTTCATTTACAGTGATTTTTTGTTTTTAGTTTTGAAATTTATAAAAATAAAATCTAGTTTTGGTTTTTAACTTTTAAGTTTTCAAATTTTTAAAAACAACATTGTTTTTTTTTTTCAAATTTAACATTGTTTTCAAATTTTAACCAATCTAAAATATTTTCTCCTTAGAGACAGAAAATTAATAGTCATTGATTCATAGTCGGAGGAGGCAATCAATGTTGGAGGCAAAGGGTGGAGGTGTCGGCTGGTGACCGGCGATCAAAAGTGACAGTCGATGATCGTCAATTGGAGATAGCAGGCGATGACTATTGGTTGGCGGTAGTGAATAATGATCATTAGTTAGAGGTGACAGTCAGTGACCACTAGTTGAAGGTGACAATCAATGACGAATGATTGGAGATGGTGACAAGTAAGTTAAGTAATAAATTTGAATAAAATATAAACAAATATTTGAAAACCAAATTCTATTATTTTTTAAATTGAGTAAAAATATTTAAAAAAAACTAAAAAATCAAATCAGAACTACTTTTTGTCAAACAAATTTATGTTTCCAAAATACATTTCAAAATAAAAAACTAGAAACTCAAAATCACCCAAAATAAGGCATAACTTATCAGTTACCAGCTAGCTCATAAGCTAGTTGCTCTAAATACACCCTTAATATTTTCTTGTAAATTGTATGTTTAGCATATTAGATTTACATAAAATATATCATCTATCTATTTTTATTTTAGAATTAAATTATTTATTATAGATTATAATTCAAATAATTTTTAGCAATATTTCACTCAAAATTTTAATTGTGTAGTATTATATAATATAATTATATTAATTAATATTATATATGTATAAGTGATGAGCAAATTTTTTACTCTACTTTTGGAAAGTGTATCAGTTGTATGTAGTAATTGATAAATATGAGGTCGATTTCATAGGGACTAAGATGATACTTTAGGAACTTAATATTATTAATTGTTTGTAATAAATAAAGAAATGATTTTAACAAACAACTAATGAAGAAGAAGTAAATAGTGCATAAATAAGTAAACTACAAATTACTGATGAGAGAAGGTTGGCAGTGTTTTGATTTCACTATACCATCACTCTAATGCGTAAATAAACTACCAATCATTATTTATCACTCAAGTTTCTGTCACTTATAAAAATACTCTTAACCCAATAAGTCCTTTGCAAGTAAGGGACTAAGTTATTTGAGATTTTGACTATTGATCTCTCGCATAATCTAAAATAAAATAATTTGCATAAATAAAAAGAGTTAAAGATGGTCGACGTGTTTTACTCTCTCCCGAGCAATAAATCCCATTGACATCTCTTCTCATTTTACAAGTTAAAATCCTCTCTTGAGCTCATTCAATAAGTAAAATTCACAAAATATATGAAAATAAAGCATAAAATAAAGAAGAACTCTAACAATTAGTAGTAAACATTTAATTAATGAATCAAAATATACAAGAGAGTTCAGACATAGTTACATCAAAATTCTAACCAAAGAAAAGCCTAGCAACTATGGGGAGCATGATCAATGGAAGGGGATTACAAAATTGTGATGTAAATAGGGTAAATGAAGGAAGGTAGACAAGCTTAGAGGTGCCTTAGGTCAGTTGGGTATTATTTCTTTTCCTCCAACAAAAGACACAACTTTGTTTTTAAAAGAAACCCTTTGTTCATAGACCGAGTATTAGGTGTCCATGCAATGGGCGCTAGATGTCGAGACAACAAAAAATACCCCTCTCTGGATGCCAACGTTGGGTGCCAAGAATATGGCTGTTGGGCGTCAGTGAAGAAACAAAGGTGGCTTCGTGGTTGAGTGTTTGTATACTGCTACAACACTTATTCGACCCAAAATCCTTTAATACTTCTTCTAAAAAACATGTCTCTAAGAACAAAAACAAGAAAATAAAAGTAAACTATGCACAAATGTGACACTAAGACCATCGTTCCTAAGTAAACCTATTTTTAAGTAAGAATGGAGAAAAACAAGACTTTAAATAAAAAGGAATTAAGAAAACTAATCTATTTTATCCATGTAAAATTAGGTAATTTAGGCAGTTATCAATAAGGTGCAAGATGAGGTAGGGTGGGTACTACATTCATCTAAATTAATGTTCATTAATGTTCCAACAATATAAAGCCTATGAAATAGGGTATTTTATCTTATAAATATACTAATTAATATTTTCTTAATAGATACGCACTAACCTTAAACAAGTAGAATATTATGCCAACAATATAAAGTCAATATTTTCTTAATATAATAATTAAATGTAAAATTACTTAACAAGTAAAATTTTTAAAAATGATTTTGTTAAGAAAGTAAAGTCAAATTTGTCATGATTTTTTTATTTATTTTTGTAAAATCGTGACATTGTTAGGAAAATAAAATCAATGATAGAATATTTACTTTTTTTCATTTTTTTTTGTAAAACATGACTTTGTCAATAAAATAAAAACATATTGCTATTCAAATTAGCAATCAAATTATTTTCAAAAAAGAAACACAAAATATATAAAAAACTCTCAAATTTGACAAGCTAAAATGATAGGATGAGCTAAGTTATCCTCTAGTTAGCCTTAACTATGGTGGACCAGTTTGTCCCGATCCGTTTTTCACCCAACTAGCAATTCATCCTTTTGCATATATTAATTCATAGAAATTAAACCTAACACCACTCTAAGCATGATTTGTAAATTACATGGATCCAATATTTTGGAGCAAGGATTCATTGAAACATATAATATATGCATGTTTAACATTATATAATATCATTGTAATAGATGAAAGCGAAAGTATCAATATTGATTTTTCATATGATGATCCAAATCAATGGACGAGGATAGTAAGAGTGGGGAAGCCCTAGCCCCCCATTTTTTTAACTTGTGTATCTATAATTTTGGCCCCTCCAATAATTTTAAGATAGTTAAATTTAATAATTCTTTTAAAGTTTTAGTGAGATTGTGGAAAGTAAAAAATTTAAGTAAAATGTGTAAAAGTTATTTGTGATGGTCCAAATTAAATATTATGTCCACAATCCAATTATTTGTTGAATAAATATTAAAACATTAAATTAAATATAATAAACAATAAAAAGAAAGTCCATAGTTAGTAAATGATGAAAGGTTAAAACGTGAATGTAAATGTGAAATTGTTGTGAAAGTTAACAAATTGTATTATATTATGTACCTATTTTTGTATTAATGACAATGATTTTCAATAAATTCAATTTAAAAGATGAAAAAATAATTAAATAAAGCAATGATTTAGTATATGATTCGCGACAGTTAAGATTTAGAGTAATACGCAAAATAAAAGAGAAAATAAGTTTTAGAATTCAATGGGTTAAGACCTAGGATTGTGTTTTTACTACAATGTTCATACCCTCTATTTACTAAGCAATCTCACTTTTTGTTGTTCAATGATTATCAATAAATTACTAAGTTGTTATGGTGCGTTTGGTTATTGACACCGCATTATAATCCTAATTTGTTATCCAATTCGGTCATGCAAGATTTCAAATTAAGACCAATTTCTTTTTACCCAATTGGAAGTTTGTCTCATAAATTTGGTTAATTCTATCAAAACAATAATCAACTTGCTTATTAGATTGATTATTCAAATATCAATGATCATGATTATTTAAACAATTAAAATGTAGCTAAAAAAATAGAAAATTAAATGACATATGCAAAGTGCAAGAAGAATTACAAAGAGTTACATCACAAGCATAGAAAAATGAGTTTAGCAAAACATGAGTAATGCATAGTTAAACATCTTAATAATTATAGAGTACATAAAAATAGATAAATAATTATCGTATGGAGCGTTCTGAATTGTATCAATCCCAAAATTTCCTTGCCTTTTAGGTCACAGATCTTACTCTTCTTCCAAGCCAAAACGAGTCCCACTTTGTTTCTTATCTTCAAATATTTATACAAAAAGTTTGAGCTTTTTAGCACGACTGTGTTGGTACAAGCCCGATTGTGTTTGTTTTATCATCCTTCTTAAAATTTAAGTAGCACGAAAGTGCTTTTTCTGACTTTTCAATAATTGATTTATAAAAGCCCAATTTTGGCCTTTTTCTTCTCCTTTCTTAAGTATGTGTCTAAAGTGAAAATAAACACTAAAAAGTAAGTTTTGTCAACAAATATACAATTCTTTCCATACAAGCAGGTATTAAAAATGATAAAAATATGAGTTAAAATTCAGTTTATCACTAACTAAAACTAACACATTAATTAATATTTGGTCAAAATATGTGTGTAGACAAGGTTTGGGAAGGGGGGAGGAGACACGGTTTCTGGTGGTGGAATGACTTGAACTCTATTGAAGTGGGTTCGGGGGCCTACAAGTTGGTGGGAAAGAAATATGCATAGTAAAATAAGAAGGTGACACTAGATTTTGAAGGCATAGGTGATAAGGGGATCAGAGTCTGTAACATGAATTCAATCGTATTTATAAGTTAATGATTACCCAAATGTGTCGGTGAGGGACATGTGAGATGAAGGTGAACCTAGGTCCGATTGGTGAAAAGGTTTATTTGAGTGGGAGACAGAGTTATTAGAAGAACTAAGGAATAGAGGAAAAATTCTATTATTAATTGAAAAATGGATTAGTGGATGTGGGCAACAATAGGTTCAGGATCTACTTTGTCTCATCAGCATACATGGTACTGACAACAAATTCAAGATATTAGGAGGATGCTTTCTTCAAATTGATTTAGGTAAAAAGAGTATTGGCTTGGAGATTGGAAGTTGATAGATTACCTACACAAACAAATTTGGTAAAGCGTGGGATAACTCTTAATGAAGATTACTAGTGCGGGATATGTGATGGAGCGCCAGAAACAGGAACTCATATTTTTTTCTCACATACAACGGCTGCTAGTGTTTGGATGAAGTTATGCGTCTGGTGGAGACTCTTTACGACATTACAACTCGAGGTCAGAAGTCATAGCTTACAATTCATGAGACTGGTCAATGGTAACAACGTAACACATACGACTTGGTTGTATGTGTGGTTTGCAGGACTTTGATACCTTGGGATTAAGGCATACAATGACTCAGTATTTCAAAATAAGGCTCCTAGTATTCGTGCTCTCATACTAGCTACACAACTCAGTTCTTGAAAATAAAGCAAGACAACATTAATAACTACACACAGTTTTGCAGAATAGATGATGAACTTGTTTTTTTATGTTTATTATCAGAAAAGTGAGCTTTTTGTGGTCTTTTAATGGGCCTTTTTGTTTTTTTTTATTTATTTCCTATCTAGCTTCAAACTTTATATTTCAATAAGGGAGACTTATATTGTGCTTTCCACCTTCATTATCTTTAATATATTATTTTACTTATATAAAAATATTTGATTTATTAAAAAAAAGTCTCAATAACAATTAAACTGCTAATTTAAGCTACTTTGAATGATAATTGGAACAGTTTAATCGGTTACTGGATTTTGCAGCAATTTTATCCTTCTGAATCAATTATGCACTGGTGTCCTGCATAATTAATGGGAGTTATATTTATCTATCTATCCAGGGATATATATGCAGCGAAAATCAACAGAAATCTTATAATATATTCTACTATATATAATTATAGGGTTTCTAGAAATACAACATTCCTCTTTAAAAAAAAAAAGAAACACAAATACAACATTCCTTTTAAACTAGATTGGAGGATGTGAGTGCAAATCTACGGAATTTAGAACATTCTAAAACCAAAATTATTTAATAACGGGGTAATTAGTTGTGGCAGAATAAGAACCAATGAACCATCAAATTTATGGAATCCCATTTAATTTCAGAGCAACTTATGGAACTTTAGAGAAAGCCCCTACCTAGCTAGCTAACATGTCTTTTTTAATGCACAGGGAAGAACTAGAGTAGATCGTATCTTGAATATTCTCAATATCAAGATTAAAATATATGTTATGCTTTATTTTATACCGTATGGATTCAGTAAATTTATTTTTTAAATGGATTGTAATTGTCTAATTTTTTTATTTAAAAAATAACTACTTTTATTGAATTTAATTCATCATGATAAATTTATTTTTAAAGATTTAATTAAAGTATATCTAATGAATAATTTTTTTAGAAAAAATAAATATTTTATTCAATAAATATAAATTCCAAGACATATTACATTCACAAGATATGATTAAGAAATGTATACATGGATACAAGACAGATATATTCATTCATGTAAGTATATTCAGCCTTACTTCATATCTATAATATTGCATTGCAATTACTTAATGTCACTACAAAATTACTACATTATTTATTGTCTAGTATATTAATACAATATTTTGATGGTTACACAAACATTTATTGAGCTTCTTGTTATTTCTTTAATTCACAAAACTTTACTCTTTTTTAACTCTAAGAAATTCCGATTTCCTTACATGCAAGCCAAATTAAGGCAAAATAATTAGGTAGATAGTTGGTATAGCTTATTTGTTTATCTTCTCATTAGCATTTATAAGATAACAGAAATAAACCTCGTTTAATTACTACAACCCACAAGTAAGAAAAAAAATAATAAATATGATTGATTCTAGTGACAAATAAGATAACAGAAATAAAACCTTCTTTGATGTATAAGTTTCACGGATTATTGAAATTCAATTATAAGCGACCAGACACTTTACATGACACTTTTACTTCTTAAATTGCTTTCTAGAATAGGAGATTATTCTAATGAATGAATTTACAACAAAACTTCTTGAAATAATAGAGAATCCGAATTTCACTACCACATGATAATAATTGATAAACAAGTAAAAAGTAAAAAAATATCTAACATGCATGAGACAAAAGTATTTGCATACTAAATATAAAAACAAATTATCTAAACTCCTCTGCAAATTATCCAAATTATATGGTTTAAACTTTAACTCTAATTCCATTTTTTCTAAAGGCAAAATAAAATATGTATTATATATAATTGAAGATGAAACAAAAAGATTCATAACCCTGTACATGATAAAAAAAAGATAAGATCAATGAAACTCTCGACCACTTCTACCAACCACCCAAAAGAAACACTGCTTGAGACTAAGCACTTCATGTTCAAGAGGCACAATTGAAGGTTATTACATTTGAGAAAAAACATCTTTTATTAAAGCCACTTTTCAAGACAAGACCTGAATAGACATCATGATATTCAAAGACTCTAACGTAGAACCATTAAAAATTATAGAGTTTTTAAATATGCATATACACCAATAGATCACATGTGAAAACAAATACCTATATTTACTTTTATATTTATTAACACCCAAGAATTAGACAAGTCAAACAGTTGAGCTAAATTACTGCATAATACATTCAAATCGACTTCAAAACTCTATACCATAATACTTAAGAGAAATGACAAGATAAAAAAAAAATACTTACATAGTTACAAACCTCTACGGGCTCCCTATACAAAACGACTATTTGAAGAAGTTTTAAAAGACCATAGTGCACATTTAAATGAATGACTACATCTATCTTTAGCAAGTAATAGTAAAAAGAGGTTTTAAAAGAAGTTTTTAAAAATGACTATTTGAAGATAGTTTATCATTTTTCCATGTGATTGTTGTGTAATAAAATTAATATCTTTCATGTTTCTTGCGCATACGAATCATCATAATCACCCATGGGGACATATATATACAATGATATTAATAAATAAATTAAAATAAGTATATATGTTTTATATTTAAATTTGTATTATAATAATTAATAACAACGAAACGACATGCATATAGATTCTACGCACCCAGCAATATAGGTTGTCTTTGATTCGGGCTTAGCAATCTTATCCAAAAAAAATGAATTCTCAAATCTAATTTGAACAGATGGTGGAATCAAGGGAATAATACAACATTCTTTTCCCAAATCACATTAAAAATTCCATATTGTAAACAGATAATCATAAGGTGGTCCATATAGAAACTCAATATATATATATAAAGCATAATCTGAGCTTGTGGCAATATTTTAAGAGATATGTCACCGTTCCCCAATATGCAATACATGTCGACATTCAATGGAATTCCTGATTTCATCCCACCCACTTTGTATTGGTTATATAATAAGATGAAGAGAGAAAAGAAAATACATATTCATAACAATTAACAATTCCCTTGATTTAGATTTAAACTTATAAAGCAGCCCGTAGCCTTAGCAGCCTCAAATACTGGTGGTATGTATACATGATTTTCATATGGATTGCAAGGGCTTATGCAACTCCAATTAGCCTTTTATCATTTGGGACCAAACTATAAAATGTAAAGTGGAAATACTTTATGATCTATATTCTGCCTCTGGTGGTCCAATCCAATTGACTGCTACAAATTGCAATTTACTGGCCTAGGTGGCATATATAGGCAATAGAAATCAGTAGAATTTTTACTAATTAAAGCAATTGAAAAAAATAATTAATAAACCAATTTATTATACTCTGTCACGGCATACTTCATATGGAACTTGAAGGAATGGAATCTTGGTACCAATTTTTTTTTTCCAGGAAGCAATGTAGGATCCAATAATGGAGTTTTTAACTATAATTACAGGTTACTTGACTTACGCGCACGGTTATGTAAATAACTAAGTGATATATATATATATATATATATATATATATATATATATATATATATATATATATAAATAAAAGTATAAGTGTGTAAATGAATGAATGAAGATTTACTATTCAAGAATAAATATACAAAACTTATTTTGTATCTTATCGTTTATTTTATTGGAGATTTAAAATAAGAGGTTTAATTTTAGCAACTATCTCACTCACTATAGATTTTTCATGTCTTATTTATTGCTTGTTATCACCGTTTCATCACTATAAATTTTACTTGAAAAAGTTTGAGTAGAATTAAAACTATAAATAAAAAATATCAAGTGATTTATTTAAAAAGACATTTTAATCTAGACCATATTAAAATTAAATAGTTTTTACTCTCACATAAAAAATAAGATATATATATATATATATATATATATATATATATATAAATCTCTGTTAAAAGAAAAATAAATTTAAATTTTAATGAAGTGATTCGGAATTAATGTAACTAGAGGGAGATATCATAAAAGTAATTTATTATAGAATGAGAAGAAAAAGAGTAATAAAATTACTTTAAAAGGGAATTTAGTTGATGTTGAATGCTAATCCCTCACACATCATAAAAATTCAAAGGATTAAATGGAAAATTTATGGTAGCCGTCCTACTTAGTTGGTAGCACATGTAGAAGACACCATTGCCTTAGAATTATGACAAAGATGTTAGATTTTAATTCCCTTTTTCATTACAAAACTGAAATCAGGACCATAGACCCCATTGATTTGTTGCACATGCAATGCCTGAGATTTGTGCCTGAGCTTCTTGGTAACATTGGCTAGTCTCTCAAAATTTATCATAGGAGAAATACTCTTTCAAAAGAAGGGTGTCTATACATCAACATATCAAACAGGACAGAAGATACTTTTGTACTTGTAATTTGTATTTTCAATTAATAAATAAAATATATTTTTTAACTTTCATATTATAAGAACTTCCAGTACTCTTGAACCAGAGTTCATACTTATTATACTTTTATTTTCCTTAAAATACATGACTTCTGGTTATATTACTTATTTAGCATTTTCAAATATTTTAAATTCTTAATTAAATTCAATATTTATTTATTTTCAAAATTTATTTTACATAAAGGTTTTAAATTCTAAAATTCTAACTTTAATAATTTTAAATAGTTTCTTTTTACATTATTTTTTTCTATCAAATGTCTATTTTATATGTTTTAATTTTTAAATAAAATATATTATTCTTAAATTAAAATATTCATATGATTTATAAGATATTTACTAATTTTACAATTTAAATCGTTCTAGTCGTCTCTTTTATACATACAAATTTTCATGAAGGAGGTAATAGGACCATTATTGGAATGAATTTTAATTATTTATTGGTCCTACTTTTTAATATAATTGGTCCCACTATTAAATTATAATAACATTTTAAATTTAAAGATGCGTTTAATCACGATTTTGAACTTTTTTTAGTTATTTAATTGTAATAAAAGAAGAGGAATAAGCATATAGAATCCTGGGGGTGGGGGGAGTCGTTCGGGAATATCTGGAAACATAAATTTATAAAGAAAACAAAAGTGAGAGGATCTCTCAACAATCTCAAATTCACTTGAACTTGATGTATAAAAATATCTGTTGAATTTGTTTTCATTAGAAATGATCGAATTTTTATTCTGACTTTTAATAACAAAATTTAACCTTTTATTCTTATTAATTTTTTATTTTATTTTGTTACAAAATTTATTTAAATAATTAAAACTTTAAAAATAATTTAGATATTATTTAACATACTAAACAAAATAAAATTATTCAGAATTAAAACCTTTAAAAAAGCTATCAAAGACAAATATATTTTGAGTCACTTGTTAAGGATGAAAAGTATACTTAAGTCATTTCACTAAAGCTTAAATTATATTTAGTGTCATTATATATAAATTAAAATCCTTCAAATAGAAGTTAAATCTATTTTTCCTTCTGTTTCAAATAAAAACTTATTATTAATTTTGTTCTTTGAATTTTAAAAACTGCTACTTTTAGACCTTCTGTAAGTGTGAATATAGTAATTCACAACTTATAATGACTTCTTTGAATGATCTATTGTTTTTTAAAAAACTTCTTATTGCTGATAACAGACAATCTTTTAAATTCTTTATTGTCATCTTTAAAGTTGGAAAATATTTTTTAAATTAATTAAAACACGATTATTAAATTATTTGCTTTCAAAGTCCGAAAAGGTACAGTTTATACAAATTAAAAATTATAAACTCAATTTTCAGGCATAGTAATTAACAACAAACAAATAAATCAACAGGAGTTTCAATTTACCAGCGAAACATTTTCTACTAAACTATTTTAATATATATTTTTTATTCTTAAGTCGTTAACCACTGTGTTAAGGAAAATAGGCTGCAAAATATTATTATGAGTACACGTAACAACTAATATAGAGTCACTGAGGGCACGCGCGCACACAACGAAGCCTGACAAGTCAAACTATAGCGTCAAACTTCGTAGCCTTTTCTTACTTACAAGCCATAATAATAATAATAATTATTTCCCTCCTAACTCTCATTTAAGCATTCGTTAATTAAATCATTATTTTTTTACTACTTCAGTTTATTTTCTACTTTCTCTCTCATCATCCCTTCACAACTCTATCGTTTTCTCCTCTTTATTTTCTCGCCAATTTTCAAAGCTCCTTCCTTGAATATCTATATAAAGCCCCCACCCTTCTTGATCCTCTTCGTAATAAGCCAAAACCCTCTTTCTATCTCTCTCTCGCTCTCCCTCAATCTCTTTACCTCTTCAACTAATTGCTTTGAGTTGGAATCAATCAATCAGAGTTATATCCAAATTGGTGACTCATGGAAGTGAAAGGCATAGTAAGCAACTCCACCACCACAATCCAAAGTGAGGATGAGATGGACCTTAGAAGAGGCCCTTGGACCGTCGATGAGGACCTTGCCCTCATCAATTACATTGCCAATCACGGTGAAGGTCGATGGAACTCCCTTGCCCGTTCAGCTGGTATTATTAATGTTATACATAACTTTCTTTATTTTTTACGTTTTCATCCCAATATAATACTATCATAGGCTACAAGTGATATATTTCATGATTGCAATTGTTGACACGTTCCACTATTTTCTTCAACACTTCCTTTCTATCTTCTACAACTCTATGATTGTGGTGTGAAAAGCTCTTCACTTCTCGTCCCGTTTCATCACCAATCAATTCTTTGGGTAGAAAAGCCAAAGTTTGCGGTTTTCTAATATATATGTAGAGCATCATGATGTGGTAGTGGATTATATTAGCCAGGACTTTATAATGGCATATACTTGTTTGTGGTGGGGCATAAAACGAAATATGTAATTATAGGTTGTCGATAGTTACTTAATGGAAAAAAAGATTAATTATGAATTGATGCCACAACTAAAAAAACATATGTGTGTAGAAAAAATAAAGTACCATAAAGGAAAAAGAAAATGCTCTTTCTTTATTTCCTTCATTATACTAGTATTTTGCTGGCTCAGAACTTTACCAATATAAGCAATTTCTTTTTGTTACAGGACTCAAACGAACTGGCAAGAGTTGCAGATTGAGATGGTTGAATTATTTGCGTCCTGATGTTCGACGTGGCAACATCACACTTGAAGAACAGCTTCTTATTCTCGAGCTCCACGGTCGCTGGGGAAACCGGTAAGAAAAAAGTTAAACATTTATCATTATCATTTTTTTTTTTAATTTTCTCATCACATCATTTAACAAATATCTATCAATTTCTGCTCTTTCTTTTGTTTCTCCCTCTCTCCGTCACTAGTCTTTTTATCTATATATACACCAAAATACATTAAGATTTTCCAAAATTACATTATTGCATTTTTTTAATTAAATTATTGATGATAAATTTAAATTCCCAGATTCTGATAAATTTATTGATTGGATCAGATGGTCTAAAATTGCTCAATATTTACCGGGAAGAACGGACAATGAGATTAAAAACTATTGGAGGACCCGTGTCCAAAAGCATGCTAAACAACTGAAATGTGACGTGAATAGCAAGCAATTCAAGGATGCCATGCGCTACCTTTGGATGCCAAGGCTGGTAGAGCGCATTCAAGCCGCGGCAGCCGTCACCACCACTGCCGCCACCGCCGGTTCTCCAACAGCATCTGCCAGTGCTACTACCACCATCACCAACAGCGCAACCACATACAACTACGACAACAATAACAACCTTAACAACAATTTTGAGGTGCGTAATGGGAACATGATGTTGAGTCCAGCGTTTATGAACAACAACTTTAGCGGTTCACAGAGTTACACTCCGGAGAATAGTAGCACAGGTGCATCATCGGACTCGTTTGGGGCTCAGGTTTCACCTGTCTCGGACTTGACTCAGGATTATTACAATAATGTCACTGTTGGTAATAATAACAATAGTAACCCTAATCCTGATTACTACCAACAAGCACAGGATCAACTGAACTTTTTCGAATGCATCACCAGCCCATCAGGGTTTTTTCCTCAGGAGATGGATTTCCAATCCTTGGAACCAAACACCCCGTGGATTCAGGGTAATGGTGACGCATCCAATGGTTTCTGGAATGTCGAAAACATGTTGCTCTTTCAACAACTCAGTGACAGCATGTAGTGAAACCTTAACTCCCAAGAGAATTCATGGTGGGAGGATTTTACACAAGGACAATTGTGAAATTTACAGATAAAAATATTACATATAAGTAGAACAACGAGCAAATAGAATAAATTCATATGTAGGACACACGTAGGATCCACGTGGACATACTAAGGATATTATAAGGCAAAGAGAAGGAAAATGTGAATTACTTTTAAGTTTAATTTGTACGGACTTTTTTTTGTGCTTTAATTTTCCTTATTTTAGAGGGGTGGGAAATATTTGTAATTTGAGCTTTCTTTATATATAAGATTTCATTCTTTGAAATTATTAATCTCTGTTGTGTTGAAATTTGATTCCCCATATGAATTCACTAGGCAGCTAGATGAGTAGTAGTAGTAAGTAAATTATGGATGCATGATATAGTACAAAATTAAAGAAATGAATATAATAAAGTAAAGACGTGTGCATAATTGATTCCACAGAGGGCAAACCCAAACCCTATTCCCATAAGTGAATTGGATCGCTATTAAATAGTAAGTAATAAGTAATCCCTGTGTTTGAAAGCTTGTCCACGGGAGCTGAACCAAAACCCCGCAAAGGTGTTTCTAGATCGTTAAAAAAGAAATGGAAAGCAATTGTAATTTTTTAGACATGGTGAAGTGTTATTGGTAGGCTAGGGAGGCCTAAGCAACAAAAGCTTAAACATAAGCCTCCATTATGAGGATGGTTAATGATCATAAAGGTTAATTTGCCACCTAAGTACGATTCCAAGGGCCCTACCCAAAATTTCTCTCACGCTTTGTTGGATTTCGTACGAACAAAGTTCCACTATGATCCAAAATTACTAACTTTCAGTCCAATCCATACCCCATGGGTGAATTGGTAAATTTCTGCACTGCACTGCACGTGCAGAAGGATGGAGTTGCAAAACGTGAAGGAATAGTAGAGAGAGAAGTGAGAAGATGGTCGTGGCGGCGGGGAATCTTTGTAGGCCACGTGCCCATACGAGAAGCAATCCATGTGGTCCCGAACAGAAAGCTGTTTAGAAGTTGCCACGCGTTATATTTTTTAATTTTAAGAAAAAAAAAACCAAAATACATTATAGTAATTGAACATCCTGGATCGACATGACTGTCTGTGGCAGTGTGCCATTTGCCGCCGCAGTTGAACATCGTACAATACATGGAGCCCTTCCATGTATATACTTACTCCTGTTCATTATTCCCCACCGACTTTCTTTTAACAAAAATCTATTTATCTTTTTACATTTTAGGGGAAGTTTTTGGTTGTTTTCTTATTAATAATTTAATATTATACGATAGTATATTATTGTTTTATAAGTTCTTCACAAGCAAACTATTTTTAGGTAATTATATATTTTTACTTTATTTTAACTATTATCATTTTGCTTAAATATAAAAGAAATTCACTCTGCTCAATATTTTACTAACGAATCAATCCATCGTTATTACTCTACATTAAGTAAAGTCTCAAATTTAGAAGGGAATAGTTCATTAAATATGATTAGTCATATTTTTGGCAAAAAATATAATCATCAATAAAGTTATAGATAGATTTTATTAATAATATGCTGACAAAATTTTTTTACTTAATTAAGTGCGTATAATATAAACTAACGATGTGCTTGTAAAGAAAGTAATTAATAAAGTATTCAATAAAGATAAATTACAATGTTTATTTTCTTATTTAAACTACTAAAATAATAAACAGTATTCTTATAACACGTGTTAATTGGCAAGCCAAAATT
The DNA here is from genome assembly GCA_037954015.1 of Psophocarpus tetragonolobus. NCBI lineage: Eukaryota > Viridiplantae > Streptophyta > Magnoliopsida > Fabales > Fabaceae > Psophocarpus > Psophocarpus tetragonolobus. The sequence goes on from CM075688.1 coordinate 104,165,085, forward strand.
TGAGTTTAATTAGTCAACTGGAGCGTTACAATAATTAAGTATTCTTTCACTCTTGAATAAAAAAGAGAGTATTCTTTCACTATTAATTCATCTTATCTCATTATAATTAAGTAAACAATTGGTAAGAGAAGGTTCTCTAAAAAAATTTAGACAAGCATTGATTTAAATTATATTACTAAAGATTGATGAGACATTAAGGTAATACTTGACTTAAATTATTGAAATAGTGCAATATGTGCTGTACTGTAGATGTAGTATTGATTTATATTTGGGCAAATATATATATATATATATATATATATATATATATATATATATATATATATATATATATATATATATATATATGTATGTGTGTGTGTGAATGTTAATGTGTTTGTAGTGGGCGTTCCTTTACAGCAATTAAATTTATGAGTCATCCCTGCCCCTGGTAAAGATACGTATGAGAAACGTTTTCAATAGGCAACTTGAGTAAAAAAAAGAGGAAAGTACATAACTGGACTCCACAACGGTGCGAAGGCTTTGTATGATTGAGCCACGTTTGAGTTCCTGCAGTGTTCGTCCACGATTCTAACCCGGCAATGACTTCAGAGTCAAGAAGCGGGGCCACGTGGGCATAGGAGAACCAAAGCCTGCAGGAACATTTGGAACTAAACTTCGATTGCCCCATTAATATGTGTATGATAATGTTGTAGCCACATTTCCATCTTAACACTGTTCGAAAGGCACTCCTCCAGTGTTACTTACAATGTACCTGTGCCCTTTAAGCTTATCATGTCACGACACTCACCTGTCACCATTTTTTGGATTACACCAAAAACACATACCAACACTATGGGATGACATATATTAAGTTATATTCACAGCAAAATATCTGTCTGTGCTTTCCAAAAAATATAAATAAAAATTTCTTTTGTTCTTATGTTCAAGATTTTAATTCTGATAATGTTATTTTAAGTATAACATAAAATATATTGAAAGAAAAATACTATCTGCGTTTAAGGTCCTCGACGAATTTTATCCTTATTATTGATAATGACTAACTCATCCTATACTATACTTATAGAAAATAAATTGATGGAATGTAATAAATAATTAATCATTCCATAATAATAACAATGATAATTTATTATTTAAGAATTATTTTTCTTACACAATATTTTAAGAAGTGTTATTAATTTCATATTATTTTGGTGTTTTACTTTACATTATTTAATTCCATGATAATAGTTTTCAAAATGAATTTGTGTTACGACAATTTAGTTACATAAGATTCATGATGTGACATTATATTTAGATTAACATTTATATTTATTTATTAGGTCAACTTATAAATGAGCCATTCATATTTTAAAGATATCTTGTTTAAAAAAAAGCATAAAAAAGGTTGGTCAACACACAAAACACACCATGGATTGGGTTGTGTAGAAATTTTCATCCAAATCTTCAAATTTATTTAATTGGCGACATAAAAACATGTTTTGAATTAGGTTCAGTTGATTTAACCATTTAACCTGTTTGACATGTCTATATACGGTCTCAAGGCTTCCTATAATTTGTCATTGTAATAATGGAAACTTTTGTAGTAATAATATAATATAATATAATATAATATAATATAATATAGTATAATATAATATAATATAATATAGTATAATATAATATAATATAATACAATATAGTATAGTATAATATAATATAATATAATATAATATAATATAATATAATATAATATAATACAATATAATATAATTTTAAAAGATATTTTATATTTTAAATAAAAGAACTTTATTGAATATTTTTACTAACATAAATCGATCATGCTTTTAATTAAAACATAACTAATAAATAATTTTTATTTTGTATGGTTAAAGTTTAAGATTTAGTAACCTTGCTCCCATGTATAAGAATAATCCAGAGGTTCCATCTTAATTATGATCTCAACCTAAACCGTTAAAGCGTCATTTGAACATCTTGAATAATATATAAAATTGGTATAGAAAATATCGACGAAATTAATTAGTGGCACATTGAAATTTCTTAATTTTAGGATATTTCATAAGACCAATAATAAAAAACATGCAATGACATTATGTAGGCATAGTCAACGAGACCGGGAGGGATAGGAAATTAAACTTGAATGCTTCGAAAGCAAATGGTTACAAAGGTTTCTGCGCAGGACCTCCAGTTGGATGCACTTTATCACTTGCTCTTTTCTATCTGTTTTCTAGTACCACGTTACATCATTTTCATGGATCGATTATCAGTTATCACTTGCGTGAAGCTTTAAGTGAAGAAAGAATAAATTAATTAATTAATTAATTAATAAGCGCGGTCTCAAGTTAATGGCCTTACAAATGCCTCTCACAATAATTGAGTAGAGCAAATGTAGCATATGACAGGTCTTCAAGTTTGTGACTCATCCGAAGTGAATTAACGTAATTGTATTAAATCTTACTTTAATCATGGTTCATAATTTTTTACAATTTTGATAAGTAGTTAACTTGATTTGACCTACTTAATATATATATATATATATATATATATATATATATATATATATATATAGATAGATAGATATTCAATTACTTATTAATTAATCTATTCATTAAAAAATTTATTAATTGATCTTTGTTATTTTGTATTTATTTTTATTATATATATATATATTATTTTTATTATTATTAGTTTTTATAGACTACTTAACGTACTTTTATTTATTATTTTAAAAAATCATAAATATGAAATATTTTATTTACAAATTTTTATGTTTAATATTTTATAAGAAACAAAATAAATCTATTTTTTTAATCTATAAACTCAATATGATCTTGCATGTTTTAATTGTATTGTATCGTATTGTTATTTTAAAAAAATCGAATCAGATTTTAGTATATTAAAATATGATTCAATCCGATTTGTTTAGTAACTTTATATATAGAGAGAGTATCAAATGAGTGATAACAGTCATAAAGTCCAAAAACTTTTTCTGCCTTAATAATATAGAAGTATCTTGGAATACTTATCAAAATATATTTTTAGAAGAAGAAAGTAAAATGATTTTTTTCATAAATGAAATTAGCATGTGTATAAATAAAAAATATTTTTTAGACAAATCAGTTTATGCATAAAGTAGTTTAATTTTTTATTAGAGAAGTTTAATTATCTAATAATAAGTTAAGAAGTTATCCTTTCTTCCTAATTTTCTATACAAATAAAAAAAGGCCTCCTCGCAACCCCTCACAGCCACAAGTTGAAGGTGCGCTAAAGCTGTTAATGGTGATCACCTATTGGCTTTTGTCAACTTTCATAGGTCATTGCCTCAAAATGTAGTGAAATTCTTTCCTGCCCGTAACAAACAAAGTGAACGCTTTTGTTGGTTTTCCACTAAAAGAAAAAAACATGTTTTGCATTTTGTTTTTAGTTATGCTCACACTCCAGCTACTGATAAATCACACCACATATAAAACTATGCTTGTAGATGGAATCAATCTTAGCTTCAAGATTAAGAACAAAGGTGTGGTCTATATTGCAATGGTTAGACAAAACTATTGTCTTATGTTTGATTATAGAAATTCTAATTATGTAGTCATCTCATAATCAAACCTTGTTTATTCAAAATAGAGTGGTGGGGTTTCTATTAGACAAAAATACTTGTCATATAATGAATCCAAAAATACAGGGGATCGAGAAATTAATATAGTTGCAATGTTTCAGCTCTATTGGAACATAAATTATTCTATAGCACGAGAACATCACATTATTCATATCTTGGTTAATAAAAATTTATTATCTATGATTTGATTTGATATAATTTACTTAATTTGTGAAATAAACCGATTGATTTTAATCTTAATATGATTAAATGAATTGATTTGTTAATTGTTATATGTCACATGATTATAAGATCATACATGATGTGATGGTCTCTTATCATATAATAATTTCTCTTTTTGGAGGTGATTTTGGTTTTAATTAAATTTTTAAATTTATAAAAACAAAAACTTGTTTTGGTTTTAAGTTTCCAAGTTTATAAAAAATATTGATTTTAAAATATTGTTGTCAAATCTCTAAACCCACCATAATCCTTCTTTTGCGGTTGTCAAATTTTAAAATATTGATTTTTAATCTTAATTCATTGCTATCCTTAATTTTAAGTTATTTTTAATTGAATTTACAATTTATTGATAACTGTCTAATTTACTTATTTTTACATAGATAAAATAGAGCAAAACAACAACCATCTAGTATGCAACCAACACTCAAGTAAATTGGGGGTTAAGTTTCTTTCGATACCCAACAGTCACTTAGTCACCACTAGGCGGTGGTGTTTCAACCTATTGCTATATAAAGGTATCTTTTGTTCTAGAAGAGGGTTACACACTTTGCTAACCTAGGACATGCTCCAAAGCTCTTTCTTATGTTCCTTCTCCATCTTTACCTCCATTTTTTATATTTCTCATCCATAGATCATGCTTTCCACTCTCATGGTTGGCTAAGTTTGTTATTGGTTAAGGTTTGATGTAGTTAAATATGAACTCTTGTGTATATTTTGTCCTTTTAATCAAATTTACTGTTAGTGTTCTTCTTTACCTTACGTTTATTATTTATCATTTGTGGATTTTACTTGTTAAATGAACTCGAGAGAAGATTTTGATTTATAAAATGAGAAGAGTTTCCAAAGGAGTTTATTACTATGAATAGCATAAAACTTATTCGTCATCTTAAGTTTTCTTAATGCAAGTTATTTGACTTTAGATTAATCAAGAAATTAATAATCTAAATCTTAATTAGCTTAATTCCTTGTTTGCAAGGAATTGAGGTTAAGAGTATTTTTATGCATGATGGAATCCTGAGTAGTTTTTTAGTTTACTTATATACTTAAGCAAAGGTTTAATAAAATAAAAACCCAAAAAGATCTTCATTATCTATAACTCTTTACTTGTTTATGCTTTTGTTAACTCTTGTCTTTATTAGTTGTTAGTAAAAACCTTTTCTTTTATTCATTTCTTATAAGTAAAAAGTATTGAAATTTGTGTAGTATCATCCAAGTCCTTATAGGATCGATCTGATATTTATTTATCATATATTATATACGACTAGTGCACTTGCCAAAAAAAGTATAGAAAACTAGCATTCAACATGTGTTTGCAAGGAACATTTTTCTTTCTAGATTTTATTTTGGATTTTTAGATAAACAATAATTGATATTATAATTATTTACAATTAAGGTAATGTTTCATCCCTCACAAAATAGGGTATTTTATTAAAGTTATTTATAATTTTTTAAAGACTTTATATTTTTTTAATTCTTTACCAAAAAATAATGTTAATGGATATATAATAACAATGCTATTATTAATAGAAGAATTTAACACGTATACATTGAGTTTTATACTGATATTCATTTTACAACCTTTCATTTATATGACTACTTTTAAATAAAGTTATCAAACTTATCATATATAAATGATTATAATTTAATATCATTGTAAAACTTTTTTCACTGCATTAGAGAATTTAATAGAAAGTTATTTTTAGATGAAATTATAAAACGTAATTTTTGAAATGTATCAATTTCGTGTTTGTCATAAAAAACCTTTAGCCTTGGCTTATTTTGACACAAGTACTTATTTTTTAAATGTAATATTTTTCACCTTCTACATTGTTTTTAAAAAAATATTAACTAAATATCTAAAAAACTATAATAAGAACTTATTTTATTTAAATGTGATCGTTTCTAATAAAAAAATTAAACAAACTCCCCCTAATATAATTTTTAGCACAAACTATATTTCTAAATATTATTTCTTCAAAGTAGTTTATAACTTCGTACAATTTTATAAGCGATTAATAATATAATTTATAAAAAAATAATATATTGAATTATCCTGATACTTTGTTAATGATGTGGTAAATTATTAGATTATCAAAATGGTTTAGTTAACGTTGTTTCTTGACACTAAACACTTTAACTCATTTGTTAAAGATAATTAAACAAAAAATAATTTTTGGCGAACTTTAAATAAATCAAAGCATCCCTATTTGTGACAGAAAAAAATTATTTAAGTCAATTATTTAATATTAGTGTACATATAATATAATTAGCTTTGTTTTTTTTATTTATTTCATACTAAATTTGGAGTTAGTTGACTTACATCTTCAAACTTATTTGGTAGTTTTTAAAAATTAATATAATATTTTAAAATATATAAATATAAATTATATGTAAGATAAAGATAACATATAAAAATATTTAAAATTATGTTAAATTTGATATTAATAATAATTTAGATAATATAATAAAATTCAAATATTTATTGATGTAAAAAAGTGTGATTTATCAAAGTCATCAACTACAATCTCTAAGATAACATACTATTACTCGAGCATAAAATAAAAAAAGAGCAACTATCTTATGTAAAAAATAAGGAGAATATATACATTGGTTTAAAATTTTCATATAACATTTTAAGGTGAAAATTTTATATTTATCTTTTTCATGAACAATAATTAAATAGGAGGCATCCTATCAAAATTTATGATTTTTTTTATGAAAAGTACAAATACAAACTTAACATGGAAAGGGTTATTTACATTTTGTAATCATCTCTATTCATGTTTTACTGATTTTTTTTTAATGAAAAACTCTAAATCTTAAATCCTAAAATATTAATTAAGTTTTTAGTTTTTAAAATTTGATAATTGATTTTCTAAATTTAAATATTTTTTATTTTAAAATTTTAAATTTACTCTATTTTAAGAGACTAAATTTAAGAAAAAAATTATCATTTATTTTAAAAAATAAAAGTAAAATTAGTTAAATTTTAGAAAATAAAAACTTAATCTTAATATAAAATATACTGACAGGCATTAAAACCATATGTTATTTTGGGTGGTTAATTGGGCATGGCCTCATGGGACCTGTTCTTGAGCTCCATAAGTTTTTTCCATAAGGCCGAAGAAGAACATTTGTAAACCTATTAATTCCGTGATGAAACAACTTGCTAGGCTTATGCTTTTATTTTTTTTATTTTTTTGTATTATATATATATATATATTGTGTTTTTAAAGTTTAAAATCATAACATTATGTTCTAAAATTTAAAAATATATGAATATCCCTTCATGAATCATTATCATTAACTCTAAATGTTTTCATTGATATGCATGTATAAGAAATTAGGTACCATAATAAGTAATTATTGTTTATGAAATATAATAAAAGAAAATTATTGTTTAATATAAAAAGATTAAGTAAACTCAAAACATTAATTTAACCTTTTTATTAGTTAATGATTATCTATCACGTCACCTAATTTCTTACATGTGATGATTAACACATTAATTATTAACCATCAACAATATAAAAAAAGTATTAATTCACACATTTTTAAAAAACTTGAATGTATAATATCACGATTTTAAATTATGGTGATATAATATCTAAAATTAAAAAATTTAGAAACATCAATTATATTTTTATATCTACACTTTTAAATTTTTTTATGACTTATGATGGTAGACTTTAACTCCCACATTAACTCACCGGTGACAGCCTCCCCTAACTTTAAATTTAGTTTTAGTTTTTATTTTTTATCACGTTGGAACAATCAATAATAATAACAGTTTGTGTTTGTTTCTTAATCAAGTGGAACACCAGTGATAAATCACTTCAGAGGAATTTGGATTGAGATGCAAATAAAGTTTACATAGTTTAAATAAGAGGAATAACATAAATTTATATACACTAAATTACCTCTATTTAAAGGAACTTTTTGGATGATAATTAAAAATAAAACTGAGACTTTTGATACAAAGAGATAATATCTTCATGACGTGTATGGTAAAAAAAAATACAAATAAATATAATTATAATATTATATTAACAAATGTTAATTATTAATTTTACCTATGAGATGAAGCACTAATTCACAACTTCTTTCTTTTTCCTGGTTTTACCATTACACAACCTTATTTCTTTTTGACTATATAAAGTATTATGTAACAATTGTTTGAATCATCTAAAATTTGATGTGGATGATTGTTAAGTCTTTTTTCTTTTGTTATACTATTACACAGCCTTATTTCTTAATTATTTCTCATTGATTATACTATTATGTAACTGCATTGTTTGAGTTAGTCTTTATCATTAACTTGATCGTTAAGATATTTTGTGGATTCGACATTAGCATTCACGACAGTTACCTCTGCATGGTAGTCATGTACCAATTAACTTAGAAAGCTAACCATAATATTTAATTAGTTATTATTTTGAAATATTTATATTATTATTTTACACATCTAATCCAGTCAAAAAAGTTATTTTTCTCAAATTTTATTTTAATTGGATAAGGGTGTTGCTAGATGAGAAGGGCTAAGGCCCAAGCTAGATTTGAAATGCAAGTGGATGCACCCTAACTGTAGCCCGATCCGATGAGGTCTATATCATAATCATTTGAACTGTTTGTGCTTGTTAACATTTTTTGGTTGAGATAATAATTCGTTTTGACGTGTTCAACGACTCAACTTTGAAATGGATAGCGTTATGGAACATAACAAATCCAAGCTCAAAATTGTTTCATACTGATATTGGATAAATTTTAAACCCGATGCTGAATAATACCCGTCGTTTACGACTGAATTGCAATTCTATTGCCAATTTTAAAGACATCAAAGGAAAGTGAACAATATTTAGCCTAAGCTTTGATATATTTGAGAAATATCTTGGTGGCTAACCAGATATCAGGATGCATTTCTATATTCATCTAAAATATCAGTCTATATATATATATATATATATATATATGTGAATATTAAGTAAGGAATTATGCTGGGGCCACATAGCATTAATCATTATTCTGAAGAATAAAACACCACAAACATCTTCAGAAACACTAAAAAATGGTAGTAACTTGAGATATTTTGGTTGGGCAAGAGTGAATCAAGTTTAAAAAAAGACTTGTTGTGACCAAAGAGTGGTAGTTTAGGAGTCTAATAATTAGGGATGAGATTAACATTAGTGCTCTTTGACTAGAAACGAAACAAGGGAAGGGAAAAAAAAACCACACTTGAGACTTCGGTTTACACCTAAAACGCGGATGAGGCAGCAGATATACTTGTTAATATATCGAGATGTGAAGTTGAATCATTGCTTACGTCATAAAACACACTACTAGTAATAAATTAGAGGAATCCAGTCTTAATTTAATAGTCACGTCTCACGTGGTTTGAATTATGAACCAAACTTATACCAAATTCCTCTGCTGCCGAATAACGCATAATAGTCCTTCTTATTGTAATTACTAAGCTTTTTTTTATACGAGTGATGCTGGGATTTCCCTTAAATTATGAATCAACATTACGCATAAAAAATTATCTAACCTTTATTTTCTACCAGAAATTGCAGAGTGCAGACACAATAAATCCTAGCAAATTCATATATAACCCAGTAAAAGTGGGGGAAAAAAAAAAAAAAAGAAGAAGAAGAACACAATAATGGGCCAGCAGCATGGTGAGATGAGACCAGACCTATGTGGAGTCCGTTTGTTGGGAACAAGAACAAGTATAGTGGTGGGCCACAAGAGTTTGTTTTAGTTAAGGAGTTGAAAGAATCATTCTACTTCCCATCTTGGGTTACGACTTCTTTCACACGTTTTTATTGTTTATATTATTATTATTAAACAAACTCTCTCTCTTATTCTGCATTTTTTATTTATTGTGATGAGATATAAAGTTGGTTTAATTTTAATTAAAAAATTTTAATTATACTTTGAAATTAAACCTACTTTATATCAAAATTTTAAAGTTTTAAAAGACTCATTTAATAAAATTTCAAAACCTATTAAAAAAATAAAAATTTAAAATTTTATAAACTTATTTTTCTTTTTGCTGGAGTTGAGCGATGTTATTCTTTCTCTCGATGCAAACTGAATTATTTTTATCGACATGAGGGTTATTTTTCAATTGATATCTGCTTGGATTGCTTTTTGGTTTACTACAAGAGCTATGTGAAAGAAGTAATAATCCTTATTATCATCACCCTTAATCAGTCTATATTTATACACATTTTTTATAAATAAAGAATAATAAAGGAATGATCATCTTAATAAAATATATATAATATCATCTTCACTTACAAAAAGTTGTCCTAATCAAATCTACAAATTTGTGTATAATTTTAGATCACTGTCACAATACTATAACTTATGTCACACTATTATAAGAGATATGATGAATTTTATGATACTTTATATTTGAACCTACCTTAATATAGGAGTTGTTTGTTAAATATATAAAGCTTTATTTCACTAGCCACAACATTATGGCCAATTCCATAATAATATTGTACAAGATACGTTAAAGTCTCAATATGACATGTTTAACTTTAAAGTATTAGCAACAATTCCATGACTTACGTCATGGAATGTGGGGGGTGCTCTAATGCCCAAATTTGGATAAACATTCTTGTAGCCAATTCTACCATGTTGTGAGAGTTATGTGTGAGGTATATGGAGTTTTAGTATCTCATCCACAACTTTATAGTCTATTCCACACTTTTATGTAAGATGTATTAAAACCTAGCCTTATATGCATAACTCTAATAAAATTAAAATTCAATAAATTTAAACTACCTTGTCCAAATATAACATTTGAAAAATTAAATCATTTGAATTGAAAGCATTTTAAATTCATTTGTTTCAATCTATTTAAATTTATAAAATTATCTACCCAAAATGTAAGTAAAATCGCACAATTATGAGCAAAGTTATCAAACGCTAAAGTCTAAATAAACTTGTGAGAGTTCGATAACTTCGACTCGTGAACTCATAAAGATTTACTTTATATAAAAATAATAAAATATCTATAAATAACAAATAATTCGACAACATAATAAATTAAAATAGTAAATAATAAATTTCACAATACTTAAATAACTAAGTCTAGTAGTACACTACTTTCAGATAATAAATTGCAAAGGTGATAATAATGGTAGAACATTCACATCGATGTTTGAGATTGTTAGAAAATGTATATGATGTTCTTAGAGACTACTGTTATTTGATTTAAGTAATACACACTAAATACTCTAAATACGTCCAAAACAACTCAACTTGTTGACTCGAGAGTTTATAGAATTTGCAGAGAGTTTACCTTGTTTATGCAAAGTTTATTAAAAATAGAGTTTAAATATGAGTTACTTCATAAAAAATAAGTAAATTAGGAAGAGATAAAGAGTTATCTCGAAAATTTAATAACTATTATTCTAAGCTACACAATTTACATAACTAAAAATTGAAAAAATAAAATGGGATATTTATTATACTTGAGTAACTCGATTGATTCCATTATAACTTGAAAAACAAAAAATTCATAATTGTAACTCGAGGAACTAAATTGATAAAATTATTACGGGAAAAACTGTACATGTGCTTATATCAAACAAAAATTGGGACGTTGGGAAGTTGGGGGTTATAAATTTAAATGATTATGGTATTTCATTCTGAAAACTATCACAGGACACTAAGCTTGATGACTTATAATTATACGGTTGATTTTCTATCTATAATTATGGAATTGTAATACGTCAATGGGGTCCTAACATTCTAGAAGTAACTATCATTTTCTTCCCATAAGAAAGCGACAGAACTAAGCTAGAGCTTACATAAGTCACTAAAAGACAGTTTTAAGTACCGACAGACGACCCTTCAAAGAAGTCAATTTACTAATAAAAAACATAATTACATTGCATTTTTATGGACCAATCCCTTTGTTTGTAACAATGATTTGCGGCAAACGTGTACAAAGTATGGGCGCATCACGCGTTTATAACGCTTTTAGAAAAATAAGTGGTTGCTTTGGATAGAGTCAGTAATTTTCTATAAATTTTGTGAGGGTAAATAATAAATATGATACTTTATTATCCAATTTTCATCACACCTACTTGTTATTCAATATAAAATTTTATATGAAAATTATATATATGTAAATATAGTATAATCTTTCCATTTTATTTTTAGAAGTCACATTAAGAAGTCAAAACCATTACTTGTTATTGTCAACATTGTTGACATTTTTATGGTAGTGGTACACTATTATTGTTAAGAATTCCTACTTTAAGTTTATTGGTAGGAATAACTTAATAAAGTTTCTTTATTTTAAATCTGGAAATCAAGATTATTACTAGAGGACATCACAAGATCTCCACGTGAGAATAGAGATTTTTGTAAAAAATCTCTTAAATTTATAAAATAAATTATAAATAAATATAAGAGGGAGATGATTGTAGAACTAAGAATCTACTTAAAGTAGTGTATATTTTTAAATGAAAAGAAAAAAAAATTAAAAAAATCTTAAAAGTGATGTGACACTCTATATATAACTTCTTTTTTATAATTAAGAAATGAAATTAAAGAAAATTTAGTATAACAAAAAAATTAGACTTTACAGTTAGATGAACTAAAGTTTGAATATTATTAAAAAATATTCAATTGATGTAGTTGAAGAAGTTCTATTATTTGAGACACAAAACATATTATTAACTCTTAATTGATTTAAATAAATATTAGTCTTTGCAAGTTACTTATTTTATTATTTTAAATTTAATATAGTATATTGTAAATATAAAAAAAAAAGCACACATGATTAAGTTACTTTATTACTCTATATCCTATTTCGAATCAAATAATGAATCAAGTTTTTTGTGTACAACCACGGCAACAAAATTAGAACTTAACGCCTTCTACATATTATTTAAATATTTCGCTGTTGACGGACTATAGTAAATTCATATAATTTATATATTTAACAACTATTTGATATTGACAAAAAAAATTATAGTCAAGTTTATTAATTAGAACCGTGCCGGTACTTCGTTCATAGTCTAAACATATCATTGTGTGTACATTTTTATTATAAAGTTACAAAACACAAAAAAACAAAAATTAATGCATTATAAAGACATCTTAGTTCAAATATACCAGTATTAAAATTTTTATTTTTGTTACATATTTTAATCTAAATATTTAGAAGTGATGGGGTTGTGAGTAGGTTCAACAAATGTAATTATGAAAAATTATGGTACCATATTAAAAATGCGAGTTAAAGATTCTATTATTTAAGATAAAATTTATACCTTTTATTATTATATTTTAATTATATGTTAATGTGTTATCTTCTATATTATATATTAAAAAACGATAGATAGTAATAATTTTGTGATGACGACCATTAACAAGTTGCAACACTTTGACTCCTTTCAGAGTTGTGTGAGTTGAAGTACCCAAAATTCTATGCAACAATTGTCAAAGATCTTCTAAGCTATTGGGTTGATACTTGGAGTTTTGCTTTAGTTCATCTGCAACTTCAGCTCAATTATCGCAACAAGTCTTGCTGGTTTCTACTCAACTCGCAACCAGATTGTTACTCTCTCATCCACTAATTATGTTTTGTGAAATATGTTTAAATTATTATGTTAGTCAGGAATACTACATAATAACTTTAATTAAATATCGCCACATGTGAAACATTTGATTTTAATACCTTAAGCATGTTCTCTATTCAACATAAAATATACTATCAACATCTTTAGTGCTTCGTTTTCTCTTCCCAGCATTAGGCATCAGCATCATTATAAGTCCAAAATCTGGAGACAGGATTTGGCCTAAGTTTAAAACGTTTACTTTTATTAGAATCTTACATAAAGTCCAAATTAATACTAACGTTTAGAAGAAGCCAAAGCTGAAAATATAACTCATTATTGATCCTTACAAAGTGTGTGGTTTTTCTAATCAATGTAAAACTTATAAATTTACCTATACTAGTTCATGATTAAATGTCAATCGTAATTATATAACCTATCTTCTATTTTTTATTTCACTTAATACAATAAATTTTTAAAACTTGAATTAAATTACTAATTAAGTACAGAAAGAAATATTTCTAATCTATTATTCCTATTCTTGCTTTTGAGAAAAAAAACAATATTTTTAATAATTTGAGGCATAATAAAATAATTTAAGGTTATCAATCTTAAAAGTATACATAGATCTTTAAGAATTACATAGACTTAATTTGTAAATTTATAAGAATTTATTTTATATAAAAATAATAAAATATTTATAATAATATATTAACTAAACATTGCAACATGTTTATTGAAAAAAAACATTATAACAATATAATAAATCAAAATAATAAATTATAAATTTTACAATAATTAAATAATCATGTTTATAGCAATATACTACTATTAGATAATAACTTGCGAAAGTGAAAATAATAATACAAAGTGTGTGGTTTTTCTAATCAGTGTAAAACTTATAAATTTACCTATACTAGTTCATGATTAAATGTCAATCGTAATTATATAACCTATCTTCTATTTTTTATTTCACTTAATACAATAAATTTTTAAAACTTGAATTAAATTACTAATTAAGTACAGAAAGAAATATTTCTAATCTATTATTCCTATTCTTGCTTTTGAGAAAAAAAACAATATTTTTAATAATTTGAGGCATAATAAAATAATTTAAGGTTATCAATCTTAAAAGTATACATAGACCTTTAAGAATTACATAGACTTGATTTGTAAATTTATAAGAATTTACTTTATATAAAAATAATAAAATATTTATAATAATATATTAACTAAACATTGCAACATGTTTATTTAAAAAAAACATTGTAACAATATAATAAATCAAAATAGTAAATTATAAATTTTACAATAATTAAATAATCATGTATATAGCAATACACCACTATTAGATAATAACTTGCGAAAGTGAAAATAATAATATAGCATTTTCATTGGTGTTATTAGTAGGGTTATTCACAGGTTGAGTTGGATCAAATTTAGACAAACTTAAGGCCTAATCCAATCACAATTCATTAGGTTGGGTTGAATTTTCATTTTTTTTTTCATCAAACTCAATTCGTCATTGAATAAGTTGGGTTGGGTTGGGTTAATTGAGTCAACGTTTTAAAATTTTTTCTTAAAAAAATAAATTGAATATTTAGAACTTTTTTTATATATTTTATAGGATATTTTTTAAAAAAATTGTAACATAAAAATAAAAAATAAACTATTAGTTCTAATAATGTGAAAAATCAATTTCAGATGTCATAACACATGCATTTATAACCAGACATTACTATATTACTAGGATTATTGCTATCTTCATTCTTTTAATTAATTTATATTTTCATTACAAAGTATTTTCTATCAATTTTTTCAGTGTTTAGAAGGTTTTTACTAAAGACATGTTACAATCTTACTGATTAAAAAAAATTCATTAGCCTAAATCTAAAAAACTCATGTGCTTAATGTTTGACATAACATCTTTTTATAGTTCTTAGTAACATATTTAAGACATATAATTGTTGTAACATAAAAAACATACTTAGTCAACTAACAATAACTTCAGAAACTATTATAAATTAAAATATTAAAGATATTTTTTTATTTAAAATAATAATTAATAATATAATATAATTATTGAGTTGGGTTGGATCTCGGGTTCAACTTACTGAACCCATGACGCAAACTGTAGAGGATTGAGTTTGATTGGGTTGAGTTGTATTTCACCCAATCTAAAAAAAATCAACTCAATCACTTTGAATTGGATCGGGTCACCCAACTCAATTAACACTCCTAGTTATTAGAAAACTAATGTTTAATATTCTTAAAGACTAAAGTCTTTTTCAATTTCTGAATGACATACTAAATAGAAATATAGAAATATGTTGAACTTTAAAACATAAAAAACAAATCAATTTATTCACCTCTTAACTCAGTAGAAAACTAAAAAATTTATAGAGTTTCTATAGAATCTGCCGAATTTTTTCACAATTTACTACAAAGAAAGTTTGTACACTCATTAACTCACATAAGATAAGTTGGCTAATAATATTGTAAGAGTTAAAATTTAACTCCAAAGTTTGATAATTATGAATATACCTATCATATATAATTAATATGTTTACTTTTGAATCATTATTTTATTATACACGAGAAACTTAGGTGCTTTTTATATTCATTGGCATTTTTTCTTTCTTATGTTAGGTACTCAATAACATGTCATGTTATCAGCGAGTATAACAAATAATTCTGCGTAAATTTTTTTGTTAAATTGTATTTTATTTCTAATTTGTTTAAAATAATTGATGATGTTAGGTAAGTTGATAAGTGATTAAAAAAATTTTGTTAAAAATTTTATATTGGACTATCATTTCAAACTCTAAAGGATGTGATAAATTATTGTATTATTAACATGGTTATTACATCTTCAAATAACAAATATATGGTAAGGAATGGATTTCATCTAATTTAAAAAAATTGAAAACTAAAACTAATAAATTTATTTGAATTACTAAATCCAAATTTGGTTAAATTTTTTAAATAAAAAATCATATTCTACCCAAACTTTTATTATTATCATACAAAAAAAAATATTAATTCACATTGGAAACCGGAAAAAAACAAAAAGCTTTGTATAAATAGACTCATTCGTTTAAACTCTTTTGAATTTTGACTATTAACATTTTTTCTATTGAAAAAGGTAAATTTTATTCAACAATAATAATATGTCTCTTCATGTTACAAGAAGTGACATACAACAATTACACATTCCAATAACACCAAGGTACTAACATCACAGGTATGTCCACTACTATAAATTTTTAAAGTAAATTAAAAAAAGTAAAAACTAAAACTTTTTAAATTTTTTTATGTTTTTAAAAAAATTAAAAAAGTAAATTTAAAAATTAAAAAATTTAAAAACATAAAAAATGTAACTTTAAAAATGTTACAGTTTAAATTTGTTTTTTAAATTTAGTTTCCAACTTTTGAATTTATAAATTTTTTTATCTTTTTTAAATTTATAAATCTTTTTTTAAAAAAATCATTTTTTAAACTTAGTTTTTTAAATTTTTATTTTTTAAATTTACTTTTTTATTTTGTTACGTTTTTTTTTTAATTACTTATTTTAGAATTTATGTTACAGTTTGAATTTGTTTTTAAATTTAGTTTTCAATTCACTTTTTAAATTTTGTTATCTTTTTAAATTTTTATATCTTTTTTAAATTACGTTACACTTGAAAACTTTAAATCTTTTTAAAACTAGGTTACATTTTAAATTTGTTATCTTTTATTTTTTAAATTTATTAAAAAGTTACTTTTAAATTTACATTCTTGTCAAGTTACTTTTTAAACTTAATTTTATAAATTAAACATGAACTACAAGTCTAATTTTAGTGTTTTAGAGATCTCGTTCCTTTTAATTAGTAAAAGTAATGACAGGATAATACCCACTTAAGACACAAGTCGCACTTGCAAGTTTAGGTGTCTGGAAATCTGTTATGGACATGCATTGGTCCATTTGTAGGTGAAAAAAAAATATCAAAATTGCAAATGTCGTTTATTTACTGTTTGTGTGTCCAATAAATCTGTAGCCACGGGATAGAGAAGGGTGTTGGTACGTTAATCAAACTGCAACTCACAGTTACGATTTTTACGTTGACTAATCAAATCTGTAATAGTAAGCACACAGTTGATATACTTAAACCCAATTGCAAGTTGGGAGACTTATCTTGATAATTTTTTTAAAAGAACATAATTCTTTTAAAAAAAAAAAAACCACTTAGATCAATAAAAAAAAAAATTGTTCACTTATGAAATTTAAGTGGCCCATACACGATTCCCAAACTAGCGTGTAATTGAGGTTGGATCGCGTGACTCCGGGCCTCATGATGCACATCCAATTGGGCCGAGAAAGTGGAGTATCGGTTCACACTACAATTCGGTGCAACGCGTCCTTGCCCACACAATCATCTAGATTATCTACGTCCTGCACCGATTAGCAAAGTATCCTGCATCTCTCTTCCAAGCCTCTGTGATTGGGCTACTACATCTTCCACTCCCAATCTCTCAATTGGGCTAGCAAATTCGGCAGCACCAACCCTCTCTATTTTTCCAGATTGCAAAGAGTTTTTCATTTCTCATCTCCCATTATTTCATTTCATACCTATTCCCGGGAAAAATACAAAAATATTTTTCTTTTTTTACTTCTGTGCACTGCTAGTGAAGTAAAAAATTTTGTAAAATTTTTACTTCTTTGGCAGTCCATAGCCGGAGAAGTAAACAAATCTGCAAACTCTTTTTCTTCTACGGCTAGGCACTGTCCGGAGAAGTAAAAAAATTTACAAACTTTTTTTCTTCTTCAGTTGTACATTGTTAGAGAAGTAAAAAAATTGCACAATCGGAGAAGTAAAAAAAATTAGCAAAATTTTTTAAATTGTAATTTTTTTTACTTTCCGATTATGTACAGTCGGAGAAGTCGTTAATGTCAGTGTAATTAAAGTAATTATACTTGAAGTAATTAGAGTAATTAGATTCAAATTAATTAGAGTAATTAATGTTATGCATACCTTCACCGGTTCAATGATAGGTACAGTTTTAAAAACTTGTTACTTTTAGTTATTGGAAAATATGCAACGGAAATAGTAAAAAAAATATGAAAATTTCTTTTAGAAGAATAATTTATATATGAAAATTATTTTCTAAAACATACTTTTATTTTCTGAAAGTTACTTTGTGGTACACAGTTATGAGAAATTATTATTGTTCAGTAAAATTACTTTCCAAAGTATTAAAAAATAAAAAATTGTATCTTCTACATCATTAAATAAAACAGGGCTTATGTAGTTTTTTATATGTAAGGGTAGTTTGATAAAAAAAATGCTTTTAATGGTAAAAATATATAAATAAAAAATTGGGAGTGGAGTAGCAACGAAGGGCAGTGGAAATAGTAAATGCATAAGATTTTAGTGTGGTTCAAGGCCCAACCAAAGAGAGTTTTTTAACTAAAAAAAAAGGCTAAGATAGCGAATATTGTCGGCATTTTGTTTTTGCAGACCTCATTTTTCTTCTTGCACTGCAACGGGCTCGCTGTTCCGTCTTCTAAGCTCAGCACAGCCCTTTCTCTTCTCTTCTCTTTTCTTTTCTTCCTTTCCCACAAAGACAATAACCACTGCAAAGACCAGATATCGAACAAGATGTAAACCACCTCATATCTCTGCTAAGATGCTGGAACACTCTGTGATGTGACCACCTCTCCGTCAAGTTATACTACATCCCCATTATAGGTTAAAAAAATTTAAGAATTACCAAATTTATAATATAATTAAATAACAATAACAAATCATATAATCCGTTACCATCCAGTTATATTAAAAATTACAAAATTCTTAATATAAGTAAAAAAAAAAGTTATTAATTACGAAAACTCCAATAAATATAAATAACAATCACGGATCATGTATTCCTTAACTATCAATATTTATACTAATTATATTTTAGGAGGGTATTTTAAACCCTCCCAAACCAATTGTATTTTGGAAGGGTATGTTAATAAACAGGGGTGCAAAAAGAAAAAGGTAATATTGTTACAAGTCCTACAAGACAACTAAAATAATGACAACCCATTTTCCTCCACTATATAATATGTTTTTAATTGATTTTTCCGCACTATTTTGTTCTTGAAATAATTCAAATAAATGTTTTACAAATCAAATACTAATAAAAAAAAGGTCTGTACAAGTTTTGGAACTCAAGATTTATACATTTTGATGACTAATTTAACAGTTTTTTTTCTTTCTACAAAGGTCATTATGTAATTGATATAACTATCAACAATCATAATAGTCGGCTAGAATTATATCCATCACCATAAAATTATATTTTTAGTAAAATAAATTTATTTTTAAACCTACAATTTTAAATTAATCATGTCTAAAGCTTTTATTCTAAATTATATCTAGATTTGAAAATATTCCCTTTGTCTTTAATTATAATCTGTCCCTAATTTTTTAAAATAATATTTATCTAATTTATATAGCTTTTTAAATTTCTACATGCATCAATTATTTTTTCAATGCTATCCTTAATCAACATTTTTTTTAAAACAATTCTTCCTCTATTAATATATCATAACATAAACAACCTTATTAATAAAAACAAGTTTTTCTCTCCAAAAAATAATTAATTAGATGAAAACATATTATATAAAAGAGACACGGTATTTAATTGGTCTTGGATGTTGAGAAACTATAGCTTGGTGACCACATCCCAATTGGATTGATTTAACTAATATCTTATATCTAATTTTGACAATGATATTTTCATAAAAAAAAATTTCAATAATTTTGAACATTTTTATAATGCCTTAAGTAGGCATTATAGTAAAATTTAATATTTCTCTATATTTTTATAATGTCTTAAGTGTCTGGAGACCATTGTTGGAAAAAATAGGGTGAAATTGTCATTTTGGAAGCAAAAAATTTATCATATGGAGGGAGGATTTGTCTAATCAAATCTACTTCCTCTTTCATACCTCTTTTCTTTGTTTCTTTCTTTTTTTTTTTTATACGATTCTGAAGCGGGTGTATCATTACATCCAAAGCATGCAAAGGGGATTTCTGTGAGATGAATCTCAAGAAAGGAAAAAGCTTTCTTGGATCAAATGGACACAATTTGTTTGGAGAAGAATCAAGGAGGCTTAAGAATTAAAGATGTGGAGGTGTTCAACAAAGTACTACTGGGCAAATGGAAATGGAGAATTCTTAATGAAGAGGATGCTTTACGGTAATATTTCTCCAAGCTAAATACGATGAAATAAGAAGTAAATTATTTTCTTATCACTAGAAAAATGGATCACAATGGTGGACTGATCTCATAAAAGTTACATCATTAAAGGGGCAAGGGGAGTGGTTTAAAGGAAATATGAAGGTTGTAGTAGAAGATGGTTTTCTGTTTAAATTTTTGGGAATGAGGATAAAGAGAAAATAATAATTTTGAATTAACTTTTCCTAGGCTATTTGCTCTGTCAGGACAGAAGGAAACACTTATATTTGAGGTTGGTGAATGGTGCAATAATATGTGGGAGTGGAGATTATAATGGAAAAAGCCTTTATTATATAAGGAGTTTGTCAGGGTAAGTGATTTGGAGAGGGTATTAGAAAGAACTCATTTACATCTTATAAGAAAAATGGGTGAGAATGACATAACCAAGCAAGGCAACATGTTGAATTTTTAGTGGAAGAAGCCTACAAATAAATCCATGGTAATTCTATCCCTAACTCCCTATTGTTCCAATTGATATGGAAGGTGAGGATACCTTCTAAGGTAGTTGAATTTGTCTGAAAGATAGCTCATAACCGCATACCAAGAAAAGTAAAACTTCTTAAAACACATATAATTGAATAGGATATATGCACTATTTGTCATGTTATTCCAGAATTTCTGTTACACTTCTATTTACGTGTCATCACACATATCAACTATGAATGTGCTATTATCATTGGCTTGGTTTATAGTATTATTACCTTTTGAGTGTCTATCCCATCTTAGGCAATATCTACATCTTTTTAAGGAAAAGATAAAGAAACAAATTATGCTTATTATTTGGATAATTATACTTTAGTCAATTTGGATTGCAAGAAATGAGGTGGTGATCGAAAGTTTGGCAGGATACTCTCTAAATGTCCTAACTATGGGTTTAAAATTACCATAATAATATCTGTTTTTTTATGAATGGTTAGTACAACTGGATCAATGCATTAATAAATTGGGAAGTAGTAGATGCTAGAGGAAATTTTTAACATTAATATCTTGTGGGAATTTTTGTTTGATAAGGATTAGATGTAGGGTTATACAAACTTTTCTTGTATCATATCTTGTTATAGAGATTTATCTTACAAATTGTTAAATAAAATATTTTGCTATTTAAAAAAAATTCATATATAAAACAATATAATTAATAAGTAAAATAGAATGAAAATAAAATTGAAACAAAAAAACTATGTATAAATTTATGATAACCATCCATAAAATAAAATAGCATTATCGCATGCACATGGTATTGTTGTTGAGAATATTTTCATCATAACTTTGAACCAAACTCCCCTTATGATTAATCAGAACACCGAAACTGGATACAAAGAACTCAAACACAGTTTTTGTTTGACAAGCAATGTATTAGCCGTAAATGGCACCCAAAATAAGCACGGCATCATCAACAATAACTTATTTTTCTTGTCTCCTTATAAAGTCAATTTGCAGAGTTTGACGCAATCCAAAATTTTCTGGGACATTTTGGCAAAGCATATACGACTCACAAGGACACCACACGAAAACGTAAAAGTGGGGGGAAAACCTTTACACTGTGGAATGGCTAACAAGTCTAGTTTTGAGTTTTGACAGTTGGTGAAGCTATTACTCAAGTTGCGACGTGTAGTTCCTGAAAAGGTCTATGCGGCGTTCTCCAAGTCTGAGAGAGTAGGTGACTTTTTTGTATTCAGCCCAAGTGAATGGCTTGTAGAGGGAGGGCCTCTGGGATGTAACCATAACTGGGGGAGCAACAATGCAGGCATGTAGTGGTGGACCACCAAAATATGCCACCGACATTCTAGACTTGTGTGAGTTGGTCACAGCCCTGTGTCTCACGCTCACAAATCTTCCATTTGTCATAACCTTAGACAGCACAAACAATGAAAATCAATCACTTCCTTTTTTTGTACCATCTCTTACACACATAATCGAAAGCTAATTCGTCTCCATGCCTCATTTCATCAACCTAGCTATCCCAAATGCCCCGCTATTTATTTTCATTCCATCCAATTCTTAACATGTTTCTACATAACATGTTACTGACATACAACATGTCATATGTCTATCCTTTTTTAAATAAATGTGTCAAGAGAAAGTGAGATATCCAAATCCGTTACAACTCAGCTTGTACTATTTTCATTTTTTGTTTTTCACATATAAAACAACATAGTTCGAGGTACAGTCGAACTCTAAATGAAGATTATTTATCTCTAAACAAAACTTGAAAAAAATAATTTGTCATTTTGTAAAGACTAGTTCTTTTCGTGTTAGACTTGACCTGTGTCCATTACATGTTTGAGTGTGTATATACAATGCATATTTGGATTTTGGGTAACTCTCCCGAAAATACTTTTGAATTTAGTAAATGAAAGATACCATTGAGCTCCTTTTCCAAAAGTACTTTTCAAATGGAAATCCAAACATTAATGCAAAACCAATGTATTTATGTTGGTTCTCAAAAGGCAGTACGATATTTATGGGGTGATTCTGAATGGATGTTAAAGATACTGAATCGAAAACTGCAGTGACCTTGTAGTGATTGTCATTTCACTTTTGTTATGAAGATTAAGAATGGGGTTTGTTTGAAGATATGCATGTGTTTGTTTGTGTGAGGTGTAGAGGCAAGGGCAGGGCCCCCTCCCTAGGCTGACTATTGTGCTGTGCTCAGGAAAATGAAACCAGGTTGTGGGGCTGGAAAGAAAAATGATGTGTAGGATAAGAACATATATACCTGTAAGAGATCACCCACATTAACACAGAAAGCTGAGGGGTCAGGAGCAACTGGGTTCCACACCCCATCTTGAAGAGAGATTTGGAGACCACCCACATCGTTGGATCTAAGGATGGTAAGAATCTGAGGGTCAGAATGCTCCCCAAAGCCAACCTTGGTGTGGTTGTGGGATGGCGACTTGTCCTTATCTTTGCAGTCTTTGTTAAGTATAGGTGGGTAGTGATTGAGCCTCAGGACTGAGTCACTATCAACCTCCCTGATCAACCTGCTGAAAAACCAAGTATCCGGGACCCCCAGACCCTCTGCCATTAGCTCCAAAATCTCACATGCCAACTCCCGAACACCTTCTGTGTATGCACTCACAGTAGAGCTGTCATGTACAATTGCACAGTCACACACTCTGAACCTACAACACCTATATGTTTTTGCTATTTTTGCATATGTTTCCTGCCTTTAATAAATGCCACCACATTATGCACTTATATTTCCAAATTAAACAAGATTGTTAGCAACCACTCTTTACAGATAATGGTGTCTTCAAGTTTTGTGGTTTAGATTAGTAACAAGCTTCTTCTTCCCACTATCTCATGGAAAAATGGAAACCACTAATTAATTTAAACAACTTCCACAGGTTTGATGGTTAACCGTCTTAAATTAGAGTCTTTCATATGTTTTTATAAAAAAGAAAAAGGAGAGGTGATATATAAAAATAAGAATAAGAATTAATTGACCAATGAGCATTGAACAGATAGGTAACAGTGAAGAGGGAAGAGAAGGTGGGAACTGACAAAGGTAGAAGAAACAGAGTGGGTATTGATGTGCACCAAGCACCATGGAGGACCGCATGGGTCTGGTTGACCGGACACAACACTGACACAATATCTATATGCATTATATTTGATTTCTGAATTAGGTTGTTTTGGTAAGAAAATTAATTAATAACGAACTTATGTTTGTTTATAAACAAATTGGGAATTTCATTTTCAGGTGACCTTTTAGTTTAGATTTGATTGGACGTTGTAGATTTATTAGAGATACATATGTGTCAATCTGAAACCCAATCTTTTTATTTTTATCCAACAGAACTTTTTCTGACCATTTCTATTTGATTTGGCCTTTTTTTCCCCAAATTAATCATAGCCAAGAGTAAATAAATCACAGAAGGCAGCAGTGATCAGTGTTGACATGACAAAGACAGGAATGTCATTAAACTTTGAAGAGTTGAAAGAGGTAAAGTGAGTATCTGACATACAATCCCACCTCCTAGGAGTACCTACTCCTTTTCCATAGTCCCATGTGCATCATGAATGACTTAAAATCTCACGTGCATCCCGATTGTTTTCGGACATCTTTTCTTTTTTAATTACAAAAAAAAATAAAATATCAAATCAATTCTAAATATTTTATGGATTTCTTTTCGACCAATACTTTGCTATTTGCTTTTTATGCCTAGTAGTAAGTGGGCGGGAGAAGACAAGCTAAGTAAAAGAGTCATTTATTTCAAATTAAAATAAAAGCAACTCAACTTTTATATTTTTTTATATAAATTAAAAAATATTCCATTAACATTCACTTATATGTTAATGTTATACTATTTTTTTCTAATATTTACATTCACACTCATTAAGAAATTTAAAAGTAATGATTACAAAATCATGAAATTTTACATAATTACACAAAATTTTAAAATATTTAATTATAATTTTTAATTTCTTATAAATAATTGTTTTTATAAGCCAGAAATTGTTTTTTATTATTTAATTAGATAAAAACTAAAATATATTATTTAATATGAAGGGATTTTCTGTATCCACATTTATTTCTATGAGAAATTAAAGTTAAGATTAAACAAAATTTTGAACTTCCAGAAAAGAAAAAAAAATCTCACTTTCTTTAGTCTGATTTTCTTTCCCGCAATTCACATATTTCTTTTCTGTAGTATCTTTTCCTTTTCTTTTCTCATCTAAATTATTACTGATTAGTTTCTTCCCCCGCCCCCAACCTTTACCAAAACAATCATAGCATTCTTGAACCAATGATCTTGTTTAATATCACATTATTTAATATATAAAAAAAACTTTTCCTTTCCTTTTCTCATGTGAACTATATAAGTGGCAAGGACTGAATCTTCTCATAGCTAGCATTGATCTTCAGAGAAGGAACTCATGTGTTGTCTGTTTTATTCAGCACGACACTTCAAAGCATGTCAATTGATATAGATTTTATTGCAATATGAATTTCATATTAATCGGGTGTTTTCAATATTTTTTTTCTTCTGGAAACTCATGTCCATGGAGTAATAATTAAATAGGATTGATTTTTTTAACAACAATAATAATAGTATAATAATAATAATATTTACATGATATTATATTTAGGATTTTTCAATGAGCCGTAGTATTTTTGGGTGTTTTTAACTGTTTTACAGGATTTTCCAAGTTTTGTTACCTCTTTTCTTTTATTTTTTTTATCAATTCATCTTTTGATGTGGCTCATCTAAACTAATCAGGTGACCAATTCACCAATGTTTTGCTTTGACTAGTCTATTTTATCTAATTTTCAAATTAGAGTTAAAGACATTATTATTGACAAATCATTTAAAATATATAAATAGAGATTAAGTATTACATATTGAGAGAATCTATCATCACATATTTTTATTTATATAATTTTTAAAATATTAATAGATAAAATCAATAACTTATCACAAATAAAATGTTGTGATTAAATATCCATAGATCAAATATTTTACTAATAAAACATATTAATTAAACTCATATCAATATATTATCTCCACTTTATATTTTCAATCATTTAATATCTTAAAAACAATATTAATTATTAATTACATAGTTTTTTTGCTGAATCAATAATTATGTAGGTTGTTATGATACAATAGTTTTCTTTAAACAAAATATACTTATTAAATGAGTTAGAAAATAGACTTAAATATATTTTGTTCATTAAGTTTGAGTCACTTTTTTTTTATCTATTCAATATTTAAATCTTTTCGTTCTCAATTTAAAAAGAATATTTTCTAGTCTTTCTTGACTAACTTTTGGTGGTTTGAATACACTATTTCTTACATTGTTTTTACTACATCAGGAACTAAAAATGCATTATTCTAAATAGAAAGATTAAGAAAAACAAATTTTAGATTGGAAGAACAAAAACATAAATGACCTGATTAAATTTGAAAAAATTAGAAAGATATTTAAGTCTAGAACATTTTTAATGTTTCCTACTACTTAATTATCCCTTTGAAAAATTATTGTAATTATTATTATATTAAAATTTTATAATGACATTAACTATTATGTTTAATTATAGCTTATCAAGAAAGAGAAAAATAATACTAGTAAGTAAAATGTCAAAGTAATAAATTAAAAAATAAAAGACATATTGAGATTCTATAAGTGCTTTTCGAGAGATTAGTCTTTTTATTTATGTGAAAAAGAAACAAAATAATCATAAATTAAGTAAGATTTAAGTGAAATACTAACAAGTCAAGTTATAGTTGAAAAAATACCAAAAAGAGTTTACCCTTCAAAAAGGACAATTAGTGCTTGTGATAAGAGACAAACTATATATATAAATGTTAGGCTTACTATTTTCTTTCAGAAAAACAATGACTTTATTAATTTATTCTTCTTTTTTGTTAACTTTTTTTAATTCAGAGGATATTAACTAGTAACTCAATACCGATAACAAAAACTAGTAACTTTTTTTATCGAGAGGAAAAAATAGTAACTTAAAGCGTTTAATAACATCACTCACACTCAACTGCATGTAATATAATATCATTAAAAAATATCATAAGAATTTTTTTTATGTGGACAAGGAAAATTATATTAATCATTAGTTGGAATATGTGGTGGTAATGGATCATATAAAACAATTGCGTTATTTACTTCTATTTATTTAGATTGAATTGGAGGGGAAGGAAATAAAATAAATCGATACAAAATGCCTAATTTGTACTATTTTTTAAGTGGGAAAATATTTTTGTTAGACTTATAAAAAAAAATATCTTCTCCATTTTTTTCTTATTTATAAAAAATAAATAAATTGATACATAGTTTTCCTTTATTTTTGTGCTTTTCTATTTTTTTCTTCATCCAGCCATTAAAACGATCTTTATTATCCTAGCCCTCACTTCTATTTATATTTGGAAAAATTACATTTACACCTATCTGAAGTTTAATGAAATCTCATTTAATATTTTTTTATTTTTCCTAATTAAAATATTTCATTTATATTTTAACACAATGCTCCATATCATTTTTCTTAATTTTCTATTTAGATGACAAAGTTAACATGAATTCTTCATAAAAGGAGGGAAATAGATAGGCTATTCTCTTCCTTATTCTGGATCTTGAAAGTTATAATTTAAAAATTAAACGGCTAATTTTTTTTCTCTCTTTTTAAAAGTAAATGTCAAATCTTAAATGTCATAACTTTCTTGAAATAAAGCATGAGTGAGTTTTAGGGTTTATGAGTGAGTTTTAGGGTTTAAGATATATATCTTAATCTCCTTCCTTATTTTTTACTTAACAAATTAAGTATTTTTTATACATGTATTCATGTTTGGTTAAATTGAGAATTTTCTATCATCTTCAAATACAAATTCAAAAATTACTCACATATATTTGTTATCCCTAATAATTCTTTGTATTTTCACAAAACAAATATATTATCCCGCAAGCAGGTATGTAATTAATTCTTAGGTATTTACTTAGTATTATACTCACTCATCCCACTTGCAACTTATATATATAATTAAATAATTATAATAATATTATATAACTCAATTATATAATTAATAATTTTATTTTATTTTTAAAAAATATCATCACCACACGATTTCCAAGTTTAAGTAGAGTTTTGTTTTTAAGAGTAGAACATAAACTTTAAAAATCTAATCATAGATGACTATTTTGTAATAGTTATTTATGAATTGAATATGAATGAATTAATATTAAGTTTTTTTAAAAGACTTAATTAAGTTTTTAATTTCTGAAATTTAACTAATTTGTCTTTTGATTTTTGAAAATTGAAAATAATTTTTTTTGTCATCGATATTGTTTTCAAGATTAAATTTGACTAAATTAAAAAAAAATACTTTTATTTTTAGGACCAAAAATAAAATTTAGTAAAATTTAAGAAAAAAAAATTAATTAAATCTTTTTAATATTATGAGTGAATGTTTTTTTATATTAGCTCTATATGATACTATAAAGTCCTAGCTATAGTGCATGTGTGAGTATAAATATAAGTATTTAACAATTAAAATCAAAGTTACTAGCAACAAAGGAGATATGTATGCGTGTATTATGTAATAGTGTTATATAAATTAAAAATGATAAAGTAATGCAAAATCTATTTGGGAGTTTAGAGGTGCAAATATATAGAGGGAGGGACAGGGTGAAATTGTATGATAAAAATGCAGATGGAAGGACCACTAGCAACGTGCTGGTCTGGTCTATAAAGAACGGTTGGCACAGTGCCATCACTCACAGATGGAATAACGTTCAAACCACATTCTCTCTCCGTTCTTTGTTGGTCAGATACAACTCATACTCTCTCACAGGGAGGTACGTAATTTCATCCCACAAAAATAATAAACCGTACACTTTATTATATTTTTGCTTCCAAACCATAGAAAAATACTAACAAAACATAATTTAAAATAAAATATAAAACCAATAAATATAAGTAATAAGCAATATAAGATAATATATTTTTATCTGTATATTTGTAATAATTTTTTTATTGTGATAAGGGACTTACATTATAATAATTCTTTAAATCAGGCGTTATAAATTAAGGTGGTCACTACTTAAGCTGGCAAGAACTTACTAGCTAGCTTGGTCCATATCAATAACAAATATCCTAAGAATAAGAATTTATCTGGTCACTCTGGTGCTTCCCGTGCAACTCCTTTTTTTCCTTTGT
Organism: Psophocarpus tetragonolobus; assembly: GCA_037954015.1. NCBI lineage: Eukaryota > Viridiplantae > Streptophyta > Magnoliopsida > Fabales > Fabaceae > Psophocarpus > Psophocarpus tetragonolobus. The sequence continues at coordinate 104,194,441 of CM075688.1, forward strand.
GATATTACTATATATTCCCATAATGATATTTTATACAGTAATGTATGTTGTTAATTTGTTATAATATAATTAAGGTGATATTTATATTTCTTAACACTATTTTACTTCTTAAAGCTTTTTGGATGTTTTCACATGAATAATGATAATTAAATATTTGCAAAATCTATTTATAAATATAATGTATAATCAATAATTTGTTTATATATATAATAAGATATACTAACGTTATATATAGTCGTTTAATGCATGAAACGAGACTCACTTAGTAATTGCAATTAAAAATGAGGAACGGAAAAATTTGATGCGTGCGTGTAATGTAAAGCAAGTTGGGGAAAATTATAGCTAGCCCACGTCTTATTTTATTGAGAGGATTATGTAAAGAGAGACGTGTGTATCCATAGTTATTAATTGGTATCTTACTTATTCGTGAGTCACGACCTTGTCACCCCCCAACTGTTACTTTTCTTGTACAGCAGTTCTTTTCCATAGTTTGGCCACACCATCACACAAAGTGCCATGTAGCCAAGATAAAATAAAATCAAACAAAAACCCGACACCCCTCCTTATCACAATTCTTTTAAGATCAAGAATTCATCTCTTGAATTGAACTAGGAGAGAGACTTATTGATATATCAAATTAAATATTTTTTTTCTACAATTTTTTTATAGAAAAAAAAAAGTAATTAGATTTTGGATGCTACTAACAAGTGTTCTAGCTATCATTATCTTTTCCATACAAAAAAAAAGCTATCAATATTTTTAGAGTACTATATATTGGTAAAGAATTCGCAAATAAAAATATTTTATAATATTAAAACAATTTTTTTATAAAAAAAAAATTAATTGTTAATATATTAATTTTGATACGTGAAAGAATTTAAATTCACCGCTAACCTCTTAAAATCAACTCATACTCATAGTGGTAAGTTTAATGGTGAGTCTCTAAATTAAAAGCTATAAGATGAAGGGAGTTAGAAGTTTTGAAAGCAAATTATTATTTGATTTGGTTGTGCAATAGGCTATAGATGGTGAAAAAAGTATTGAAACAGGAGTTAAATGTAAAAGTGTTGGACAACGACATAAAGTACGTGGAATGAGTGGACGTACCTGAAGTTTGATGGCACATTGGAGATGTTATTGAAGTGAGCAATAGAGGGAGGAGTAGCAGTACTGAGGAGAAGGTACTCGACCTCACCCGTGTCCCCATTGAAGCCAATGTTCTTGCATCCATAAAGCGCAACTTGTTTCTTTTGGCCCAGTGGTTTTCCAAAGAATTCAAAGGCTGCTTCTTCCATTTTGGCTATGGTGTCACCAGCCACACCATGGTTAATGACGTTGAAGAACCCATACTCCTCACAAGCTCTCACAATCAGCTTTTTCACCATTGATCTTTCCCCTCTTAGGTCCACCACCGGAAGGTCAATGGGTAAAATCTTTTCGCTTCTTATTGAATTTGGGGAAGCCACCACCATATTTGTTTCTATATTAAAATTAATACAATAGTGAATGAATGGGAACACAAGAGAACAAAATTAATAAGGTTGGTAAATGGTGGGTTACTGTATGAGGAAAAGAAGATTAGAGAGCATGGGAGCGATAGGGAGTATGCGAAAGATGGTGAAGAGAAGGAAGGTATATGGGCTATTTATAAGGAAGAAAAGTATCATGTCAAAACATGAGATTGTGAGACAAGTGCATTTTAATTATATCAATAGTTAATATTTAATTAACTCTTCTTCACGCTTTAATTTTATCAATATATCAAAACCCTCCTTATGAAGAAGCAATAATTAACTTCTAATTATAATATATTAGCTATTAAATATAATATTCAGTTTTTATTACCTAATATTCTGTTTTTATTATGTATTAAATATAGTATTTTATGTTTATTACATATTAAATGTAATAATTAATTTGTAATTGTGCATTGTGAAATTAATTATATTTAATCTTATTTACAATTTAGTTTTTTAACACCTCTATGTTCATTCTGAAGTGTAATTCCAAAGCACTATATATGTACTGTTCTCTGGTTTTCATTAAATAAACACGAAATTTACGCTATATTTATTCCTTTCCGTCCCTCTTTGGGATCTCTAGTTTTCCAGTTTTTGTAACTTCAATTATCTGAGAAGGGCAGTCATCTTTGCACCTCACAGGAAACTGGTCACCGTTTAAAGGACAACAAATCACACAACCATCTTAAAGGCAACAATATATTGAACAACAATTTCTAAGATCTTTTTATAATTTACATTTTTTAGCCTTCTTTTTTTCTAAATTGGAGAAAGAAGTGTAGGAGTACTATTTTTCTCACAGAAGATTTACCTGCAAAGGATATTAAATTTAAGAGTTTAATCAGTGCAACAAATTTTACAGTATATTCATTAACTTTACCAATTAATGTTAATTAAACTTTAAAATTAAAATATAAAATACAATATCAAGGATGTTTTTATTATAATTAACAACCACATGTGATCATATAAACAAAAACTATCCATTTTTTTTATATAAACAAAGGCAAAGAAAAACAATTCTATTTACGGAAATACATTTAAAAATATAAAATTATCAATAATATAATGTTTTTAAAACCGAATTCAAATTTCACTTGGTTGGTATTAAATTGTTTCTCAAATACTGCTATTAATTAGTATGTATTTGAAAACTATTGTTATATGCTAGCTTAGAGTTTGAATTCAATTATATATATATATATATATATATATATATATATATATATATATATATATGTATATATATATATATGATATTTATTTATTATAATTTTTATCTACAAATAATATAATTTATTTATTTCCTAATCGGGATTTCCAATGCAGCACATAAGAAGAAGGAGTAAAATTAATTTAGTCGGGCATGGTGAATATGAGGATGTTTAGCCAGTTAAAAAGTTAGTTAAAAATTAAAAAAAAATGTAATTATGTAATAAAATTAGCTAATCAATCATGAGTTAAAAGTTGTAAAATATAAATAAAAACAAAAATATTATTAAAATAATAGAATATTTAAAATATAAGTTTCTATATATTGTAATAATCTTAATATAATATATTAAATATTTAAATTATAAAAATTGTGGTATAAAATTATGATGTGTGAGAAGAAAAAAACAGTGAAAAAAGAATTTAATAATGAAAGATAGAGTTGTAAATAAACTGACTCGACTAGTTTATTTAAAAAGAATTAATAAGTACGTAAAAAACTAGTAATTTTTTATTTATCAGAAATTATTTTAACGTTTTTACAGTTATTAATTAACTGAAATGAAAGTATATACAAATTTTATTTCTCTGTCATAAGTTGTGACCATGTCTCATATTATGGGCGGGTCTTTGCCAGTTTGGATTCCCCATTCCCCTTTCTTTTTCTTTCACGCCATTTCTGCCTGCCATTATCTATAATATATCTCCCAAAACTTATATTTTGTTTTAGTTATTTAATATTGTTTCACACTTTCACTCCTATCCAACCGTTTCCAATAAAGATCATCTAGTATACAGGCACAGGGGAGCTAACATACTCCTACTCAACTGCACATTACGAAGCAACGGATTAAACCATCATTATCCAAAATATAGATATTTTTATATTTGTTACAGGTTTTAAATTTTCCTTTTTATAAATGTTTTAACTTTTTATTTTCTTATATTTTATTCTCAAGATAAAAAAGTAAAAAAAAAAACATTCTCATAAAAATGGACCTTCTATTTTTATCTTATTTTTTATTGAAATTATTTTAATTAAAAATATTTCAATAAATATAAAATATAACTAAGATAATTTTAAATTATCTAAATATAATATTTTAATTTTATTATTTAATGAAATTCCTAAAATATAATATTTAAACTTGAAACAGACAACCTAAATACGATTGAACAATTTGTATCTATTATAATGTTTATTTAGTTATTGCAGGTATTGTATTTTATTTAAAATTCAGCGTTTTCTTTCGTTAATTTACATAGTAAATATTCATACTAAACGGTTATGCAGATTATCCAGATAAATTATTGCTGAAAAAAAAAAAAAACAGTGGATAAGGAATTTACTAGTACCCGCCTCTATTAGTTGTTTTTTTTTTTTAAGACCAAAGAGAATATATATTATATATAGAATTTAACATCTATTTAATCACAACTCTTCGTTTACATAACTTTTAAAGTATTAATTAAAAAAGGTTAACAAACAAACATACTATATATATATATATATATATAAATTTAATAGGTATATACTATTTATATAATTTTTAAAGTATTAATGAGTAAAGTTAACAAATTTATCATAAATTAAGGTATATGATTGGATGTCAGTGTAAGTGCATATCAATTAAACTTTATATATAAAGGGTTGTAATTAACTCTTAGTATAAATTTTTTTACAGTGACAATATATAAGTGTTTTTCTCTTATATTTAGCTATATGATGAAACAAAGACTTCCACACCCTGTACAACTACAAAAAATGGTAAGATCATTATAAGATGTCTTATAGTCGGGACGAGTCTACACTCACTGAAATAGACCCACCTAAGACTGTCTACTTCATATTCAAAAGGCACAAATGAGAGATATTACATCAATATGAGAAAACACAAGTTCTATTAAGACTGAACTCATACAATAGTAATCACTTCTAAAACAATGCCAGAATAGACAATATGATATCCAAAAATTTCATTGTTCTGTTATTAAAAACTATGAAGTTTGTAAGTGTTTGTTTGACAGCAGTTTTATAAAACTGTTTTCAATATTTTAATATTTAAAAACTAAAAAACTCGTTTGGGTAGTGTTTCCCGAAATCAGTTTTTAAAAACAGTGCTGGTTTTTTAGTTTTTAAAAACTAAAAAACAGGAACAACCGAAAGTAGTTTTACTTTTTAGTTTTTTTTTTTGTCTTGAAAACTCAAAATGCAATCACAATATATTATTTTTTGCTTTTCATTAATGAAATTTTAATAAATATGAACAAGTTTTTCTATTTTTACATCTTTAAAATAATTTTCAAATAAAACTTACAAAACAGGTTTTCTTTTCTTTTCTTTCCAAAAACGGTTTTTGAAAACTATTCTTAAAAACTTTTTTCAAAAACTAAAAAGAAAAATAATATCAATCAAACTTTAAATATCCATATATATCTGTTAATAAGAATACCTTTTAAAATTTAAAAAAATTAAAAACTATCACTTTAACTACTTGTTTAAGCTCTTTTTAATTTTATCAGTGTACAAGATTTGTCAAATTTTTAGAAATAGAAAAATAAAGTTATTCAAATTATAAAAAAATTGCTCTCCAAAATATAAATTCAAATGAAATCACTTTTTTACTAAAAGAATCATTTTCCAAAACATAAATTATCTATAGGCATATATATTAATAAAAATATATTTAAGTAAATGCACATTAGTAGGTACCTTCTTCGATACCTTCTTCGAGTATATACGTAGTGCTAGTAGTACGTTTCTCTCCTATTTATAGAAAAAAATAGAGAAATAACTTGTTTAAAATATCTATTGATTTCGATTTAGATATATGATTTTCATCTAATATGGAGTTCATATGTAGCTATCAATACATAGTTTTTTTTTTTCATATCTAGATATATAATCTATACCTAAAAATGTATATCTGACTTTGTAATCAATATTATATTAAAATTTTTTAATATTTAATATAACTATAATACAAACTCTTGCTTTGTATGATGACACTAAAAAAACAACTTAATTTTAAGAAAATAAAAATAAAAAAGCAAAGAGACAAGTTATTGGAAGACTTTTTTAGGGAAGTTTATTGGGTTGGATAACCCGATCACTTAATCTGACTCAAGATAATGAGAATTTCTCTTTGTATCCCTATAACTTCTTCCTGCACCTCCATAAATGTAGGAAAAGTTTTAAATAACACTAGATAAAAAAATAAGTTTAATCCTAGGTAAAAAATTTTGCAAATTTTTTTACAACTCCGAACAAGGGTATTCAGACTTGTAAAAAAATTTTTTTATGTCTAAAATACCCTAAGCCCTAAATTTTTTTATAAGTATCGAAATGGGTGTCCGGACTTTTAAAAAATTTTGAAAATATTTTTATAAGTCTGGATATTGTAAAAAAATTTGCAAATTTTTTTACAAGTCTGAATAGGGTTGTCCAGACCTGTGAAAAATTTTGCGAAAAGTCTGATTCCATAATGTACAAAGAGAAATAAACACAAACTTGAACCGAGAATAACAAAACAAACATAGAGGGGATGAACACAAACGCACGAAGGAGAAGAAGAAGAGAAAGTCACTAATTTGGAGAAAAGAAAAATGAATGTGCGAAAAAAGCAAACGAGAGAAGTGTGAAACAAGAGAGGTGCAAATGAAAGAGGAAGAGAAAGAAACGCTTGGTAATTAAATTTTTACTATTTTCATTAAAGGTATTTTTGTCATTTTAAAAATTTATAAAGGTGTAGATAGAACTTATTAGGGTGCACAGAGAAATTCTCCAAGACAACCTATACAAATTGGGTTAAGTTTTGTTAGCAATTGGGTCAAATCCAACTCAACGCACTCACTCTAAAGTTTTGGTGATGGATTTTAAACTTTGAATAAGAGATGAGATCTTATAGTTGTTTAACATATTGCACTATTATTTTTAGTTTTAGTTTGAACTACTGTTACTTTTTTAGTTGAAATCAATAAATTTTGTGCTAATTATGATTTGAATTTTGATAACACTTTGTCTATTTTTGTTTGATTTTAATTTGTTTTAGTTTAATATTTTAATTGCAATTATAATTTTCTATTTATTTTTACTTTACAATAAGGTAGACTCCATAGGGGTCTTTGAGTCTTTCTATCTCTAACTAGAACTCTCTAGTTATTGGAAAAGACTCATTATGTTAACCTGTAAGAGAGAAGGTGCCCAGATTGTGTGAGCCCGATTTATAGTCTCGTCCATTTTTGAGATCATGCATAGATAAAGAGTCTTTGTTTTTTCTTTAATTAATTGTCTCAATAATAATTATATTTTTATTTTTAATTTTAATTTTTATAACTTTTAGTAGTTAAAAATCATTACAAATATTTTTGACTTATTTAATATGAATGACTTTGTCTGCTAGTAATTATGTGTACTTAGTAAACATCTTTATTAGTGAAAGAAGATGACAAAAAGAGTTAAAAATGTTAATGTTGATAACTAAAACATTAGGGACAAATTGATTTTTCACTTAAAAAATTGATAACTAAAACAACAAAGAAGATGAAAATAAAAATAAAAAATGAAAAATAGTAATCGAAAAAAATATATTTGTTTGTATATAATGTTGATAATTCTTTCTTATTGATTTCTTAAAAAAAAAATCCTTATAAAGGTTAACAAATAACGTTTAATTTTCAAATCATGATAAAAAAGAAGAGAAATAAAGTATGTATCTAAACAAATAATATTATTACCTTTTCAATGAAAGATTATATAAGAGGAATATAGTAATATATCAAATAAAAAAAAATAAAAATTTCATGTCTTTGGTTATGTTAAACTAAAAAAAAAATAAGTTTGATTGTTTGAAGTTGAAAAGTTAGTTTAAAGTTGAAAGCTAATATTTGGTAGTTGAAGTTGTTAATTATGCTAGTTTATTGAATAATACTTTTTTTTATAAAATTATTTATTAAAGTGAATATAAACGACAAAAATAGACATTTATATAAAAATTTCAATTTATTGTATTTTAGGATATTTATATTTTAGTTTCATTAATTTTAAGTTAACGTAACGTGCATATCACATGCAAAAACTAGACGGACAAGTTACGTGTGTATTCTGTTTCAATTATATCAAATGAGCTAAATTCCCTTAAGTGAATAAAGTATAAAACAACATGTTTTTTTAAAAGATAATGATATGTTATGCGGTAAAAAAAAATGTGAATATATTAATTTGTTTGTAAGTAGTGGCATAGAGAGTTTTGTTGTGTTAATTGACATGAATTCATTTTATTTTGTGGGAAGGAAGTGTAGGGTTACTAGCTAGCTAGCCCTCCACCACTTAAATAGGCGACTTGTTCCCACAAATTTGACATTTGAGGTCCAAGCTTTGCTGGTTATGGTCACCCCATATATACCAAATGCAAGGCCGGTATTGCAAACCCACACGTCCCTCTCAAACTCGTGTGTCACTCTTCACTCTTCACTCTTCACTCTTCACTCTTCACTCTTCACTCTTCACTCTTCACTCTACACTCCCCTCCCTTTAATGTTTAAAGTACCATTTCAATTTCTAATCCACACCTCCCCCAGATGAAATACCCTTCAACTTTTAGTTATGTACTTCACTTCTTGTGCCCATCTTTGCTGCTGATGCTATATTTATTACCATTCATGCATGCATAATATTATTAATTCAGATCTCATGCATGCAATTGCCATTTGTTTTATCACATCCACTAATAATTAATATCATTAACTTCAAATAACCCAAATTCTAAATGTATGTGAGTACAAGGTGATAGTGAAGCATGCAAGTTGTATAGGTCCCATTCAGGAACGTGTCGACGATGAATTGTCATTCCAGCAAAGCTCTTATTTTGTTCAGGCATTTGCCTTTTCATTCATCTCAATGTATCGCCTTTCTTTATGATTAATAGGTAGTTATTTTTTCCTATTTTTATTTTTATAAACTAAATAATTCATTAACAAACATAGTACACCCGACTATTGATGTCTTACAGGATAAATTTAAAAAAAGTTACAGATCAATGCCGTCAATCACAAAAAGAGCTTTGAACCTCTACTTATTTTGTCCTTAAATCATGCTCACGCTCTGATTTTTATAATTTAAATATCTTTTATACTTTTATCCTCTACAGTATTTTTTTTCTTTCAAAGACAAATTGTATTAACTGTATTACTATAACAAAAACTGTTCACGAGCTGTAAGAAGCACAATCGAACCCAGCAACTGCCAACTGAAAAAGGAGAGCCTCAGAACTCAACCACGTACTCCTCAAATTTCAAACATGAGGATAAAAAAATTCCCCTACTATACCCCCTTACAAGAACCATTTCCAGAAATGAAATAATCAAAATTGTTAATGTTCTTTGTTGTTAAATATATTCCAGCCAAATCAAATAAACCTAACCGCTGCCATCAAAAGAACAAGAAAAATCTCTTATGAGTCTTCCTCTACAAAAAAAAACAACAACAGGGAATTGATGAAACAAATCAAGAGTGGAATTAGGCAGACCGCTGAAACACCAATCCAAGATGAGACTTTGATCCATATTGTCCTAACCTCTATAGAATTTAAAAAGTATTGATATTCAATAAAGATTTTAAAGAATATAAAAAAGTATTGTGGTATTCAACCAAGATTTTTAAGATTTCACAAAGAGATAACAAAACCAGGTGGTATTGTTTAAAACTTAAAATCTTATGATATTTAAAAATATAAAAATTTTGATGGATTATACTTAAAATAGATTTTAAATAAAATTATTATCCAACAATCTCACCCAAAAACATTGAGATTTCTATATACTTTTTTAAAAAAATTTCTACTTATTTTTTTTTTAAAAAAACAAATTTTATTCAAAGAAAGCAAAATTCCCACAAGTCACAAGACATGATAGAAGGGAGATTGCAAGTTACAAGTACAAAGCAGTATTAAGATTGCAAAAATACAAATATAATGAAAGAGTCAATCTTGTGAAAGCTCATGTAATCTTTTTTCCAATTCTAATAACACACAACCCCAACTGAGAAGACCACTCAACAAATGACACTGATGAGGCATTATGATAACCTTTTACCCACAACTAGGCCTTTGCAAAGATAGCTGTCAGACTTTCTCCGCAATGAAAGGTTCTCCCTTAAATGTTATTGCATTCCTAGCTAACTGAATACCCCACAATATAACCAGCCAAATTAAACTAAGTATTTATGTGGTAAGTTTTTCTTTTCAAGAAAAAATACCCGAATGATGTCAAAAGTTAGACTTATAATCAGAAGGCAATACTGTCATATAGCCTAATCATCTATAACAGTTCATCCAGACAAAGTAACTATACTTACAAGTAAATAGTAACTGACTTACCAACTCATAATTCACACTACAAACAGGACACATAACATCAGTTGACAGAATTATATTTCTCTTTGCCAATTCAACCATTGTAGGATCCTATTATGAGTCACATTCCAGGATAATGTCACCACCTTATACGGAGCCTTTGATATCCAAAGCCTTTTGAAGAAATAGGAAGTATGTGCTTAAGTACCCCCACAAGCTAATCTCCCTACCCTTAACTATCCTTCACCGCACGCCTCATAATAACCTCCTCCAGAACTGCCTCCAACTCCCTCACCACTATTCCTCCCAACTAGATAAGTCTCTCCTCCAACTAAACCTTCAAATTCATCTATGCTTACTTCAACCCCCAACCTCAGATAGAAGTGCCTCTTTTTTATTATAGAGTGCATATAGTCTAGGGAATATAAATTTACGCCATTGTGCCGACACTACCACAAGGCTTAACATTATCATCAAACTATCATTATTACTAAACCACCTCTACCAAACTACTAAACAATTGATATTGCTACCAGACCATTGTCACTACCATTGCCCTCACCACCACAATCATTAAGATTGTCATCTACTTCACCCCAACATACGTACTTCAACTAATTTTACAACAAAAAATGAAAATAAGTCTTTTAAAATTTTGAAACTTAATCAAAACTAATTCAAACATGTTCTAAAATATTGAAAAATTTATATTAATTTTATTCTTTATTCAAATCCTATCATTTATTTTTATTTTGCTATTCAATCTTATAACTTTGAATATTTTCTAAAAATATATGAAATTCATCCAAATCATATAAATTTGTTGTGACAATAATGATGGTAGTAGAGGTTATGTAACAAGGTAGCGACAATTATGCCAACAACGGTAGGACAAGATTAGATGACAGTGACAGTGGTAGTGAAATAATGATAACAGTGATAATTATGATTATATATGTTTTAAAATCGGACCGGTGATCAAACCAATGAAAGTACTGGTTCACGGTTTATTGATTCAACCGTTATTGAATCAATGGTTGAAATGATCATACTAAAATAGTATTTTTTACTATTAATGTATTATAACAATTAAGATTATAAAAGAAAAAAATTTATTAAGAAGTTAATTATAAAAGAAAAAAGTATTTTTACTAAATACACTTTAATATTGCTAAGTTAACCTCTATTTTTATTAATTTTTGAATTTTTTAAAAAAAGTAAACTTAGAAAAAAGATGAGTGCATTTAGTAAAATTAAAAAAAAAATTAAAAAATAATCAATTGAAGCACCAGTTTTACTGGTTCATGACTTATTTTAAAACTGGTTCTTTACTTGACTAGTTTTTGCGTTAACTGAACCTGTTACCAAACCGATTCATCGATTTTTTAGTTGAAACAATCAATCCAATTCAATTTTTTAAACATAGATTATTATAGTGATAGAGACAATTATTATAATGGTGGTAAGCTGGTAGCTACAAGGTGGTGGGAGGATGGTAACTTGGTAGGGTGGTGATAGTAATAATAGTAAAATAGTAGTAATAAGAATATGTTTTAAAATTAAAAAATATATTTATAAAAAAATTATTTAAAAAAAAACTAAAAGTGTTTGGAAATTATATTAAAAACCATTTCAACTTCTATATGAATATAGATTATTGGATTTGAAAATTGATAATCTTATTGCTGCGGATATTTAAACATATAGAAAATGTTTATTCATATAATATTTTCTCACAACACTATCTTTTCTTTTAATTTTCTCCAAATACATTTCTCATTCTCAAGCTTCTTTAAAGATCATCTCTTTTTATCTCTCAAAATTATATTACTTTTTTACAATTTCTCTGACCCAAATACATATATAATAATCGTTACTCTTTCAAATGCAAGGTTCACCCCTAAAATATAGAACCTAGAAAATAGTTTTAAAAATCAGATAATAAATTATATTGCATTATTACATATATTTCTAGATAGTTATTGAAAACATATATAATAGATTAAATACATTTACAAATATATTTTGATGAAACATTCGATTTTTTATACATATTTACTTACAAATACACAACGATGTAAAAAATATACTAAAATTTTAACATCTATGCATTAATAGTATCAAAGAATTTTACAATAACGTTTAATCACAACAATCTTACCATATATTAAGGGTTGTGATTAAAGGCCGGTATAAAATATTTTACACCGACAATATATAAGTATTTTTCTCATATACATTTTTTTTAAAATTTCATTTACTTGTTCTCTAGAAATAATATCTAACAAGTTACACCAAGAATTTTAAAAAAGTCAAATATACTTTTTCCTTTAAAATTTCATTGGATTTAATTTTACACTTTTTAAAAAAATCCATTGATTTTAGTCTTCTTAATTGAAAATAGACAAATTTGATTCTTATCCAAATTTCATTAAAAACATATTTTGACTATGTTAGCAACTAAATCACTTGTAATGTCGTCATTGAGTATGATATAATAATTCTTTTATAAATTAATGTTAGTTGTTAATTAGTTTTATTAATAGATGAATTCAAACTAACAATTTCTCACTTCTTTTTTCTTACATGTAAATTTTATTATTAGACTAACCTTATAACTGCTATTAAATTGTATTTTTAATCACATTTATTTAAAAATAGTGATGATGTCAAACAATTTGATAAAAAAAGTAAAAACATAATTTACTAAAGTAATTAGATACCATGATCCTATCAAAATGATATGACATGTAACTAAATTGTTAATGACATTATTACCTTCTCAAACATTAACTAAATTAGGATGGTGAGGGAAAAAACTCAGTAAGTTACAAAATTTTGAAAACCAAAATCAATTTAATCTAATATATTTTGTAAGGACAAAAGCATATTTAAATATTTTTAAAATAAAATTATAATTTACTAAATTTAATTTATTTCTAAAATACAAAAAGATTTATCTTTAGAAATATATATATATATATATATATATATATATATATATATATATTTAAAAGACCTCCTAATAATGATACAGATAACAATTATATGAATACCTTTATCAAAGGAACAAAAAGTTAAAAGTACGACCAGGCTTATTGGGGACAAAAATGATTGAATAACTATCTAAGATTTACAGAAATGAACTACACAGCTTATTGTATTTTTTATCATATATTTTATTTTTAATTTTTCTTTATACTTTTGTGAAGAAAAGCGAAAGAATACCCTTTGTTCGCGTGTCCTCTCTGCTTGTTTTTTTCATTGGAACAATAAACTATTGAAATGATGGAATTATGAATGGGCCTCTTCAAGTTTTTAATAATAGCAGACTAACCCATTGCACGAGACCAATCACATTAGATGCTGATATTATTTAAAGGTTATTTTTTTAATATATTCAACCTGGTACCTTAATAACTTTATAAAAAATATGTGTTCTAACCATGGTTTACATAGGATGTCAATGTTGTTAAATTGTAAGATAGGTGACTTTCCTTTTCGATATTTGAACTTGTTAACTGCAGATAACTCATCCTCCTCTAGTGATATGTGGTGGTCTGTAGTGGACTGTGTATGCAAAAGAATTCATGCCTGGGAACATAAATTTCTTTCAGTACTAGGACGAGTAGTGTTAATTAAATCAGTGCTGGTTGCATTGTCAATCTACTATCTATGCTAATTAAACTTGAAAGTTTTTTTAAAAAAATTCTTATGGGGAAGGTTATAGGAGACCAAGAAGATGAATTGAATATCTTAGGAGAGGGTATGTAGGATGAAAGAAGAAGGGGGCTTGAAGTTTAGGGATATGTGTAGGTTTAATATTGCTTTGTTAGACAAATGGAAGTAGAAATTAGTATCAGAGAGCAATGTGTAGGCTTGAATCTTGCAATCGAGATACAAGAAGCAGGACAACCAATGGGAGTTACAAGGAAGGAAAGGCTCCGAGTGATGGACTGACTTGCACTTAATTGAGGTAGGAGGATTAGTAGAGGAGGGATGTTGGTCTCAACAGATTACATGTCAACTAGGAGATGAGAGTGACATTATTTTGGAAGAATAATTGGCTAAGGGGAAGGAGTTTTCTATAAGGTTTTGCTACGTTATTTGAGATAACCACTTATAAGAACATCACATTTAGAGATATGTGGGAGCAGGGATTGGGTTGGAAGTTGAATTAGAGGAGGCACCTATTTATTTGGGAGGGTGAGAGGTTAGGATAACTAAACCAAATACTTGCCTATGTAAGATTGAATGAGAGGTAACAAGATACTTGGAGTTGGATTGTAAAGACATCAGGGCATATTCAATAAGGTTCACTTATAAGATATTTTCATCATATGAGTCCTAGCATAAAGATATATTCTTCAAAGTATTATGGGTGAAAGGACCCTATTGAAGGTGTAGTGTTTATCCTGGAGACTTGAAGCAAACAAAATGCCAACTAGGAACAATCTAAGAGAGGAATTTTATAAGACAATACTAACGGTTGTGCTTTTTGCAAAAAGACAGTGGAAATAAGACAAAACTTATTTTTTGAGTATGTACTATCTAAACAGGTGTAAACCTAGTTATGTACTTGGTGGGAAATCTCCACGAAACTCCACAATATGTTTAGTTATCAATGTTTACAATTTATGGGCCTAATATGTGAAACAATGCTTATGAGACGAGTTTGGTCTTTTATTTGATTTGTGGGACTCTGACACCTAGGAATGCAAGAATCTTTAACGACCAATCACAGGAAGTGGTTGATGTAGTTTATGCAGTGCAATTAACAACGTAAATGTTGTCATGCAACGAAGTTGACAACACATTATAGTCATATGTTGAATGAGTTTTTGAATCTCATGTTTTATGTTTAACATGTTAATCCTATTTTTGTTTTTGTCGTGTTTGAACTATCTTCTATTATGTTAGGTAAGTACTTCTTGTGTTTTCTGCTGAATTGTTTTAGGTAATAACATTCTTTGGCTTAAAAAAATTATCAAAATATGTGTAATGTGATACTTTTCATGTATTTGCCATTGACAATATTTTTTTTTTTGAAAGTCAACATCAATCTATATTACAAGAAAATTGTACAACACCATCACATGTACAAGTAGTATAATAAGTTAAAAAAACAGAACAAGTTCCAAATTTTAACAAACCTAAAAATCACAATAGAGAAACATGTTGCAAGATTAATAGACCATGAGGAAAACAAAAAATCAAGCTTAGCATAACCCCCAAAAACAAATCATCGCCACGACAGAATGTTGATATGTGATACTATATGAACCTTGTCTAACTACACCCCTTAAAAAATACATAGTTTCGACTAAGCAAAATTATCCAAGTAATTACATGCCAAAATATTGTATATTTGAGGCTAATTCTTACACCACAAAATTCCCCGATAAATAAATTTGAAAACTATTGCAAAGAAGGAGACCTATTAAATTGCAACCCCAACCAAGCAAACATGTCATCCAAAATAACTACATATGAACATGCAAAAAACAAATGAGTTGTATCTTCAGGATATGAATTGCAAAAAACACATTAGCCTGGAGTTGTTGAATTATTCCCCTTTGTGAAAACTAATCAAATATAGGTAGTTTTTGTTAAAGAAACCGCCAAGGAAAAATAATAACTTTGGAAAGGATTTTGGTTTTCCAAAGGTGTTTGTAGAAATGTTGAACTGACAAATTATCCCTTTCTTACATAGTTTTAAGAATTACCACATATCCAGAGGCAATACTATAAACTTTTGAAAAGGCTACAACCTCTCCATCATATTGTCTAAAAGAGTTTCCTCTCAAACAAACAAATTGTGCCTTTAATTAAATTTCTAATGCTACAAGTCATTATCTCAAAAACAAACTTGGGCAAATAAAGCTATTTTTATCTTCAGAAATTTGGTAGGAACGTGGAAACGAATCAGTCAATGAATTGTTAGCTATCCAAGAGACTTAAACTGAACCAATTTAAGGTTTTTTTATCCCTAAGCCTTCTTGATCATTTGGCAAACAAACCTTGCTTTAGCTAACCCAAGCTACTTTTTTAGTCTCCGAAACTCTAGCCTATAGAAAATCCCTTTAAATGTTTTCTAATTTCTTAATGACCACTACTAGAGCCCTATAGAAAGAAATAAACATAGGAAAACTGCCTAAAAAAGAACTAATCAACACAAGCCTCCCTCCCAAATAGATACATGTTTTGTTGTCCAAGATTGTAACTTGTTTTCGAACCTGTTAATAACAAGCTCTTATGCTCCAATCATGATTAACCCCAATGTAGATACCAAAAAATTTGAAACGCAAAATATTCAGCCTACACTACAAAAAAGTTTCAATAGCATTCAAAAAATTTAAGGCTAGATTGGTATCGAAAAGACTACTTTTACTAAAATTGACTTTTAACCCCACCACCAATTCAAAAATCTACAATAAAGCTTTCAGAGTCCACAAATTTTGAAAAAAAGCCTCTCCAAATATTATCGAATCATTTGCAATTCTGCATACTGTAATAGAGAAAAATTCACTACTTCACCTACGTTAACACTTGTTTTCAACTACAATGTTAGTCTAATCTAAAACAAATGGACGCATATAGACTAACATTCTTAATGGAAAAACGAAGAAAAAAGTCGCATTATATGTATTTTAATAGTAATTAAATTACAATGTTTCATTGAACATTTTAATATTAGAAAGACTATATTTCTACTTCCAGCTTATAAAAAAAATTTCCAATTTCAATTAAAATATTAATTATTTTTGTTATTCGTCATTATTTCGACTGCAATATCAGTTCAATCTCTCGATGATCAACTAAGTTGATTGGAAGCCACATGATAAATAGCATTACCAATAGGTACTGGACAAACTTTGCATAAGGGTATTTAATATTACTTGTTTTGCATTTTACTTTGTAGTATATAATCTCATACTTCAATGCCAAATGTTTTTCCTCCCCAAATAAAATTAGACCAAAAAGTGATAAGTTATACATTTGAACATTATAGAGGAAGTTATGTCATATCTATACGTGTTCCATATTGAACAATCTGAAACCTTAAGGTAATTCTAAGAAGCTTTGAGTTGATCTCTGACTTGAAAGTTAACTTTCATAATACTAAGTTCTTTGGTATAAATGTTGCTCTCATGTTCTCACATGTTGTGAGTTGTATGATGAATTGTAATAGTAGCTCTCCACCTTTCAAAGTTTTGAGAATTTTGGTTAGGGTTAATCCAAGACACTACTCCTCATGGAAACTAGTGGTGGATTATTTTAAAAAGAAGCTGGTTGGATGGAAAGGAAAGAACATATTGTTTGGGGGTAGACTAGTATGATTATTTTTTTACTTACTAGTTTGCCTTTGTACTCTTTCTCCTTCTACAGAGCTCCAAAAAAGGTGATAAAAAATTTAACTAGCTTGCAGCAAGATTTTCTATGGGGGTGATAAAGAGGACTGAAGGATAGCTTGGGTTAACTGGGACAGAGTATGCTTCGCAAAAAAAAAATGGAGGTTTGGGGATCAAGTGTTTATCCAAATTTAATATCAACCTTCTAGCTAAATGGAGATGGAGATTTCTAAATGACAGGAGAGCTATATGGGGCCCCTTACTTAAAAGCAGGTATGGTTAGTTTGAAAAATTCCCTTTAAAAATTATGAGGTATCCATAAGATGTATATGGTGAAGAGATGTTAGGCAGATAAATAGCAATGTGACTATGATTCCTGGATCGTTCTTAAACAATGTTAGAAGCAAAGTATGGGATGGGGCAATACACTTTTCTGATCACATAACTAGCTAGATGGAGGAGCTTTGTGCCAATCCTTCCCTAGATTATTCTCTTTGGCACAACAAAAGGAAGTCATTGTTCAAGACATGAAGGGAGAGTCTTCAGAGAGATAATTTTGGAACTGGAATTGGTGTCGAGACCTTTTTGAGTGGGAGAAGGATTTGCTACATGAGTTGGAGGAATTATTATGAAATGTCAATGTAGAACAACAGGTGCTTGATGAATGGGTTTGATATCTAAGGGGACATCATACTTTT
This sequence comes from Psophocarpus tetragonolobus, assembly GCA_037954015.1. Taxonomy (NCBI): domain Eukaryota; kingdom Viridiplantae; phylum Streptophyta; class Magnoliopsida; order Fabales; family Fabaceae; genus Psophocarpus; species Psophocarpus tetragonolobus. Next base: position 104,212,575 of record CM075688.1, read on the forward strand.
TTATGGCAGCAATGCATAAGGCCTTTCATGTTAGGTCTATCCGTGAAATAAATCAGTCATAATCTACAGGTCCTGAATTAGTTGTGGAACGATAAGTTGTGATCCAAGATTATTGCGTTCTCATGGAAGTTATTGCATAATAGAATTCCTACTATGGACAATTTAGTTAAAAGAGGGATGGTATTTCAGGAGGAACAACAAATGTGTGTTTCGTGTAGGATCAATAGGGAAGATTGCACACACTTCTTCTTGACTTGTAAGGTCTCTTACTCCTTATGGTTCAAGGTGATGAATTGGCTTGAATATGTGTTACCTTTACCCAATGATTTACTTCAAATGTGTTGTTTGGTTAGTTCTTGGGTGTCGGTAAACTTAAAAGTAATAATAGGTATATTTTTTGGCTTACTGTGTGTTGGGGTTCATGGATATCTAAAAATTTTATAGTCTTTGAAAATAAAACTATGGAATCTCTAGATATTTTTGGATATATTCAATTAGAGTCATGGAATTTGATGGTATATAGATTTGGTTTTAATAAACATAGTTATTTTCTAACTAGTGCATTAATCCTCTGTGGTGTCTAGAAAAAGGTTAGAGTACTTTCTTGCTATGTTAGTTTGTGTCTTGGTTTTTATTCTGCAAGCTAACTTATAGGATACTTTTCTGCCTTGTCTTTTGCTAGTTGCACAATAATTAAAACACTTTGTTTCAATTTATAAATATACTTTGCTTTTAAAAAAAAAATATCGTGATATATATATATATATATATATATATGAAGATGATGAACTTTAACTATTTAGTGTTTTAACATAGAACTGAAAGTATTATACTTATCTTGTTTTAAGTTTAGATGTTAGTATGACATTATAGTTTTAAATCTCTATGCTTCTTTTTTTTTTAATGGGCTCTATGAATTTTTTTTAATTAGACAATTTATTTGAGAGAAAAAAATTATTTTCAGTTAAATATCGTCAAAGTTAATATACTTTGATCATTATTAATAAATTTATTTCTTGAAATTTAGAAATACTAAAATTTAAACTTTTTTTATCTCAATGAATTGACGATGATTTTTTTAATTAAGGACGAAATTGACTTATTTGTAACAAAATAAATTGATAATACCAAAGTAAAGATATTAACCACGTTTGATAAAAATATAAAGACTAAAAACACTTTTTTTTATTTATTTATAGTTTTTCGTTTGGTCTACAATCTACATATTGAGTTGAGGCTTTTCCATTGAATTAAAGTACACTCACCTGCGTGCCCCAGGCTGGGTCCGGTCCTCTCCTCGTTAATGGATTGGTTATTGGGTGTGGACTAATACCCATTGGCCATCAATTATTAATGCATGAGACTTGTATATTATTATATCTTACAATAATTGACAATAAAAAACGATTACCTTTATATATTGTTAAGTGTTAATTTAGCACGATTTTTTTTAGAGCATAGCAAAGAAATTTATTAAGACAAATTCATATGAATAAGGTTATATATATATATATATATATATATATATATATATATATATATATATATATATATATATATATATATATATATATCACAAACAGACTACTGGTTTACAATCAAGTCATTTAATTAATTAATGAATACACGTACTATAAAAAGATGGCTATATAGAATTGAAATTTGTCTTACATGTGTCTTATTTTTTTTAAATTGGTCTTATTTTTTCCGAACCAATTAATAAATATCATGTTATTTATTAAAAATTTTTTATAATTTTTTTATATTTTATATAAATCATTAAATGACATGTTGTTTATTGATTGGTTAAAACAAGGAATGAAACATAAATTTGAAACACAGGATTTTCATCATTAAAATATATATAATTACTTATTGTCAGTGTAACTTTCGTATAATAAAAACCTATGTTATAAAAACCGAATCGGTCGATTCGATCGAAAAACCAATGCACTGATCTAATAACCAGTTCGGTCAACCCTGAAAATCGGTAGAATAAAAAACTGTATTAAAACTGGTCAAGAACTGGTAAAACTGGTGAAAATCGGTGATTCAACCGGTTTAACCAATTTGTATTTTTGTTTTTGAAATTTTTTTTATTTTACTTAATACACCCTCATTTTCCTAAATCAATCAATTTTTAATTAAAAAATTAATAAAAATGAGGTTTAACTTAGCAATATGAAGGTGTATTTAGTAAAATTACTTTTATCCTTTTATAATTACAACTTTAATATATTTTTCTTTTATAATTTTAATTGTTATAGTGCATTATTAATAAAAAATATTATTTTATTAAGACCGGTTTAACTGCTGATTCAATAACGGTTGAACCAATGAACCGTGAACTAATGGTACCTTCACCCATCTGATTTTAAAAACATAGATAAAAATTAAACTATTAGGTTATTAGTATATATGATATATTAATAGATTCTGTTAGTATAAAACTTTGATGTATTAAATGACTTACATAAAATTTATAATAATAGTTTAATTTTTATTTGATAAAAGGTATACTAATGAAAAAAAATTATTTTTTGAAAATTTTTATTTTGCTTGTGTGTGGCGAGACGAGAAATAGAAAATAAAACTATACGGAGAAAAATTGTCACCCTAACTGCTAACACCAACAACATAAAATGTTAAAATCAAGGTTTCGCTACTATATCACATGTATTTCAACTTTCAAGGTTCAAGAACTGAAATAGTATATATGAATTTGATAGGTTGATGGTTTTTAAAGTGTCAAAAACAAGTTATTTCACTACCGTAGTGGGACTTTGATTATTCAACACTTGGAACATAAATGTGAGTGATTTAGCATTCTAATTCATGGTTTAAATTCATTAAGAGTTAGAGGCATATGTACTAATTATTCCATCAAAGAATTTTAAGGGCAAAAACAACATAATATGCAAAATAATGGCACGCAAACTCAGAGATCAAGGAGTCTGTACACAAATGCATTCATAATCATATAAGAGTGATACATTCTCCTTCTCTTACTTAATTTGGGGTGCAAGCACGTGAAGAAGAGGGGCAATGGGTGTGAAGATAGCAAACCTAAAGACTCTAAACCCTAAACATAGAGTGAGTGCGTCTAAAGAAAATTTTCCTATGGTTCCTTAAGAGTATACAACTAGTCAGCTTAAGAGGGTTGCCTAAAGTGTTCTATTTTACAAGGAAAATGAAGGGTTTTGTTAATTTTAATTAGGTTTCTGGTTACTAATTACTTAATTTGTATCTCTAATATTAATTAATGTATGGACTAAGACAAGTAGACAACCTAGTTTATACCCTAATTTCCATGACTTGTGTACGTGTGTAGACATCTTTCCATCATTTTGACTGCGCACTTCATTCTCTTAAATCACTTATATGTTAGATTCAGTGACAAATTTATAAATTTTTGTTGGTGAGTGAAAAAATTATTTAATTCCACAAAGGAAAAATAATATAATTTTTTTTACAAAAATATACTATTTTACGATAAAATATATGTTGTGGGGCGATATTATATTTTTATTATTAGCTTTTTATCTTTTTTTTAATCTGTCTTACAAAATATTAATATCAATTTATTCTTTTCTATTTGTTAATCTATTATCCTTATTTTTTAAAAAAAAAACTGTGTTGTGGGAGATCACTTTTTTTTTATGTCAGCAAAATTTGTTTTAGTTAACATGATACAAGTAAAACTAAAAAAAAATTGTGGGGGAAATGGTTTCAATAACCTATTAGAAAATAAGGAGTTAAACTCGGTCCTATAAATTCAAATATCGAAATACAATAAACATGAAAGGACCTATTAATTATTTTGTTGACCGACCCTTTATTATTTATGTCACTATACCTACAAAGACATGGGTATGAATATCCATCAAAACAGCTGTGTCCTCCAGCATATGTTGGATTACCGATCTATGAGTCCTCCAAAATAATTTGGATTACCGATCCATGTATTCATCAAAATAGCTGTGTCCTTCAAAATAGTTTGACCCAAAATTTGAAGAACTGTTTTGGAAAACCGGTTCAATCAATATTAACAACTAGCTAAATATATATAAAAAAAAAACTATTTTAAAATTGGAAAACTATTATGAATAAATAAAACTGGTACAAATAATATATTAGTTCATCATGAACTAATTATATACTTAACCGGTTCGATTACTTAATGATTTTTTTTTTTAAAAATGGGTTTTACTAAATACAACTCTCTTTTTCCTACCTCAACCTCTTTTAATTCATAAGTTAATAAAAATGAATATTAATTTAATAATAGGAGATTATATTTAGTTAAATTATTTTTTTTATTTTATAATTATTTTGTAATCTATTTTTCTTTTCTAATCTTAATTATTACTATATTAATAATAAAAAATAATATTTTATTAAAACTGATTTGAACACTAACTAATTTTATTATGGTTAAACTAATGAATCATAAATTGGTAATTTTTTAGATTTCGATCACTAGTCTACTCATAAAAACATTGATTGGAAACTATGAAATTTATCTCATGTTCAAATTGAAAACCGACATAAATAAAGTAAAAATCTCGTAAGAAAAAAAAATCTTATATAAAAAAGTTTCATTTTTTTATTATTCGTTAGATTTAGTTTTCAGGGTTTTTTTATGATATTTATGTTTCTTTTCAGACATAAGTTAAATTTTATAGTTTTCCTAAATATTAACATGTGATAGAACAAGTTTCACACCTTCAAATTCAATAAGTCAAAAATAGTTCAAAATCATTTTCTCAAAATTGAAAATAATAATTATTTCATAATTACCATTTTCACTCATTTTAAAACATAAAAAACTAAATTAAACTTTTAAAAAAATAAATAACCAAATTTAATATAATAAAAATCGACTAAAACTATATTTATTCCTATCAATCCAGTTGTAAAATAAAATTCATCTACATGTACTATTAACGATTAATATCCTTACGGTATTAATAATTATATAACCATTTTTATTTCTTTATAATTTTACGTATATAATGATCAATAATTAACAACACTACTACTAATCATATATTTTATTTTGGTAAAAGCAACAAGTGTATATAATTATATTCATTTACTTTTCTCTAACTGCTTCACAAAATAAAATTAATCATATTTAGATATTTGGAATTTAAATTAATCATTTTAAAAAAAATATTATCTCCATTTTATCTTCAACCCTAATTTTTTCTTTCTCTTTCCTTTTCTAGTTTTTTGAGCCATTTTTTTCTTTATTTCGTCTTCTTTTCCAATTAACTTTAGTCTCTTCTTCTTCCTTCCTTACTTCTACTTTCTCTCCCTCTCCCTTCTTCTTTTTTTGTCAAATTTCTCTTCCATTTAAGTTTCCGGTGAGATCTTGCAGAAGAATTTAAATAAAATTCAAAACTTTTTAACTCTCTAATTATATATGATTAGAGAGTTAAAAAAAATTGAAACTTTTTAAGCCGGAGCTGAAGAGTTAAAAAAATTAAAAAAATTTTAACCTTCCACGAGAGCTTGTGAGAGACTTTAAAAAAATTTATTTAAATTTTATACAAAGATATATAAGTTTGAATTTAAAATGTGAGGAATATTACTCGATCTTTAATTAACCACACAGCCAGACGGGGCATAGAGTAAAATCCTCGTATGGACAATAATCTTAACCCTTGACATTTGGTTTTTTGTTTTTTTTGTGTGTGTGTGTGCTAGGTCCTAGTGCCCATTGCCCACAATGTTAAAACTGCTACTGCTTGCCGTCGCTAAAGGTAATCTCCAGTGCTGATTTTAAACTTGCCAAATTCTATTAAAATTAAAATAAGAACACTAAATGAAAATTATCCCCAAAAAATACACTAAAAATGGTGAATACAAAATATTGAAAACATACAAAGCGTAAATGTAAGTATAAAAAACATCAATTCTAATTTTTGAAGATTAAAATATACAATATATCTGCTATATCTATAAATTTATTGCAATTCCAAACATGGATTTTTGCTTGTTATCTAGAAAACAAATAAATTAACAAGGTTAAAATTCTTAAATTGATGAAAATGGTCTTAAAACACAGATTCTTGTTTTGGTAGAAAAATATGCACAATTTTACCCATTATTACTCATTCCTTTCTTACATTCCGTGGCCTTCAAAGCCGAAAGCAAGCATTAACTAGGCCCATCAAGAATAAATATTTGCTAACTGTTTTCAAGTAGAAAAGGTCATCTCCAAATAGGGTTGCTTAAGTGTTTGCAAGCCGGAAAAAAAAAATCTCTTCACAAAAAACTTCCCTCTGGAGAAAGTCTACATAGAAGACTAGATTTCTTTGCCACAAAATGACTTTCTTATAAATAAATTATTTTTTAATATTAAAATATAATGTTTTCATCACTCACCCTCAATCATAACTAAGTTTTATAATAAAAATAAATAAAAACATTAGCTTTTTAAAACAAATTAAGAAAACATGTCATTACAGAACCATAAAAAGTACTATAAAAACCACAAATTAAGAAAACATTAGCTTTTACACTTACATTCAAATCACAATTCTTGATTTAGGATAAATTTATTGATTTTATAGATTAAATTCATAGATTAAAATTTGTGCTTTTTTACTTTAATACATGACATAAAAGAGACTAGCTTAAATTATTTGAAATTTTATTTAAAATATATTGATATAAAGATAAATTATAAGAAAAATATGATAAAAGTATCTATGCGTAAATAAACATTAAGATGCCAACAACTGCATCGCTAAGTATGAGCATGCTACACAGAAATTTGAATAACCAGAGAAATCATGTATTGAGGTCCTTTTTTTTAATTGATATGTACAACGAAATAACAAAATATTAAATCTTTTAATACATATAATAAAAAAAAGTTTAATTGATATACACTCTCATAGTAAAGATTTTTATATTTACATTCAATCACAATCCTTCTTTCATAGTAAATTTTTTGACTTTAGTCATTACTACTTTAAAAGTCATATGAATGAAAAATCATGATTGAGTAGTATATACCAATTAAACTCATTAAAAAAATTAGAGTTTAATTAGTATATATCGTCAATGTAAAGATTTCCATATTGACATTTAATCATAAACCCTCATTCATGGTACATTAATTAACTTTACTCATTACTACTTTAAAAGTTACATAAAAAGAACTTCGTGTAGAAATCTTCTACGCCGAAAGTGTATACCAATTAAACTCTTAAATCTCTTAAGTGAACAAATATTTTCTGCTTTCATTTTCGGATAAACAAAAACAATAACAAAAATATATTTACTTATAATTTATAAAATATTTTTAAAAATCAAATAAAATAAAACAAAATTATTCAGTATTTTAAAAAATCAAAACTATATAAAAACTTAATATTCATAGTGTAATTAGAACAAATATTATATATAAATATATTTTAAATTATATATAAATATCTTATAATATTTTTATTACAATTAATTAAATTTAACAATTTTACATTTCGAAAATTAAAAAAAATCAAGAAAACAAACATTTTTTTAATGTTAAAAACTTGAAAATAAATATTATTTCAAAAAATAACACCAGAAAATATTTTTCAATGCCAACCCCTGAATTTCTTAGGTAAATTTTAAAGCAGGAAATAACTAACAGTATTTTCACTTTTAGATTCCTCATCGAGTCTAATGGATCCATATGTTTAGAAAATATAGCATCTTTTTTCTTTTCTGTTCAAAGTATTATTGTACATAACAGATTACCTTAAAATTGTGAACTATCATATGAGCTGCTTTTGATCATGAAATCTGAATCCATCTCCATTGGTCTCAAAGGCAAACCCGCATCTTCGTGCACAAGACCTCAATTGAGTGATATTGATGAAAAATAACTGTTAACTGGGTCGTGGTTATCATAGAATGTGTGTGGGCAGTTACACTAATATCTCCTTAGGTTAGAACTTGTTTTGTTACACAAGCACATGGTGTTAAATGTTGAAATTAATTGTGGATTAGTATCACGCAATATCTAATTATCATTAACCGATAATATTAGATATGATCATAATATCAATATGTTTATTTATCTTTAACCGACAATATCTTAAAATATCAATATGGTTATTTAACTGGGATTACAGTGAGATACACTCTGTGATGGGTTAGGTCAATCAGATAAAAAAATCCAATTAAGAGAGGTCCCTGACTACCCTGGGGGGTTATAAATTTGTCATCCCATTAAGCAAATTTACACATCAGAATTGTTCTCTACAATAACCCCTCAGAAGGTAGCCAGAAGAACCTCTAGAGTTCTGTTCAATAGTGCTCATGGATATGAATGTCAATTCAGGTACACATTCATTTTCATTCTATTAATTCAATAGCATGATTGGCATACTATAATTTGTGTCTAGTACAGTATAATTCAAAAAAACTACTTTATACTTTCATCAATTGGTATCAGAGCATACTAGATACATTTTATGGTTGTCAATTGAACAAACCCTATTTTTTCAACATTAACATACATGCGTTTTTGAGAGAGGGAAAGAGACTGAATGATACCTGAGCGGTTACGCGGCGGCATTCGAGTCGTCCGCCGGCAGCCGCGTCGCCTGCCGGGACCGACGAACCTCCCGCTGGTCCCGACCCTGCCGCGCCGCACGATCGGAGATCGCGTCTTGAACGGACGCCCAGATCGTGGCGGAGATCGGGTCTCGCGCGCCCAGATCGCAGCGGAGATCGCCTCGCGCGCCCAGATCGCGGCGGAGATCGCGCCTCGCGCGCCCAAGTCGCGGTGGAGATCGTTTCGACCGCCGCTTTCCGATCTGAAGCAGAGAGGGGCGGAGATCGGAGATCGGCCCAGATCGCGTTGCGGCGGAGATCGCGTTTCGGCCGCCCTCTCCAGCGGCTCTTCGTCGCGTTTCGACCGCCCAGATCCCGTCCAATCTTGGGGCTTTCGGCGCCTTCAGCGCCGTCTGTTCCAGCGGCTCTCCGTCGCCTTCGAGCGGTTCAACCGCCGCGCTTCGTATCGTCCAGATCCCGTCGGATCTTGAGGCTTCGGCGCTGCTCCACCGGCGCTCCAGAATCGAAGCCGCTGCTCCACCGACGGACTCGCGTTTCAGCGCCGAACCAGATCGCAGCGGAGATCGCACCGACCGTCCGAATCTGCGTCTCCGCCGTTTCTGGATCTGCGTCTCCGCCTTTTCCGGATCTGCATCTGCTGCCCATTTCCGTTTCGTAACCGCACGAAACATCAAATATTTTTTTTAGGAGAACCACGGTGATCCAAGCCGTCAAAATATTTGTTCCGTAACCACCGATTCCTCCATGCCAAATATTTTTTTTTCTCTTAAAATTATTAAATAAATAATTTTTTTTTTAAATTTCATAATTTTGAAATTATTTAATTTTTTGAGATGTAATTTCGAATTAATTTTAGCATATTACTCTCAAATTTTTTTAATATTGAATTATTACTTATAATATGATTTTTCTGTTAATTTGCATTGTGATGACCTATCTATCATGGGCATGATGATGTGAATTTTGTTTGTCATATTTTAAGATAATTAAAATCATATGAAATAAAGCATGATTTATGCTATTAATTTACATAATTGTAATTTCACCTATCGTGGATGCATTTTGTGTAAATTTATGAATAAATATTAATTCATTATATTAGTGATAATTATACCCTATCGGTGTGTTGTTATTAGTATAATTTGTTGTTGTACAATACTTTTCTCTTTACTTATGTTAATGTTTTTTGGTACCCTATCGGTGCTAGGATTTATTAATTTAAGTTATAATGTATTGTAATTTGCTTAGGGATTTATTTTAAGCTGAACTTTTAAATCATTTTTTTTCTCCTTATTGTGATGTTCAGTTTTCTTCCCTAATTCCGTCAAAACTCTAAACGGAACAAATTATGAGGATTGGAAAGAATCATTAGATCTCTACCTGACCATTGGCAATCTGGATTTAGCATTGAGGACGACGAGGCCTGCGCCTCTTACAGATGAGTCTTCTGAAGCTCAGCGAATCTCTCATGAGAAATGGGAACACTCTAACAGAGTGTGCCTGAAGGTGATTAAATTCACCATGGAGAAATCTATTAGACAGAGCATTCCAGATCTTGATGATGTCAGTGCTTTTCTCAAAGCAGTCGGTGAAAAATTCACAACTTTTGATAAGGCACAGAAAAGCCAATATCTTTCCTTATTTGAAAAGACCAAATATGATGGTGTCAGCGGTGTACGTGAACACATTATGAAGTTAATACATTTCTATAATAAGCTGAAGTCTCTCAAGGTTGAGGTTGGCGAAGACACTTTAATTTATCGCATCTTGGAATCTCTGCCTTCTCAGTTTGACATCATGAAGACTTCATATAACATTCAAAAGCATGACTATGGAGTGGATGAATTGATTGCAATAATCACCCAAGAGGAGGAGTCAATGAAGAAAAATAAGCCTAATAGCATTCAGTTCGTTGCTTCTAGTTCAGGTGCTAAAGGTGCTAACAGGTATAAAGGAAAGAAGAAAAAGGGTACAGAGAAAGCAGAACGACATTTAGAACCCAAGAAGAAATTCTTTAAAGGTTCTTGCAAGTATTGTAAGAAACGTGGTCACACGGTGGAAGATTGCTTTATCCTGAAAAAGAAAGAGGAGAAGCGAGGTAATCTGCTAGCACTAACTTGCTTTGAATCTAATATGGTTGATGTTCCTCCAAATTCCTGGTGGTTAGACTCAGGGGCTACTATTCATGTTGTGAATTCTTTACAGGGGTTCACAAGCCTGAGGAAACCAAGTGATGTTGAGACGAAGATTGTTATGGGAGATGGAGCTGGAGTACCCGTTGCTGACATTGGAGTCGTCTCTTTATGTTTATCCTCTGGACATACTTTATTATTACATGATGCTGTTTATGTCCCTTCCATGAGAAGGAATTTGATATCAATTTTTGTTTTAGACAAATGTGGATACAACTTTCATTTTGGTGATGGAAAATTGGTAATTTATTATAATTCAACTGTTGTTGGTTCAGGAGTTTTGCATGACAGACTTTACATGTTAAACGTAACTGATATGTCAGTTAACTCCATTAGTGGGAGTAAACGTAACAGGATTGATGAATCTTCCTCTATGCTATGGCATAGACGTTTGGGGCATATTTCTAGGCCTCGAATTGAAAGACTCATAAAAGAAGGGATTCTGCATGATCTTGACTTCTCAGATTATGACACTTGTGTCGATTGCATCAAGGGAAAGTTCACTGCCAAAACCAGGAATAAAAGTTCAAACAGATGTGACAATGTGCTACAATTAATTCACACAGACATATGTGGACCTATTACACCTACTGCTATGGGTGGATATAGGTATTTTATTACCTTCATAGATGACTTCTCCAGACATGGATGGGTATATCTTCTTCAGGATAAAGCAAGCTCTCTTGAAGCCTTCAAAACCTTTAAAGCCTTTGTTGAGCTGAAAACAGAGAAGAAAGTTAAGTGTGTAAGGTCTGATAGAGGAGGAGAATATTATGGTCGTTATGACGAGACAGGAAGAAATCTAGGTCCATTTGCTCGATTCCTTGATGAATATGGAATTGAAGCTCAATACACCATGCCTGGAACTCCTGAACAAAATGGCGTTGCTGAGAGACGAAATCGAACACTCATGGACATGGTGAGATGTATGTTATCAGATTCATCTCTGCCAGAATTTCTTTGGGGAGATGCCTTGCGAACTGCTATGTACATTCTTAATCAGGTACCTAGCAAATCTGTGCCCAAAACTCCTTTTGAGCTAATGACTGGTAGAAAGCCGAGTTTGAGACATTTCCATGTATGGGGTTGTAAGGCAGAAGTAAGACCTTATAACCCTAAACAAAAGAAACTTGATCTCAAAACTATTAGCGGTCATTTCATTGGTTACTGCATCGGTTCGAGAGGATGCAGATTTTATTGTCCTTCTCACTCTACACGAGTTATTGAATCTGACCGAGCAGTTTTCTTTGAGGATGATTTAGACAGTGGGAGTTACACACCTCGAATGATGACCTTCAGAGAAGATCGAACCATGCTTCCATTACCATCTTATTCTCTTCCTACAGACATCTCAATCCCAATGGTTCACACAGATGAACAAATTGTTGAGAGGCATGTTGATGAACCACAACTCAATGATCAACAACATGATCAACAACTTGATGATGTTGATGTGGCTCCATTAAGACGATCTCAGAGAATACGCCGACCTTCTATACCAAATGACTATGTTGTCTACCTTCAGGAGCACGAATATGATCCACATGATGATGACGATCCCATTACATATCAGGAAGCACTTTCTAGTTCTCATGTTTCTGACTGGCTAAAAGCTATGCATGATGAATTGTCTTCCATGTCTCATAATAATGTTTGGGATCTTGTGGACTTACCAGTAGGTTGTAAGCCTGTTGGATCTAAATGGGTCTTTAAGACAAAACGTACTCCAGATGGAAAGGTTGATAGGTATAAGGCTCGATTGGTGGCTAAAGGTTATAGTCAACGGGAAGGTGTTGACTACAAAGAAACCTTTTCACCAGTTTCAACGAAGGACGCACTCCGAGTTGTCATGGCTTTAGTTGCTCATTTTGACCTAGAGCTACACCAGATGGATGTAAAGACAACTTTTCTGAATGGCGATCTTGCTGAAGATGTCTGCATGGTTCAACCTGATGGTTTTGTTGAAGCAGACAATGAGCATTTGGTGTGTAAACTTAAAAGGTCCATTTATGGACTGAAACAAGCATCTAGGCAATGGTATTTAAAATTCGACCAGGTTGTCACTACTTACAATTTCAAGGAAAATGTTGCAGACCAGTGCATTTACTTGAAGACTAGTGGGAGTGATTTCATCATTCTCGTATTATATGTCGATGACATTCTCCTTGCTAGTAGTTGTATGAACCTATTGGTTGAAACAAAATCAATGTTGTGCAAACATTTTGATATGAAAGACCTTGGTGAAGCTTCTGTTGTTCTAGGCATCCAAATTATTCGTGATAAGTCACATGGCATAGTTGGATTGTCTCAAAAGGGATATATCGAGAAGATTCTCAAGAAGTTCAACATGAATGCTTGCTCCCCATGTGCTGCACCTGTGCAACGTGGTGACAAATTATCTAACAAACAATGTCCTCATAATGATGAAGAAGTGGATGCTATGAAGAAAATTCCATATGCTTCCGCTGTTGGCAGTTTGATGTATGCTCAAGTCTGTACTCGTCCTGACATTGCTTTCATCGTCAATGCCTTAGGCAGATACTTGAGCGACCCAGGTTTGGGTCATTGGAAAGCCGTTAAAAGGGTCATGCGATATTTACAGGGAACTAAGGATCATATGTTGACTTTTATGAAGTCTGATCAACTTCAAGTCACTGGCTATTCTGATTCTGATTTTGCGGGTTGCCCTGATGATCATAGATCTACTTCTGGCTTTATTTTTATGATGGCAGGAGGAGCTATCTCTTGGAAGAGCGTTAAACAGTCTCTTACAGCTACCTCTACCATGGAAGCAGAGTATGTTGCTTGTTTTGAGGCCACTCGCCAGGCCATGTGGCTTAAGAAATTGATATCTGACTTTCACATAGTTGAAAGCATTTCCAGGCCACTTGTGATTTACTGTGACAATACTGCTGCTGTGAGTTTCTCTCGAAACAACAAAAGCTCTACTCGTTCAAAGCATTTTGATATCAAGTATCAATTTGTTAGAGAGCAAATTCAAAGTTTTCACACTCGGATTGAAAACATTGATTCTGAGGAGATGTTAGCAGATCCACTGACTAAGGCCTTAACTGTTGGAATTTTTCTTATTCAACTAACTCACATGGGTTTAGTCAAGGCTTTTGATGTATTAAGTTAGTGAGAGTCTGATTCTCTATTTTCTTTAAGAGACATGCTCTAGTTGACGTCATTTTGTTCATGTTTCTTATTAGCATTTTATTTATGCTTGGACCATTGTAGTGTCATTTATAGGACTGCATTATGTCATACATCTATGAAAAATATTAGTTACATGCAATTGATTAATATCCCTATCGGATATTTATTTTGTTGCTCATACTTTTCATATTGTTAATTAATATATGATATATCGGCAATTGTCGTTTTAGTTTAATGATTTGTATGTTGATTATTGATTGACACTATCCAAGTGGGAGAATGTTGAAATTAATTGTGGATTAGTATCACGCAATATCTAATTATCATTAACCGACAATATTAGATATGATCATAATATCAATATGGTTATTTATCTTTAACCGACAATATCTTAAAATATCAATATGGTTATTTAACTGGGATTACAGTGAGATTGACTCTGTGATGGGTTAGGTCAATCAGATAAAAAAGCCCAATTAAGAGAGGTCCCTGACTACCCTGGGGGGTTATAAATTTGCCATCCCATTAAGCAAATTTACACATCAGAATTGTTCTCTACAATAACCCCTCAGAAGGTAGCCAGAAGAACCTCTAGAGTTCTGTTCAATAGTGCTCATGGATATGAATGCCAACTCAAGTACACATTCATTTTCATTCTATTAAGTCTCACAACAAGTGAGAACTAAGTCTCACAAGAAAGGAGAAAATAAGGCTTGCAAACATAATTGAAACAAATGAAATATTTGGGGGCATCATCAAGTTCGTCAATGTGTCAACTAGAACTGTTCGTGATCTTCAAATATGGATCATACAGCTAAGAAGTTGCCGACTATTTACAGACTTGGTGGTTAAAGAACAGTAAATCATCTAATCGAGGACTATGGATTGACCAACCAAGGACCAAGGTCTGAATCACATTATTAACAGGTATGACCAACCTTGATCATACATTGTAGAACTCACTGGATTCCTGCGTGTTCATACCTAAATTTAGGCTTCTCTAGTAAGTATATTCTCTAGATGAACAAAATATATGGGAAAAAACTGCAATAATTTTATTCAGCATTCGATTAATGATATTAAATGTATACAAAGAAGAATGATAATTGAATGTATCTTCATCCTAAAGATGGAAACAACAGTTTATAATTTATATCAATAGATACATAGAAAAATTATTCTCGATTTGATTTTATGTAATGCCTAAAGACACCTGGGAAGAAATCAGGGTTGGACCAGCATGTGGGTGTTTTCTCCAACCCATTCTTGACAGCTTCCATCTTTTCAACGATATTTTTGTAAAGTCTTACCCATTTGTATATGGCTCGCTTCAATCGAACACTTTGGCCTTTCCCAGACACAAACTTGACGCAGTCCCTAGCTAGCTTTATAAGCTCTAAGCCATTTATGACAAACATATACTGGGAAACAATGTAGAATGTTATCAAATGAGAGATGGCACATGCATCCTATCAAGTATCAATCTTGTAATCAAAATGATCATGACTACGAAGTTAGTCTAATATCATCAGTTCATCACAAATTTTGCATATGAATATATTTCAAGCTAAACCAACTCATGTATTCTAAATACTTCAGAAAGTATTCCAATGCAATTTATATTTACAGTCACCTTCGTTGAGTACCCCACAATTAACTCCCATCGTTATCTCAGCAACATCATTTCAAGCTTTTCCTTCATTTTTCACACAAAAAAAAGAAATCTCAAGGCTAATAATAAGGCTATATTTGGCCTACCATTTGGATTCTTCCAACTTACATCAGTCTAGTAAACTCAATTTGGTAACATGTTTGGTTTCCGTTAAAAGTGAGTTAGCACACACACATTTGGCTCAGAACCAAGTTTCAGTTGAACGCTGTGCTAAGGTTGCTTTAGCAAACTCAGCTAGCAAAATGAACTAATGTTTGAAAACTTTAATCCAAAGACGCACTAAGTGGATGGGGAAGCACACGTGAATGTGCACAACTCATGTAAAAAAGAGAGAGATTACCATTAATATAAAGCAAACTGTTGCTAAAACAACTTGAAGAGTTTCATCTGACATCCCATCTGATCCACCAGAGCTGCCACTGCCACCACCACCACCTCGTCCTCCAGGAGGCCTGCCCCCACTTCCTCCCTTTTCAATTTGTTGTCTTAATATATCCTCTATTGACTGTCCCTTCAATTGTTCCATAGCTTCTTGAAGAGACTTGCTCTGGAAATCCTAATCATGTTACTGGTATTTAGTATTTGAGTACAAGACCTAAAATATACACATCAAGAGCATCTAAGCAAATTCAATTCCTCTACACTACTCACATCCCTTGTAACATGCTTAGCAAAGTGCCATGCATTAAATTGGAGTAATTTAAGGAAAAAGAGGGTCTAAACGCTTCTTAATAAGAGTGAAAACATTCTAACATGAAGAAAGACAGATTTGTTAAAATTAAGGAAAGAAAGGTTTACCCCATTATTTTCCATCATTCCTTGTCCACCGGCGAAACAAACGTAGAGGGCTTGGCGAGACTTAAGGACAGGCTGGCATTGGAAGCAAGAAGAAGGTTTCGCTCTAAGGGTCGAGGAAGTGACAGAGAGAGGGTCAAAAGACAAGGGTAATGAGCCAGACGTAGAATGAAAAGCGCGGCGCAACTGAGATGCGTTTGGGGCATAAATCACAGGAGCAACTTGGATGCTGCTCATTTTCATCCAACACAACAGAGACCTCAAACCTCAAAATTCACACATCACATGCCTGCATTTATTGATAATTGATCCCAACATTAGAGCTAGAAATAAAAGGAGAAGAAAAAATCACTCACCGGTTGAAGGGCTGCGACGGTGCAATCGAAGACGGAGAAGGTGGATTCTTGTGCAATTTAGCTAGGGCTATCTTAAAGGGAAAGAGACTTGATTAATATTTTATTAGTTTAAATAGAGAGGCTTCTACAATATTTTACTTCCGATCCCACGGTGGGGACTGGAGGTTCCTTTTTATTATCAAACATCAGCCGTTGGTGAGGGGATCTGTCTTCAAGAAAGTGTGGGTATCAGAGAAATTCATCAAACTGGAATTGGGGGCACCCAAGCAATTAGTGAAGGGAGTAATACAAATTACAAAAAACTGGAAAAACAAAACAAAACAAAACTTGCAGTCTAAGAAAAGGAAAAGTGAGAAGAAAACAAAATTCTTAAATGAAGGGTATCGATCTCACGTTTATTTGGTCAACATTTATGATTTACGACTTGGATTTTTTTTTTTGTTGTTGTTGAATATGACTAGGATTAAACCTTAGGAAGTAAATATTTCCAATTTCTCTAATTATAAAATATTATTTTTCGTAAAAATAAAAATAAATTATATTTCAAAAAAAAATTATAAAATAATAATTTATAATATACACTCAATTATCATAAAAAGGAAAATATCATTATAACACTTCACTGCTCACTCTATATTACTAAGCATATGTACAAATATTTCCAGATTTGCATGTTTCTAAAACCTTTTAAAGATCAAGTCTGATTGTTATGGTTTTATTTTTTAATTTTTTAAGAGTTTTAAAAATTGGTTTTTAGACAACAAAATTATTTAGTAAGTGTTATTTAAAAATTATTTTAAAAATATAAAAATAAAAAAAATTATTCTTTCACTAGTTTTAAAAAATGTACTGATAAATATTATTTAAAAATTTATTAAAACAACGGTAATAAATAAAGTTGTTACAAATGTAAAAAGAAAATTATATTTTTAAATTACACTCTCTTCTTCTAGGGGGGTTTTACTGTCTCACTTTTTCTTATTTTAAATTTTTAAACATGTGACATTTCCTTCTAAAAAAAATCAAAGTGACATTTCAATAAAAATAATTATTGTACTTAGGACCAGTTTGTAGAGATAATTATATTTAAGTGTTATTTGTCTCTCTTATTCTTTTGACTTTTTACAAATCTTAAAATAGATACTTATTTCTTATCTAAATTTTTAATTTAGCTTCCTTCTTTGATAAAGTTTCATCAAGTCCTAATGGTTAATAACTAATAGGATTGATTAGAAAACTTTCAAGAATAAAAAATAAGTTGGCTAAAATAAGGATTGATTATACAAACCTAACTTTGCAGTTTCGTTCCTTAAACTTTCTCTCTCATTTTATCCCGTCGCTCTGCTCTCCTTGTCCAAACTCTAGAGTCGCATATTGGGTCTCTTCCTCTTCTTTTAACCCTTTATTCTCTTCTTTTAATCTCATCAATAACCTCTCTTCACTTAATTTAAGTTTTAATCCTTAACAGTTAAGACTGGTATGCCTATGTCCAACTTTCTTCACAGTAACTTTGCCCGAATTATATTTACGGGTGGGTGTTTGTAATCATTTTGTAGTTTTTTTCTACTGATAGCAGACTTGATGGTGTCTTTTTGTCATGCTCTTGAAATTTCATTGCATATCAGAAAAAGTAAATTCATGCTTCAAAATTGTAAGGGATGTGTTTCTTGATATTTGACTGTAGATCGAAGAAGGTAAATATCTATTAGTAGATTATGCTCACTTTGCTTTGCTAACATATGTTCTTTTCCATTACAGGCTTAAACAATTTTTTTCTTTTATTAAATGTTCAAGATTTGTTTCTATATAGTTGTGCATAGTTGTTTCTGTATTTTCTACAACATAAAATAAAGCAAAAGTACAAAAAAAAAACTAATAATAATATAGTTTCAAGTTTATAAGATTGATATGGTGGTAAAATGAAAAAATGAAAAAGGAAAAAATAGTGGATTCAAACATTTCCAATAACAAAACTAATATTTGTCTATAAAAATAATAATAATATAGTCTCTTTAATTCTAAACCAAATTTTTAAACAAAAATGTGTTACTAATTATGCAACTAATATGGTGGTTCCAAGTAGGGGTGTTTATAGACTGAGATCAATTTATGGATCCAAATCAATCTAATTAGATTTGTGAATCGATCCAAACATAATAGAATCAAATTCAATTATAAACGGATTAGATCACAAATTTGAACTTCGAAATTCGTAAATTCATGAATCAATTCGTTTAATTTAAAGTTATATATATATATATATATATATATATATATATATATTTATTGAAAAAAAGTGTAAATAGAAAATTGGTTATACAATTTAAAGTTTAAATATTATTTACAAGTTGAAAATAAATTGGAAAAGAAATAAATTAAGTATTGCAGTGATGAAAATTACATATTATTAAATTTTATTGATTTTACCTTTTTAGAATTTATATTTTATTATTTATATACTATTTTTATATGTAATTTTACTTTTATTTTATTTTGAAAAAATAATGTATGTTTTAATATTTTATTTACAAATTTTTATGTTAACTATTTTATTTCCCATATTTTTATAAAAAATAAAATAGATCTAAACAATTTTTTTTCTAATTCATGAATTCAATCTGATATGATTTGTTGTTTATTAAATCGGATCGCTATTTTTTTTAAATTCAATCCAAACTGATTAATTTTTTTTTTCAATAGGCAAAAGCCTATATTGATAAAAGCAAAAAGTACAAGAGATGTCTTTCAACACATTACAATATAAGGTGACAAAAAATGTCACACGAAACCAAAAAGAAAATAGAATAGAAATAAAAATAAAAAGTACTCACATTCCATTTATACAAAGCCAAGGATTCATAGTCCATTCTACAAAGGATTGTGTTGTAAGCTTAGTTATGCGATATCATTCTCATGCAGCTAGTTAAGTAGCTTCGACGATTTATTGAACTGCGGGATCTTAGAGTTAAAAATCACTGCATTCCTGACCTTCCATATTTGCTAGAGCCTTGCGAACCATACAAAAATCCAAGCTTTTGCCGATTCCAATTTCCAAATATCAACCCTAGGAATTGGTAGTACTGAGATTTGATGTTGTTGGACAAATGGCCTAAGTTTAGTTAAGAGAGGGGTGAATTAAGTAGATCAAAATTTAAACTTAGTTTTCCTTCTTTTTATTTTATAATAGAATATTTTAAAATGAAAATGAAGTGTTCAAATATGCAAACAGAAAATTAAATAGGAGTATACGGAATAGAAGTATGCAAACTCTTTTTATACTTGTTCGACCAATTCACTTGCCTACGTCCAGTCCTCAAGTAACTTGACTTGAGCTTTTACTATCTTTGTAAATCACTTTACAAATGAACGAATTCTCAATCACCTTGGGAGTCCTCTCCCTGTGTTTGAGATTCCTTTTCTCACTCAAGAACTCTCTTGAATACAATTAGTGAGTAATCAGAAGAAGAAGAAGAAGAAGAAGAATAAGAAACTCTCTTAAAGAGTAAATCATACAATCTGAAGATCCTATAAGAACTCTTTCGGAATTTGCAAGTTTTTGGGCAAGAGTTTGTTTTCTGTAAAAGATAGGAAAAATTCATTATTTGAAACAGAAGAAAAGTCACTTATTAGTAGTGTCAAAACCAAAGGGATGTGTTCTTTCATGAAAGATTGTGACTTTTCAAACTTCTCATAACAGCCATTGATAATCGATTACATATATTGGTAATCGATTACACTATTAAAAAATTGTCCCTTTTCATGAAAGGTTGTGACTTTTCAAACTGTCTGTGATAACAACTTTTCTGGTAATTGATTACATAAAAATGATAATTGATTACATGATTTAAAAATTGTATCGTTGTCACTTTTGAATTCAGAATTTGAATAAACAAGTTCTCTGGTAATCAATTACATAGTCTGGTAATCGATTACCAGTTCATAATTTTGAATTGATAACAAACATATATTGCCAAATTAAGTTTATGCAAATTCTTAGAGATTCTTTTACAATAACTAAGTTAATTTAATTTTATAGCTTATATCTTGAATCTCTGTTAGTGTTATTTTGTTCTTTTTTCTTTCTTACTTTTGTAGCAACATTCTTTATCACTTTTGGCATCATCAAAACCTGTAATATATTAGCATTTACAGATGTTACGTGATAACACTGTGGTGAAGCCTCACCAGCAACATAACTGCAACCAAATATTGTAGGACATCTCACAAGTAAGAAATATATGAGCACATGTCTCCTCAAATCGACCACAAAACCCACACAACACATTTCCTTCTATTATGATATTTAGTTTCAGCAAGTTCTTCCTTATTGGCAGCTTATGCACTCCAATTTGCCACACCAGCAGCAGAACCTTTGGGGGTAAACCTTTTTCTGACATCTTCTTGCGGAACATATTTATATCTTCTCCTAGATCCAACGAAAGACACTTGTACGCCGAGGATACAGAGTACAAACCTAATTTCTCCAAAGACCACACCTACCCATTAGTTACCTCTTGCGACAAAGTCACATTACCCGCCCTCATTCTAGCTCCTCTAACATCTTTTCTTCCCAAACGAATAAGTTTCTCCTCCCCTTCCATTTCCACCCTAACTCCCTCGTGCTTCTCTGTAATAGAGACTTCTATCTAACACAACCCCATATAACCAGAGAAACTCATCATGCAACCTACATTCTCCACACCACCTGTTCTCCCAAAACGATGTACCTCCTTGTACCAAGACTGTGTCGCACATTCAAAGACCACCAATCCTTACTCCCTAACCCCTTGCACTCAATGGAATTCAAATTAGCCCACCACGATAAACACAATTTTCCCCTTACCACCCACCTCTCATTTGTATGCATATACTTTGATTGAAGAACCCTCGCTCACAAACTCTCATAATCTACCTTCAAACGCCACTTTCATTTCTCCAATAAGGCTAGATTAAAGTGACTCATATCTTTCAGTCCTAGACCCCCCTTCTTCTTTTCCTTACGCACTTTGTCCCAAGATACCCAATTAATTTTTCTCATATCGCCCACCTCATAGAAGCCGTTTAAAAATAGAGTGAAGGTGAGAAATGATACCTTTTGGAGCCTTGAAGAAAGAAACAAAAAGGTTGCTAACGTAACCAAACCGATTAAACCTGGTTGATCGATTTTTTTTTTACTTAAAATATGATCTTATCCCATCCATGAACACCTCTAATTCCAAGTGTCTCTATACATTTCTGTCTAAATTTTTTTTGACAAGAGTACATGTAATATATATTTTTAATGTAATTGGTATTGTGTAATATATATTTCTTATTATTAAATAAAAGATCAAATTACAATCTAAGGGGATTTAACACTAGGGATATCCTTAGCATAAGCATTAAGCACACACCATTTAGGTGAGACTTGTCACCACTATCAATTCAAAACCGTAAGACAATGAATTTGTATATTTTCTCACTTATATAGTACTCAATTTATCATTTTCTAGCCAATGTGAGACTTCACCTTCACATTTGCACTCCAACACAAAAACAATCCTAAAATTCTTTCTACCAAGTCCCTTGAAACTTTACACTAATCAACAAGTATAAGGTTTGGTTTATCTAGGGTATAAAGTCTTTTCTTTGCTTAAAAGATGGATCACAAATAACTTATTATACTTATACACTTATACATGTGTTTTTCAGAAAATAAGAGAGTTTAAGAATTTCAAGTATTCAAAGCACTGAAAAGAGTATTCTTTTTCCATAAAATATTTTCAAGTTTTTCATATCTTCAAATATTCTTGTATTTATAAGCTTCTCATAAAATTATCCATTGCGACTGAATAAATATTTTCTTCAATCTCATTGCAAAGACACTATTTGATGCATTAATTATTTTTCATAAACTAGTTTCTTTGATATGATAAAACTTTAATTCTACTTATCTCCCTTTCAAATACCTATATTACAAAACAAAAATGTTTTCAAGAAGAGGAGGAAGTTGACTTTATGCTCGACACGTTTTCACAAAAATAATATCCTCTTTCCATTTGACCTTACTTTGTTGTGCTTTTCATTTTGAAGCTTTTTCATCTTTACTTTAGATATTTGTAAAAGCAAAACCTTAAAGACTTAATTGCATGATCCTCAATTTTTTTAATTTTGAAAATTTTAAACTCAATTATTAATTATTAATTAAGACATATTTACTCAAACTTTTAAAATTTCTTAATTGATACTCATAATTAAATGGAAAGTTCAACAATAATGTTAATCCCATAATCGATTATTCTAAGTAAATAATTTATTATTTTGTACCTTAAAGATGTCTCCTTGCATAAATAATCAATTATTGTAACTAAATAATTTATTATCATGTACTTTGAAGAAGTTTTCTTGTATAAATAATCGATTATTGTATGTAAATCCACATAATTAATTATCATAGAGTCAAAATTAACATTGACTATCTTGCAGTTAGTTGTTAGTTCAATTTGAGTACTAATTAAAAAATTTAAAAATTAAGGATCATAATGTCTTATATTAAGGTCTTATTTTGGTAAGCTTATGTAGTAGAGATTACAAATTAGATTTTTACTAAAAGCTTGAACACAAAAAACACCTTCAAAAATAGTTTAATTAGTGTTTTTATGATGCATATGTAAAAGCTTATATCGAAAAACTTATAAAAAAAATGTTGTTTTGACAAAATTATATAAGTTTTTTTATATTAGTAAAATGACTAAAAACAACATTGTTTTCATTTCCAAATTTAAAACACTATTTCAAATCTTAAAAAAAAAAGAACATTTACTCCTTGGAAACCGAAAACTAATGATTGATGACCGAAAATTAGTATCAAAGTTAGAGGTTAGAGGTGACGTTCAATGACTTTCAGTAAGAGGTAAAAGTCAATAATTGACGACTAGAGATAGTGGTTAGCGACCATCGATTGGAGGTGGAAGTCAGGGACTGCCTGTCTAGGGTTGTGGTCTGTGACCACTAGCTGGAGGTGCGGTCGATGACCTCTAGCCAGAGATGGCGATTGGTGACCGCTGGACAAAGGTGGTGCCCGGTGACGAATAGAGGTGGTCGTCGGTGACTGCCGGGCAGAGGTAGAAGTCGGTGACCATCGGTTGGAGTTGGCAGCCAATGACCGTTAGTTGGAGTTAGAAGTCAATGATCACCAATCAAAGATGGCGGTCAATGGTGGCAAGTGATGAGCTTAAATAAAAGCTAGAGACTCAGAACCACCTTGAACGAGGCCAAAAATTGAAAAAGCTTTAAAAATGAACTTTTTCATAAGCTTTATTGAGAGATTTTAAAGAAGAAAAAAATTATTAAAGGTTATGTATCCAAACACTTGTACAGGAAAAATGGTGTTTGGACAAAATTATATAAGTTATTTTATATTAGTAAAATCACTAAAAGCAACATTATTTTAACTTCAAGATTTAAAACACTAATTTCAAATCTTAACCAAAAAGAGAAACCAAAAACTAATGATCGATGGTTGGTGTCGGAGATAGAGATTGGAGGTGGCGTTCGATGACTTTCGATAGGAGGTAGCAGTCAGTTATCAACGTCGATGGAGATAGCAGTTGGTGATCCTTGGTCAAGGGTGGTGGTCGATGATGGTTGGCTAGTGACTGTTGGCCAAAAATGGCAGCTAGTGACTGCTTGCCAAAAATGGCAGTCAGTGACCATCGAGCGGAGTTGGTGGCAAGTGACCGTCAATCGGAGTTGGTGGCAAGTGATGTCACGTTATGAGCTTGAATAAAAACCAGAAACTTGGAAGTTTAAATAAAATTGAAAAAGCTTTAAAAATTAACCTTTCCATAAGCTCTTATGAGAGTTTTTAAAGAAGTAAAAAATTATTAAAGATTATGTATCCAAACACGTTTGGATAGGCTATTCAATAAGAGCTTCTTACATAAGAACTTATAGTATAAGCTCTTAAATTTTCAATAATTTATTTGTATTTGAATATACAAAGTTAAAAGCTCTTATATGAAAATAAAGTGTATGAATATATATATATATATATATATATATAGAGAGAGAGAGAAAGAAAGATTAAGAGAAGGAGGGAGAGAGATTCAATAGTAAGTTTTAATCATGTGAGAGACAAAAAAGTAAGAGAAAGGAGTAGAAGTATGAATTTTCAATAAGTTTAAAACAACTTTTTTTCAAAAAGTTATTCTAAATAGTTTATTCAAAATTAGCTTAAAACAGCTTAAGGACCCTATATAAACGTTTTTATAAATTTATCCAAATACTTATATAAGTGTCTACTTATATGATAACATAAACTTAAACAAGTTGTAAATAAATTCTTCCAAACAAACTTAATTTTAAATTGAAATTAGAGTTTATAGAGTAAAAAATTTCCTAGTAGAACTTTTATCGTGAATTCAAGCAATTTCTAAAATTGATAGCTAGAATTTTCAAAATTATAGAAGTTGGTGTCGGAATGTGCAATTAATCAAACTTAAAACAAAGTCATATGAAACTAGATAAGTTTGTGCTGTCTCCAACACATAATGCTTTGTCTGGCGAAATAAACCATAGCATATTGTTTTCTTACTTGTAGATACAAATTATCCTGCAATCACAAATGTTGTCAGTAACGCATACCATTTATTTTCATAAATTAAAATTGAAGGCCATAATTCTTCTTATGAGTTAACAACATTTTTTATTTTCTCTCTCTTCACGCCCTTTTTCCTTCTTTATTATTTAATAAATAAGAAGTCTCCCTTCTCCTATTTTTCGTGACAAAATAAAGCATTCTTTGATACATTTTACTGTTCTTTCAAAGGAAAAAATAACACCTCAATTAATTTTGCAAAATTGTTTTGTGAACTTGGAGAAAAAACCGTACAATGAAAACACTCTCAAAAGTACATTTTTTTTAAAAATATTTCTTATTAATGAACCAAATCAAGACTTCTTGGATGGCTTTTGGTGAAAATTCCTTTGCGAAAAAAAAAAAAGCTTGTTGTTTGAACATTTGTTTAGATTTGTAACCTAAAAGACAAACTCAATCGGCCAAAAAGAAAAAATTGAGCTTGATTATAACCTAAAAGGTTGTTGTTTGAACATTTGTTTAGATTTGTGACAAAAAGAAGACACCTTCAAAAATATTTTCAAATTTTTTTGTCAATAATGTATTGGGAGGAACCTCATAAAACTTAATCCAACTAACTAAACTCACTTATGATGACTAAATAAGTTAAGTAATTACTCCTAAGATTTTGCAACAACAATAATTTTGCTTGATATGCCAATTTTACTTTGGAAGTGATAAGTTAAGAGTCATTAAATAACTTAATATAAGTGGCTCTAGGACATTTTGAAACCAACAATTAGTAATTTGTACTCTACTTTTTTAGGTCTTGCTTGAGCAAGAAGGTGATCAAGTGTTTCTTTTATTGTTTCCTTGAATCTTCTTGTTCCATTGTTCTTTATATTGGAGTTGAATCTATCAATGTACATTCTCTATTATGCTTTGGAGTTAATTATATAATCATGTTAATTTGAAGTTAATAAATATATATACTTGTATATTGATGTAAAAACTTATGTTACAACTAAGATACATTTCTTTTTAATAGGTTTGCTATAGATTTACATATTATATAGTCACTTATATCATAGTAAAATCAATATTTTTCATATATTGATGACAACACAACTTCCATTGTTGAAGGGTCTTGTTTATAAATGAATAGATATATTTTTCTTTTAAGTTATGTCTGGATGGATGGTAGATGATTAAATTGAAAAAGATTGATGATAATGAAGATTAAAAGAAAGATATTTTGATTTGGTTTGCAAGGATAAGAATGGAGTATTACAATAAAAGAAGATGAATCATTTTGTTTCATCTTCTTTATTAATCTATTTTATACTTCGATTTGCTTTAAAAAAAAAAAAAGAAAGATGAATTATGATTCATTTCATTCTATTACTTAATTTCAATATTCTTTCCTTTACCCAGATTTGGGGTGCACTCAATAAAAAAAAAAAAGCTAAAAAGAACTATTTTGTCTTCAGAAATGTTATACCCAAATTATAAGTCTCTTAAGATTATTTCTCCTTATTTCTTCTTCAGCATTTCTACTTAGTGTACTTGTTTTTTTAATACCTATCTCTACAAGACACAATCCAGGCAAACGTCTATGCTGCGCAAAATGTTCTTAATTGTTTTTATTTGATATTTTCTTTAAAAATAAAATTTTCAAGTGAGAATATAAAATAAATGAAATATAAAGCATTTTTAAAAGAAAAATAGCATAAAAATTATGAAACATTCCATCCTATCCTATCTTTTTCCAAATGACTGAATGAAATTTTAATTTATTCTATTATAATATCTAAATAACATAATAATATTTTTATTCCATTCTATATATCTTGTTATATTTCTATTCATTTTTTTTTTAATTTTCACTAATTCAAATAGCCTTAAGAATTTGTCTAATAAGGACAACATTGAGAGCGGCCTCATATAAAAAAGGCATAATAGGGTCTCCCTAGACTGCATCTTAGTGTATAGACATGGTACGTACGTTGAAAGAACAAACTTGAAGTGAGATTTTTTCCCCCTCTAAATAAGACAGTATTTACTTTATTATTGTTATTTATATTAAAATTAGGTACAATGGTACCCAAATGTATACATAAAATTAAGCTTTACGTATACCTTCTCATAATATTCCTAATTCAGCATATGGTTATTTTATATTAATGTACGTGATGGCACACATAATATAAATAACTCTAATGTGCCTCCAATGTGGCACCACACATAAGCAAAGTCTTAGTGAATATATATATATATATATATATATTAATAGAAAAAAATTATATTTGTAAAAATAACAACAGTCATAAAATGTTAAAAGATAAAATAATCATAAAATATAAACATAAAAAAAGTCACATTCTCATTATATAATATATAATTTAATATTATATATTATAAATTATAAAATATAATTGAACAATTGAAGATTAATATTTTAAAGTAATTTTTTTGTTTAAAGTTATAAAATAGATTTAGTGATAAAGTTTACTTTTTAGAAGTGAGAGGTTGTGAATTTAAGTTCCTCTTATGATAAAGTAATAATAAATATTTTGAAAAATGAATCTCAAAATATATTCTCATTATTAATAATTTATTATTAATAGTATAGGAAAACATATGTGTAAAGTTTTGTAAAATTACAGCATTAATAAAACATTCCTTGACGGTGTGACTTAATTATTTAACAAAAAGTAAATTCTATGGCCTCCTTACGTCGCTACAAATGTAATAATTAGTTTTGTAGCCCTATTAATTGTGTAACTAACAATTCTTTATATATGTTAAATATGGTATAGTAGTCCCTTTGATATTCCTGGAAAAGTAGCATTGAATATATATTTATTTTGTTGGTTTTCCTTTAAGGCATTATTGAGATGTCATTCCCTTACTTTCCAAAGGTCTTGAAGGCAATGATATTGATAAAAAAGTAAAACCTAATGAAGGAGCCATGTTCGCATGTAACCTAAAGGTGGAAAAAGGCTTGACCAAGATGGGGCCAATGCTGGTAGTACCTAATACCAAATGACCTCAAAAGGAATACGTGAAGCATATCGTGACTGTAACTTAATTCAAGCTCAGCCTTTAAGTTGTCACTCTCTCATTGCCACAAACTACAAAGAGAAATAAAAAAAAAAAAAAGAAAAGGGCCCCCATAAGTGGGGTGGTGGGGTAAATAGTTACTAACTCATACCCTAGGGAAAGGCATTTCACTTTTCAATGTCCATTCGTAGGCATCATCATTTTGTGCAACAAGTCACCTACCTTTGATCCCTTTTTGGGCACATAAAAAATGTATACAACCTCTTTTTCTTATGCCTTTAGTGGCTTCTTTACCTTCATCTTATAATTACCTTTGACACTTCCATATAACTCGAGTCAAACTTTTCATTCATTCTATCTGTTATATTACGGGTATTCATTGACCATTTTACATTCATTTTACTCAATTGCCACAATTTTAGTTTTATATTCCTACAGACTCATTGAAAAAACTTTTATCTTCTCAATTAATCACAAATCATCTCTAACTTATATAAAACTTAACAAATTCATCACATATATATATATATATATATATAATTAAATGTTCTCTTTCCTAAAAAAATTAAATTTGTACTACTTATTTGTGCAACTGTATATGACAACTGGCAATGCGAACGGTTTCTAAGAATAAATATCAATTTCGTAAAGCCTGTTATGTTAAAATTGATAGTTGATAAATGTCATCTATTATTGTAAACCTGCAAACCTATACAGAGCAAACTCCGAGTTATGCTAAAGCAATCCAAATTCTAATTAGGTCTAGTATTTTTTCTGACAGCTAACTAGGTCTACTATTAAACTCTAAGTTTGTGTTTAAATTAGATTTCAATTGTATGAGAATCACTTTAAAAACGAAAGTAATAAATAACTAGTGGAATTTTTTAACCATAATTTGAAAAGCAAAAATGATTTTAAATGAGGGTTGCGTTGGCAGCTACGTTGTATGTTGAAATTAATTAATTATGGTAGTGATAGAATTATAAAAGGTAAAAGTAAAAGCAGTTGTCAAGTTGAATTTAAAGTGAAGGTATTTATTTAATTAAATATGTAGCGAAAAGCTTTCCGTAGTTGATGTGTCACAATTTCTTTCTTTCCCCAGACTTGCATAACCACCACACAAAGCGTGTCCATACACTAAATTTTATGCATCCATTTTGGAATATACTACTGCATACAGTATGTATACAGAGAAAAATCTTTGTCTACGCTGGTCATTTTAATAGGTTGGGCTACCACGTGCCGATGATTGATGGAAACAAAACAATAATATATATGTTAGGCAGCTGAATTGATATATGGTTAAAAAACACATCAATTCCACCCCCACCCCTTTGTTTTAAACAAAAATAAAAAACTTTGATACCGACATATTTGATATTTTCCTATGTACAAAATGAATTGAAGGAGAAAGTGGTAATTTCGAACCTATTTATTCTTCACTATTTGGGAGGGATAGGTGTCTGTGACAGCCCCATCAAAAACATTGGGGGTGTAATATTCCTTATGGGCTCAGGTTGTATTCTATCCCAAATTGCTTGTCCTTGCCCTGCTATATGAAAGGAATGGCTGAAGCACCCTTCCAAATACAGTGAGGGTTGAGCATCAAAATTGCAGCCACGTTGGAAACTTATCACACCTTGTTATATGCACTACATAATTCAACATTTGCCATTCAAAAGGCTAATAAGCAAGGGAATGGTGATTCTACTTAAATGTTGCTATTGAATTGGACAGAGTGACTTTAATTAATGCCTTTGAGTGGTGTGGTATGCAGTGGATGGAGAGATGGCCTCTAGCAGACTAGGACACATGTAGTGCCAAATTGAGCTTGCTCATCACATTTATCTTACTTGTCTTGCATAAAAGAAGAAAACAAATCAACAAGATAGGGAAAGATCAGAGAATTATCTCTCTCTTTCTCTCTCTACTTCATTCTGGGTTTTTGTTTGCTTCTTTCAGCATTTACTAATTCAATTCTCTTTTTGGGTGAAGCTCTATCATTATGTTGGGGGAGGTAAAAAAAACTATAAACAGCAATCGCCTTTATTCTAGTTTAATACATGAGGTCGACCTTGGATATTATTTTCAGCTCTTTTTTTTTTTTAAGAAAATAAATGAGCACAAAGCTTCTGAATCAGAGAGAGAAAGAGATAACTCCAATAATACAGTGGATATTTGTACATTGGAGCAGTCACGAGGGAGACTCTTGCTTAGATCTAAAAGAATATGTATCAGTTGCACACTTTCTCAGCCAAACAACATATAAAACAACGAAACAGATGTCTGCAACAGCATAAATATTCTGCACTGCACATAATGATACAAGCGAAATTGATTGCCTTAACAGAATTATGATACAGATGGCTTTTTGAATTCCTCTGAATGCTAGAGACATTGAATATTAACTATGGCCACTCTTTACAACTTACCATACATACCTTAAGGACCACGATCAAGCATGCTGCAGCACAAACTACATTGATTTCTCACTATGAAGAAAATAATAAAATATAATTTGTTGGAAGCCATGATCTCCAAACAGCTAGCACATTGGAAGCACCCCCATTGAGAGAGGTTGTAACTAGTAAGTTCTAAGGTCAAGGTAAGGTCCTTAACAAATTAATTTGTTTGAAGCCGTAGCATGGCATGATATGATATAATAATTGTTGCATCATGATAGGCCAAAATTGGAACAGCTCAGGAGGGATAGACAAGGAAGGAGAGGATGAGTAGGGTGGTAAGGGGGAAAGAAGGAGATCAAACTCTATATCAGTGGATTTTGATATAGGGTCTTCCACAAAAGCAAAAACAAAGAAAAGAGATAGGATGTGAGGTCTTACAAGGTCAAGAAAAGGTCTTACAAGGTCAAGAAGACTCCAAGGAAAAACAAAGAAGTGTGGTAGACATTAGATGAAGAAGAAAGAAGAGAGAAGGTTGTAAAAAGCTCAGATAGGATAGCACCAGATTAGAATGAACCTCCTGCAGCTCCAGGAGAATTGTCAGCTCCGATTTCAGAGCCACTAATGGCTTCTTTTTGGTCACACCTCCCAATTCTCAAAGGGTTGACCATGGTCACCTTGCTGCTAGTCACATGCATGAGAAACCCCTTATAGGGACCTGCATCATGTATCATGCTCTTAATTAGTGCAGAGAATAATGAAGAAGAATGCCAGAGGCAGAAGCAGAAGCAGGAGCCAGCTTTAGATTAGATAAAAAGTAGGGAGGATACAAAAAAAGTAAGCAAAAAACAATTAAAAGAATACAAGAGAATATCTTCTATTTACCATAAAGTAAATAGTTCAGTCAGTCGCAGTGTAATTATCTTATAGCATATGCTAGTACAAACATATATATCTTATACCTTTAACATGAATTACACACATATTAAAAAGGTTCAAGATAACTGTGTAAGATGTGACTCCATGTGATGCAAATTTTATTTTACAAGTTCAACACAGTAATAGTACCTTTAACAACAAACCCGTCTTTTGGTTTCATCTTTGAGACCTTTTTTTCCCCTAGTCTATTTCAAGAAGGTGAAAGGAGAGAGAGAAAGGGAAGCACAGAAAAAAGTAAGTGAGTGAGAGAGGAGAGAGAGAGGGAACTTTTTGTTATGGTAAGATAGGAGGGGATGGAGGAAATGCAGAGGTTTATATGGAGGAAAAAAGGAAAGATGAATGCATGAGGCGGCCAGTGGGCTTTCCAATGGACCTGATCGCGACAGGTCCAAGGCCCAGAAAGATCTAAATGGACCTGATGACATCAGCAGGGCCCAGGTGAGAGAAAAGTATAAAGAAAAGAAAATGTTAAATGTTGGAAATGTAGTTTTCTATGACCAACTTAGCAGAGGAAAAGGATGAAATAATTTTGTTGTGTTTTGCAAAAATTTTGTTTCTCCATTCAACGTTATTAAGCAATTATGATACTTTTGTGAAAAATATTTTTATAACCAATGCCATTGCTAAAGCGTAAAAGTGGAGAGAACATTAGCCAGTGAATCAGAGCATTATTAGAGTAAATAATATAAATATTAATCTGTAAAGTTTTACTCATAATTAATAATCTTAAAATTATTTTATTCAGTGCAGTGTTCTAGTTGACGTCCGTACTCATGGAGGACAAAAGGGTCTTCAGCCTTTGTGTACGCCATGTTGCTGGCTGTTGTGTCCCAGTGTTGCTCGTGTGCTTTCCCAAAACTCCCATTTTTCGAGTGCAAGTCCAAACTCACCATTGCAGATTGCTACTTCTAAAGCTTTTCAAGTATTTCTCTTAACCACAATTCTCAACCTATCTTCCTATATCGAATTCAAATTTACTTTTTAAATTCGTTTTTTAATTATAACCATTTAAAAAAAAAAAACAACACACATCATAACTACTTTTTTTATAATAAATCCATTTTAAATTATTTACATTATTATTTTCTTTTCTTTTTAACTCATGCTTTTCAAAATTTACTTATATTCATTGTATACTGTTTATGTATAATTGTAAACATTTTATACTTCATGATTTCAATTTATGTATTTGACCTAAATTGCTTATATCCATTTGTTTTAATCTTTTATATCTTAAATAGAACCACTAAAAACAGCAAAGTTCTATTTAATCACCAAATTTTAATAAATAACTGCAACATATGAAAACGATGAATACATAGATAAGTAGATACTCTAATTTAGTCCATACATTCATATATGATGTAGATATTTTAGATACTTTCTATTTATGAAGTGTCCACACCTTAAAAAAAATATCATAGAAATATAATTTAACATATGAAAAATATATATATATATATATATATAAAAGTTTAATTAGTATATACTGTCAATCTAAAAGATTTTTATATTGACATTCAATCAAATCTTTTATTTATGTGAAAATAGTAATGAGTAAAGTCAACAAATCTACGATAAATAAAAGGTTATAATTGAACTTACACCAATTAAACTCTTTCTCTCAATATATAGTTTAGTTAGTATGCAGCGCCAGTTTTAAACTGACATTCAATAATAACTTTTAGTTTATATAAATTTGTTGATTAAACTCTCTCAATAAAATAAATATATATATATATATATAATAAAACAAGAAAATATTATCCTTGATAAACCAAAAGTAATAAGTTGTTGTCTTTATGAATGTTTTAAATAAAGGAATGAAATTGATATTATTCGTATTTGACTATTTGTAGACAATAAAAAAGTACTTGTGCTCACAATGCATTATAATTTTAATTTATTTAGTAATATGTTCTTAATTTGGATTTACAATTTTTTTTCAAAGGCAGGATTTTCTGAATTATAATTATGTATTTAATATATTTTATGAATTTTTATACATATCTAAATATATCTACACGTTGTATCCTGTCTATTCATATCACCATAGTAAATACATATAGCAGTTTGTTATTATTTTTTAGGGTAAATGATTCAAAACCAGCACCGTCTTCTCTTCCCTCCTTTACAGGCGTGAATCAACCCATGTGATTTTTTTTTTTTTCTGTTACCAGTGACGTTGAATTGAAATACTAGTACTAGTTACGTTAAACAAATTTTGTCCCATAGGTTAATTTTTTTTAAAGCAAATTACCGAAGTAATTTCTTAATTTTAGTCTTTTTATTTACTTCTGCTAATTTTTAAATTAATTTCAAAACATTACACTAGAAATTGATTAAAAAATAGAAAAAAATATATAATTATACTAAATTTAAGGGAACATTTTTTATTTTACTCTTAATTTTATTTGGATCAAGGAATTGTGTTTCAATATAAAGAATTGGTGTAGTTAAAAAAAATTACACAGATGGATGCATTTTTTATTATAATACTTTAACTGGAGAGGTAAAATTGATAAAAGTAAACTGGAGAGGTATAACAGGTGTAGAAGTGAATTGGATGTAATCCAGTAAACATAGATATGTAATGGCATAATGAAGATACATCTTAGAAGATGAAACGAATCATGTAGTGATAGGACATGGTTGAGTTGAAAACAGGAAGCGTTAAAATGGTGAATGCAAAAGCTTAATTAATTGTTTAGTTTATTATTATTAAACAGTAATGATAGAAGCGAGAAGGAAGATGAAGTTAGTAATGATAATAATAATAGCGAAGGAACAAAATGGTTGGTTTTGAATACGACCCATGACCCATGTGGATGGCATTGAACGCGGTGCGGTGGAGTTATAAGGTGGGTAGAATGTAATATTCAGTGAGACAGGGACATGAGAATCCATTAATGATTTCTCACATCGATCGGATTTAAGATGCTGTGTTTCTTGGAATGGCACTGCTTGGTGGTATACGTAAACATGGTTAACTTGGGAACTCAATGAGTTAGCCCGAAAAGAGGGAACATAAAATCGTGTATTTTGCGCAAAATGATGGGCGAAGGGAACAAGGAATCTTAGGTAACCGAAAGAAAATATGCTAAACTATTGGTGAGACTTCTAAATACTCGAGGAAATCTTACTAGCAACACAGTCTCCAAAGTTACATGGTCAAAAGAGTTACAAAGTCACACCCTCCCCAATTCCTTGGCTTCCTAACTTGATAATTAAATAACACTTTGTATTCCCTACAGTACTTTTTGGAGTGAGCTACCAGTAAATTAATGAATGTAAAGGGTACTACTTATGAATTGACCAAAAGTCTTTATTTGTACCCTATGTTTCCCTCTCCTGTCCCCACATCCCTTTTGCTCTCCAATACTCAGTGAATAACATGCCAGTGCAGTGACCCTTTTTCCTGTTCTACCCATGCACCATCTAATTAAGCACTAGTCCTCTTCTCAGATCCTACTCTTTTATTCCATTCCGTGACCATACCAATAGTTTCCTATCCCGCTCTGGATCATTTCATTTTATTAATATATCTCTCTCTCTGAGACTTAGTACCCCAAACTTTCTTGTCACTGAATATATCCTGTAATTTGGGATTAAAGGTCAAAGAAAGCATCATAATCCTGTAACTACAAGACAGCATCCGAAATGTCAGTCACGCACACGCATGAATGTAGATGTGTGTGTCACAAACACCAGGGCATAAGTTAAAAAAGCTATAGCAAACTTGAGAACAAAGTCTTAGTGCTTTTAGCTGAGTGTGCTGTGAGATTTGTGTGTGAATTAGGGATATATAGATATGGACTTCTTTTCTTTTCTTTTTGGGTTTGTGAAGGGAGAGGACTTTTTCTTGTTGCCCCTCTATATAGAAAAAATCAATGCAATATATGGTCCCCAAATTAAATCATGAATTTCTATGTTTTAGGCCCCGTCCAAGTTGCAATTATGAACCCTAATTAACATGACCCATTCAAACTATTTGCTTTATAGATATGAGCCAACTAACTCAATCAATGATGTGCACTGTACATAGTGACAATATGTTGCTTATAAGGTTTGGCTGTATATTTGGTTTTAGGACCACTACTTGTCCTTTTATTCTTTTCTCACCTTGGACATCTCAGAAACTTTGGCCAGCTAAAGATTGCAAAAGCCAAATTTCAGTACCCTACATATGTAACATGTTTCGTTGATGATTTACTCTTGATCTCGATCTTTCCTTTTCTCTCCTCCACGTCCTAGTCCATATATAAGTAGACAGTTAACATGCAGTCAATTGTATCATGTTAAGAAGACTTCCCCAAGCTAGAGGAGACCCATTTTGACAGCACTTTCTTGATGAAATAGATAAGTGTGTTTTGTGGTGCATTTGAGTAGCTTATAATGTACACTTTTTAATTATGATGGATGAAGATATGATTGAAAGTGTGTAGTGTGTGGAGGGTAGTTAACCATAAAGTATGGTTGGCATGTATGTATATAGGGCATTTGCCATTGAGTTTGACGTTAAAACTGAATGAGTAGAGACCTTGAAGTTTGTAAAAAGAGTTAGAATAAGTGGGAATTGCAGATAGCAAATAGGTGTGGGTGGATGTGACCCATGAGGAACATGCAAAATGATGAAGGACATATTTGGAGAAGGAATCGCTAGAAAACTATGAGACACGCAATGGTAGGGATGTGAAATGGAAGGTGGGCAAATATAACACATAAACATGTTACGTAGCTGAGTGAAAAGAAAGGATTGGGGGGCAGGGTACCCTTTCGAATTATTCCAAGAAGTGACTCTGGATGGTAAACTGTACACAACCAAATCAGGAAACCAATAATGCATAACATAAGGATAAAGGTTTAGCTTGAAAGGTGTAATACCATACCAACCCGTACGTGCCCCAGAGCCAATTAGCATGTGGCCAAAGTGGAGCTGTTCCGGCATTAATTCTGTGTACCCAAGAGACCCATTTCAAATGAGAAAGTAACAAAAAAATACCTGCAAAGATTCTCTCAGTGAAAGGAAATAAGAGCGAGTTAATTTTTTTGAATTTTTGGCTTCCGTTCTGGTCCACCTGGTCACCATCAATTTCCGGGTAAAAGAGTGTGGCACCCACTTACACAACATTTTTCATGCCACCAAATTCTTAACTATATTCTTTGCACTCATCACATTGTAAAAATACCTCTATTTTCACATACTTCCCATCCGTGTGCTTCGAATTAATAATCTGCTATCTTAGTTACTGGATCTGGGACACCCACAATATTTATTAATGGATATTTTTACTTTGCACCGCCGTTTTTCTTCCTGCACACCCAGTTTTCCAAAATACCCACATGCACCAGCATCTGTCCACAGCCGTGTGGCCATAGAGTTAATTACAACATCATTGCTTCCCGCAACTTCCTATCATCGGAGTGCGTGGAATAGGGAGAGGGAGGAGGAGTTTTTCAGTAAGGAAGAGTAGGGTCCCCGGCCTGAGAAAGCTAAGAAAAATGATACCTAAACACTCTGTGTGTTATTATACATCCAATAAAAAGAAAAAAAAATTATATAAATATGATAAGATAAGAGAGATAAAAAAAATAAAACATATTGATAAAATGTACAAATTAGATAAGTGAATATGTATCATTACTTCCTTGCTAATAATTAGGTGATCCACACTTACACGTAACAATTATGGATATTACTAATTACGTACAAAACATAATGTAGATTATCAAATTTTAATATAGGTAATATCTAATACTTTCTTATCAATTACGTAATATGAAATATAGATAAAAAAGTAAAAAAAAAATCAATATATAAACAAAGAAAAGTATATTACTAATTACAAAATTGGTAATATAATTAAGAAATACACTATGGATTACAAAATCCACTATATGGTTAAAAATACGTTGCAAAATTATAAAATCTACGATATAAGTAAAAAATGTACATTACGGATTATGAAATTCAAACTAAAGCTAAAAAACATATCTTGAATTACAAAATATGCAATATAGCATGTTTTTGAAATTTTAAAAATTTGGAAAAGGAAGTGAAAAAGAAAAAGTCCAAAGATTACACCGAAAGGATGCCCAAAACAACCGTACATGTGTTATTTTCTTTTTGTTTATATAAATTTTAATCCTTAAGATTTCATTAAAAATCACTTTCAGTTCTTAAAGTTAAAAATATTTTTTTTTAGTTTCTGATTCACTTTCTTTAGTCCAAAAAATTACTAGCAAAAAACATGTTTTTGTATTTGTGAATCACTTTTTTCTCAACTCTAATCTCTTAATTTTCAATTTCACACTCAGCACAGTTAAATACACTTAAAATTATAAGCCGACAATATTAAGACAAAAAACAAATTAATTTTAAGGACCAAAAATTAATATTTTTGAATTTCAAAGACCAAAAGTGATTTTTGGTAAAACGAACAAAAAACTTAGGGCTAAATTGGTTTTGTTTTGTTTTTTAGTTTTTAAAAGAGTTTTCAATAATAGTTTTCAAAAAATATTTTCGAGAAGAAAAAAAAATTGTTTGGTAAGTGTTATTTGAAAACTATTTTGAAAATATAAAAATAAAAAAACTTGATCATATTTATTAAAATTTCATTAATGAAAAGCAAAAAACAACATATTCTGATTGTATTTTGAGTTTTCAAAACAAAAATAGAAAATTAAAAAGAAAAAATACTTTTAGTTGTTCCTGTTTTTTAGTTTTTAAAAACTAAAAAACTATAACTATTTTTGAAAATTGTTTTAAAAAAGTACTATCTAAATAAGTTTTTTAGTTTTTGAATACTAGAATATCGAAAACAGTTTTATAAAATTGTTGTCAAATAACCACTTAAGTTTTTTTTTCCCTTCCCAATCCACACCTTTTCTCTTTCTCTTTCATAAAATCACAGTTAACAAAATTTCTTTTTTATGTTTAATTTTTTTTTAAAAAAAAAAAAGGAGTTGGAGAAAAAAGAAGATAGTTAAAAAGAGAAGAAAAGGAAATGTAGAGAAAGAAGTAGAAATTAAAATATAGATAAAATGTAAAGAAAACAGTTCATTGACTGCTTAAAGATCCATTGTGTCCAAGATGCACAAAGCAAACTTGGATTTACTTTTCGGTAACTTAGTTAGTAGATTTGGATGGCGTAAGGTAACATCATTCAAGTTAAAGCTTAAGGTCCAATAAAAAACTTATTTATTACTAATATTTTTAAAGCAAAAAAGGTTTCTTATGTTAAAAAAAATTGCATAAATTAACAAAAAAAGTTAATATATAACTATATCATTTAAAAATTTTATTATAATTTATTTTGGGTCTTTTTCAATATTAAATTGATCCTGTTAGTAATTTTTCAGTGCATCTCCATAATCTGAAGAAAAAAAACCATCCAAAATGGGATGTAGAATAAATTCTAGAAGTACAGAAATAAATTGCCACGTAAAAACCCAGCCCAGCAACTTGTTACCAAAAATCAAAGGAAAAAACAAGCATAGTACCCTTCCTTTTCCGTGAAGTTCATGATAAGAGTTTGCTCGTCAGGGCCTAATGCTATTTTATTTTTCTTTTTTTTTTAAGAGAGAGGAAGGGAAAAGAGAGTTCATACTACTAACCGAAAAGCTAATATTTTTTTTTTTTGAGATTCAAATTTAATTAAACTAATCATGTGACGATATTAATTTTAAAAATATAAAAAAATTTGACAAAGTGAGATTGGAATGTAGGACGTATGGAAGTGTTAAAGACAATGTCACTAGACAATAAACCCACATTGGTTTTATTATGTACTTTCCTTTGTTTTGTTTTACTATTTTAGATCATTTATGTTGTAATTTTTTTACATAGAGAAATTTTTTAAATTCTAAAAAAAAAAGAATAAATATGGGTTGTTGTGCCCCATTGTCATGCCTACACATAATCTCTCCCTTAAATCCCATCATCAATCACCCCATCCAACATCCCAGGTTGTCCTCAACCTCCTAAATGGAGAAATTCAATTTTAAATTTTAATTTTTAATTTTAATTTTTGTTTTTATTTTTAATTGGATTTTAAATTTTATATTTTTGTTAATATAATTAAATTTTAGCTTTAGTTGTTAACCCTTAAATTTTAATTACAATTTTTAATTCTTAATTTTAGTTTAAAAAATACAAATAAAATATACAACATAAAATGACCTAGAATAAATTTAAAATTAAAATATACAAATAAAATATAAAATCTAATTAAAAATAAAGATAAAATTAAGAATTAAAATTTAAATTAAAAGTTGAAAATTATAAATTAAACTAACAACTAAAACTAAAATATAAAATTAAAAATAAAATCTTATTCCAAATAGATTTAACATAAAATGAAGCTAAATAGCTTTTAGAATTTAAAAAATTTACAACATAAATAACCTATAATAGTAAAACAAAACAAAACAAAAGTACACAATAAAACCAATGTGGGCCTATTGTCCAGTGACATCATCTTATCACTCCCACACATTCTACCTTCCAATCTTAGTTTGTTCAATTTCTCTATATTTTTAAAATTAACATTGTCACATGATTAGTTTAACTAAATTTGAATCTCACAAAAAAAAAAAAAAATTAACGTCAGCTTTTGGTCTAGCGGTATGATCTTAATACTTTTATTTCTAGGTCTCGGCGTTGAACTTTGGTCTAATAGAATGGTTCTAGTATTCTAACTATTAAAATTCTGGTTTGATTCTTGTCTGGTCTCATATTCTATATTTTAAAATTAACCTTTACAAATAATTAATACATTTTAATTAACTTTTAATTACGAAATAATGATGTCACGTCATTAAATTATACACGTCAACATTTTTTTTAATGGTCAATGACCTAAATTTGACGAAAGGGAAAAAATTAAACTTTTGAAAAAAATTAGAGAGCAAAAGATGTGCAAAAAAAACATTGAAGACACAAAATAAGCTACCTTAATAGGGGACATTATAATAATTTAGACTTTTGTATTTTTTTGGGAAGAAGAAAGTAATGCTATTGATACATATATATTCGGATTTCATCATAAAAAAATATAAATTTTTTGCATTTGGACTATTTTGACACAGAAACTTACGAGCCTGCTCTTACCAAACCATATTTAAATAGTAAAAATATAAAAAAAATTACTTCTATAACAAAAAAATAAAAACAATAAGTCTAAAATGAAATTGGATAACTCAAAAAGAAAATTATGCTTAAAATTGAAAAAATAATTTCAACATAATATAGCTATAGTATTCTTTAAAAAAGAAATAAGTGAAGGTGAATAAGTAAAATAGTAAAAGTAGATTTGTTAAAAATTTTAAAAATAAAGGAAAATTGAATAATTCAAATTATTGGTAGGTGTTAAAAGAAAATAAAAAATAATTATAAAGAAACTGGGGCCACAACGTGTTAAATAGAAGATCTGTGCATATAGTAAAACGTCTTCAATGCTGTGAATAGCTTTTGGCTGTCATCATAGAATGTTATCTAGCATAAACTATATTTACTTGACTTTCATAGCCAAATGTGATGCTGTCTACATGTTTTTATGCTTCCAGGTTATGGTTATAAACACATACCTATTATAAACATATACCTAACCGAAGTTTTTTAGTAGGATGACAAATAAATTCGTATTTATGGATAATTCTCTAATTCATCTTATAATTAATAAGGAATTTTTAATTTGATCAGGTATGAGTATGAAAAATATCCAATTTATTAAATCAAAGATGGAGACGTGAGTGGTGATATACATATTTACCTCATACTTGTATTCGTCTTACATTGCTCTTATTTTAATGACTAAAATATTTATTTTTAACATTTAATTAATAAATTATAAATTTTACCTTTATTAGATAACTTCTGAATTAATATAATTAATATAATTTCATACTCGTTAGGTATGAGAACGAGGATGAAGATGACTTTCAGAGGTATGAATGGAGATTAGAATGATATACACATTCTCATCCTGTTGTCGTACTTAACGAAAGAAATACAAGAGTGATTGATCTACAGTAACTTAAAATTTTACTTATTCCACATCACACAATCTAGAAATGTGGAAAATATTGATGCAAATAACTTAATCTATAGGTGAAAGTGAAAATATCTATAGACAATAATATAGTCCAAAATAAGTGAAAAGAAAACATATTTCACATCTTACTATCAATATATGTATATTTCAATTTATATGGACCACACAATCTCTATATAAAGAGTCGTTGCCTCCAAACCAATCCATCTAGAAAGGAAAAAATATAATACTCTAAATAATTTGTTTTATAATGTATTAACCTTCTAATCTGAGCCTTTTTGTCCATAGTATGCAAAAACATGGTATTTCGATGTTGAGAAGTTAAATAACATTTTTTTTAATGCAGACAGTTTAATCTAGAAGGTTATTTTTCAATTTTTTTTTATTATGAATAAGATGATCCATATGTAAAGAGCCTTTGAGTGATATTTCAGATTTGTTCGATCTTGGTACTTTTCACAAGTACCTCATAAATAGAAGGAGGGTTGGTGTTATACTCAACTATAATGCTTAGCATTTGGATAGTTAGACTTGATTATATGGTTTTGTTTTTTATTTTTTTTTAAAAGAATTTTTAAAAATAGTTTTTAAAATCTGTTTTATGTAAGAAGGAAAAAAATTGTTTAATAAGTGTTATTTGAAAATTATTTTGAAGATATGAAAATAAACATGTTTATGGAAATGTCATTATTGAAAAACAGAAAATAACATATTCTTATTATATTTTGAGTTTTTCAAACAAAAATAAAAAAATGAAAAGCAAAACTATTTATAGGTATTCTTGTTTTTTAGTTTTTAAAAACTAAAAAATCAAAACTGTTTTCGAAAACTTTTTTAAAAAAACAACAACCAAATGAATTTCCTAGTTTTTAATTACTAAAAATAGTTTTATAAAACTATTGGCAAACAAATACGAAGTGTTTATTTGATAACAACTTTATAAAACTGTTTTCAGTATTTTAGTATTTAAAAACTAAAAAACTCGTTTGGTTATTGTTTTCTTAAAAAAGTTTTCAAAAAGAATTCTAATTTTTTAGTTTTTAAAAACTAAAAATAAAAAACAGTTATAAGTAGTTTTATTTTTCAGCCTTCTAGAACAATTTTCTGTTTTTGTGCTTTTTATTAATGATGCTTTTGTAAATCTAAACAAGTTTTTTTTACTTTTACATATTCAAAACAGTTTTTAAATAACACATGACAAACAAGCTTTTTTTCCTCTTCTTCTAGAAAACAGTTTTTGAAAACTCTTTTCAAAAACTAAAAACAAAACCAAATCAATCAAACCTTAGTGCTTGTTTGACAATCATTTTATAAAACTGTTTTCAGTATTTTAATTTTTAAAAACTAAAAAACTCATTTGAGTAGTATTTTTCAAAAATAATTTTCTAAAACTATTTTGGTTTTTTAATTTTTAAAGACTAAAAAAGGGGAATAATTTTAATTAGTTTACTTTCCAGTTTTCAATTTTTGTTCTCAAAACTAAAAATACGCAGAGAACTGATAGTTTTCTAGTTTTCATTAATGGCAATTTTATAAATAAGACCAAATTGTATTAGGGCATCTACTAACCATTTTCATCCATTCTCATTTTTGCAGCTCTTCTTTTTCATACCCTCTTCTCTCCCTTTCTTCATCCAACGCTACCACCCCCGCCTTCATCCACCTCCAATCGCTAATCTAGTGGGTTTATTTTGAAGTACTGGTGCAACCTCATCAGCTACTCCTCACTGTACCCTCTTATCTCCCCTCCTTCATCTAGTGCCTCCACCTTTGCCCTTGTCCACCTTAAGCCGCTAATCTAGTGAGTTTATTTTGAAGTATCAATGCAACCTCGTCGTTGACTCCAAATTCTTATTCACCAAACTCGTGTTGCTCCTTTGTTGGTACTTTGATTTTTGTTTTTTTTCTTTATTGATTCCCCAATGTATTATTGTCTTATGGCTATTGTTAGTAATCCATGCACAAAATTAGCCTGGAAATAATCTATGCCTGTGAAATGCAATTTCAAAACCAAACCCTCAGTAGTTTTTGCTCCCTGTGATGATAAGAGCAAAAAAAAAATGGAAACTTCTTTTGTTAGCATAATAAAAAGTTACACTTATAGTTCAACCTAGCCACACACACACTTTATTCCAATTCAACACGTTTTTCTTTCCAATCTCAATTTCTTCCTGTCCTTGCATCTTCTGTCCACCGCTTTAGTATATAGTGTTGAGTAATTAACTTAATATTTATCACATCCAAAAATTTCAAACTACAATTGTATAAGATACCATGAATCTCAAATTTATGACAATCACAATCAACCTTTTGATGCACAACATTCCCTAGTACTATTCGCTCTTTATCCTTATTGTAATTTGTAACAATGTACAATCCTTTTTTCATGCAAGTACCTTTTGATGCACAATATTCCTCATATTCCTCTTGGAATTCCTCATATATTTTTGGATTGTAAATGTTTCTAGCTTGTACAAGCATAGGAACCTTCTTCATTTTCAATATAGGAAGCTTATGTGTTGACTCATAATCAGCTTCTGAATCATTATATCATTTTCTAATGACAACTTTTTCCATGTATGTGGAAAATTGTACTAAATTTAAATCTGGCTGCAAATGATTTTTCAAATCAGCATTAAAGCTCTAACTTGATTAGGTAGATATAATACCTATATTGGAAGTTTTCCAAACATTATGCTTAACAAGTAAAACATTCAAAACAACTAAAACTCCTACTTTTGAGTATATGTCGTACATGTAGTGAAAGTTTTTCGAAGGTAAGCCCATGTCCATTTTTCCTCCACTCAAAAAATTGTATTTAACCATGAATCATCAGAAACACTAATGTCAACAAGTAAAGCATTCCATGCATTAAAAAATCCATATTTTTGCTAGTGTAGACCAATGTATGCTTTAAATTTGAGCAAAATTGTAAACGTTTTTTATATAGATGGTTCACATGCTTAAGGACATTTTCTCTTAACATGCCAAGTACATAATCCATGAAAT
The DNA here is from genome assembly GCA_037954015.1 of Psophocarpus tetragonolobus. NCBI lineage: Eukaryota > Viridiplantae > Streptophyta > Magnoliopsida > Fabales > Fabaceae > Psophocarpus > Psophocarpus tetragonolobus. The sequence continues at coordinate 104,257,351 of CM075688.1, forward strand.
GTTTTTGGCATAACTAAAGAAATAGCCTTAGCCATTACTACATGTTGATTGGTTAGAATGATTTTAGGCTTTTTTCTACCCATTGCTTTTAGAAAATTTTCAATAACTAGTGAAAAGAAGGAATTGTTTCATAATATAGCAATGTTGCCCCAAAAACAATTGTTTGTCTATGGTTGTTAATCCCAATACATACTCCCAAAGCTCAATAATCTTTACTTGTCTTATAAGTGGTATAAAAAGATAATACCACCAAAGTATCCATAATCATTTATTATTTGTGCATTTACCTAAAATATATTTGTTGTTTGCTCTTCACATTTGAAAGTCAAAAGAATGAAGGATTTGCACTTTGTTGTATGAAGTACATCAATAATGCACTCTTATAATTGTCTCATTTACCTATTTTTACATAGGTAAAATAGAATAAGTGTTTGTTTGGCAACAGTTTTATAAAACTGTTTTCAGTATTTTAGTTTTTAAAAACTAAAAAACTTGTAAAGTTCTGGTTTTTTAGTTTTTAAAAACAAAAAAATAGGAACAGCTGAAAATAATTTTGCTTTTTCAGTTTTCTATTTTAGTTTTAAAAACTCAAAATACAATCAAAATATGTTGTTTTTTGGCTTTTCATTAATAAAACCCTAATAAATATGAACATGTTTTTCAATTTTTCCATTTTCAAAACAGTTTTAAAATAACATTTGTCAAACAAGTTTTCTTTTTCTTTTCTTTTCGAAAACAGTTTTTGAAAACTATTATTAAAAACTTTTTTCAAAAACTAAAAATAAAACTAAACCAATCAATCCCTAATTATCTTAATTTTTCTTATTTAAGATCTTATTTTTCTTATTTTATTACATTGATAAATGTCTAACTTACCTATTTTTATACAAAGTAAAATAAAATAGTTATCCTCGTTCCAACTTACAAAAGATTATTTTTTCCTATTTGACACCCATCAGTCACAAAGTAACAGTCTAACAATTGGTGCATTTGTTGAAAGGATTTTATCAATACACTCACTTCATGATACCTTAAAGACTATTTTCTTCTAATTTAGAGGTAATTCTTATGGTTGTCTTTTATAAGCAACACTATCTATTCCACCAATTTACTTGAATACATATTCATAATTTTTTTTTGGTTTTAATCCAGATTCATCGGTGAACACAATTTATGACGCTTGTAACTTAATACGTGTTAATGAAAATAAATCATAACCTTGTTGCCTTGTATTTTCCAATCTTTCAAACAAGTGAAATAATCATATAAGTTTCACTTAATCGAAAGAACAAGTTATTAAATAAACACTTAATTATTCCTTTGAAAGAAATAAATATTAATTAATTTAAAAAATTAAAAGCTAAAACCAGTAATGAAATAAAATGAAAGGAGTAATTATTCTTATTCAATACCCTTGTCATGTGTCAGTAGCCAAAGTTGAAAAAGGTGAAATACATAACTATATTTCTGACTTTAAAGTTTGTTTAGTAAGTTTACTGTATACGTGTGCAGATATTCTTATAATGAGATAGACGAATTACAAACATGTCTTTTCAATTCTAAATCTAAACAAAAACTTCCATAAAAATATCTTCCCAGGCTGTTTCTCAATTCTTATAAATTTTTATTTAAAAACAAATAAAAACTTCCATAAAAATACAGAGCAATGACTCCATCGAAAACTGGAGTGCGTCTGGGCAAAGAGGCAGATCGTATAATGGGAAATATCAGAAGCTATAATTGCGATGGCTAGTAAGTCGCTCGGGAATCCTATTCTTTTGGAAAACCACAGCAGACAACAAAATTTTATTCTCGTTCAGAGAAATTGTCTTCTAAACGACGAAATAAGGTATATATGCAATCAAGTACTTTCGTTTTTAAGTTTAACACTATCCTTTTATCTTTTATCCTGAGATGAGTTTTTTAAGATAGTTAAAATACAAATCAATTCTTGTGATTTTAAGAAATCAAATTTACGTGATTTTAAAACGCTTTAATTTATTTGTTTATTAATATATATAGATTCAAATAATATCCAGTTGAAATTATTTTAAATATAACTATTCTAATTGATTATAAATTAGTGATCTATGAACAAATTTTTATTTTTTTTTATTTTTAAAATAATATTATCTCAAATTAATTTATCTTTAATTCTTTAATTATTTGACTGATTTTTATCTAATTATTATATTTTTTTCTTTTATTTTAGTGATTTTACCTAAAGAAATTTAATATATCTTTATTTTTCTTTTATTATCTTGAATATGATATATGACTACATAAAATATAGCATCATTTTAATTTAAATTTCACATTATAGATGTATTAAGAATTTAAGATGAACTATAATATAAATATAACAAATATATCATTATTAAGGATTACCAATTAAAAATATAACAAATATGATATAAATATTTATCATATTTCATCTTAATACATCTATAATGTGAAATTTACATAAGATAGTGCTATATATATTGGATTATAAAATTTGTTTAGTGTCAAAGTCTCCATGTAAAGAGAGAGAAAATTACTCTTCATCCTAACTATTAATATATGAGAAAAAATAAATAGTTAAAATGAAGATTAAATTTTTTAAACTTACACTTAGAGACAGTAAAAATTTCTCCTCATATATCTCAATAGTATTTTCTAGTTTAGCATTTTTACTTAACATATCTATTTAGGATTGGATTCTCTACTGCAGCTTTTCTCTTAGTCCTTGTTAGCATTATTCCCTCATTGGATTTAGATCTTGAAAGTTAATTAATCCAAGATTAATTAACAATGGCAGTTTTTTTTCTTCTTTTTACATAAACACTCAAATCAAAATAAAACAGTAGTGTTAGGAACTAGCAAACCAAAACAGATTGCCATAAATATTCGTGAATAACCAACTTACATAACAACAACAAAATACATTTGCAATTCATATATATATATAAAAAAAAAAAGCTCTTACACCTGATAATGGCATTAGAGCCGTGAACGTAAGGATTGACTTGTTTTTAGTGTTAATTAATTTTGAACTAATTAACTTTCAAGATCCAAATCCAAATATAAAGTTAGAGAAGGTTCAAGAAAGAAGCTATGGGAGATTGACCTTTTTCCTTTTATATATAAAAAGAAAAAAAAAATTAGTCAAATGTCTACCCTCATTATTTATTTAAATAAGCTTTTTTATTATTCATGTTGAGAATGGTTGTTGAAAAACTAATTTCTCATGATTTATTTTTTTTATGTAAAAAGCTTAAGAGAAATTGCTTGTCAGTACCAATTTTTTATAGGATATGTTTTTAGTAATTTTTTAAATTTTCAAAAATTTATTTTTTACTTATGTATATTATTTTAAATCATGAATTTTAAAATTTACATTTTTTTAGCTAATTAATATTTTATTTTTTTATATTATGTGTTTTATTTTTACATTGTGTATTTTTTTCATTGTTTTTAATTTTTTAAACACTTTGTAATTTATTTCTCACTTTATATATTTATGCGAAATTTTTAAAAAATTTTTAGCAAAATCATTTAAAAATAATTTAAAATGTTAGGTTTAAAATCTTAATTTAAAAACTTTTAACTGAAAAATAAATTACCAAAAATTTATAAAAATTTTAAAATAACAAAAAAGATACATAACAAAAAAATGAAATACAAATTAACTTAAAGAAATTAAAATTATACTTTACAAAAGCATACATACATAAAAATTAAATTAAAAAGAAATTAAATTTTTTTAACAATATATATAAAAAAATTGACAAATCTTAAACCTTTTTAAATTTATTTTTTATTTATGTATATTGTTTTAAATCATGAATTTTAAAATTAAAATTTTTTATTTAATTTATATTTTATTTTTTTATTTTTATTTTTAAGTTCTGTATTTTCGTTGTTATTTTAATTTTTATAAACGCTTTGCAATTTATTTTTAGTTTATATTTTCATTTTAAAATAATTTTTACCAAAATTACTTTAAAATAATTTGAAATATTATGTTTAAAAATATTAATTTAAAAACTTTAAATTGAGAAATAATTTATAAAGCATTTAATTTTTTTTAAAATAACAAAAAAGATACAGAATATAAAAATACAACACATAAAAAATAATTTGAAATAAAAATTAACTTAAAAAAGCTTAAAGTAGGAAAATATACGCACATAAAAAATAAATTAAAAAGAGATTAAAAAAATTTTAAAAATCTAAAAAAATTTAGTCAATTTAAATTTATTTTTTATTTATGTATATTGTTTTAAATAATGCATTTTAATGTTAATTTTTTTATTTAATTTATATTTTATTTTATTTAAGTAGGCGTTATATTTTTATGTTCTAGATCCTTTTTTTGTTGTTTTAATTGATTTAAATGTTTTTAAATTTTTTGTTTATATTTTTTAAGTTAAAATTTTTAAACACTTTTTTCCAAAAATCTAAAAAAAATTTGAAATATTACATTTAAAAATATTAATTTAAAAACTTTAAACTAGAAATGAATTACAAAACATTTAAGATATGTTAAAGTAATGAAAAAAATAAAAATGATAAAAAAATACATAAAATATATAAATTAACTTAAAAAAATTATAACATCACAATGTAAAAAACATACATAATAAAAAATATTGAAAAGAAATTAAAACGAATCTGAGAAAATTTAATCAATTTTTAATATTTTTAAAATTTATTTTTTATTATGTATATTCTTAAAAAAATAATTTTGAAATCAATTTTTTAGTTAATTTTTATTTTATTTTATTATGCTTTTCATTTTTACGTTGTGTATATTTTTTGTTATTTTAAAATTTTTTACGTACTTTATAATTTATTTTTTAATTTATATTTTTAAGTTAAGTTGTTTAAACATTTTTTACCAAAAATTTCAAAAATATTGGAATGAAAAATATTAATTTAAAAACTTTAAACTGAAAAATAAATAAAGCATTTAAAAAACATAAAATAATGAAAAAGACACAAAACATAATGATAAAAAAATAAAATAAAATCAATTTAAAAAACTTTTAAAATGTGTATATTTTCTTTGCGTTATTAACTGAATTTTTTTAGCCAACCAGAAAATGTTAACTTAAAAAATATAAACCGAAAATAAAGTATAAAGCATTTAAAATTTAAAATAACAAAAAAATACACAATGTAAAAATAAAACACATAATAAAATAAAATAAAATAAAAATTAAATACAATATTTTTAAATTTTTAATTTTAAAATTCATGATTTAAAACAATATGCTTAAATAAAAATAAATTTATAAAAATTAAAAAAATTGACTAAATTTATTTCAGATTTATTGTTTTAAATTTATTTTAATTTTTTTATGTACTTATGTTTTTCTAAAGTATGAATTTATAATTTTTTTGGTTAATTTTTATTTTACTTTGTTTTTATGTGTTTTATTTGTAGGTTGTGTATCTTTTCTCTTATTTTAAACTTTTTTTAAAATTATTTGTAATTTAATTCTAAATTTAAAATTTTTAAATTGAAATTTTAAACCTAATATTCAAATTATTTTGCTAAAAACTATTTAAAAATTTAACTTAAAAAATATAAATTTAAAGATAAATTACAAAGCATTAAAAAAATTAAAACAATTAAAAAAGATACACAACGTAAAAATAAAACACATGATAAAATAAAATAAAAATAATTAAAATAGTTTTAATATAAACATTCATGATTTAAAACAAGATACATAAATATAAAAAATTTACTAAAAAAATATATCTGATAAAAAAACGCTCTAGAAGAAATTGATTGTCTAACAAATAATTTCTTTATCCTTATATCTCTAGAAGAAAATACCACATGTATTTTAAGACTTTCTCTCTTTTTCTTCTAATAAAAATCTTATATTTACGATATTTTATATAAGTCCTGCCATTAGCTCCACTATTTAAGTTTTATTTACAATTTATTTTTTGAAAAAATATTAATTTATCTCAAAAGGTAAAATTAATCATTGAATTAATAAAAAATTAAAATAAATAAAATTATATTTAAAAATATATCGTTAACAAGATGAGTAAGTGCATTTAAAAAATAAGATGTATATATACCAAATAATGGAAACAAGCATGCATATTTATAGCTCGTAAGATCTTGTACAAGACCTCGATCTCCATGCTGAAGATCTTACTTTCTACTTTAACAGTAGATCTTTCTCAATATTAGATCTTGGTTTAAGATCTCTATTGAAGACCTCCATTAAAGATGCCCTTATAGGTTTTTTATATAAAAAAAAATCACATTGAAAATTTTGGTTTCCAACCACCAATTTTTCAACATGAATAGTTAAAGAGGTTTTTTAGGTAAATGATGTGGGATGAGTCGTTAATTTGGGTAATTTTTTTTTTGGTAGATAAAAGAAAAAAACAAAAGCCACAGGAAATTATCCAAATTCATCTAGTTAATAGTGAGGTGGAGGTAATGAAAAGAATCCAAAATACATCTCAAGGAAAAAATTTCACTAAAATCTTTGCGGCACTAATAGATCTCAGTCTTTCTCTCTCTTATCAGAAAATTTCATTTATGGAGTAGAAGCCAAACTCCATCTAAGGGGGTTGCCCCATTCATGGTCATTAAAAAAAAATTTATACAAAGGAGAAGAAGTACAAAAGAAACTCAAAATCATGATAAATTTTTTCTACACTTCGTAACTCTACTTATGACATATTTCTTTCAAGATGATTGCATCATCTAAGAGTGTATTTGATTGACTATTTTAATTAGTTAAAAACTAAAATGATTTTAGTTTACTAAAATGATAACTAAAATGATTTTAGGTAGTTATTAACTTTTTTTTCCAGAAAAGCTACCCAAGTTATCTTTTTTAAAAGGTCTATTGTTTTTGTTAGTAGCTAATTTTCTTTTACAATTTTACTTTTTCATTAGTTAAGAAATTGTCACACACCTCACTTATTCTCTCTCATAAGAAGATCTCACAACAGTTTTCAAAATCATTTCTATCTCTTCCAATATAATTTAAATATTTACTTATAAAAAATTATAATTTAAATGTATAATTATAGTAATTTATAATTTTAATATGTAAATTATTCATATTTATAATTTTAATATGCAATTACATTAATTTATAATTTAAATATGTAATGAGTTTATATTAATAAATTTTATATTATTAAAATATATTATAATTATTTTAAATACTTCATTATTGATCTCATAATTAATTATGTCCTTATTTGTAATTATTTTACAACTTTAAGCTAGCTGATAAGGTAGTTTTAAGATAGTTTTACCAAATATTTATAACTAGTTTTTTAACTTTTAGCTAGTTTTATCAAACATACTCTAAATCATCTTAAATATGCCTTTTTTTTTAAAAAAAAACCTATTTTTAAATTATATAATTTTTTCTTCCTTTTTCAATATATTGTAGGTATTTGAAATATCACCATTGAGATATCAAAATAGCATAAGAAAAGAATAAATGTCATTGGTTGATCATCAAGAAGGTTACAAACTTGTCATGGAGAGCATTGAGACATACACTCATGGCAGAAATACTTTACAAGCTAATCTGGATTTTGATAAGGTATTATTTAATGTGATTCAATTTTTTTTTATCTAGTTACATTTATAAAATTTGTAGTTGTAGAGTTGTTAAATATGTAGTCATGTGCTCCATGGTAGATGGAAAAACCCATGAATTTAATCCATTAGTTCGCGTGTTCTCACATATACATATGTATACATAGAGGATAATTTAGGTAAGAAAAAATGTTACAGTAAAAAATGAGAAAACATAATAATAATCATAACATTTTAAAAAATGATTTAGATCAAGTTGTTAATTAAACAAACTCACATAATTTTTTCACACAGAGTGTTCTCTCACAAACCAAATTTTTGTCTTATGTTTTACTCTCTCTTGTCAACCCACGAATACTCTGTAACATCATCACCACCTCCATCAGTACTGTCGTCGCCACCAATAGTGGCGGCGACATCGACAATAATTGTGGTGGTATTAATATTTATTCTTTTCCTTTGTTGACAATGACGATAAGGATGGTGGCAACATTGGTAGTGGCGATTTGGGACGTTGCCACCATTGTCGTTGCCTCCACCATCGTCACCGCGACCACCATCTCTATCACTACCTCCATCATACATTATTGAAACTACTGACACTATCGTCAACATTGTCACCACCACTACTCTATCGTTGCTACCACTATCACAATCGTCGGTATCATTGATGGCGATACCAACAACGGTGGTGGCGACAATGAGGGTAATGGTGATCTTGCAGATGATTCATGGGGCTGACAAGAGAGAGCATCGCATCAGACAAATATTTAGTTTGTGAGAGAACCATCTGAACTTATTTAATTAACAACTCAATTTGAACCTTTTATTGAAATCCTATGGTTATTATTATTCTCAGTGTAACTTTTTTTCTTGAGTTGTCCTCTCTATATATAGGTATTTAAAAAAACAAAATTCTAACATCTTTTAAACTAAATAAACTCAATTATATCATCTAAAAATTAAATTATCGGTAATAATTTAAAACACTAAATATTTTTAACATTAAAAATCTAAAATATCATAATTCATAACAAACAAGTCACCGTATTAATATAAATTAATATTTCAACTAACAAATCTATTTATTTAAACGAGCTATAAGTAGTCAAGTTCGTGAGCTCACATAAATACCTGCAGAATGTGCAAGCATTGCAGTTTGGATTTAATTTTTTTCATATAATTATGTTTGTTTAAAAAAAAAAAAAACCAAAGCTCTCAGAGTTATGATAAACTTTTGTGTCTAGATATTGGTATGGAATGTGGAAACTAAATCAATGAAAGAGTTTAATTGGTATACACTATCAGTGTAAAGATTTTTACACTGATATTCAATCACAATAATTTATTCACGGTAAGTTTGTTGATTTTACTAATGAGTACTTTAAAAATCTTTTGCACCGACAATGTATACCAATTAAATTCTAAATGAATTACCTAATTTATTAAAAATAAGAGTTTAATTGGTATACATAATTAGTATTCTATTATTTCTATATATTTTTTATTCTTTCTTCCTTCACCTCTCATGCACTCTTCATTCATTCATGCTAATACATTACTCACTTTATTCCCCACCTCTCCTCTCGTATCTTCAATCATTTTCCTATATTACATCAACATTACTCTCTCAACTAACTCTTTTTACTTTTAGAGTCTCCATCTTTTACTTTAAAATTTTAAGACTAATTTAACTATTTATGTGTATATTACTCTATATTCAGCTTAGCTACCACACAATTCAATTAATTCTTTTGATTTTATTGCTTGAACTTACTTACTTGTTACTATCGCTTGTGAATTTATAATGGCTTTGTTTGAGTACCGTCATTATTTGTCGTCACTTGTTACTGAAAGGAAGTATACTAATGAAGTTGAGCGTTTTTGCGTGAAACCTCCGTTCAGTTGGTTTTGTTAAACTCCTTAGGAACACTTTGTGCTAACAAACATTCAGATTTAATTTTGCCTGTCGCGTCTACACAGCCAGTGTTGCTTACTTGGATCTTGCTTTGTTCATTCCAGAGGATCGGAACAAGAGCTTATTGTTTGTCACAATTTTTATTTTATTTTGTTTCTAGCTAAAGGTGTTCTCTTCTAAGGATTTTGTTGATATTATTGGATTGTACTGGCTGATACAGCTAAAAGCACTAAATAGTAGAAAAGCTTAACCTTCTTTTGTATACTAGTCTGGAAGTTAACATTTACTGTGAGATTCTGTTGAAAAGGAAAGTGGGTCAATGCCAAACTGCCAATGAGGATGTGCTTTCCTGTATCTGATGTAATGTTGTTCTACATGGAAACGTGTTTTATTAGTGGAGGGTTTGTCTGTAAAAATGTGGACATATTCTTTACAAGTCGTGTGTCATTAATATCTTCAGTCAAAGTGAGCGTTTTATTTAACGGCTTACTTCAATGGACAGCAATTTTTCAATGGCAATTACAAATTCAAATTGAACACATGCGTATTGGAATTTTGCTAATTTGCAGAAAACTTGAGTTGCAGGAGCGGCGCCCTGAGATGGAGAGCAAGCCTGAAAATTTAATGTTTAAGATCAAATACAGTAGAAGACCACTAAAGGAATCAAAGTTTAAAAAAGGGGGAATAGTGGAAGTCAGCAAGGATGACGAAGGATATAAGGGTGCTTGGTTTCCTGCTACCGTTGTTGACATAATAGGAAAAACCAGGTTTCTACTAGAATATACGGACGTGAAAACCAATGATGGCACCCAACTCTTGAAAGAAGAAGTTGAAGCAAGGTTTGTTAGGCCCTGCCCTCCTGAAGTTCCATTTGCTGGTTCTTTCAAACAGTTCCAGGAAGTTGATGCATGGTATAATGATGGGTGGTGGGAAGCCGTGGTTCTTGAAGTACTAAATAACATAGAATGTATGGTTTCTTTCATTCACAAAGGTGTATTCAAATTTGAGATTTCTAAACTAAGGCCTCGTCAAGACTGGTTGGATGGAAATTGGGTGACGTCTTCCATGGTAAAACACTCTGAAGCTTCTACTTTTTATAATCAAAATTTTTTATTCTGAAATTATTGACATTGGCAATCCCAAAATTGATTTGGGGGGTAATAAAACTTCAAACACAATACTGACAATCTCTCTTAGATCATCCTGTATCTTGTTATTTTAGATTATATATCAGTTTCTGCAAAACAGTTCTACCATCATTTGAAAGTTGAAATTTCAATTGAATGATCCCAAGTTAACTTTGTAACAGTTTCCAGCAAAATGAAATAACAACATTAAATCAATGGCATCATGCCTAACTTGTTATCTGTTCACGGTATCACTCGGTTTGAAGTTGTGTGTTTACTTGCAATAAAATTGTATTAAAAGTTCAATTCTACAGTATTATTTATAGACTACGGTAACAGTTATAGATAACCTGATATTAGTATTGTTTGCAAAAAAGGAATTCCTAAATTTTCATGCATTTTAATTTTTTTTTTCTGGTGGAATTGTGGAAATGCTTAAACATATTGTATCTGGATTTTATAATATCAGAAATCAAGGGAGCTGATAAAGAAGTTTGGAGATCTGATGCCTAAAACCAAGAATCATACTGGAATTAAATTAGTCTTGAAACGTCAAAAGCCTAATGAGAGTTCAAAGAAGTATAGAGATGTAATGGCAAGGACCACAAACACCCAAAGCAAATTGGTGGCACATTTATGTAATGGTGCAAAGGTAGAAGTCAGAAGTGATGAAGAAGGCTATCAAGGTGCCTGGTATACTGCCATTGTTGTTGAGTCTTTGCTGAATGGCAAGTACTTGGTGGAGTATTTAACCTTGAAAACTGATGACTTCACTGAACAACTGAGAGAAGTAGCAGATGCTTCAAATATTCGGCCATATCCACTAGACATCGATCATGTTCACTGCTTTGCACTGCGCGAAATGGTTGATGCTTGGTATAATGAAGGATGGTGGGTAGGTCAGGTATCTAGTGTTCTTCATGGTTTCAAGTATAAGGTTTACTTTTGGCCTACAAAGGGGGAGCTGGAATTTGAGCATTGCCATCTGAGGCCTCATCAACAATGGATTGATGGAAAATGGGTGCTTGCTTCTTCGGTATGAGTTAAACAATACATCCTTTGATTTACTAATTTAGCAAAGTAGTCTTATATTCATCTAATGTGATACACTTGGTATAATTTGTTGATCTTTGTTACCTTTATTCTCAGCAATCATCCCACACTCACGATCAAGCTGATCAAGTTGTTGCTCAAGTTATTCCGTGCACTCCAAGCTAACTGCTTCCTCTTTTCTGTTATTAGGAGTTAGTTAAGACAGTTACTCCTGTATTAAGCTTGGGCCTCATCCCTCTTATTTCTATTCTAATTCAATTCTATATATAAGCTCTTCATCACTTTCAGTAGAACTTCAGAATGGATTTATGCTGATTAATTCAATCGAGCCATTCTCTCCTTTTCTCCTTTCATTCTCTGCTTTAATCCTTACTTGATATGGTATCAGAGCTCTCACATAGAAGAGCTTTGCTGTGCACACTTTGAACCTTTCTTTCCTCATGTCTTCTCATTCTTCAATCATGAATGAGGAATTAGATCCCTTGGTCAACGTACTAGTTACCTCTATCTACATTTAGGAGAAAATCCAGTGATTGTTCTCGTTTCTCTGCTTCTTGATGAGAAGAACTACAATGCATGGTGCAAAGCAATGGCGACGACATTAAGCACGAAAAACAAATTTGAATTTGTTAATGGAACGACACAAGAACCTGATGAAAATGATAGGCTTTATTAAGCATGGAGGACATGCAATGACATGGGGGTTTCTTGGATCCTGTATTCTGTCGCACCTCAAATCCGACAGAGTATAATCTGGATGGATAGATCGGAAGCCATTTGGAAGGACCTTCGCGTGTGATATTCACAGGGAGATCACATCAGAATCTCGGACCTACAATTGGAAGCAACATCCATTAGGTAAGGAGAATCATCTGTAACTGAGTATTTTACTAAACTGAGAATTGTCTGGGATGAGTTAGAAAGTTTCAGACCGAATCCTATTTGCAAGTGCTGGATAAATGTGGCTGTGGAGTTTTTAATGCCATTGTTGAGAGGAAATTCGAAGATCAGGTGATGCATTTTTTTTAGGGGATTAATGAGAACTTCAACAATGTCAAGTCCAACATTCTAATCATGGAGCCTTTCCCGTCTATTTCCAAGATATTTTCATATGTAGTTCAGCAAGAAAGACAACATGAAAGGAGTAGTTTTGTAGCTGCTATGAATTTGGATAACAAAAACTCAATAAATAGTGAAAGAAATTCAAACCTGATGTGCGAATTTTGTGGGAGAAGTAGCCATGCAGAGAATGTATGTTACTGGAAGCACGACTTTCCTTTAGGAAGTAAAAGAAGCAGCAATAAGAATGACTTGAACAGAACAAGCAAAATGTGCACACACTGTGGGAGATCCGGTCATACAGTAGACTTGTGTTATAGGAAGCATGATTTCCCTCCAGGGCACAGACTCTATGGAAAGAGCTTCAATATCAATCAAGTCGTGATTGAAAAAGGCAAGGGAAATGATAATTAGCAAAATTCAACAAAGATCTGTGATCACAAGCTTTCCTCTAGGGAGTATCAGACCCTAATGGCTTTAATTCACCAATCAAGTATTGGAAGCGAAACCCTCCCCTCTTCCAGTAGCACCAATGCTACACATCTCAACCAAGTTATCACTATCTCCACCTGCAATACACAAAACACAGGTATCATCACACACAATGCACTTTCTATTGAGTCAAAATTCACTGCACCTTGGATTCTAGATTCAGGTGCCACAGACCATGTCTCATCATTGTTGAAACACTTCACTTGCTATAAAAATATCAATTCTATCATTGTTAAATTACCCACGGGTCAACAGGTTAGAGCCACACATTTTGGTACTGTTACATTCATAGAGAGCTTTTTCCTTGAGGATGTATTGTTTATTATTTCCTTTAATTACAACCTGATCTCTATTTCCAAATTAGTAAAGTCTCTTAATTGTCAACTCATTTTCTTTTATCCTTTTGTATGCTATCCAGGATGCGAGATCGAAGAAGACGATTGGTACAGTTAGTGAACATGCTGGCCTCTACACTCTTTGTAAACAACTTCAATGCACCTTTAACTATGACTAGTATAACTCACCTTGTTTGCAAAGCCATACCTATACATCTCTAGCATTGTAGGCCTGGTCATTTGTCTCAAGTGGGATTGTAAGCCATAACTCGCTACTATTCTTGTATTTTGAATAATGGTGAAGAGAATAAAAATTTTGCTTGCAATATCTGTCATCATGCTAAGCAGAAAAGACTTCCATTCACTTTGAGTGGTTCTTATGCATAAAAAACCTTTCCAATTAATTCATGTAGACATATGGGGTCCATGCTCTAAACTTTCCATACATGACCACAAGTATTTTCTTAACCATTGTGGATGATCATTCACGATTTATTTGGATTTATTTGATGCCTAATAAATGTGAAACAAGGGCAAACATAATCAGTTTTGTAAACTATGCACTAAATCAATTTGATTCACATATTAAGACCATTAGATCTGATAATGGCAAAGAATTTAAAAATGAATGATTTTTACCAATCAAAAGGCATAATGCATCACACAACTTTCAATGAAACACAACAACAAAACGGGATTGTCGAGAGAAAGCACTAACATCTCTTGAACATCACTCGACCTCTTCTCTTTTAAAGTAATTTGCCGAAATCGTTTTGGTCCTTTGCATTAACTCATGTTGCCTTCCTTATAAATTGCATACCTACCCTATTTCTCAAGCATAGTTCCCCATATGAAAAATTACATGGAAAGAAATGTGATGTAGGAGTCATTTGTGTATTTGGTTGCCTTTACTATGCCTCCACTCATATGGCTCATAGAAAAATGCTAGAGCTAATCCTTGCATTTTTCTTGGATTCAAATCCCACACAAAAGGTTATTTACTATTTAATCTCCACACCCATCAAGTTGAAACATCTCAAGACGTTGTCTTCTATGAGAATCAGTTCCCTTACCTTAATACACAGTACCTTAATACCAGCCCATGCCAACACCTTCTAGTTATGACAACACCCATCAACACATGCCTATTCACCAGCCAGCCACACCACCAAATAAACCTGAGGCCTCAACACTTGTCAACCATGATGCCACCTCAACACATGCCCATTCACCAGCCAGCCACACCACCAAATAAACCTGAGGCCTCAACACTTGTCAACCATGATGCCACCTCATCTTCCCCACTAAATTCTATAATCCCAGTTGTCTCACCCAGCTGGAGCCACTCACCCACCATCTCCATACATAAACCACCTATCCCTAATGAAGCCTTGCCTATTCCTTTGCCTACACATCAATCTACTCACAAACGTGTCTCACCTTCTTATCTAAAAGACTTTCACTACATGGCTGCCACTACTGTACCAATCTTTTCCAAATCAAGCACATCTAAAGGTAGACACCACCCTCTAAGTTCATTTCTTTCTTATGATAATTTGTCTCCTACATTCCGTCATTTCATCCTCTCCATATCCACTCAAGAAACTCCTCAATCATATGCTGAAGCTTCTAAGCATAAATGTTGGATTAAGGCTATGAAGGTTGAGATTATTGTTGAAGCTAAACCACACATGGACTCTTACCACTTTCCCACTGAACAAAAATGCTATCAGGTGCAAATGGATTTTCAAAATCAAATACCATGCCGATGGTTTTGTAGAAAGACACAAAGTCCACCTTGTTGCAAAAGGGTATAATCATATGGAAGGTCTAGATTTTATAGATACGTTCTCCCTTGTAGCTAAGTTGACCACTATTTGCATGCTTCTTGCACTAGCATCTATCCATACATGGCACCTCAAGCAATTGGACATGAATAATGCTTTTTTTACATGGTGATTTGCTTGAAGAGGTGTATATGCATATTCCTCTTATATTGCCCTCTCAACCAGCACAAGTTTGCAAACTCCAAAGATCCTTATATGAGCTCAAGCAAGCTAGTTGCAAATGGTTTGCTAGATTATCTTCCTCCCTCATCTCTTATGGATATCATCACTCTATTGCTGACTATTGTCTCTTTTTGAAATTTTTTGGGTCTTGTATGACGACTTTACTCATTTATGTGGATGATGTTATCCTTCTTGGTAACAATTTATCCGAAATCAAGCATATCACTCACTTGACTCCACATTCAAGATCAAAGATTTGGGAGACCTCAAATTTTTTCTTGGATTGGATGTTGCTTGCACCAACTCTAGAATTCACCTATGCTAATGTAAGTATGTTCTTGACATACTTTCAGATACCGGGATGCTTGCATGTCGCCCTGTTTCCACACCAGTGGACTACACTAATCGCTTGCACTCCACTTCTGGTGAACCACTCTCTAATCCATCCCTGTACCGCAGGCTCATTGGCCGTCGAATCTACTTGACCACCACTAAACCTGATATCACCTATTCTGTGCAACACTTCAGTTAGTTCATGTTCAAACCTACCAATGCCCATTTGAAAGTTGCTGTCCGGATTTTTCATTATCTTAAGCTGGCTTAGGTATCTTTTTTGGCAACTCTAGTTCTCTTCAACTCAACGCCTTCAGCGACTCAGATTAGGCTGGATGCACTGATACTAGGCATTCTATTACTGGATTCTCCATGTATCTTGGTCATTCTCTTGTAGCCTGACACTCAAAGAAGCAAACCACTATGTCTAAAAGCTCATCTGAGGCAGAATATAGAGCCTTGGCTTCCACTACTTGTGAGGTGCAATGACTCACATTCTTATTAGAGGACTTCAAAATTCCCTTCAATCAACCATCCTTCTTGTTCTGTGACAGTGACTCAACCTTCAAATCGCTTCCAATCAAGTTTTCCACGAATGCACTAAGTACATAGATATAAACTGCCACATTCTCCAAGACAAAGCCAACATTGGATTGATCAAACTCCTTCCCATTTCTTCTAACTTGCAACTTGCAGATATACTCACAAAGGCCTTGTCTCCTCACATATTTCGGGAGTCTTGTTCCAAATTGGGAATGCTCAACATTCACTCCCAGCTTGAGGGAGGCTCTTAGCAATCACCCCACACTCACGATCAAGCTGATCAAGTTGCTGCTCAAGCTATTTCGTGTACTCCAAGCTAACTGCTTCCTCCTTTCTATTATTTCTGTTATTAGGAGTTAGTTAAGACAGATATTCTTGTATTGGGCTTAGGCTTCATCCCTCTTATTTTTTTTCTAATTCAAATCTGTATATAAGCTCTTCATCACTTTCAGTTGAACTTCAGAATGGATTTATGCTTATTAATTCAATCAAGCCATTCTTTGCTTCGATCCTTATTTGATATTTATACTTAGTGAGTAACGGCACAACATGCTGACTATGCCCCTTTAATCTTGATGATGTGTACTGCATGTGGAACCCTTCTAATTGTTTTTCATATTTTAAATGTCATTTTTAACTGTTGGTCTGTTATTATTAGGCTCTATGAAGCACAAACACTCATCTTGCTTGGGGTGTTTGAGTGTTGGACGCATTCTTGACACCAACACAGTGCCACATCCTCAGCACCTGTACAGTTGTATGAAATATGTTAGAACACTACTCACTTGGCATCTGAATAAAAAAATATTTTGTGTTGGTTTAAAAACATAGGTTTTATATTAGAATATTCAATTCTTTTAACATTAAAAAATTCAGCATAAAGCCCTTAAAAAAAAAAGTCAGCCTAAAGCATTATATAAAATATTGAAACAATAGCTCCTCTTAGTATTTTCTTTTTTGTGAAACTTATTATCATAGGAATAATGTAACTTAGCTGTTTTGAGAAGGTACAAAATACCTTTGTGGAAAGATATATTTCATCTTGTTTCAAGATTTTTTTTAACAGAAATAAAAGTACCTAATGCTTCTTAGTATTCTTTTTGTGAAATGTACATTATTATAGAAAAAATGTGAACACGCAAGCAAACCTTGATCATCAATTTAGATATTTTGTTATGTTTTTAAATTTATTTCTTTTTAGAATCTATATGTGTTTGTATGCATACATGTCGAAGTGTGTGTCGATGTCGAAATCCATGCTTCATAGTTAGGCTGTGATTTAGTGGTTTCATCAGCATTTCTAGAGCGATGTCTTCATTCAAAGGTAACAAATAATTCTCTTTCTTTTTTCAATTCTCTATCTTGACTGAGTTTTCCTCCAATAAAATTGGATAATTGGTTTGCCTTTTCCTTTGACTTTTGTGTCTGAGAATTCATGCCTATCAATTTTTTCTGGGCGGGGCCGCACATCAAACATTACTTTTCTAGTCTTTTTGAATATTTTTTTAACATGAATCTCGATTAAAGATTATCGTAAGCTTCCCATTTTCTCTCAAATCAACAGATTCATACGAAATTATGAATCATTCTGACAGTTATAGTTTGTGTTTAGAAATTTGTGGCGTTATAGGATTAAGCACTTATGCATGAACGAATTCTTAGTCAAAATATTGTAGAATTGTCGTCTCAGTATGTTTAATTATCCATACTTCTCATCCACTGGTAAATGAATGAAACTTGTGTATCATTTATTGTTTCATTCAGTTCATATCTGGTAAATGAATGAAACTTGTGTATCATTTATTGTTTCATTCAGTTCATATATTTAAGTTTTTAACTTCATTGTTGGCTAAACTTATTTCATTATGAGTGGAGTGCTTGATTTCATTACTCATTTCTCATTTCTTTTACCAGGAGTTCAAAACTGAATACTTTGGTTTTATTTGTTCACTATGGTTTCTTTAGGGCTGAAGACCTGATCATTAGTGAACTACTTGTGGTTCTTCCTGCCACCTTGCTATTTCACTGCTAATGCTTTCTACTACCGTCACTCACTCAAGCCTCCTATATCTTAAAGCTTTCTAGTGAATACGTTTCCAATCAACCCGGATGGGTAACTGCAAGTCTTAACTTTCTAATTTTAGTGATGATTCCACTGACATTACTTTCGTGGATAAATGTATGTATGCATGTATTATATTAATACATTTAAGACTCAAATCAAGAACTTCCATGTTTACGAACATAATGAATTGATATTTGTTTTTTTTGCTTAACATTATTCTTCAATCAATTTGTTGCTCCAAAAGAAACATATGTCCCAAAATATAATTTAGAAATGATTTAAAATGTTTCATATTTTTACATTGTATGCTTTCTCCTCTAGCATACTTACTTTTAAGTCACTGGATCGCACTTTAGGAATTTTAGGATTTTCGATAAGAAAGAAGATCAAACAATGGTAATGAAGAAAAGAGGGTTAACGGTTATGCGCGCTATTCATCATTTCATTAGTTCTAATTTCCATCTGACAGACAGAGATAGGAACAAAGTGCTATTGGAAAGAAAAAAAAAAGGATGCATTTAAGATTAAGAATACATATAAGTTCGCATCAGGCCATTCTCCTTATCCTGTTCGGCATAACTTTAATGATGAACTCACATCAACATTCATCAAAGATTAAAAAAAATATAGCATGTTCCTCATCAGTTAATAGAGAAAATTATAATTTAACAGTTTGGATATGTGTATTTGAAGAAAAGATCGAATTCGTTTTTGTTCTTGAGAGAATTCTCAGGAAACTTGCAGAGAACAAAGAAAATGAGTGAAAACTATTCTCTTCGAGCAGGGGTGTTCCAAAACTGATAATCCACTTTCCCGTTCTATCAAATGGAAAACAAAGAAAGAAATATTATCAAGAACACATCTATAATAATAACCGCAATCCCTAAATTTTCATCGCAATATTGGTTTTAGAACAAATTATAACCACACCTCTAAGATTTGTTGTAATTACAAATGCAGTCGCTCCATGGACACAACTTAAAATAAGTAAAATATGATATTATATGCACCTCATCTAAGCACACCATCTACTATCAAAACTACTACACACGCACTACCTATGTTTTACAAGTAGGTGTTTATGGTAAACACCCGATCTTAATATCTTATACAAATGAACAAAATGACTTCTCACGAAAATTTAGCCACTGCCAAACTGTGCTACAAACAAAGAAAGACAAGTGAGCAAATGACTGAGATTTGTTTTTAAGTCATTGATGGGATGTCTAAGAAGGAAAAGGGACAGGTATTAGGTTTAAGAGCATAAGAGGTGTTTGTAACATATTTAATATCAATAATAGAAAGATTGTATAATAGGTTTAATAATGCATTATGTATATGATTTAAAGGCATGTATCAAATAAGTGACATAAAAAATTAATGGAATGTTGGTACAGGATGTAATTTAATTTTATTTTTAAATAAGGGGGAAAATGTATAACTAAACCTTCCAAACAGTTAGCACTATATTGAGATTTGGCAAAGAAAAATGATAATGTTTAAAATCATCTCTAATAAGGACATACTAATACCAATGATTTGTTAAAAAACCAAGAAAAGAATGAAAGACGGAAATGATATTTTTCCATCAACTTATAATTAGAGTTAGTAGAATAAGTAATTGAACCATCCTATCTTAATCTACATTTTAAAGTTTTAATTTAATTTTGACTGTTTAAAATTAGTTTGACCGAGCTCATCAAGAATTAGTAGATTAAATAAATTGGATCAACATAAAAAAATTAAAAAAAAGAGTATTTTTTGTAAAAAATTAAAAAAAAAATATTTTAAGAAAAATAAATTTAAGTATTTAAAAAAAATTAAAATTTGAATAATCTATAATAGATTTATTTTTAATTTAAAAATAAAAATATTAGTTAAATGATATTTTAACTAAAAATTTACCTTTAAACATACTAAATAGGAGTTTTAAAAACATTAAATATTAATTAAATGATAGGAAGCTGCTAAAAAATATATTGTGATAAAATACAAGCTAAATAAAAAACTTAATAATTTAAAATTGAAAATAATATAAAAAATAAAATTTTGATGAGTTGTTAGGGGAAATCATTCTGACAGAGATTCAATTGAGTATAGAAAGATGAGTTGAGTGACGTAATGAAGCAGTTTAACATTTTGCATTGATGGGCCGGGTGGGACGTTCGGACACGTGGCAATATGAGTGTCATCAGGATGATCGAACAGCTGAATTTTTTTTTTCAACTGCTCGGGAGAGGTTTCATGTCTGCAACATTAGTGTATGCCCAATAGGCCATATTTCTCTGTTATTTTCCTTTAATCTTCTCACTCTGCAAAATCTCTTTCCTTCTCGTCCCAATCCTTAAGCTGTAAATTGGATCCATTCCACCCATATACCTAGCCTTCCCTTTTTGGGCTAAATGCTAATCTGTGTTACTTCCAAATTGTTTCAATCTAGCCGAAAATGACAACTGAAATTTAACTATCCCCAATTATTAATTATTTTCCAAATGTAATCAGAATATGAAAGCCCATTTTTCTCTTTTCCGTTTTTCAATCATCACAAACCCACCACGTTGAATCCTTTCTATCTCCGCCCCATCAAGTACGGATTCATCGGATACCCGTTCCGGTGAGCAAAAATCGAATCTTTGCCTTGTTAGTTTGGGTACCCAAATTTTATTTCCTATAAAATCTGCTATTCATTATCTGATTGCATATTTGAGGTTTTCCTTTATGGATATACGAGGAGATGGGATTTTCCCAGATGAGGTGGTTATTCAGATTCTTGCAAGGTTGCCTGTGAAGTCCCTTTTCAGGATCAAAACCGTGTGCAAACTGTGGTATAGGTTGTCTTTGGATAAGTATTTCATTCAACTCTACAATGAGTTGTCTAGGAAGAACCCTATGATTCTGGTGGAGATTTCAGATTCGTCTGAGTCCAAATCTAGCTTAATCTGTGTTGATAACTTGAGGGGTGTGTCTGAATTTTCACTGAATTTCTTGAATGATAGAGTTAAGGTTCGAGCATCTTGTAATGGCTTGTTGTGTTGCTCTAGTATTCCAGATAAGGGTGTCTTGTATGTTTGCAATCCTGTCACTCGCGTGTACAGGTTGCTTCCCAAGAGTAGGGAAAGGCATGTGACTCGGTTTTATCCGGATGGCGAGGCTACCTTGGTTGGCTTAGCCTGTGATTCTGCATATCAGAAGTTCAACGTTGTTCTAGCAGGCTACCATCGCACATTTGGTCATAGGCCTGATGGAAGTTTCATATGTTTGGTGTTTGATTCGGAGTTGAACAAGTGGAGGAAGTTTGTTTCATTCCAAGATGACCATTTTACTCATATGAATAAGAACCAAGTTGTTTTTGTCAATAATGCTCTGCACTGGTTGACTGCTAGCTCTACTTATATACTTGTGCTTGATTTAAGTTGTGACATTTGGAGGAAGATGCAATTGCCATATGAATTGCTTTATGGAACGGGTAATAGGATTTATCTCTTAGACTTTGATGGCTGCTTGTCTATTATTAAAATTTCTGAAGCATGGATGAACATATGGGTGCTAAAAGATTACTGGAAAGATGAATGGTGTATGGTGGATAAGGTGAGTCTGAGGTGTATCAGAGGAATGGTGCCAGGCATTTTCCCAATCAGTCAGAACGGGGAATATGTTTTTTTGGCAACTCATAAACAGATTTTGGTGTATCATCGCAAGAATCAAGTTTGGAAAGAAATGTACTCTGTGAAGTATAACTCAACATTCCCGTTATGGTTTTCTGCTCATTCATATTGCAGCACAATGTTCTCATGTAACTGAGTCATGGTGACTCCATCAAATAACTTTTGTACATATATTTCTAGTTGCAAGTGTTTTATATTCATTTAAGCCACTGCTATTTACTCAAGATATCATTTGTTTCTAGTAATCATGTTAAAACTGTGATATTGGCTTTGCCATGGAAGTCCCATGATATTGCTTCACCAGTGGCTCTTGTAACTGAGGTGTGGCTTCAATAAGTAGCCTTTGTACATACATTCCTAGTTGCAACTTATAAGTGTTTGTGTTTGATATTCATTTGGTCATTGTTATTTGCTGAAGACATTGCATTTCTGATACAGTATCTTTATTATAAAACTATTTCATTGACTTTGCCATGGAGGTCCTATTTCCAATATTTAGCATCATCTAATTGATTTACCTGTTCTCTCTCGCATAAGGTACAAAAAAGGTGAGATTCCTCTGTCAAGTAAGTACTGTAGAGGTGCCAATTGTTAGGTACATATATATATATATATATATATATATATATATATATCAATTAAGATAATTGTTAGCTATTATCCTATTAATTAGGATTTTCTAGTTTTTTATTTATCAATTAAGATAATTTTTAGATTTTTTTTTTGACAAAAGTTATTTCTTAATTTATTAGTTTTTTATATTAGTGGAGGTTTTCAAATTTGCAATCCCTTCCGTCATGTAGTTTTAGTTATCAAGCTAACTTTATAACTCCAAGATAATTGTTTGATATGATTCCATTGATTAGGGATCTCTGTTTTTTATTTTATCAATTAAGACAAAGTCATGACTCTACTAGTGAGAGATCTCTTTGTAGCCTTGTTTAGTGGGCAGACCTGATTGGAATATTATCAAGAAATTGTTCTCAGAAAAACTTGTCTTAGGCCATGAGGAAGTGAGGAACTCTCTCAAAGATATGTTCCTCTTGCTTTTACCGTAGGTCTAAGAAGGATTCTTATGTATCTTGGCTTGTGACTCGATCCTATTTGAATGTTAAACAGTAATGTACAGAAATATAATATATCCGATGTGTCGTATAATTATCTTTTCAAGCTGAAAACAATCTAAACATTCTGTCTCCAGAAGGCTTTCCTCTTTGATATGAAACCTGCTCAATTACCTGTAGTTTTTCTTTTCCCCTGGTATGAAACTACTTGAGTACCGCTTCTCTCATGCACAGACGAATTTATTGTTGGTATTGGGTAGATATCAACACCCCCCCTATCTTACATAGGCTAATTTAGTGTTCTTGCTGTATATAACTATATATTATATAAAAGCTTGTTTGCTTGTGAACAAAACAGAACATTATGATTAGTAACTCAGCACTCAGCAGCAGTTTATTATCACTGTCTCAGTGCCTCCCGGGTAATTTCATGCTTGTAGGTAGCCACTTGCAAGTTGTTGCTTGAAATAACATAGCACTCTTCATATCTGGTATCTAACTTCTAGAGTTCAGTCTATCCCTATTCTCTGTGACAAGCATGAAGTACCTTTAAAGAGTATTCTGGTTGCTGAGTTTTTTATCTGATAACCTCTTATACTCAGCCTATCCAAATACTGATCCAACAATGAACAACACTAGTTGACAAGGACTTGAAGATTCCTTTGAGTTTGTTCTGTTTGCTAATTTAATAATGCAATAGCCCAATGCACAAGGTATTATTAAATGCTGCCAGGATTGTGTCTGCAACATGGATCTCATGAGGTTCATACAACACAACTTCATTTCATTGAGACTATTGATGCTTAGGTGGAAAAGTGAAAAACTATTGGATAAATTGTGCCTAGCATGAATATAGCGTTATGTTTCCATTTTCTTTCTGATGTTGAACGAAAATGAAAGGATCAAAAACAATTGAAAAAAAGTTTAGAAAATTACGATCAAATATATTTATATGGATCATCTCTTAGAATAAGAAGTTATGGAAGAGATTGTGTTGGATTCTATCAACGTTTCGACCATTATGCAAGTGACAAAAGATTGCAGCGAGAGAGAGAAAACAAACAACAGAAAAATTATCGAAGGAGAAGAGAAATAAGAAAATTAAAAGAAAAAGAATTTATATAGACTTTGTTGTATTTAGTAAATTTAGTTTGCTAAATTCAACCCTCTTTTTGATAATGGATTCTCCGAAAACTTTTTGAAACTCAACTAAAATCCTCCGAAGAAACAGAATAATAATTATTCTTTTCTCCCACATCCTTATATCATCAACCAAATACAACCGTGTAATATTATCAAACTAATAAATTCATTACACTTCAAATCAATTAGTAATTTAAGAAAAAAAACTTAAAGATAATCATATTCACTGTTTATTCTTCGAATTTATAACCTATTAAATAAACAGACCCTTACAGTTACCAAAAAAGCACTACTAGAACTGTTTTTGAAAATTGTTTTAAGAAAACAATAATCAAACAATTTTTTTAGTTTTTAAATACTAAAATATTAAAAATAGTTTTATAAAACTATTGTCAAACAAATACTTAGGACTTAATTAATTTTGTTTTGTTTTTAGTTTTTTAACTGAGTTTTGAATAGTTTTCAAAAACTGTTTTTTATAAGAAAAGAAAAACTTGTTTGATAAATGTTTTTTGAAAATTGTTTTGAAGATATGAAAATGAAAAAAACTTGTTCTTATTTATTTAAATTTCATTATTGAAAAGAAGAAAAAACATATTCTCATTATATTTTGAGTTTTCAAATCAAAAATAGAAAATTGAAAAGTAAAATTATTTATAAGTGTTCTTGTTTTTTAGTTTTTAAAAACTAAAAAATCAGAACTATTTTCAGAAAACATTAACCAAATGAGTTTTTCAGTTTTGAAATCCTAAAATACCGAAAATAATTTTATAAAATTTTTGCCAAACAAATACTTAGTCTTTGAATTTATAAGCGTTATGTAGGTTAATTCTTCTTTCATTGACAAAGTTAAAAAGTAACTAACTCTGGATAAAATTTCGGGTAAATCATTGATGCAATCCCACCTAACAAGAGTCATGGTTAGAAGAATTGAAAAAGACATGATTAGGAAGGAGTGTAGAAAACCTCAACTCCTAATTGAAGTGAAGATCATTAGGTCATAATCTTCTTATTCTTGCTTTGTAATTACAACCATTTTTCCAGGTTTGTGAAAGTGTATTTAGTTTCCTTTTTGACCTTGTATTTTCACATATTCTTTTATTTTTAGTTAGGAAGTGTAGCTAGTCTTTTATATGGAATGTGCTTATTAGATTGAGCTTTTTTGGGAGCCTTGGTCGTGTGATTGTTTGTTAACTACACCCTTTAGTTTGTTCCACACCCCTTCTAAGACACACATGAAAGACATGTGAGCTCTTTTGTTCCCCCCAAGTAGTGCCAATCACCTTCTCTTTCCTAGGTGACGCCTACTTGACCTCTTAAATTCAAATTTGAATTTTGGAAGGAATCTCAAATTCAAATTTGAATCCAGAAGGAACATAAATTCACATATTTAAGGCATTGTTTGGGTCTAGCTAAACTAATTAAGTTAGTTAATCCTCTCCTAATGTTGGACATGCAAGTCCAAGACCATGCTTAAGATTTTCTTATAAATTCCCTCCTCCGCACATTGTAACACTTTACACTTGAATGATAGAATTTACCTCTTGTGAAAACCTTTTTTGAGTGTCCTTCTTCTCCATTTGTGAGAGCTCCTTAATCTCTTTTATTAAGGGTTTCTTTCCTTATGACAAAATTCCTTCTCTTAATGGCTTATCTCCTTGAGTGATGTCACCTTCACCACCATTTCTTCTCCTTCCACTAAACATTTCACCATTTGAAAGCCTTTTAAAGATGATCATGGGACAAGCATCCTAGGAGGATTGCATAAACCATTTTAACAAGTGGTTCATTGTGAATAATATTTTTTGGTTATCATATTAATTTTATCCTCACCTTAATACACTAGACTTTATTATCATATCTTCTTCCTTTGTAGCTCTCATACTATGACTCACTATCTCTATCCCCTCTCTCAACTCTCGGTTTCGCCAATTCTACTCTGTCTTTGATAATTGATTACTCCACCTTTTACGCATCTTCAAGCCTGCCTCTTTTCCCCCTCCTTCGCCCCTTTTTCCTCACATCATCCTTCTGCGTCTTTGTGCCACATGGTGGCTTAATGCAAATTCAAGAAAGTGGAAGCTAGAGTGTGTTAAGTATTTTATGTCTATGGTTATTGTTGATAGTTTTATTGCATAATTTTCACCCATCAAATTAAGTGGAGAGTGCAAGTTATGGATGCAATAACAAGATTTTGTTCAATGGTTGTTTGGGTTCTGGGAAAGAATACCAACCTGATAATTGTCACCTATAAATTAGAAAATCATATACATTAGAAGAACGATTAGAAGAAATAAAAGGAATGAAGAAAGAGAGATAAGAGGTTAAAAAAAGAAAAAAGAAAAACAAACAATGTTAATGTTGGAAATAACTTTTTGATGATGATGCACATGATACCCTCACCTCAGCCAAGGAAAAATAGGAAATTATTCAATAGCGATAGTGTACCATATCATCTCCCATACTATAAAATCTAATGGTTGATGTTAAAAGAAAAAAAAATGCTTCATGCTGAACCACTTGTTAACGTGGTTCATCCTAGAATTCATCTAAATCTATTATAAAATTACATATGAGTTGACATTGTTTGTTCTATTTTGTTAAATTTTTATTAATTAAAAATAAAGTATGAAATTGTTGCTACTTCAAAATTCAAATTGATAAATATTAACTAAAGTAAAATTATGAAAATTGGAAACATTATAATTAATGAGGAGCATAATTACCTTATCTTGTAAAAAGTTCATCTATAAAATAACTAAACAAATTAAAAGCAAATTACACTCGAACTCCTTCTATTTCAGGTTTATTATATTTACATCTTTCTATTGTTTAACCTTACACAAACTCCTTTAGAACAACATTATTATATCAACGATACAAATTTGTCATGGCTAATAATACAAATTCACCAAAAACAAAACCAATGACACAAACTTTATTTTTTTATTTATTTTTTATAAAATCATGATGAGTAAATAAAAATATTGTTATTAAAATTAATTTTTTTTATATTACTAATCCCAAAATAGATAAACCAACCCATTTTTCCATCCTTACTTGAGATATAAAATTTATTTAAAGCGTTGGAGTCTTATAACATATTTATCTCTCTATGAAATGTATTAGAAATAGAATTTCTAAATGGTAACTTTATATTTAAGGTAAAAGACTATTTAAAACCATGTTGGTTGATTTTTAAGTTAATACACATAATATATACATTTATTGTTTTTTAATTCTTTTATGTAAATCATTATGTTACATAATTATGGAAGAGAAAATTGATATTTTTTATTTATTTTTCTATTCAAATAAGAAAAGATGAAATCGATGTTTTTCTTTATTTTTCTATTCAGATGATAAAAGAGGAAATTAATGTTTTTTCTTTATTTTTCTGTTTCTTTTCACTTTCAAACTTTTATTGTTTTTTTCAAACTTTCAACATAATAATCCATGTTTTTGGTTTATTTTAATACATATGGAATGGGTGAACTTATTTTGTTTTTAATTTTTTATGAAAATAATTATATTACATAAGTATGTATGATGGAAAAATATAAAAATTATTTTTCTTGGAAAACTGAATTATTAATAAGGATTAAATATAAAAATTTAAACATAATGATCTCGTTGACTTAAAAAAGTAATGATCTCGCATTGAGGATTATAGTCGAATTTTATTTGAATAATTTTGTTATCCTATTTACACTTTTAATGAAGGAAAAAATATAAATGTTTATATGATTTAGAGTAAATTAAGATGGAGAGAAGAAAGATGTACTAAAAAGTAATTTTAAAAGGATTAGTGATGTTAATTAACATGAGAAGGTGGGGACAGGTGAATAAAGGCGTGTTTGGTTTCGTTTGCAATGAAGGGGTTGTTTTTGAAAATGTGAGTGAGTAGTGGATGACACAATAGCCAGTCCTCGGTCAAGAAACAAACTGAACAAATTGTTATTGGCTTATTGCTAGGTGCTATCTCTCCCCTCTCTGTTCTCTTCTCTTCTCAATTCTGATTCTCTTTCTCTTTCTTTTTATTTTTAACACACATTCGATCCTTCAGCGTTAGGGTTTTCGATGCTCTCTCGTCGTCGCGCACAGGTACGTCTTCTTTGCCATGATCTCCTCCTATCTGATCACTTGATTATCATTTTACTTCTCTATCTCTATCCCTAATTATTCTCTATTTTTAATTTTGTTCACGTGCTCCACGGAATTATTTCTTTATTCCCACTGGAATATGTAATTTTAGGGTTTATTGGATTTTGAATGTCAATTTTTTGTGTGGTGCACAGTTTGGTGTTAATCTCTGCTTGATTATGCCACCGTGATTGAGGGCTTAATCCTTCGTTTTGCTCTGCTAATCAGGTGTTATTGCTGATGGAGTTTGAAATCGCATAAGTTGGAAACTACCTTTTGAGTAGTTCCATAAGGTTTTAATAGCTACATGGCTCGGAAGGGTAATCAACAGAAGAATGGAGTGGACCGTCATGGATTGAATCACAAAAAAGGGGTTTCTGGTGGTGTGCTTCCGGGTATGAAAGGCCATGGTATAGGAGGGCCGGTGAAGGTATTCCCGAGAGAGATGCTTACAGACGGCAATAGGCCTGACGGTGTTTCGCAGACTGCGTTTGATGCTAGTTCTTCAGGTGATGACTATAACAATGAACAGAGGTCTGAAAAGATTTCTAGGAAAGAGAAGCAAGGGATGGCTGAAAAGCAGGACCCAGAGGAGTCATTGTCCTTTGAGAGAAATTTGGGGGATGGCAATCCGAATTTTGAAGCTTCAATACAACAAGAAGAAAATGGGACTTTACCTAGAAGGAATTATGGTCAACAGAGTATAAAGAATAGATTGAGCTATATGCTGGATGGTTTGCACTTGAAAAGTATGGTGGAAAAAGTAGAGCTTGCAGATAATGTTATAATTAGGAGATTAAGGTTGTCAATGTTTTCCATCTTTACAGCAGTTTCAGAGTGGCTAACCAGGCAGACTCCGTTGTTTGTATCTCTTAGAACCATGGTGTTTAAGGCCTGTGATAGTGTCAGAACGAAGGTTGTGCAGGCATATCCTGTTGTTCTGAAGTGGCTCATGCATCTTGGAAATATATTGCTCCTGTTATCAGTGTTTTGGTTGGACTGTGCCCTTCGGGGTATTGATTCATTTGTTCGTATGGGTACAACGTCCTTCTTCTCTGTTATATGGTGTAGTGTATTCTCGGTAATTAGTATGATAGGGATGCTCAAGTTTCTTGCTGTCCTGGTAAGCTAAGGTCACACTTGTCATTGCTCTTTATTATCTTGGAGTTAATCTGATTAAAAAATCTTAATAATTGAAGTTTTTACAGTTATTATTATTATTATTATTTTATCTAATTTGTTCTTTGTAAGACACTCGCGCACTCCTTCTGTAAATTTACAATCTGCATTGTAGTATTTTCTGTTGATTAATATCCTAAATTTGCACTTAATCACCCTAGGAAAAAAATTTTAATGAAAAAATGTTCATTGAGCCATTAGATTTAAAATTTACCTCTGTTGATTTATGTTTTATTGCTTTATAGCTGCATTTCTTCTGATTTTTCTTTTTTTGTCTTAAGATTGTTCAAATTTGAAGCAGTTTCAAACTTCCCGGTACACTTGTTCTGTTTGTAGCTATTTTAGGTTAAGATGTGGTAGTGTTGTGTTGATAATTCAGCAAGACGAAAGAAATTTGCGTGGGAATGTTTTGTTTCATCCAATTAATAAACATTCGTGTGGACTGGGAGCGCACATGACAAATTATAAAACAAACTATATAATTGTACATAAGTTGAGTCAGCTTGAGTTGCATTGTCTTGTAACTATTTGAATTTTGAACCCCACATGTAACAAACATGATAATTTGGATGAATTTAGGGAACATGATACCCTTAGTTCTAGATATAGCCCCTCACTCTTGTATTTGGGATGGTTGGTGCATTTGATTCTATTTCCTTCCTAAATTGGGTCTTGTAATTTTGTTTCTTTTATGCTAACTAGCTTTTGCAATTCGTCAGGGTCTGGCTGCCCTGATTGGATTTTTTCTTGGGCTCATGCTTGCAATTTTGGTTGTTGCTATCATTGGAGTTGTTACCTTGTGGTTTTATGGTAGCTTTTGGACAACGGCATTTTTCAT
This sequence comes from Psophocarpus tetragonolobus, assembly GCA_037954015.1. Lineage (NCBI taxonomy): Eukaryota > Viridiplantae > Streptophyta > Magnoliopsida > Fabales > Fabaceae > Psophocarpus > Psophocarpus tetragonolobus. The sequence continues at coordinate 104,287,896 of CM075688.1, forward strand.
CATCCTTGGAGGTGATTTTGTTTGCCCTTCTGTTTACCATTGAACATATTCTGCCTGTTTTTTAAGTGTACTTTTTCCTATGGTAGTTGGGTGTACATACATGACTAATATGTATGTACATAAAAGATATATTTATGTTGCTTGATCTATTTTCTTGCCAAACTTACTAAATCTTTAATTTTATTTGAAATTCAGGATTTGCATTTATGTTAAGTCGTGAACGAGTGGCACTACTTATCACCACAGTGTATTCTGTCTATTGTGCATGGCTGTATGTTGGGTGGCTTGGTTTGCTATTGGCTTTTAATTTAGCTTTTATCTCTAGTGATGTTCTGATATACTTCCTCAAGAAAAACATAGATCAACAGAGTAGATCCAATCCTTTTGAGCAAAGAGCTGGAATGCATGGTCAACCTGGATTTAGTGATGAACCAACCCACGCTTCTTCCTCTGAAAATGGACCAGGACCATCTGCAGATCGCAATGCTGGCATCCCTTCAACCAGTGGGCATGATTCTGATATAACTTCTGAAGATGAAGTTGTCCGTTTGTTGAACTGCTCTGATCATTATGCAGTGCTAGGCTTTACGCGGTATCAAAACATAGATGTTTCAATACTAAAGCGGGAATATAGGAAAAAGGTTATTGTCTTTCTCTAATGTTAATACTTGCATAGTCATGGTTTATTTATATGCGTTTTTGAAAAATTTATTATTGTTGGGAATTGTTAGTGGTTGGATATTGAGTTACTTGTTGGATGAAAATTTAATTTTCTTCTATAGCTTAAATACAATCCTTTTTTTGCTTAACAATTCTCTCGTTACTAACAACCTCTGTTTTCATTGATTATCAGGCCATGTTGGTACATCCTGATAAAAATATGGGTAATGAAAAGGCTGCAGAAGCCTTTAAGAAACTTCAAAATGCGTATGAGGTGAGTTGTAAATTTTTTTTCACCCTAAAAATAAGCGATAATTCTTCCCTAATTATGTATGGTTGCAAATTGCAATGATTTTCCAGATTCTAATGGATTCCTTGAAGCGAAAAGCTTATGATGATGAGCTGAGGAGAGAGGAGATTTTGAGTGTATTTCGTAGATTTCATGATGCTTCTTCTCGTAAGGTATGGCTTATGCAAGTTTTTTCAATTTTTTTTGTGTATTGTGGGAAGTGGAAGGGGAACTATGCATCATGGGTCAGGAAGCATGACATTGTGGTCTGGAATAATTTTCATCAGTATCACACTATCGCTGATAAGAACCATGAAAAGTTAGACAATTCTGTAAGAATGAGTATTCATTGCACACGAATCATAATAATATTCTGGTCATAATGTATATAGAATGTGTTTGAGATCAGAGTCCCAAAACAATGAATTGTAATGACTAATGTTTTAATGGTGATTTTAGAATATTTTTACATAATTACTTTGGATATGCATCTGATGTGTACTCATGCATGTCAGTATGTGTTTTTCTTTATCTGTAAGTGTCAATTTGTTCTTATTTCTTTAGGCATGCCTCTGCTTTGTTGACTCTGCAGACCATTCAGAGAAATGCAATCTATTCTGTGGTTTAATGTATTTTCTCAATTCTAAATTTTGATGTGATTGCAACTGATTTGCCAGAATGGTAGGCATGGATTCTTTCCTTCAGGATTTGCACGGTCTGATGCAGATGGTGAGGATCCATTTGGTGATTCAAGGCGAATAGCTTGCAAAAGGTGTGGTGGTTTTCATCTCTGGATACACACCAAGAAACAAAAGTCTCGGGCAAGATGGTGTCAGGTTTTTTCTTAATCTTTTTTGTTCACAATGAAGCTTAGGGTAGCATGCTAAACTGATGGTTGGCTAAGTACGTTAATAATTGCAAAATATTTGCCAGTATTCTCCTATTCTGCTTCTCTCAGCATGCTTTCCCTAAGGAGGAAATGTTTGTCATACATATCATGGCACAAATGTTTTATACTGGGTTTTTTTGTTTTAAAGGATTGCCAAGATTTTCATCAAGCTAAGGATGGTGATGGATGGGTTGAACAATCTTCCCAACCATTTCTTTTTGGTTTATTACAGAAGGTATGAATCAATGTACTATTTTGAAAGTCTTATTGCAGAACTCCTTATAATCTGTTAGTTCAAATTTTATGTCAATTCATGGTTCTGAGATCCACAGTCAGAATACAAATTTTCTTATAATTGAATGAATTGTTTCTACTGTAGGTGGATGCTCCTTCAGCATACGTGTGTGCTGGTAGCAGGATATATGATGCCACTGAATGGTATATCTGTCAGGTAATTTAGTTTTTTTTTTTTTTTCACCTTATTTTATTTAAGAACTCGGTTATTAGTTAAGCGTGTATTTAACAAACACGAGAGAATTTTTTTTGTTACTCACATAAGATACCAGGCTGAATTGGCTGTTAAAAAAGTTTTGTTGTGATTTTTTTCAAACCAAGGTTTTTTAAGTGCAGCAGAACATTTATGTGTATCTTTGATTATTATTAATTAGATAAATGATTTTGCAATTCAGTGTTTTAATGAGGAATTGAGAAAGAATTCTCTCTAGCAATGCATGTGAACTAGTCATATGGAAATTTCTCTAAAATCTAGGTACATCATCTGTATATTAGATTGTCTGGTTGTTCACATGTTCATGCTGCTTAGCTTATCCAACGAGACTTGTAAGGAGATTAAAGATCCACAAAACATTAATGATGAACACATTTATTGCAGGGGATGAGATGTCCGGCGAATACTCATAAGCCAAGTTTTCATGTGAACACCAGTTTAATGTCCAAGCATAATTCTGGCAAAGGAACTAGTTCAAGTCAAAGAGGTGGGCGGATACCAACACCTAATATCGAAGAAACCATGACTGAGGAAGAATTCTTTGAGTGGTTACAGAATGCAGTACAGGCAGGCGCATTTGACAATTTTAATGCCACTACAGCAGAGAGCCCATCTCCCAAATCTGGAAATGGGATGAAAAGTCCTGGCAATAGTGGTGGTGGTGTCAGTGCCAGTGCCAGTGGTAGTAACAGCAAGAGAAAGAAAAAGGGGAAAAAACAATGGTGATAACCATATCACATTATGCGGTGAGCACTCCCAATTATTAAAAAGCATGTTATTAGTTACGAAGCCTCTATTAACGAAGCCCCAAAAATTGAGTTGGAGCCCACATTGTACAGCGTTATTTTTCTCAGGCGTAGATTTTGTTCTCCAATAAATTTTTTGGTATCCCTTTAGCCTTTTTAATACAGCCTTGTACCAATGATCCTTCTGCGCATAAATTTCCGATATTCGAGATTCAATCTTGAGCATCAAGGGTCAAGCTGGGTCTTATAAGCAATTAGACGAAAATGTATGCGTGAATCATGACCTACCAAAGGAACACTTTCATAGATAAACAAATTGTATCAAGCAGCAGTTTTCAACAGCCATAGCATACAGACGTAGTATACCATTCTAATACCCCAACCGGCATCGATGCCACATAATACTTGCCGTGTTTTGGTTAAATGATAATCCTGACTTTCTGGTAGTTAATTTAAATATTTAGTTAATTCAAATAATAAATATATTGAAGTAATAAAATACAGTGGCTTGCATGGTATTGAATTTTGCTAATATATGAATGTTGGGCTTCAAGCCATCAGCTATGTTCACCCACAAAAAGTTGTCTTATTGTCACCAGAATTTCCAAAAATGGTTTATGCTAGGAGACTGCATGATGCCATAATCTTTATACTTATGTGGTGTATTTCACAACAAAGCATGGTCTTACCAATGAGTAATGAGATGTATCCACTGTGAATTTACGATGAAACTATGGTCCAATAAATGATTTTATGACATCTATTTAAATGATTGATTGAGACAATTTGACCTAAATCAAAAGTCTTAATAATTCAATTCTGACAAAAAAAAAATTCTGATTTAAATTTTATTAATATTGCATTTTGTGATTTCTCAAATTATTTTTAGATTAAATTTTGAAGTACTAATTAGTAAAATCAACAAACTTATCATAAATAAAAGGTTGTGATTGAATGTCAGGATAAACATTTTTACGTAAATAATGTATACAAATTAAACTCATATTTTAATTATGTAAATATATAATTTAAGTTAGAATGACATAAGATATCTAATAAATTTTGCATTAGGATTGTAAAAACTTCTTACAAGTTACAATGACATCAGAAATTTAACAAATTTTAATCATTTAACCATATTATATTAAGTGTTAAAAAATTATTTAATTTTTTCTTAAAAAATTAATAACCTCTATTTGTTTAAGAGTTTAATTCAACCGCAATAAATAATTTATATAATTTTTAAAATATTAATTAATAAAATCAACAAACTTATCATATAAAATAAATTTATATATAATTTTTTTAACACGATTAATGCATAAATATTTCTTTTTCTTTATTTAGTCTTGTCAAAACAATTATTCTTCTTTTCACAATTTGACTGTCAGAGAAATCTTAAACTTTTACTTTTTCTAATCATCCTCTTTTATTTCAAAATCCTATTATCTATTATTTTTGGCTACACTTTCTGTTTCAAAATTCACCCCAATTTCTAGGATTTGTAAATACTTTAAATAATATATAAGTTGATGAAATAGAAAAAAATAATCCACTATAAAAATACATAACCATTAAATTCATAATTTTATTCATAAAATTAATTTTATAGATTTTATCATATAAATTATTTTTTATCATATACTGATAACTAATATTTTCTATTACTATTAATAAATAATTTATAAAATTATCTATTTGCTAACAAGATGAACTGAAGATTAATTTGGAGAAAGAAAATTTTGTAAAAGGGTTTCCATTTAATGAAAAATTTTTAGTAGAAAAGGAAAGGTACAGGGGTGAGAAAATTTTCAGTAATGAAGAGAATGTTTTTTTTTTTTCTCGTAAGGGTATTGCATCATCTACGTGGACTAATTTCTATATTTATTTAAGATTAATTCCATTCAAATAAAAAAGCTGTCAGCTAGATATTCAAATAATGTATGTTACTTGTGAATTTATTAACATTTTTTCAAATTATTTTAGTGATATTTTAAAATTATATTAAGAGTTCAATAATTATGTATTATTAATATAAATAATTTTATACTATTATCTAAGTTAAAATTACATGTTTTATATGACTTTTAAGTAATTATTATAAAATTCAATAAATTTATAATAAATATGTTATGATGGATTATAACATCTGGAAAATATTTTACACTATCAATAATTTCTTTTATCTTTTAAGTTTTAAATATTTCAAATTATGTTTATCTTCTTATTTAAAAATAAAAAAATATTTTAATATTTATTCATAAAATTTAAATTTAAAATCTTAAACTAAATTTCCTAAAACTTAAATTAAGTGTTTGTTTTAAGTCTCTTATTTTTATTTTAATAAAAGTGTCAAAATTTGTATTTAAAACTATTTTGACACACGTTTTAATTACATTAAAAGATTAAATTTAGTTCTATCCAATTTAAAAATAATTATTTACCCTATCCACCATTGATAAATTCCAATTACGAGTGATTAAATCCGTAAAATAAAACAATAATTCAGATACGGATTAGGTGTCCAAAATCCAAATAAAACCAATCTCACTCTCAGTGGGTCAAATTGAAGTATATATTCTTGATGGAAGCACAGTAACTCGTACTACTCCAGAGTCCAGGGTTCATCTCTAACACTTTCTTATCCCCTTTCCAAGCTTTCAATTTCAAAAACCACCATGTTGAAGGTCAACTGCGTTAGATTCAATTTCAACTACAATCCATGCCTCTTTTTCGCAAATGGGTATCCTTCTTCTTCTTCACTGCCACTTTCTGTTCAGAATAAACCCAGAAAACCAGCTTCACTGATTGTGTGTGCCCGCAAGAAAGACAAGAAAGAAGATTCACATAGCGCTGTGCCCAAACCTGACGAAGTCACTGGCTTCTTCCCCGAAGCTGTGCTTCTCAAAAAGGTTTTTTTTTTGTTCACACATACCCATATTTTTGTTTTTCTTGTTTCCCTCTCAATTTAATATGATTTTCTCGCTTGCAGCAATTTTTCATGGGATTGGTTTTGAGGGTTGAATATAGTTCACTGTGTTTATTCTTTATGGAATGAGTAAGTAATGAATTGAGGGACTTTTTTGAATTTCATTTTTCAGAGAACAGTTGAGGAAGAAGGGAGGCTTCTCCCGGAGTTTGAAGATGCTGAAGAAAGTGAGTGGTTGTGGTTCAGTTGTTCAATTTCTCATAGTTGCTTGCATAAACTAAACGCTTATGGATTACTGTGCTGAGATTATTGGCTATTCCTTTTAATAATTGTTTGTTTTGATTTACAGGACAACTGTTTGAATCCCTGATGCTTGAACTGGAAAGTGATATGAGTGTTGAAATAGGTACGTAGATTCTTTCTCCTTTCTATTAGAGAAGATATTTCACTGTTGTACTAAGTAATTTTGTTGAAATAAGAACTTTGTTACATCTCTTTCGAAATTATATTTATTCCCTTTCTAGGTTCTTTTATTTGTTACTGAGTTGTCAAGTCTTGTATGGATGTGGTTGTTCCGACAGCAATAATGTGATGAATCATTCCTTTTGAAGATTTGGTCTTTACGTGGTAGAGCTCATAAGCTTCAATCAACAGACACAATCCGTACCAACTTTTTTTCTTTATCCAATGGCTTTTGCTGACTCACCGACCACCAACACCTCCAACCCTCGTCTTTCCATTGATCCCGATGACCTTATCCACCAAATTAACACTTCTACACATCTTCCTGTCAAACTCAGTGGTACAAGCTATCCTACCTGACACAAACAATGCTGTTCTCTTCTAGTTGGCCTATACCTTGATGGTACCAAACCATGCACGCCGTAAACCATCCTGCCCACTGATGTTGTTGAAGTTCTTAACCCTGCACACAACTTATGGGCTGCCAGGATCAACTACTGTATCTCACTCTTCTGAGTTTGTGTGAGGTCAATGTACAAGCAGATATGTCATCTGCCAACATTTCAATTTTCGCCAATGAAGTTGTATATGCACGCCTATATTTTTTAATTCTTTTACAATCAATTTCCATACATTCTGATAATTTAAGTTACATGTGTGTATGGAGGGTGAGTGAGTGTTGATGCAACAGTAAGGTTGTTGTCTTGGGGCCTGAAGGTCTCATGATCAAATCTTGGACAGTCTCTCACTTGTAGGGGTAAGGCTATGCACATGTACTGTTTGTGTTTCCAGTTCCTACTAAGTGGGAGCTTTGTGCAGTGATTCACCCCTTATATGCACATGAGCATGTGATTGCCCTAAACAATATAAGATGTCATATGGTTTCTTATTATAGCTACCAATCTTCTACCAGTACATAATAAAATAAAGATCTTTGTGCTAATCTTTATCTATAACTCAACTGCTCTTTCTCAAAATAATCTGCTTGTTCCCATATGCAGTGCGCCACTATGAGGTTATGTACTTAATTCATGAGAAGCATGAAGATGAGGTTTCGGCTGTCAATGAGAAAGTTCAAGGTAATCTTTCATGGTTTACTTTATATCATTTTCTATCTGCTCATATGTTTTCCCTTGATGCCATGTAGAATGAATTCAACTATTGACATTTTATATCTGCAAGTTATGTCCTACTGTAGCCATCCCTAAAATGGCTAGATGGCTATGAGGCAGAGGCAGGTGGTTTGTGACAATTGGAATCTATTATTTAATTGGCTAGGCATTTTCTGAGTTTGTAAAACCCTCATTTGTCTAATTAACTCTAATGGTATTATTTTATTTACTTGCCTTTGCCAAAGTTAACGAGTCATAGCTGGTAAATATATTCTCTCCAATGCTTTATCTGGAATTTCCATCAGTGATTACGATTCTATTATTCTTATTCATTCAGTGTCTGTGGAAAAGAAGGCTGAGCAGAACTTTTCCACTAGATGTACTATATCTTCTGGCAATATTAGGTAGTCTCTATGTTCCAAGAATTGATTGAGGTAAAATGTATAAGTTGTGGAATTACAAAGAACAAACAGTCATTATGTTTGGGGCTTCAAACAAAAAGACTGCTGTTTAAATTCTTTAATAACTAGCTGGAGTCCTGGACAGTGAATGCAACGATTCCTTAATATTCTAGTGGTTTCTTAAAAAGTTGCTGTGATCTGCAGATGAACAAAAAAGATCTTCTGTTTATTCCGGTTATTTTTCTAATTTTTTTGCAAACATTTGCAGAATTTTTGAGGGAGAAGAAAGGTCAGATTTGGAGATTGAATGATTGGGGTATGAGAAGACTAGCTTACAGAATAAAGAAAGCTAATAATGCCCACTACATGTTGATGAATTTCGAGTTGGATGCGAAATATATAAATGAGTTCAAGACTCTGTTGGACCAAGATGAAAGAGTGATTCGGCATCTTGTGATAAAGAGGGACGAGGCAATTACTGAAGATTGCCCTCCTCCACCAGAATTTCATACACTGCGTGCAAATGCAGACGATGATAATGATGAATTTGATGAAGACTATGACGATGATTGGGATGAAGAAGAGGTGGAAGATGATGATGATGACGGAGATAATATTATTTTTGTAGATGGGGATGACAATGATATAGAGGCCAGAAATGAGACATCAGCAGATGTTAGACAACCAGAAATAAGAAAATTGAGGGCTGAGAACGTTGGTAGGTAGGAGTTATAGTTGTATTCTTTTGTTGCTTTGTTTCCACAGGAATTTAGAGCAATTGTAAACGTTATGGCTTTAAATATAGGATGTTCTAAGTAATTAGGATGTCTTGTTTGCTCATATTACTAAATTGTAACAAAATGTTTGAATGATGAGTAGCAATGGGTAGCTTATACCGTCAAACAGAGGAAATGAAAATTAATATATTCGCATTATACAATTCGTAAAAGGAAATAAGGAATGAACACCGGCTTCGAGGCTGATTAATGGGTCTTGTAATACAGGAGAATCAAATTTTTTATTTCACTTGTGAAATGAATTGAGAATTGACGTTGGCGTGTCAAATTTTAGCGTATGATAAGGTTACATTCTCGTCTGAAAAATTCCCATCAAGATCATCTGCCAACTGCCTGCTTTATAGGTGTTCAAATCTAATCCAATCTCTAAGCCATCATTTATGAAAAATGAAGTTGATGAAACGATTAACTAAACAAAATGTTAATCAAACTAACCGTTTATGATTTTATTTTCAAAGTCAAATTGAACTAAACTGCATAATTTTTATACCCTTTTATTCTACCCTCCAAGTAATCCTTCCTTATACTTTATTCAACGTAACTTAGGTGTATCTTACACTTTATAACGTTTACGAACTAAGATGTACTAATCTAAAAAATTCATCAAACACACAAGAGGTTATTTAATAAACAATATAATTAAATTGTTTATACATATGTTTTACTTAAACTCTTATTTAGTAAACTTATATCACATGAGAATTTGTTATAAATTTGGCTATATCATGCACAATTTTAAAAGTATTTAAGAAAATCCATAAAAAAGTATTGTATAAGCTATTTAAAACACTCACTTCTTGTTTAATCACTTTTAGTAAAGTTTTTTTTTTAAACTAGGTTTTCTTTCATCTATACAATCTAAATTGGGACAATTGTTTAAGAAAACTGAATAACTAAGCAATAATAAGGATTGATGAAAATTATTGATAAACAATTACATTCTTTTAGAAATAGATATTACCGATTATGGGTTGTACAATGATCGAGTAGCAATGGTTCTTTACTATGATAATTTATTTATTGTGATAGGATATTAGGCATAACAAGACAGATATAAACTAGGTAGTGTGCTTTAAATAAGATGTGGCTATTCGACCACTTGCTCCTTTAGGGTAGAAGCCACCAGGAACATGTTCATCACCTCCTCCATATACTATCCTGAATATTTCCTCTGGGGTCCTAGGATATGCTAGTGAATCTTTGTCACCGGCAAGAATGTTGCCTGTGTCTTTGGCCTCAGCACCTAGCTCTCTATGCACCACAAGACCTTCATCTTTCAAACCTTCATTTCCTAGCTTGTTCCTAAGCATTGAAATCAAATTTGTGAACTCTTCCACAGTCACTTCGTATGGTTGCACCACTAATGCTCGACGTTCATACAACAATGCTCGAATCACTGCATCTTGTCCGGACTCTACTGCCAAAAGCCCTGCAACAAGCTGTTCATATATATGTTAAATGTCAACATTATCATTATATATGACATTAACTCATGAAGAGGACTAAAAATGGAATTAAGAATAACAAAAAATTATCAATTTAACGTGATAAAAAAGTTTAAGACGTTGCTAAATATTTATATCAAGTTTGAATTTAGCTTTTCTCAAGGTATATTTATAAGTAAAATCTACTATACATTATATAGTAATCTATCATAAGTAAATTGTTACCAAAAAACTCATGAGTAATGCTGTCACTAGAAAAAGTAATTTAAACGGGTTTGCTGACCCAACGGAAATAAATATTACACTAGCGGTATTTGCTAGGTACCTGCTAAAGTTAAATTTTAATTTTCTATCTCATCACTTGTTTTCTTTGTAACTGTCATTATAATTGCCAATATACTATTATTGGTACATTTCATTTTAAATAATTTTTAATTGCTAATTGAGATTTCATGATAATGGAAAATGATAAATGTTACTATACCTTTCGTTTAACTGCCAATTAACATTTCTCTATCGCGGTTACAATCTCATTATGACATTTCATTTTAATTGTTAATCCTCATTTAATGCATTTAAGTATATCAACCACATATCAAGTAGTTGTTACATTCCCATCTATCTATCATCTTTGTGAAACATGGATTGATGATAAATTTTGTCTTTTTTATTAAACTAAAACTGATGTTATTTTAATATGCAATTCTCATGGCGTCTTTTTATCTGAGAGAGTTATACGTAGAAATAAGGGAGATGGTGTGAAATAAGACGAGTGATATAACTAACGATAAACTATTGGAAATATTATAATAAATTATTTCGGTGGAAATAACCTTACTCTTGAGTCTTGACTTTAAAGCAAATAAGCTGGTTGATGAGTTTTTAAATAGAACTGAACAACTGGTTGGAAAATGAATCAATTGAGTATTTTTTTTAAAAAGAAAAATTCAAATTTTTCACTACACTAAGTTTTATTTTGTTTAATTTGTATAAAATATTTTAGCCAGAAACATTAACATTGTACGTGAAAATGGCATTGTATCTGCACTTTAATTTAATTTGTCTAATGAGAATGAGCCAAAATTTATCATAAAGGAGGGTTTGGGGGTTTACCTTCTTGGAAGTAACATTTTGCAGCAGAGGATTGGCACCAACATATCCAGTGAGGCCAACATAGGGAATCATGTAAGATGCAAGCAAAAAGTTAATCGAATTGGCATAAGGATTAAAGGGAGGATGAAGAGGTCTCCCAATTGCACTGTTAATCACTTTGGCAAAAGTTGCTTTGCTTAGATCCAGCAATGGCCTAGGGAACCCTTTCACTGTACTCTTTATGGCCCTGCAATAAAAAAGAAGAGGACAAACACTAAACTAATCTTTTCTGTAAATTTTCATTTATAAAGTGAGAAGCTAGTAAGTAGAGAGACGGTGAGGGAGAAGTCAGGGTTCTAATCTACAGAAGAAAACCTCAAATGTCCAACTTCCTGCAAAGCAAACTGCAAGATTATATCTTTGATAAGGGCGTCAAGTGTGGCCAATTTGGCACCAATGGGAGGTGGTCCTCCCCCAGTGAGGTTTGGAGCAACCACATCCAACCCATGACCCAAAGACCCAAACAAAAAGAATTCAGCCTCCAAATATTCTAAATTTAAGGCAACATCTAACAGATCAGCATCTGATACTGGGGCTGATGCACTTGCAATGATCACAGAAGAAGAATAACATTCTGGATGAAGGAAGGGAAGGACTAGGGAAATTAACAAACCAACAATACAAACTCTCTCTCTGGAACTGTGAGGTCCCATGTTTTTTACTTTAGGTTCTTTTTGATGCGGCCATTCTTCATATATAACAAGTTAACAACCCTTTTTTGGTCCATGCACCTACACACGGAAATGCTACGTGTCAAGAGAATGAAACTTAGTACAATTTTTGGATTTGCTATGTGGAAAGGATCCTCGCCACTTGGATTTATGGATATCAATAACATAGTTTCTGTGATTAAATGTGTCTTGCGTCTTACCTTGGTTATTGGAAATACCTAATCGACTTGCATGTTTCTATTCATTTGAATAGTGCTTCATGCTTTTTATTACTTGGTTTGGTTGACTTTGGCTTACTACTTCGGTTATTTGGAAAGTGTTTCAGTTACGAGGCACATAAATGATGCATCCAGGAGTTACACTATCTTTAGCAGTTTAACTATGACAATCCATATACTGCAACCATTTTGTGTGACCTAGTACGTGTAAAATTTTATGAGTATCTACAATTAATTAGGGGCAAACAATTATTCTTGTACAGTCTTTTGAAGATGTGTGTGGTACAGTAGCATGTGATTGAAACAATTTAAAATTTTTTTACAAAATAACAGTATTATATTTTTTTATTTATATGACTTTTTAAATATTAACAAGTAAAGTCAACAAACATACTATAAATTAAGGGTTATGATTAAATGTCAGTGACAGTATATACTAATTAAACTTGTTTTATTTTTAGAATGTTTAGATTTTAAAAATATTATTTATAAAATAGATATTTGTTTTCTCATTTAAGATTATGATGCTAGATTTATAAATAGAGTTTTTGACATAAACCCCGTTCGAATAGGGGTCACTACACTAAACGAGAGATGAGATTATAATATGAAAGTAAGATTTGCAGGCTTTTCAACAATTCCTAAAAACTTGAAGTGGATATAAGCATAAGGTGCGATTTACATTATTTTTGTTCGTTGATAATGTATTTTTTGTTCCAACAATATCAAAACTGTGTAGAGAAATTGTTGAAAGAAATGTAAGATTGTTTTACATTATTTTTATTATTTACTAAAATATATTGAAAATCACGTGGTTTTGATTTATATATTTATGAATCTAGATTACTTTTCTCATTTTTTTGCGTTTGTCCCATTAATTATATAACAACATGTATTGAAATTATCATTTTAATTAAAATATTTTAGTAATTAAAAAATTATATATAATAACTTAAAGACATGATATGATTAGCAGAAAAAAATAAGACGCAAACAGGGTGATTTAAATCCTATGTTTAATGGTATTGAGAGCTCCAAAGTTGTGGACAGCTTTTAGCTTGTGTGAGGCCAAGGTACATCTGCAAACATTTCAGTTTTAGCTATAATATGTGTGTCTGCTTTTGTTATACCTTAAGTTAAATCTACGTGCTTGTGTCTAGGCAGAGGTTGTATCAAATAAGGTTGCTGTCTTGTGACCAGAATATCAATTGCTTTTTCGAAAGAAAAACCCACAAATCCAATACGAATTAAACATGTGCGATTGATTTTTATTGGTTATTTGAAAATTAAAAATGCAAAACATAAGTTTTTAGTATTTCAGACAAATTACAGGAATGCGGAACAATTCTAGACGTTTTGGTTTTATACAGGAATGTGTAAAGATCCATACCATTAGGATGTCTTTGAGTAAAATAATTAGTTCTTCTTAAGGAAAATATATGTTCAAAACAATTAGATTAAAGTAAAAAGAAAAAACAAAATATTTTATGATTGATTTGAAGTTTATTTAAACGACAAAACTTAAACATTGCGTTTCTTTCTAATTATATCAACTTGTAAATATAATTTTTAGAATGTTTTACACTTTTATACATGTTAAACTTGTTTTTTCTTAGAGGATAAAAGTCCAAGTCTCCATGAGAAACTACAAACGCAAATAATAGTTAATAAGAAAAGTTTAATTGATATATGTTCATTGTAAACACATTAATATTTAATAATGATCTTTTATTTATATAATTTTTAAATTATTAATAAGTAAAATTAACAAATTTAATATAAATAAAAAGAGAATTATTATTAAATATTATTATAAAAGTCTTTACCCATACAATTAAACTCTAATAAAAATAGACTAGTTAAAAAAAACTTAAATATTTTAACAATTGTTAAAGACGATTTTAATAACTTTCAACTAAATGAGTAGATAATTTATTTATTAACTGTATTAAGAATTTTTTTAATTATATTAACATTCATGAATTGTTATTATATAATAAATTTATTGATTTTGTTATAACTATAGTCAAACCAACAAAATTTTAATTACTTTATAATAGTGTATTTTTTATATTAACAATAGTTAGAAAATAAACTCTAAATATATTTAGTAAAATTTCATTAAATAATCTCTAAATTAAGGGCTAATATACTTATCCCAAAACATAACGGAGGTTGTTACTCAACTAGCTTTTTTATGCTTTGACGCAACTACTTTATGATCATGAAGTAAGTTTACCAACCGAAATTATTGAAATTAGTTTACAATAAATATACGTCGACTTTTTTTGACAGATTACACTCCTCTCTCTTGTCTCTAAGTACTCTCCTCTTTCTCTCTAGACTTCTCTCTCCTTGTTCTTGTAAATCTTTATTCTGTGCAATAAAATCAGAGGTTTCTGCAACCCCTCTCTTTCCCCTCTCTTTGTAAGTTTTTCTTTTAATCTTTTATGCGTTTATCTTTTTAAACCATGGAGTAGTTCACTCTTAAGGTATCTTTGGATGCCTAAAACAACAAATATTTAAAGATGCGATTATCATTTAAAGGCTTATCATATGTTAATTAAATTTACTTTTCATCAAGTTTATAAGCATATGTCTAACCGGCTCTTCCAGATTCAGTAGCTTATGAACTTGATTTATTCAATATTATACGAAGATATCTAACCAGTTCTGCCAGATTCAGTATCGTATAATGTTGATCTGTTAATATGAATGTTTTGTTTAAGTTTTCCTCATCTTCCTCTTCACATTCTTTCTCATCTTCTTCTCTTATCTCTCTCTCCCTCTCTTTCTTCTTCATATTCATTTTTTTAACATTAAATATGTTAACAGGATAATTGACACATCGTTTAGTGTTGAATAAAATATTTATTGTAAACTAATTTCAATAACTTCGGCTGGTAAACTTACTTCATGATCATAAATAGGAGGATTTGCCGTATAATTATATATATATATATATAGTTATATATATATATATATATTATATTAAAATTAGTCTATACTAAATTAAAAAAAATAAGTGGGATATAGTTTAATTTAATTTAGATTAACTATAAAATTTGAAGTAAGCAAATCAATTTTTTACGATTTGTATTAAAAAATACATTTAAAAAATTTATTTCTAAAATTTTATCAAAATTAACTTACTCCCAACAATATTATATAAAAATAGTAATTATTAAAGTTAAAATATATATTATTTGTTGTAAAATTTTATCTAATAAAATTAAATCAAATAATTTTGCTAAAATATTAATTCAACAACTAATACATATTAATGAAAAGTCTAATTAAAGATTAAATTTAAATCATAAAAAATTTGAAAGTAATGAATATGTTTGATTTGATGCGATTTTAATATGTCAAATCCTAAATCAAATTGAATCGCTTAATATGAAATTTACGAAAACTAAGGTGACATTTGGTTTAGAAATATTTTTTGTTTTTATTCTCTATTTTCATTTTGTGAAAACTGTTTTCATTTTCAAGTTTTTAACATTAAGAAAATATGTTTGTTTTCACTTGCTATTTTCTATTCTAAAAAAAATAATATTGTTAAAGTTAATCAATTTTAGCAAAAATATTATAAATTATTTTTATATATAGTTTAAAATACATTTATATATTATTTTTTATATAATTACAATATTGTTATTAAGTTTTCACAGTGTTAACTTTTGAAGACACTGAAAACAATTTTTTCTATTTCTTGTTTTTGGTTGTTTTTTGAAAATATTTTCAGCGAAAATGTTTTCTAAATTGTAACTAAACATATTTTCACTACTGTTTTCTGTTTTATCTGAAAATAAAAACAGAAAACGCCTAAAACAAACGCCACCTAAACCATCCAAATTAAATCAAATTTTATTATTTTTTATTTTTTCAGTTTGATTTTTGATTTTCAATTGGTTTGGTTTGATTTTGAGTACCTTAATTTTAAATTGTTATAATTTTATTTTTTATATTTTAAAATAATTTTATTTTGATACTTTATAGTGGTTTCGATATGGTTCATCAAGTTTGCAAAATGATACATTTTTATATTAACAACTATGTATGATATTAAACTTTATTGAATATCAAACCTGTCACATATGTTTTATATTAGACATAAAAAATTACTTTATGAAGAACTTTTCTAAATAAATGTTATAGACAACTATTATAAAACCACATCATGTTTGTGAAGGTGTTTTACTCACTATAAAGTATGGAGAGAAATAGGAGAAACAAGAAAAGAAAAGACTGAAGGGAAGTTAGCTAACTGGGAAGGACCATTTTGAGTTCACCAAGATCTTGATAACGGGGCATACAAACTTGAAGATTTGTCAGGAAAACTGATCTCTAGGACTTGGAATTCTACTAATCTCAAGGTATATTATAGCTAATATACTTGTACTTTTTAGGGGTACTCTTTTCCTTATTCAGTTTTTTATCCCTACTTAAGTTTTTTCCGAAAAAATTTTTAATGAGGCCCAACACTTATTAGTTAAGGAAGTATATTTCGACTCAATTATGATTAATTACATTAGTTTATCAAAGTACCCTCGGATTTTGCAATTCAGCCAAGGCCATACTCAGAGTACCCTCCCAAATCTTACAATTTGGCTTAGGCAGTACTTGTCGAAATTGGAATACCCTCCCGAACTTTACAATTCGGCCAAGGCAGTATGCCCCATTAATACCTATAAGTTAATCTGCACTTTTTAGTCCGACCAAAGAGATCCTTGAACCGAGCAATATTAGTCACATAGCTTCAAATTAAAACACCAAAACACAAGAGAACCAACACAATTATTTGGCTAGACATTAGCAAAAATTTTAACACAGAGAGCAAAGTAAAACCAGTAAGAGGCCAATATTGTATTCATATATAAAAAGTGGTATATGGGTAACAACTATACAAAAAGATTTTTTAAGTTATAGACACATGTTTATTTCAGCCCACAAAAAGATAGATTTTTCAAATACAAAAGAAGGAAAAGATAAAAGCATCATAGGAAACAACATCATCTTCATCACTTCGTCATTGAGCTTCCTTATATCCCCCCACATAAGCAGTCTCCTAGACCTAAGTCTCTTTTTTGTGTGATGGGAAATGAGTCTTACCATCTAGTGCTAAGTTGTCGGGTGCATCATCTAAGTGCTTGTACTCTCCCTTGAAGACTTCATGATCTTCAGAAAATTCAAAGCCATCCAAAATGGTGCAAAAAAGACATGTTTGCTGAACAACATGGAGAAAACCAGTCGAATGTTCAATCATCACATCCTTCTTCACCTGGGTCTTGTAGGCTACGAAGTCCTTTAGGGCTTGATCTCTCTCCATCATGTAGCCCTCCCAACTTGTTTCACTTTGTTGGCACAACGCCTCTAAAATCTTAATTTGATCCCAAGCTTCCTTCAACAGCTCATCCTTAGCCAACAATGCCTTATCTTTATTTTCCAGCAATTCATCTTTAGCCTTCAATGTTGCCTTATGATTTTTAGCCAAAACCATAGAGCTCATGCTCTCTTTTAGCATATCAAGTTTGGATGAAATGGTTAGGAAAGCATTTTCGGCTTGCCTCTGGTGTTGTTTTACCTACAACAAATCATTGGCGAACATATGATTGCCTAAATCTTGAACTTGAGCCAACAACTCATAATAGTTATGTCATTGAAAAGATAGCTTTATTCCCTCTAAATCTTTTTGACCTTCCTCAGAAATGGAACCGCTAGCCTTCCCATCGACAAAAAAGTGTTGAAGCTCTGGCAAAAGAAGCCTCGAGGAAGAAGAGAGGCGCTTACAGCTGAGCTGGGAGAGGGATCACTTGCCACTTTGGACTTCTTTGATTTGCTTGAAGAGGACATTTTGTTGCCCATCTTTCTTTTCTTATCCTTTAACTTCTCTTTCCCTTTCTCTTTATCCTGCATTTTTTGTTTTTTTTCTCAAACTCAAAGATTGGGGCACAATGTCAACAGTAGGAGATTTTGGTTGTGGTTGCCTTTCTACTGAGACCTTTGATATATTATCTCATCCTACTGAGCATGGGCTCATCGCAACTTGTGGAAATCAATATCCTTGCCTCTTGCTAACATGATTATATTTACACGAGACATGAACATATAGTTAGTGACAGTCAGACAACAAGAATAAAACATTCAAAAAAGTTAAGTACTCACCCTCGAAATCTTCGAAAGAAGTGGAAGACTCGAACAAACAAAGCAATCTCCCACTAGAAGAAGCTGAGGCAACAAATCCAAATAGGCGACATCAACCTTCTCATTTGTAGTTAGCTTCTCGTCTGGGAACTCATTATATTGTCTTGGCATCGTTTCTAGTAAAATGGAAATAAACGACCACCATTTTGGTAGTAAAAATGATTACGACCTGACGCGAGATTGATTATCATTTTGAGGTACCTGGTCTTGAACCCTTTGAAGGAGGTTATATAGGTAATAAATAAGGGATTCTTGGCCTTTTAGAAGAGAGAGACCCATTTACACTTCTCGTGGGGTCGTGTATTGAAATAATGCAAAAGTAGACTCAGTGTGGCCCTGGTATGGGTAAAAAGGATAAAACCTGAAAAGCTTGTATGTAGCCCCCAACATTCGAATGAAGTTTACTGGTGAACAATTTAAAACACGTAATACCCCTATGACAAAGTCATCAAACAGAAGATGCACGTGGAAAACTGAAAACATACAGTCATGAACATAGAAGAAATCATGTACGTCCCCCTCGAACTTGCTTAAGAATAAAAAATCTAATTGGGCAACCAAAAAATCTTTGCACCGCTGAATAAGGAAGGGAAAGTCTTCGTTGCATCAAACCAACACATATTGACATTATTTATAAAATGCATCAGCATCGCCCTATTATTGTAGGGAGACAAAAAGGTTGCTACTTCCTTGTTGGGATCAAGAATATGAGGATAATCCTATTTCAGATTCCCTTTAAACTTATGTTTGTCGTGACCTTTTCCAAAATCGCGGTCTTCTAATGAGGAAGGGACTTTGGCTTAGAAAACCCTTCCCCGAACAACTCAGGAATTACAATAGTAATCTTTGGGTTGATTGTGAATCGAAATTACTTCCTATTCCAGAGGGAACTGCTTCGGAAGAATATGAAGTGCTACCTTTAACAGAATGAGACCTAGAATAGATCTCAGAATAATGAGAAAAAGAAGACATTGGTCAAAAAGAAAAGGAAAGGAAAAATAAAGAAAGTGTACTTGACAATGAAGGTGGGGAGACTAAAAAAGAACAAAAGGGGTTTTGGCAAAGATGGCACGAGAAATTGGTAAAGAGACACTGAAACTTGCTTTCTCTTTTTATAAAGTTTATCCTGGACAAGCTTGAGTCGCTGTAGTTGTCTAAATCAAATTAATAAACGGACTAGATTAAAGAACTTTTCATCTACCCTAAAGCCTATTAGGGTTTACTATTCATCATAGCCCTTGAGTACTCTAGGCAGGAAAAGCCCTCTTTGTTTAAGCTTTCATTTTCTCAGATCTGTTTTCTCCCAATGCAAGATTTCAGTTATTGGCTTCACTGAATTCTATGCCTCATTTTTCTTCCCATCTTGTAAGTCTTCACCTTTATGGCTCCTCTACTACTAGGGATGGCAACGGGGCGGGGCGAGTAAGGGTTTGACCCTCCCTCACCCTGTTCCTGGAAAGTGAAGGGAGGCTTCAGGTATAAAAAGAGCGGGTATGAAATTTTAATCTTCATCCTTGTCTCTGTTGGGTATTTTTGGGTTCGGGTATCCCCGCAAGTACCTATTATATTATTTTTTACAATTTAAATTTACTTATTTATTATTAAATAAATTATATATATATATATATTAAATTATTAATTATATTTTAATTTAAAAAACATATAAAGGAAAATGAATAACAAGAAATTATAAATTAAAGTTTAAGAATTAAAATTTTTAATTAAATATATAATTTTAAACTTATTGTATAATTATTAAAATTATAATAGGTAGGTACGGGTTCGGGTATGGAACGGGTAGTCACATACCCATATCCGTATCTGATTCATGACATCGAATAATACTCGTACCCATACGTGGTCAAAATGGATAATATCCGTAAAAATCAAAGTGGGTTTAAGGCGGTACCCACAACTATGGGTATTTTTTCCATCCTTACCCATCAGGGTAAAACTCGAGGACAAGTGTACATACAAGCGTATTTCGACCTTCACAACAAACGCTCATAAAGGGAACTTAGCATTTTAGTATTTGGCAAAATATCTTTTAAACAAGCATTAAAAAATACCAGTCCACGACTTAATTAAATGTAAACAGGTAACAAATCTAGATTAACACTATATGTACTAGATAAAAGTAATGTCCAATAGGTAAGGATAACAACCAATGGACAAAAGTAACACCCAACAAATAACAGTAATGACTAGTAGACAAAAGTAGTATCCCACAAGTAAAAATCTAAGTATCTACTATAAATAGGAAGTAACACCAAAATAAAGGTACCTGCCAATATCACTCATTTCCATAAACAATACTCCTTTCTACAGTAAAAATATTCAAATACTTTTTAACTTGAGCATCGGGTTCCTTTTTGCATATACTCTCCCACTTGGAAGTTTGATTAGCTTTTAATTTATGTTTAATATTTTAAAATTTTGGTAGATATAATCCATGTGAAGTTAAATTTTAATCCAATGGTGAATTTGATATAAAATTATTCAATTAAAAGTTACTTATCAATAATAATGTAACATATGTACAATATATTAATGTTATTTGAATTATGGTTTGAAAGAAGATAATTTGTATTATTTTCTTTATTTTTTTGTTACGACTTCCATGTACCTGTTAACAAAACACGACTTGTATATTGATTGATTTTAATAATATTGTTTTGCTTACACGCTCGTGGGAATCATACTTATCATTATATAGATTAACTTTTTTTGCATTTTAAAGTATGGAAAAATTACACTCTATAATAAATTTTTGAGTAAATAACCAGTGTAATTTACACAAATTTGTTGGACTCATTTGGCGCAAAAAATAAATATTTTATCAATTATGTCAAGTAGTTGATTACGTAACTATTTATAAATTCAATAAAATTTTGGATATTACAATATAATTAAACCTTAAATTTATGTTATAATAATTTATTATAAATGATTTTTTTATAAATTAAATATTAATATTATTAGTAATATTAGTTTTTGTTAACGGTAGGATCGAATTCATCACATTTTCCTATCTTACTTTAACCGAATAAATCATTTTATAAATTGTCTTCTTAATTTAAAATACATAAATAAAACAAAATACATAACCTCACAAATATACTCTTAGCCTTAGTCGTATAATTATATAATTTTACATTCTAGGTTTATAATTAGTAAAGTTGTATCTTCTTAACCGTTTCAAACGATATATATTGTATCGTTTACAAGTCTTTAAATAATAAAAAAGTCTAAAAGAAATATTTCATTGATCAACCAAATATTTCGTTAAAAAATTAATTATTAATAAATGGATAGATATTTCATACCAATATTACACTAATAAAATTTTATTATCTTATATATTTAATCTTTTTTACAATTTATTTTTTTATCTCTATCTCTAAATTATATTTTAATATTTTAAACGAAATTATCAGTAACTAAAAATAATTTTATATCATATTGAAAGCATCCAAAATAAGTTTCATATAACTTAAAGTTGACAAAGTCAAAAACTACAATTCTAATATATTGATGGTTAATTTACTCTTTTTTATAAAAAAAAATGGATGTAAAAAACTCCTTTAAATATATTTATTTATCATTAGATAATGATAATATAATTTATGAGAAATAATACACATATATTTTTCTAATTTATATACCTTATCAATATTTCTTTTTTTTTATTTTTTTATTCTATCATATCATAAGTTTTATCATATTTATATTTATATTTATATATATATATATATATATATATATATATATTATTTTATTTTTTTCTTCTTCTGAGTAGATATGTAACATGATGTGTTTATATATCATCTTTTTTAGAGAAGACGTAGATCTGGGTTGACCGGTAATGATTGAATGTCATGGGTGTGCCCTGTTCTGAGAGAGTTGCCTCAGGGCCTAGGCGTCAACAAGTTTTGAAGTTCTACATTAAAATTGACACGAAGTAAGACTAGAGAGGGCGGTGTGAGGTGTGAGGTGTGAGGTGTGAGTGTTGTGCGCCTACAGCATCAACAACAATTTCTCAAACAGCGGTGTAAAAGGTGTAAAAGGTCAAGGTTCTCAATTACGTTATCATTGTTTTTGTCAATCTGACATCTCGTATCATCGGATTTCGTTCGCAATTTTCGATTCGAATTGAGAGATTTGCCTGTGTTTCTCCTTGCTGGTATTTTGGGATTTACAGGCTTGAAAGGATTTGTGTTTTATTTCTCATGGCGCTTACCTCACTTGGGCTCGTAACCAAAGCAGGATTTTCAACCCACACATACTTTGACTCCTGGAATCGAGTGCTACTTGGTGGCTTTCTGGTGGCCTATTGGTAGGTTGTCTATGTTCATTTCATCTTTCTTTGGGCATGGAATGTATGTAAAACTTTACTTTTCATGAAAGAAGAAGTTAATTTGGATTAAATCAGTAGAAACGTACACAAATAGAGAATAAATATCATATGAAAGAAAGGCACATCAACAATTTAGAATTAGCCTAACTTATAAAGCACAAAACTGAAGATCCACAACTAATGAAACCTTTATGACATGGGACAAGTTTTTAAGTGAATAAAAATACATTTTACATAAAAAATTATATTCGTTTATCCTGTTAAAGTCTTTGGCTAACATAATTGTTACGTCCAGTAAGGATGACCTAAAACCAAACAAAATTCTTTAAAAGACCTAATTCAAAAGAAAATCTTCAAAGGAACAAAACCAAAAAGACATTATTTTCAAAGACCAAAATATTTGTTAAATGTAAAGAGAAGGACCAAAAAGAGGGTTTTCCTCTGGTGACTGAGGGAGGGAGAAAACATAGTGAAGGGAGGTTTATCCAATGCATAATTTACTTAATATATCTGGTAAACTATAGAGAGCTTCATGAAGTTTGATGCAACTACATACAAGACAAGGCTTTTATGTTATATTGAAATTTTGTTAGAGATCTATATAATATTTAACTGGTCTTTTTTTACCAATTCATCTTTTGATCATAATATCTATGTTGGTGTTTTAGTTCTGTCTGTCTCTCTACTTATGTGTCTATGTTTAGCAATTTTTTAATGTGTATGTGTACAACATTATAACTTTTCTTTTTTAGACTTTTGCAGTCGTTCGTGCTGTTCTGGACGTATACTTCTCTTCAATAATACATTGGTTGTGGTATATGACTGAAATTTTATAATTTTAAAAATACGTAAAATTTCACACAGATTAAGAGAAATAATTATCATAATTTAATTTTATTAATCTCAAATACAAAATAAGATTATTTTTAAAATACTCTTTATTAAAACTTGATATGATAAATAAATTAAATTGTAATTAAATGAAGGATGTTTTAAGAATAATAACAATAAATAAGATAAAATTAGTAAAGTTGTTTATATTTGAGTCCATCACATAATTCAATTTTTTGTTTATATATGAGTTTAGAGGAAATATAATATTATAAAAATCTGTAAAAAATGGAGTACTTGCTTGTCCACCATTGGGTCACCTAAGGTGAATGGAGTAAGTTTTTCTAAATTTAACCAGAACTAAATTTATGACTTGCAAGTTACAAGAATGAAAAAAAATTCAAGTTGATAGAGATCTGAGTAGATTTTCTAATAGGAATAATCCAAATTAAGACTGTTCAAGGTCTAGTCTAGGTTCGGTTTTGGAGAAAAAAAAATAAAATTTGAAGCATAATTCAACTTGTGCTATGGTTGTTTAAACACACGTTGCCCCATACTAGGGCATCCGGATTAAACATAAGTAACAAAATTTGACAAAATAAAGATTTGCCTATGACATTGCTCATATATTTTGATGGACGGAATGTGCAAATGTTTCAAGTGAAGGCTATCTGGGCTACCCTTGCTGCTATTGATCTTTGCTGGAATGCAGTTACATCCTCCAGTTACTAGATAGCTTTCATGATGTTCCTGTTTCTAAACTATGAGATTTAGTACCAGAATTTAGTCTGTTTATGTATTATTTAAAGTAGCATCTTAAGTGGGAAGGAGGCATTTATTTGTGGGCCAGATTGGTCTCTAGGATATTGTTGCTGAAGTTTGGTTCCAGATATAGTGATATAGATTGCAATGTTGTCAAATTTTATTTTAGGCTTATAGTACTTAGTATTTTTATATTTTAGCCCCGTTTTTATAATTAATTTGAGTTCGATTCAGTAAATACAATCAATCTCTTAGGTCCTGTTTGGGGTGGTTATGAGTTTTTGCTTTTTGGTTTTGAAATGTATTTTAAAAACAGACACGAAGTTGACAAAAACGGTTTTGTTTTGGTTTTTTACTCATTTTTGAAACAGTTTCCATTCAATTTTAAAAACAATAAAATTTAGTTTTGGTTTTTTAAGTTCATTACTTGACGTCACTTGTCATTATTGACCATTACCTTTGACTGACAGTCACTGACCGTCACCTCTGACCGAAAGTTATCAGTCATCACTTCCAACTAGCAGTCATCAGCCTCCACCTTCAACCAACAGTCACCTTCGATCGGAGATCACCGGTCATCACCTCTGATCGACGGTCACGACTGCCACCTCTGATCGGCGGTCACCAGTCGCTACCTCCAACAACGGTCACTGACAGCTACCTCCGACCGGCTGTTACCTCCAACATTGTTTCTTCTAAATTTTAAAAATAAAAAACACATGTTATTTTTAAAATTTTGAAAACTTAAAACTAAAATTAGTTTTTATTTTTATAAATTTTAAAACTAGAAATAAAAAACTACCTCAAACCGGACTTCGTTTTAATTATTAATATTATTAATCTCCTTTTATTATTTTCCTTTCCTTAAAACTTAGCATTTACTACTAAATGAAAATATATCATTCATTAAACTAAAAAACCTCGTACGATAAATCAAACTCTCATTTCCACAAGTAATTGCTATAGGTTGAATTTTAGCTCTGGAAAAAAAAGTAGCTTATTTGCTTGGCAGAGATTATTATTCTTTCTTGGTCGTGAAAATTTGCAAAGACATCAGTAAAAGAATTACTGGCTCAAAGCTTCGACCGTAGTACTATACTACAAGCCAAAGTAAGATTTAACAATAATAGATTAAAAAAGTTAAAATTATTAATAATTGTGACATTCTTGCATAAGGCGAGACATCAAATTCAATTATAAATAAAAGTAAAAAAAAAAAAGGGATTATAAAGAAATATAATAAAATAGTTGATATGTGAGAAGAAAGGTAAGAGAGATTATAGATTCAAATATCTTACTCCGTAGGCTATATGTAGTATTTGAAACAGGAAAAAAATAAAATAAAAAACAAATTGTTTTAAAATTTTATAAATATATGACATTTATACATTAAAAAAATATGTTTTTAATATTTCTATCTTTTACAGTCTTGATATAAAAGACACAAAGATGAAAAAATTAAAATAAAAAATAACTTGTATATATTTAATACAGAAATTATTTTACTACAAATGTGGCGATGATTCTCACATAAATAATTAAAAAAAATGTGGCGAGTGGAATTTTGGGTTAACACGTGTAGAATCATGTTTCTGTCACTCACACTTGACACCTAATGATATGCCCCATGAGGATGACCCTCACTTATAAAACAAATACTAATAATAAATGGTTGAAGATCAGAGTTGAAAGTGAAATTCTAAGGAAAAGAGATAAGGGAGAAAGAGAAAAGGTTGAAGAGTAGAGGATGAGCAGCAGGAGCTGGTCCTGGAGGTGGTGGTACACGTCAAGTTTCCGGTGGCCGGCGTTGGATTTGTCGTATTCCGGTTGGGGTTGGAATTGGAACGTTCTTCAGTGGAACTCGTCGGTGGTTGATGACGTCTTATGGGCTTTCATTACGGGCCTAGAGTCCATAGCCTTGATCGCCATGCTTTGCTACTTCTTCCTCTGCTGTGGCTGTACTCTCTAATTCTCATTCTTTTTTCTAGGAATTTATGTATATTTTATATCTCATGGATGAATCATAGTTTAAAATATTTGAGGCGGAATTAATTGTATTCTTTTATATGAGCTATGCTTTGCTCTGAATTTGTGATCACTCCAAGAGACTTGTCGTAACTCGTAACGCACTAGCGCTAATTTCATTTGTTCCTCTTCGATGATCCCAAAAGGATAAAGCCCCTTCTTTTTATCACTTTCACATTTTTTGTTTATTTCTTTTAATTATTATTCGTATATAAGATGAGAGTGTGATTCAGAGAGGTAGGTCGAGTAGAGTTAGGGAATCACAGGTCGGGATGGGTGGAAGAGGTTCTCAAACTCAGGTTTGGATGAATGGCCCTAGCGAAGCAATCTCTTCTTTCTTTTTCACTCATTTTCCAGTAGAGTTCAACGCAAGAGATATGTGAAAGGTTTTCATTCAAAAGATATGAACGGATAAAAGAGGGCAAAAATTTGGCTTTGTTCGGTATGAAAGGGTGGGAGACCAAAGAATAATGACCCTTAAGTTAGATAAGATTTTCATAGGGGATATGAAGATTTATGTAAACATGCCAAGGTTTGCTAAGATGCATAATGGTGATATGGGAAGGAGTCACCGTAAAGAGAATCATATGACCATGAATGAAGTAGACGATGGGAATGTTCGGAGGAGTGGCATGGCAACCGCCCGTAACGAAGAGCCAACTTCTTATGTTAATGTGGTTAAAACCCCAATTGGTTTCGTTAGTAATAAGCCAGCCTTCGTAGGGAGGAGTCTCAACATCCTGTTTATAATTTCTCCTTCAAATCCGAGGCAAATAAAAAAAAGGAAGCACTCATACTACTCCGCAGCAGGACTTTTTGGTATAAGGGTAACACTTCTGGTATGAATTTGGTTTTACTTGAAATTGATGATACCAAGGATGTAAAAGAGTACGTTAACGAAAGTTTTGAATGGGTTAGATCGTGTTTTAGTGATATATTTCAATGGGAACCATCAGTAATTGATAATAAAAGATTGGTTTGACTTAAATGTTTGGGATAACCTCCTCATGCATGGAATATTAATTTGTTTCAGTCTCTGACATCCTTTTTTAGAGATTTTGTTCGGTTAGATGAAGCAACCGAGAGGAAGGAAAGATTTTGTAGTCTCTAGGCTTGCACAAAAGGCAATCCGATTGCTACATAAACATAAAAAGGAGAGAGCCATAGAAACTAAGAGAGCATGAAAAAAGGGTAACTTTCGTGTAGTTTGTGGTTAGATGTAACTGTTCATATTTTTTTCGAAGAAATTTTTCTCTTAATAGATCTCTTCTTGTTCCTCAGTCTTTGCAACAAAGGTTTAAGACTTGATTAATCATGTTGTGTGTGTGAATATTGATGATAAGTTGTTTGAGATCAAAGTGGTTGAGGATGGCTTGATGGATGCAAAGGAGGAGCACAAATCATCTGGATCATTTACATGTTCTGAAAATAGCTTTTGCTATGAATGTGGTGAAAAGGAAGAACCAGAAGACAAGGACCAATGGTTAGAGGCTTTGGAAAAGGACGTTCTCGATGCAGGAAAACAGGAGGTAACATGCAAGTCATGGTGAAGTCAAACGAAAAAAGCAGTGGTGATGCTACCATGTTAAGAAGCCTAGATGCAGACAACTCACCTGATCAACCAAAGAAAAGTAGAAATAAAAGAAGGAATCAAATATTTTTAGACGTGGAAAGTAGGATTCAGATTTGGCATTGGGTGAATCGGGCTTATGCACTTTGGTAGAGTGTAAAGGGGAGGAGGGCGCTGATTTCGGATCACAGGTGGAAGTGGAAAGGGAGGTGCGTGTGTCAATGGGCCATTCAGAATCTCTCAGCATGGAGCATGGGCCGAGACATGTGCATGGAGCAGGGCCCCAGACGTGCGTGAATAATATGAACGCGGTCCACTCACTTTTAGGCATTTTCTTTTAACACCTCCCATTTTCTATTTTCACCCCCTAAAGTTTATATTTTTTATAAATTCCTAATATACCCTTATCCTTATTTGATTTAAATTTTTTGAATTTATTTTTTTATTTTCTTGTCTTTTTGTGCTTTTTCTTGCTACTCTTGTGTGCCAAACATAAATTCTCACATTCTGCCCTATTGTAAATCCCTAATAATTCTTATAAGTTTTTAGGGTATTATTTGTTTATTTAAGCGCTATTTGAAAATGAAAACAAAATTTTATTTAGGTATGACTTTCTTAATTTAAAGTTTAGGGTTTAGGGTTTTGAGATTTATGATGGAGGCTATGTTTGTGTTTTAATTCGTACTATATCGAGTGTTACAGTATTCCGGATCACTTGATCCAGAACTAAAAATATTTACTACAGTCCACCTTGTCCAGAATACACATTTGATCCACTTCTGGATTAGTTGATCTGGAATATACATAATACATTCTGGATCAACTGATCCGGAATGGACGTAATACATTCCAGATCAACTGATCCAAAATGGACCTAATACATTCTGGATCATGTTGTCCGGAACATACTTGTTGAATCTCATTTTCCTTCCGGATGATATGGTCCTGAATATACTAGCTGAATCTCATTTGAATGTACTTCAATACACAAGTAGGGTAAGAAAAGAGGAGGGTATTTTTGGGTTTTGAAAAAATTTGTAAAGCCTGGGGGTGTGAATAGAAAATAGGGGGTATTAAAAGCAATTGCCTCACTTTTAAAGGGACGTGTGCATAGAGCAAGATCCGAGTCTCATTATGGTATTAATCCGCATGAAGTTAACGTCTACAACTATGGGCGGAATACTCAATTTCAACATCTGGACGAGGTCCATATTTCGAATGATGCAATGGTGGTTTGTAGGTGCCATGTTAATCAAAATAAGGACATGATGCGGAATCTTAGTGCTGACAGTTCTGAAGCAACAAAGTCATATAACTATAAATAATGGGAGTTCAAAGGTTTTGAGGAAGTGGCAAAAAATGAACACCATAATCAGAGGAAGGTTGGAGTGTGGAAATAGGTGAGGCAACGCAGTATAGATAGGAATGAATTGGAGAATGGTAGGTGGAAGGATCATGGTAAATAGGTGATATCGTCCAACTCTCTCTATCTAATACAGAGAGTTTTAGTCACACAACCTCGATCAAGCACAGGCTCAAAATGGGCGGCACAAAAGAAGGCTCGATCAAACTCTAACAGGATGTGGGAAAATTTGAAAATTCTTGGGGTAGTAAGGAATGAAGAAGATGAATAGTATGAGGAGGAAATCAATCCGATGAAACTCAGAGATAAAGAAGAAAAGGAAGGAAGGGAAGGGAAGGAAAGAATTTAGGTAATGTTTGAATGGAGATTTTCTCGTTGAACGTGAGAGAGTTCTAGGATAGCATCAAGCGCAGATGTATTATGAGAACGGTGCAATCAAATAAAATTGATATATTAGTAACATTGATGGTTGGGAGGTAAAAGAGGTGTGGGGGTTGGTGGAATGTGAATGGAAATTTTTCCATCTAATGGGTTAAGTGGAGGTTTATAGATGATTTGGAGAAAAAGGCTGATCGAGGTTTATTGGCATATTCAAGGTGAAGGTTTTTTGGGGCTTGACTTCTCAGTACCAGGTTTGAACTCTACTGATTACCTACTAAATCTTTATTCACCCTATTATTTGGCTGACAAAAAGAGGTTGTGGAGTGACTTATTAATGTCTATGAGGGGTCTCCCAGAGGTTTTGCAGTGTATAAGGGGTGATTTAAATGTTGTGACTAATAGGCTGGAAGTTATCACATCATTAAATTATCACTCAGTGTCTGCAATGGAAGAGTTTCGCCAATTTATTGGTTAGATGGATGTGGTGGATATCCAATGTATGGCAAACAATTATCTTGAATTTCTCCAGATGGAGCAACATTTATCAGGTTAGATAGATTTTTTATCTCTTAAGCTTTGATGGATGAATGGAATATTTGTTCCTTATGGATATGTTCTAGTAAATTTTCTGATCATAGCTGCATCCTAAGTAAAGATAATAGGCTCAATTGGAGGGGCCAAACCATTCAAGTCCTTTGATCACTGGTTAGAACAATCGTCCTTTTATAAGGTGGTGAAAAATTATTGGCGATCTAATACTGGATTAGGGTGACACGATTATCAATTTGTCAACAAGTTGAAGGGTCTGAAGGGGGTGATAAAAGAGTGGAACTCAAAGGTGATGTATAAGGGCGAGGAGGTGTTGGCAACAAAGATAAAAGATTTAGAGGTGGCTGATCAAAATTTATTGGAAGGAATTGATTCTGTAGGTTCAATGAAGAAAGTCATTTTGTCTGAATACTGGAGTAGAGCTAGGGTCATTAAAAATACTATCCTTTAGAAATCTAGAGTGAGGTGGACGGTGCATGGTGATAATAATTCTAAGTATTTTTATAATTACTTTAAATTGAGGTACTAAAAGAATAGTATCTCGGTTGTACCATCTAACAATGGTTGGGTGGATACAGTAGATGCAGTAAAATTAAAAGTGGCGCACCATTTTCAGGATCTGTTTTTAGAGAAAGGTAGTGTTAGACCAACCCTTGACGAGGTAGAATTTTGTCAAATATCAGAAGTTGATAGATTATCTTTAGAAGCACCTTTTTTTCTATAGAAGAGATCAAGGTAGTTATTTGGGCTTGTCAAGGTGGTAAAAGTCTGAGGCCGGATGGTTTCGAAATGAATTTCTATAAATCTTGTTGGAAGATTATGGGGGAAGAGGTAGTCAAGGTGGTGTAAGAATTTCATGGATCAGGAAAGCTTTCTAGAGGTGTCACGTCTTCCTTTCTAGCTTTGATACCGAAAGTGGATAGACCTAGTAATCTATCTCAATATCCGCCTATTTCTCTCATATCAAGTATTCAGAAAAATAATATCCAGAATTTTGTCTATAAGATTAAAAAGAGCGTTAGGGGGTGCATATCTAAGTGTCAAATAACTTTTCTACCTAGCAGATCTATTCTTGATGGAGTTCTCATCACTAACAAAATCATCGATTGGACTCATAAGCTTAAAAAATCAAGTTTTTTGTTTAAAGTTGATTTTGAAAAAGGCTATGACTCGGTCAACTAGCAGTTCTTAGATTATATGTTTTGTAGGTTGTGTTTTGGTCATAGATGGAAAATGTGGATATAAAATATAATTTGGAATATTCATATATCTATTTTGGTCAATGGAAGCGCCACATGAGAATTCCAACTGGGGAGGGATATTAAGCAAGGTGACCCTCTTTCTCCTTTCCTTTTTTTGGTGGTGGCAGAAGATCTAGTGTGGTTGTACAAATCAACAATTCAGAAAGAAGCCTACAAAGATATTAGAGTGAGAGAACAAGGTAAATTCTCTTTGCTACAATATGTTGATGATGTTATTTTGATGGGAGAGACAAAATTTCAGTTAGTTTAGATGTTGAAGACAATTCTACAAGGTTTTGAGATGATCTTAAGTTGAATGTGTACTTCCTTAAAAGTCAATTTTTTTTGTTTAAATGTGGATCTATTGTTTGTGCACGCAATGGGGTGTTTACTTAATTGCTCTGTAAGGTCACCACCTTTTAAATTATTGGGAGTTCCTATAGGGACCAACCCTAGGTCGGCAAAAACATGGAGACCTTTAGTTAATCACTTTAAGAAAAAGTTGTTAGAATGGAAGGAGAAGAATATGTTTTTCAGAATTCATCTCGTAATGTTAAATCCAATTCTCTTAAGCCTATCGTTGTACTATGTTTCTTTCTATAAGGCCCTTAGAAAGGTGATTAGTATACTTAAAGGATTGCAACGTAATTTTCTATAGGGAAGGAATTCAGAGGAAAAAAAAGTTGCATGTGTTAGTTGGGAGAGGGTGTGCTAACTTAAGTGTGATGGGGTTTGGGAGTTAAGTGTCTAATAAATTTTAATCTAAGTTTGTTTACCAAATGGAGATGGGGATTCTTATCTAAGGAAAATCCTTTATGAGGTCCTTTGCTTTGTAGTAGATATGGAGACTTCCAGAATTTATCATACGAAATTACACCAAGGTTCAAATGCTCAATATGGTGGAAAGACGTCCAGACATTAGATGACTTAATAGTAGAGCCACCAAGGTGGTTTGAAATCAACGTGAGGAGGCACATATGGGATAGGGGAGGCACTTTGTTTTGGAATCATAATTGGCTAGATGATGGACCATTGAAAGTGTTTTTGCTTAGATTGTATGTTTTGGCACCAAATAAGTCGACAACAGTTAAAGATATGGGTGACAATAAGTTGGGTTTACATGGGTGGAGCTAGGATTGGAGGAGGAGGTTGTTTGTCTAGGAAGAGGCAGTGTTGCTAGCATTGGAGGGTTATAATTTGCTGAAGGGAGGAATCATCATTCATCGTGATATGCAGGCATGCTCGATGTGCAAGGATCATGCAGAGGAGAGTAAACATCTCTTTCTTTCTTGCCCTTTTGCTCAAATGTTGTGGTATAAGGTTCTAAAGTGGATCGATATTAAGTTCCCATTACCTGTTGAACTCCTCCAATTGTTTCATCTAGCGAGTTCTTGGGTGGTAGGTAAACATAAAAGTAAATGTAGGTATCTCTTTTGGCTTGTAGTCCATTGATGTATCTGGATATTTAGAAACTCTATTGTTTTCAATAATAGAATAACTGAGTCTTTGAATATTATGAACTCTATTCAGACTATTTCTTAGAAATGGTTATTGTACAAGTTTGACTTTAACAGGGGTTGTGTATTCTCTAATTGGTGTAGTAATCCCTGTTTGTGTCTCATGAGTATGAAGTAATTCTCTAGGGAGTTTTTTGTTGGGGTGATTATATTATTATCGAGTATTCTTAGCTCAATGCAGTGACTGCTCATTTGCATATAGAGAGATGGAGTTTTAATTAAAAAATATATAGGTTATCACTTTATTGAAATTCAAATTCATATAACATTTATTTCTCAATACTCAATCATACTTATCATAACAAAACCAACAAAGTACTCTTTCAGTAATTTCACTAATAGTTTTAGAGTAGGGATTTTTTGAAATTGAGAAATTAGTTGATATCTTTTACATCATCCATTAAAATTTTATAGCAAATTAAACCATGAAAATATTGTTACAAATATCATATTAAAGATAAAAAAACCAACTAAAACTAACTAAGTCCTACTACAAGACACAATTTGTCTATTTTACAGTGCACATCAATTATGATACACATGATTCAAATGACTTAGAATTCAAGTAGCACTACCAAAGGAAACTATGAATGCATTTCTACAATTTTTTTTGGTAAATAAATCTCAATCTTGGAATGATTCATTGACAATTGTTTGGTGTACATGCTTAGCATATATATGGAAAAGTAGAAATGGACTCGTATTTAAGAACAAGCAAGTTGATATTGAACTTATGTGGAAAAGGGTCAAGATCAAATCATGGACATTGCTTAATGCTAAGGGTTGATTACACAAATGCTTATATCAAGAGTGAGACTCTAGCCCCTCATCATGTATTGTTAGATGGTGTTTATGATTTATGTTTAAGTGGTTTCTCTGGAATGATTTGAGAGGAATTGTCAAATACTTTGATGGTTTTTTCTTTTAAGATGTCTGTCCTTATGTACTAGGGGATATGTCATTATTGATTTTGTATGATCTTTGATAATAATAAATAAATAATTTAGATGAATAATTAACGCAATAGAAATAAAATTAAGTGTAATTTAATTTAAAAAAGAAGAAAGGTAAAATTTTAGGATATAAAGAATAGTCATAAATAAAATTAGGGGTGAATGAGCCAGTTTGGGTCAATTTGGCTCAACTTAAATTAACCTAATTTTTAAAATTATTTACATGTTTTTTACTATTTATTTTTGCAAGTTGGTAGTTTGGTGGGATTAGATGGGTTACAGGCCGAGTTGGACAAGTTCATAGGTTTAGGTTTTGATTTATCACAATTATTTTTGCAAAAATTATAAAATTTCAAACTAAAATCTGTATATACAAATAAAAAAATGT